>CM021741.1:7217513-7817513 GCA_011075105.1 Heteronetta atricapilla
CCCCCCCCCCCCCCCCCCCCCCCCCCGCCCCCCCCCCCCCCCCCCCCGGCCGCGGGGCGGGATCTTTAAGGCTTTTTTTTTTTTCAGATTGATCCAGGGGAATGAAAACATATGGACAACCCAGAAACTAGTAATGAGAAAAGGTTATAATGCAATTTAATACTCAGGATGGGGATTTTTTACTAAAAGTACAGTTCATAAGAGCTGAGCAACATTTAGTGTTAACATCCACAGATAGGGTGTTCTGTAGTTAATTAGTTCTGATTAAGAACTACTGTATAAACTGACGGTTTCCTTCAGAATGCTGTGCCACAAGGGCATGGGATACCAGGCAGTATCTTGGTTGTTGTGGTGAACAAGTGGGCTGTGACACATGCACGTACAGTTCAGGAGTCTCTTTAGGGGTGGATGTTTAATGGCAACTTGAGAGTATTTTACCTGCAATTACCTGGCAGTTTCCACTGAAAGCTAAGATTGACTATGTTAACCTTCTTTTTCGGGGAAAAAAGTAATGTAAATATAGTGGCAGGTGGTAGAACACTTGCAATAGTTAGTCCTCTTGTCTGAGTCTTTCTCTTGGAAGTCTGTGGAGCAGAGTCGGAACAGAATTGTTCTATTTTTAGCATAACAATTGGGATCTCAGTCTTTAATTTTAAGAAGAATAAACCTTTTAATGTGAGTAGACTATAGACAAACCTACTCTTATACGTAGTTATCCATCTGTTTTTTGTTACATAGAAATAACACCAGTTATGCTGTGTTAGCAAAACTTTAAAGTGAAAATATTTGCAAGTCGCTGACTTTGAAGATAAGTACCCACTTAGTGAGACAAGCAAGGGAACTTTGAACCTCTTAGATTTTTAATAAGCTAGGCTATTGCTGTAATGTTTACACACCATTAATGAATTCAGAGAAATTCAGACTGTTTAATACGCGACCTCTGTGCTGTACATATGATTCAGCTCTCTCCTTTGTTCTGAAAGATAGAATATGGATTTTACTCGACAGTATACTGTATCAGTAAAGCATATTTAACTGTAGGTCTGCTAGTAGTACAACAGTGATATTTTGAATGTAAATAGTATTAAAAAATAATCTATTGATAATCTACTGTGGCAGCTGGAATGGCCCCCAAATTCTTAACTCCAAAACATGTTACTTTGTTCTATATAGTGAAGAGCAGTCACAGCTGTGTCTTCACTCTATAAGAACTCTCAAAGAAGGACTGTAATATTGCAGAATAGTAAGATTTGAGATTCAGAAGGGTTTGCTGTGTCATGGCATTGACTTGTAACCAACGCTGCTGGTTATTCTTTGCAAAGCTCAGGATGTGAAAAAGTTGTGGAATATCCATTGGTCAGCAAGCTCTTTCTCACAGTCACAGATTCTGATGTTTCAGGAGCGCTGCAAGTGGAAAGTATGTTACTTCTGCTGTAACTAAGAAATAATAATTAAAAAATCACTCTAGTAGCAGATCCATGAAAGTTAACCAATGAAAGAAAGAAGCAGAAAAAGAAGAATTGTCACAAACTTTTTGAGACCCTAGTGGGTATCTTTGAAAGGTTATTACTAGAATTTGTGATACTGAGAGGCAGGAACATGTTCATACTGAGTAGCTAAAATGAGCTCTCATTCCACCTCTATTCAAAAACTTTTTAAGCAAGGAGTCTAACAGAGCATTAGACTAAAACCGAGCTAATCACACGTGCTTCAGCTGAGGTACCAGGGTTAGCAATTGCTCTCTACGAGGAGCCCAGGCTGTCAGTCCAGTGAATTGTCTAGCAGGAATGCTCCAAATGGAAGATAACCATTTTCAGTTTTTAACAGGATTATTTTCCACAGTTGCTGTTGGCCCCACAACACTGCATGTGGGATAGAAGGAAGAATAAAGCGTAAGTCGAAAGCAAGCAAGCAATCTTGTTTCTAGGCTTTGTTTCTTCCTGTGCAAGGGAGATACAGCCCATGGAGGGGACCCTGGCTTCTACAGGTCCGAACACTGAAATCCAGGGGAAACCATGAGATTGTCCTTCTGATGAGCATTAGGTCTGTTCATCAGTGTGAGCAGCCAGAAACGGTGTTGTTTTGGAGGTCATAGTTGCAGGTGAAGAAGGTATCCATTGAATTAATAGTGTGAACACCGGAGTGATTGTTTTAGAAGTGATGGCTTCTGCTGAGAATGCTACTGAAGGGTTCTTTCTCTACTTCTAAGTTTCCTTTAACAGCAGCTGTTCTCTAAAGCCTTTAATCTTGATGTGATAGAAGTTTGAGCTTTTGGAGACTTGCACTAATCAGATTATGAAATTCTCTTGGTATTACTGGAAGAAAATTTGTAGCTTTACAGATTGGTGCTGTCTCAACAACATGCTAAGATTTGATTTCATGAAACATTTAGGATGACCATTAGTCATTGTTTGCTGGTATGTGATTTGGTGCTTTACTAGTAGGTTACTGTACTGTTAATAAGGGGTTTACTCTGGCAAAGAAAAGCAAAAATTACAGAACCATGTGTAAAAAACACTTAAGTTGCAAACTATTGTAACAGTAATTTTGTGATGAACTTCTGTAACAAAGTATGTGGAAGTGTCTACTAATAAATTCCTCTTCCCTCAAGTTTGACAAGTGAGGGGTTTGAAGAACAAAAGTTCTTATTTCTTTTAATCTTTTTGTCTAAAGTAACTTGTAAAAAAAAAAACAAAAAACATTCAGCACCTGATCTAGATCCTGTGTTCTGAATGAAAAGGTAGAGATGGCTTTGTCAGTAATAGAAATGTCATCATGCTGTGCGCAAACTGGGGGAGACAAATCTTTTTGTAACAGTACCAAATCTTTGCACATTCATCAAAAAGCTGTGTTTTTTTAAACATGTTATTAGTGTCTTAGTTAAGTTCTAAATCATCAGAGATCACTAGAGTTCACTATCAACTTTATTTGCTGTAATTATGCCAGCTAGCAGCTTCAGAATTCATTTCCCATGTACAGTGTCTGGTACAGAGCTTGAGTTGCTTCACACCCCACTACTGACATGACTCTTCTGTTTTGATGTTGATTTCTACCTAGTGGGGAAAAAAAAGTAAAAAAAAAAAAAAAAAAAAAAAAGTTTATAGACTGTATTCTGATATTTTATGCATTTATTTAGTGTATGAGCTTGAAGGTCCATGTGACGTTCAGAAGGTGACAGGCAAGGAAAGTTCTTGTTCAGCCTCTCTCCCGTTATTTCAATGTGAACAAACCATTTAGATAGCGGAGGCTCTGGTAAGGTAACGGAAGTAAGAAGCTTACCTTTCAAAATGAAATAAAGTTAGATCACCGATTCACTGTAATGTGTTGCTCTACAGCATTTGACTCAAAACAAGTGAAAGAGTGTTGTGGAAGAAGAAATGGATTTAAATGATATCTTCACAGGGCAGAAGGGTGCATGACACTGTACCCCGAAACTTTTTAGGATTCCAATGCTGCTGGGAAGTTGAGGGTGATGGAGACAGCAAGAAAAATATTCAAAGATAAACACTTAACGCTTTGGGTATCCAACATCACAGTCTATTCCTTAAAGGGAAGCAGCTACAACTCCAGTCTGTTTCATCTAGAAAATAGCAGTTTGAATCAGCAAGGCCTAAAAGTCTAACGCTACGCAATTTATTTGGAAAACTGTTTTGGAAGCTTCTCTCTCCCTCCCTCCCTCTCTTGCGTGCTCTGTCTCTCTCGTTTAGGCATCTGCACATGCATGTGTGCTTGCTCACTCCCTCATGCTGATATTTTTTTATTTGTTTTCAAAGAATGACAAAATCTTGAGACCTCGTTATTTTCCTGTCTCCATGTTTATTCTAGTATTCCAAATATTGTTTCAGCAGATAATGGGACTCTGATATGGCTTGTGCTACATTTTTATTAGTTAATAGCACGGTTAGACCTCTCAGAGGTACAGAGAGCCATCATTAGCAACAAATACTTTTCTAGAGTGAGTTTAATATGTAACTTTGAGTAATATCTCCCAGTAATTGGTATGTAGTCTGTGGTGTGCATGTTGCACCAAGCTCTCTGTGGGACCGTATCTCTTCACTATGCATACCAATTATTTTAACATCAAATATTTGGTTATAGGGGAGAAAAAACTTTCAGAAATAATAAAGAACAAATTCTGGCATGCTGAATTTCTTTTAAAACTATTTTTAGTATCTTCTAATCCTGATATTTTCTTTCCGTTTTCAGACTGAAGACTTGAGTCTTCTTCAGTAACTATAAAAGTGAATGGCAAGGTCTAGGTGATAGCCAGTAGTAGCATTTAGGCAGTACACCTTGGCCTGTGGTAAGTAGCTGGCAGGATTGGGCTTATGCTGCATTTCTCTTGTTTTCCTGTTTCTTCTTTTATTGTTGACATCACTTCTGCTAGCCAGTAAATACTATTGCTGGGGAAGAACTGGTCCTAAGACCTGCTTGCTGGGGGAAGAAGAGTCTTGGCTACACACTGAATGCTTGTGGACGTGATTTATTGCTCTCATTTCTTACTTCCAGTAAGAAGAAAGGGAAAAACTCTGGTTCTCATTCACTCCCCAAAAGGCACTTCAGGAGATGAGTTTATCACAGGGTTAGCTATCTCCTGAAATGCACAGTTGGAGGTACTCCACAAAGCAGCAGGCCAGCAGGTTTATAGGTGGCCCTCCTGTAGCAGGATGTCAGTAAGTGGGGCCTTTTCTTCTCTTCCTTTTCTGTGCTTAGTGACAATGATGTTTGTAGTAAAAGGTAGATAAATGGTGCTGCAGCCTGAGCCCAAGTCCGTCCAGATACTTAATAAAGACAGCCTTTCCCCCCCCCCCCCCTTCAGTTCAAACATTACCTCTTTTCCCAACTGTGGGTATGTTTTCATAGGTTGCAGCTCTCCAGAAAGTACAGCTTATCTTTTGTGGATCTGTAGCTGTTCGTGTTTGTGGAAGTGTGCATGGTTTTGGACTGGCAGTGTGGTTTTACCTGACTTCCTGTAAAGGAAAAAGAAGTGGAGATGAGCTTTCTCAGGCAACAATACAAACCAGTGTTTGACCATCTCTTTAAAACCTACTTTGCTTGCCTTGTTGGTCAGTGTATGGTAGTAAAAACAATTTCAATAGAAGCTTATTTTTAGTGTATATGTTCTTGTGGGGTACGCAGTGCTTTTAACATTCACTTTTAAATGTTTAGAAATTAATTTGCTCCATCAGGTAATTACTGACTTGAATCCTACTGTTTTTATTATTCTAATAAGTCTGTGAATCTAAGCAGGTAAAAGGATAGGTATGAAAAAAATGGTGATACCATGTGGCTTATTTCCATTTGAGTTTTTCATGTTACGTGTATTGCTGCACTTTTTCCTCCTCCCCTGGAGCAATTTTGCTACTGGGTGTAAGGGTATAGTCTATGGAGAAGCTAAGCGTGCACTTTCGGTGTGTTTGTTGCAGTAAGTCTTTATGCTTAGACAGGACTACTAGCCTTAAAAGTTTGAGTCATCAGGTAGTGGTAATTTGAATGATAGTTAACAAAATGCAGCGCTTACCAATCTTAACAAAGTAACTGTCTGCTTTATTATCTTCAAGTATTTTTTTGAACTTAATGATTTAGGAAATGAATTTAAGCTGTTCCCTTTAGCACAATTTGAACTTGCTTGTTGATAAACCTGAGAATAAAAACATAAAAGCGTTATGGAATAACGCTGGTAATGCAGGGCCTGCAGTACCTTTCTTTCAGTCAGGGATTGGAAGGAAGAAATACAGCACTACATTAGTACACTCCAAAAATAACCCCCCAAATAAATGTTTAATTGAAGATTTTAACGCACCAGCAGACTTTGGGAATTTTCAAGAAATAGTGCTAGGCTAATTGCTATTCTTATTTGGTAATCATGTGTTAGGAAAATGACATAATTTTCTGTATTTATGGAGAAGTTCCTGTGATTGTACCCTGGCCAAATGGCATATTTCATTTAACCATAGTGTGCACGTCTTGATTGCAGCACATCTTCATTGCCACCTCTCGACTGGCCTTTACCAAGTCACTACGGGCAATGCGAACTGAAAATAGATGTCCAGCCTAAAACTCATCACAGAGCTCACTATGAAACAGAAGGAAGCAGAGGAGCAGTAAAAGCATCTACTGGAGGACACCCTGTAGTGAAGGTAGGAAGTCTGGCTTTCTTGAATCAGAGAAAACTTCTCTCTTAGCTACAGTTACTGGTATTTACAATGCTGTTAGTCGTTACCTTCTTTGAAGCTTATATTCCCCTCAATGTACCTTGTGCAATACAAAAATTAGTTCAGATTTGAACTGTTACTCTGTAAGGGCAAGCAAGACTTGTTCCCCTTCCTACCCCGCCTTGTGTCTTGTCACTGTTTCCATTGCTTTAACAGAATCAAGCAAGCTTTATTGTCTTTCAGAACAGTTTTGTTCAGTACTGAAACTGATCTAAATGCAGTAGTAATGCAGGCAACGGTTCTCCTCTGAGTAACGGAGGGTGGTGGTACACAAACTGTTTTGATACCTGGTACTGGTCATTAACACTTGCTTTGGCTGGGTTCCTTTGTTCATGCTAAACATTTGAAGTGCTAAAGACATCTAAAGCGTAGTATATAAATACTTTGCAAACACCTTCCATTTGCTGTTGAGCTCAGGGAGGGATGTAAGGTCCTGGTAAATTAGGTCTGGTTTTCATGTGAAAGCTTTGGCATCATCATCTCCTTTGAAGGGAAAGAAGCGTGGTTTTGGTGTTGTGGGTATAAATAACTGCTTACACAAGCTGTGATGTGCTCCCCTCTGAGCCGAGGTGTGCACACATCACCTACCCTACGCTGGGCAGGCTCCTGGATTAGTTTACTTGTAGTCACTTCTGTCTCCTTTAGTACCTGTGGTGCCGGCTGGCAACAGAACTGGCCCTCTTACTCGCCGGACGCAGGGAAGATTGTGCTGAGGAATTATGGGGCTTGTTAAGATTCCTTGATTTGTAAGTTTGCTGCATCCTTGGGTGAAAGCAACGTCTCTTTACTTATTCACCTCAATCTTGCTTAATGATTTTTATCTTAATCCCAAAATATAGTAAGGTAAAAATCAAGTGTTCATTTATATGTCAAAAGAAAAAAAGAGCTATAAAGGATAAATAGCTGTTTAGGGTAAACAGAGAGGAAAAAAAGAAAATTAATTACCTTAAGGTTACCACAGGTCTGTTTCTTCACCCAAACCCAGGATACTTCCTGTACTTTTACAGCAAAATGGCAGTCATGGTTTCAGTCCTTAGTGTTTTACAAGAGAATTGCAAAATTAAAAATGTATTTGTTATATTTGTCCCATTCCAATAGTTTAAGTAACTTGTTAGTATGTAAAACCAGACTCAAAGTGGTAATAGAATTGGCATAATCAGTCCCTATTGTTTCTCCTACTCATACTATAGGATAAACATCTGATCGCTTTTTGTCCTTATACTTTTTTTATTCCTCACTGGCAAGCAAATTCTGTCATGCTTTGTAATTACATCAGTTTTGGAACAGCTCTGAAGTTACACGTGCATAAGTAAAGATGTACCAGCAGAATTTAAATGTATTGGACTGTCTGTTCCTTTCTCCTTGCCTAAGCAATCTCCTCTTTCTAAGCTCTTCATCTAAAGAATTTCATCTCCTAACCTGACACCTAGTCGCATTCTTCAGGCTACTTATCCAACTCTGTTTCTTCTGTGATAGCTTACCTTGATTTTCTTCATTCCTCCTGTTTTCTTCTTAGGACTTTTTTTTTGTCTGTATCTTTCCTTTCCCTCCCTCCAAAAGAAGGCTGGATCTCTTCATCACATCTCATCTTCCTTGACTTTCTTTCATCATGCTTCCATTTTTAATTTTAACCTCAGCTCTTCCTCCAGCTTTCATGTTCCCTAAAGAGTTTCTTAGTGTTCTTCTGGTGACGATACCATGGCACAACCAGCCCAAACCTTCTCCTGTTGTCAGACCTGCTAGATTTCTTAGCACAGTAGAGGCAACGATCGAATACACAGCAGAAAGTAAGGCTGTGCTGCATACTAGAGGAAAGTGAGGATGCCTGAGCTGGGCTGGAATCTGATAGTTGCCAGGGCAAATTTCTTCATGCGGAGCATTGTTTAGTTGCTGGAGAACAAGTAGATACAATTTTCACATGCCAAGGTGCTGGCATTGGAATTTAACACATCATTAATGAGGACAGAATCTTGGGAGATTTTAGCTGCCAAAATAAGTCTCTGCTAAGCATTTGGGAACTTTTTTTTTTTTCTTTTTTTTCCTTTTTTTTTTTTTTTCCCCCTGGGTTTTTGCATCTTGCACTAGTATTTGTTTTAAAGGAACTTATTTTGCTGATGGTTATAAGACTTGACAAATATATGTAGGCTTCCTTTTGCTTGCAAAACTAGATGCTTTTAAATTGTAGTGGTAGATGTAAATAAGAAAAAATCACAGATCTGTAATCTATGTGACTTATTTTCAAAGCTTTTTATTCTAATTAGAATTGTGAAATACCTCACTATTACAAGAATGCTGCTTTAAAAATGGGCGTAGTATTTATTTGTTTCACAGTCATGCTTAAACACATGCATGGTGCTATGCCTCTCTAAATTAAAATGAATACAAATGCAAATCAATAATCTATTTGGCAATTTCATCTCTTCCAGCTGGCTTAGAAATTATTTATTGTGCTTGATGGGAGAGGAAGTTGTTATGAAACAAAACAAGGATTTGAATTAACTTTTTATTCGCTTCTGGTAAAAACAGTATGCTAAGGGCCAAGTTTGGTGAAAAGTTAACATTAAATAGCTATGAGTAGACAGAAATTACTCAATTTAAATATAAAGATGTAAGCTTTTCCAGCACTTCCAGGAGGTTATTACACAAATGTAGTTCATGATATGCATTGCTATTTGTATCTGACTTAATTTCTTTCTGTGTGGTGCTCTTGGCTTTACAAATTTCAGTTCTGTCCATGTGGGTGATCATTGCAAATAAGTACTCGGTGTTTCCTTGTGCCTGTAAGTTAACCAGTGTCAGAGACAAGAAAGGATGAGGGTGCTTCAAGGCCTATGTGCTTTTACTTGCTACAGAGTTTTTGTTGCTTTTGCACAGTATTTTATAAAAAGAACATTTAATTTCCAAACTGTGGAACCTCTGTAGTTCTGCATCTGCAGTTGATGTGTTATTTAGAATAAAGATTTTAAGATAGTACATGGCTTCAAGCCATTAATTAGCATATGCCATTAATCTATTACTAATACTGTACTGTACCTGTTGCTAGGAGACTAAGCTTCTGATAAATTTGGCATCATCTGCTGTGAGTACATTTAATCAGCTTATTTCCAAATGTGAGGAAATGAAATGAGTTGAGCATCATGTTTTGTTCTGTAAGTCCATTGACTTCAAGGAAGCAAATTCTGTGCTGAAATTCTACTGTTTCCAGTTTTTCAATGGCAAAACATTCAAAATAGCAGATAACTGTCATTTTAATCTCTGCTTGCTTAGGAGTATGTTCCAGTTAATCCGTGTCTTCTGGCACTACTTATTTTACCTGTTTAGAAAAATCTGCAAGGTAAGGCTGATATTTTTTACAAGGAAAGAATAAATAACTTGGCAGTATGGTAAGCAGTGGGAAGGGTGACATTTTGAAATTCTCTCATCCAAACTGTGGAAACCTTGTGTTGCATAGTCAGGAGACAGAGAAGGCCTCTGAGAACTGTCTACCTAATTCAGTAGGTTGAAGTACTTACTCTACCCATCTAACAAGCCTTTTATATAAATAGCTGCTATGTTTCATCTAACTCTTAAATGAATGATCATAATTTCTTGAATTTCTCACTCTTGTCCCTAGTCAAATTGTATGTAATTAAAATAATGTTTACCTTTACAATTTGCTGGAGTGAGATTTAACTGTTTTCTAGAATGGTTAAGGTTTTTCACGAGACTTCACTCGGATAATGGTTTTTAAGCATTTTAGAGCAGACAGGAATACAAGGATCTCGCACGGATAGTTCGTTGCTTTTGTATTTTAGTTTCCTGATCTAAAATGACTTTTTTCATTTAAAAAATAATTGTATGTTGTGTTCCTGCAATTCACATCAGCTTCTGCAATTTGCTGAGCTCTCTTAAGTATTTTAAATTCGATGCTATCTTCTAGTAGGAAATTCCACAAGCTGTTGTGCACAACAAATATTTTAACCTTATGTCCTGTTGTTTTTGAGGCAGGTGATCTCCACGATAGTCTTCTTGATAACCTTGCAGTGAGATTTACCAAGGGGCAGTGGAGCTAACAACTCTGTCCTGTGGTGAGTTACCACAGTGGGAATTGGTTCTAGATGTGAACACAGTGATAAGTGTAACTCGATTTGAAGTGATGGCATATCTACAACAGACACCGTGTAAGTTCTATTTGGGGATGAACAACCCCATGTGTACCAGAGAAATTAGGGGCAGGGGTAGCTATTAGGAATTTGCCTGTACCATACGTCTTCTTGCCATGCTTTAATGGGCTCAAGGGTAGGAGCCGTTCATCTCTGCCATAAGCCAAATTTGCACAGTATTTGAATCTGCTGCAACAGGAGAGGAGAAGCATAATGCAATCTATGGACCGGTCAGCAGTCCTAAGGTTGAGGAAGGGTATAGAGGCTGGTATACAGAATGTTTTTTCTGTGTCTTATGACCCTTCCCTTCTTCCCACCTTCCATTTTTCCAATTCTTATGTGTTGTGGTTTTTTTTTGTCTTGAGTCCTTCCCTTTATACATACATCACCAGAAGGCAGGTTCTAATCCCAGTTCTAATTGTTGGTGACAACAACCTGCAAATAAATGCAGAAGGTAAGTCTCAAACTGTGTGAACTGTGTAATCGGCTATTAGGGACAAAACATGGGCTTTTGGGTGGGATTGTAAAAATAAATATGTTTTTAAGAGTAGATTGATGACTATATAGGCATCTTCTGCTCTATAACCCCCAAAATAGGTAGTGAAACCTATCCACATGCATCTAATATATGTTTGAACACTTAATCAATACAATGCTCTAATTAACATGGAAAAAATTAAAATGGCATATTGGTAATGACACGGTTATCTGCTTCTTGTGTTGTTGTTACTAAGATGAGGAAGAGTACTACTGATTTTTTTCTTCCGAGTAGAATTGGGTGGGTTTTTTTTTTTGTCTTGTTTTGTTTTTTGCAAGTTCTATGGGTTTTCCTGGAAATGCTCATCTGAAAAGCTGTCCATTGCGTAATTTGGTACTGGGAATTGAAGGTTCAGAAATAGCACAATTTCTTGATAGTGTAGTGCAAACTGAAGATGGATTGTGTATGGTGATGGCTAGTTAGATGTGGCCAGTAATTCTGCACGGCATGAAGTTGTAATGTTAGTGTAACATTATTTTAGCTATGATTTGGTCTTTTGTTGGTAGCATAGAATGGGACAGGTCTCTAAGATGAAACACTCTTCAAAATATGCCTGAAATTAGCATTTAAATAGTCACTCATCTGCAAGCAGTGAGCATGGAAGTGTGAGATTTCAGAAACAGAAAAATCCAGGTTCTTAAACCTTGGAGGACGTTCTGTACGTTGTATGACCAGAGGGTATCATGGCTAGTAATGCACTGCTATTTTTGCTTTGGTTCTCTTCAGGACCTATTTGTCTTTGTGATGACCTTTAAAATGCTGTTAAACCTGGACTTGGGCCACTATGTCTAGTAGTTCATTAACACTTGTTGCTTTCATACCTCACTATTTTTATTTTTCGGAATTGCAGAGATCTATACTATTTTAAGGTTTTAAGTCAGTCTACTCGATGAGCTATTAGCAAAAGAGGAAGGAGGATGCTTCTCTGGTGTGCATGCATTTCTTTCCTACATCAGATAATCAAATGATTGAAAATAGTACCGCGCTTCAGGAAGGGGAAGTAGGTTGTTACAACATATTTAATTTTAAAATTATATGTTTAACTTTCTGTAACATTAAAACCTTTGTGGAATGGGAATTATTTAAAAAAAAAACAAAAAACAAAAAACAAAAAACACTTCCATCTACTGCTAAGCCAGTGGTTTGGGGTATTGTCTAAGAAATCTGAATGGAGTTCTCTTCCATGAATTTCACCACTTTCCTGTGAACAGTCCACAGAAGATCATAGGTCAGCACTCATTGCACCTCTGTGAAGCCACAAGGGGATGGCTGTGGTCGGTCTGACTTTCAGTAACTTCCCTGAACTTGTTTTTATATCTATAGCTTGGTTAAGACTTTTCACAATGCTACTGACAATAAATTTATGGCAAATTGCACCACTAGTGTTAGTCATTCTCTGGCTTTTGTTTCAATTTGTGGATCATCTTCATGCCTCTGGAACTTTTTATCCCTTGCTTTTATTTCTGGCTGTTACTAGGTGTGCTGCTCAGTTTGCAAGAGTAACCCTTCAGCTTTTAAAACGTCAGTCTTCATGATTCTGTAGGAAAGTAGCTGCAAACCACTCAAAAGTGAAATTCTTGTGGAGAAATGTCTGAAGAAAAAAATTTTGGTTCCTCAGAGCCATGCTTCAGTGCCTCTTGAATACTGTTGTCAGAAATAGTTCAAGGTTATGGGTCACATCTCCATTGTCTCAGAGGACAAAACATCTCAAAGCCTTTTTTTAAACTTTTATAATACTATCGTGAGGTTTGGCAGTTTTGTTTTGTAAACAACTGTTTAAAAGTGGACTAAACCTTAAGTAGTGAAAGTTCTTTTCTTTTAGGATTGTTTAGATTCCAGGGTAAATTATACCATATCTTCACTTCTGCAGTCTTCCAAAGTAAAAGAAAAAATACCTAATTCAAGAGAACAGCTTTATCTTCCCTTTATCTTTGCCTTTGCCTTCATCTATCTGGGCTTTTCTTGTCCTTTTTTGTCTTCCTTCTGGTGGTGTAACTCTGGGAGGTGTTCCCACAAATAGAGACTCCACTGAAATGAATCCAGCTGCAGGGAGACTACCAAGGAGGAGATAAGTAGTTAGTTGTGCGCTTCGTGTCACTGTATTGAAAAGCCTAGGACCTCACTATTGGAAATAAAGGGGTAGGGAGTGCCTACACTTCACACTGCTGTGGATTTCCTTCCCCCTTCCTCATGTTTGAGCTGAGGATTTTTACAGGAATACTGGTGCATTTGATGAAGCTGGAGTTGTTAACCTACATGAACAAAAGCCTTGATTATCACAGATTTTTTCCCCTGACATGTCTTGTATTTCAAGACTATGCTCTATTTTTAGGAACATCTGTTTTTATGTAAAAGACTTTCTTCTAATCAGCCTACTTTACCAATCCAGTAATGCCATAAGCAGTGAATTAATTGCCCAAGGGGAGGGAGCATTGGAGTGGCAATAGGATCTTTTTTTTTTTTTTGGCTTACTAATTGAAGACAAGGCGCATAAAGGATGAAACATGAATATCAAACACAAGTGAAAGTTTGGTTAAACACAGTAATTTCCTAATGAATGCAGGGAAGTTTTACAGGAATATTGCTTTAAAGATACAATCAAGTGGGTTTTGGCACTGTCTGAAATGTCATTAGTAACTAGGATTGGTTGTTTGCTGAGTGTAAAATGTAGATAAAGAAATGATTTCACTTTTTTTTTTTTTCCCCGTAAGCTTTAGTTTCCCTTTTTTTTTTGTCTGCGTTGTTAGTCTAAAAGAATAGCCATGTGAAAGCCTGACATCATTTCTGAATTTAGAGACAATATTAGGGATTGGTTTATTATAAGTAAACAAAGAGGGTTTGCATTATTTTAATTTCAGAAAAATAGAGTATTTCAAAGTATGCTATGGTGGTCTGATAGTACCTGTTTTCTGTGAAGTGTGTGTTTTCTGTTGGATATTCTTCTCAAGTCTTGTTGCAGCTCTTGAGAAATCACATTTTGTGGGTAAGTAACATTTACATTTGAATAGAGATCGGTAATATTTGGCCTGAAACAATAGATGGAAAACAGAGAGAGAACCTTCTTAGTTTAAAAAAATAGACAATGGAGGGAGACAGAACTTCTAAATACTTGAGATTTTAAAGCCCTCTGACAAGCTTGCCGAGTATTGCAAGCTCTCCGCTAGTTCAGAGCATGGAACTGATGGCATATGAGCAACATAATGGCCCAATACAATCGGTACGTAATCTGGAAAACTGCTACCTTTGTTAGGTTGATACCTTTAACTTAATGTGACCTGCTTGACTTCCTCAGAAAGGAAAAGATTCTCACCCCTACCACTAAATTTCAAGTGTGAATGCTGCTGACTTCAGTGATCAGTTTACTGAATGCATATAGTAATACGGCTGGAACTGCTTTGGCTGAAGCTGTTCTGGCTTATCCTGTTGTGACCTTCAGTCTTTAGCCTTCCAGCTTTAGTTTAACTTACGCATGCACTGACCTTTGCTATGGAAACGATATAGAAACACAAAAACAACTTGGCCGAGTTTCCTCTGCAAAGCAGTGGGTGGTGTATCAGTATTCTATTACAGAGGAGGGTTTCTAGAGGTCAGTAGTGACAGTGTGCAGTAACTTATTAGTTGTCTGGAGCACAGTGCTTGCTACTCCTGGGAAAGTGTTGCTTTTGTGTCCTTTTTTTTTTAAAGTAAAATTCATACCTATATTTTTTTAGCATGCAGCTCTAAGATTGCATATTAATGGCATAAATGCTGGAAGGTATGCATGGAAAAAAGCCCCTGTGCTCAACCAGTAGTTTAAGTTACCGTCTTTCTGTGTGTGACCTGTGACTGAATATTGGATGGGCTGATATTGTAGCAATTTACCGTGTGCATCTTCAGTGCGGTGATGCTGCAGCAGGTTGTAAAATAGTTTGTTAACTTAAATGCCCATGAGCTGTGTAGTGACAATTTATTCTTATTTGTGTATATCATGGATTCTCTACCAAGGTAAACTAAAGGTACAGACACCACAGCTTCACTAGGTATTTGAACAAAACAGTATGTATTCTTTCACGTTAATTATGTAGATATTTTCGCTGAAGAAAAATTAGCATGTTTTTTTAACTTACAGTTTTGCTAGGGCATTGGATTTCTTGTTTGTTTTTGTTTAATTTGGTATATAGAAAAATATAGTAAAGTGCCAAAGGTAGTGCTAGTATGTGGTGGTTCTTTTTTTTAAAAAAAAATATATATATATATATTATTATTATGATTATGTTTATTTTCAAGCTGTAGTAACATAACTTCAGATTTCCATAGAGGTAAGGCTAGCATACTGGTGTGATGTAAAACAGACTGCATTTCAAGACCATCATTCAGAAAATGCACCTGATACCCTGCTGATACATAGTTAATCTGTTGGTGGGGTAGGGATTTTTTGTCTTTTCTGCCACTTTCCACTCCTCCAACATCTTTTGCAGAATAATGTTTGGAAACCAGGCCCTGTATGTCTTCCATAGAGTATCTGGGAAAGCGTAGAGGGTGAATGTTTGCTCTAGCATAATGGAAGAAAAACCATTATGCAAAAAAATGAAAATGAAAAACCATTTGCAGCTCTGAGCAAATCAAGTGTAGCATGCAGCCATAGTGCCTCGCAGGCAACACCCCTGCAACCACTGGCACTGGGTGGGCTTTGCTTCACTGCAGTAAGCTCCCACTGCCTCTGGGCTGCTGTAGAGGACAGGGCCTCCACTGACTGTTGACGGACTGGTGCAGTTCTATGAGTCAGTTTTGGTCTTGCATTGCTGTTATCTCTAGAACTGTTGTGTATGTATCCATTGCTAAGGATGGGGGAGTTAGTGATAAGTGGAAAGCAGCTTTGTCACAGTGACCCTATTTGGATGTTACTCAACTTTTTTTAATAGCTTTGGCTTGTAATATATATAATTTCCACTATGAGAGTGAATGCATTTAACAAAGTTCACATTCAGGCTGTGGTTCATCATGTTAAGACTGAATTTTAACTGAGGAAAATGGATGGTGGGGGTCACAGTGTTGAGAGTTTTCCAAAAGTGACTGCTGTAATTGCTAAATGAATATAAGGTCTTAATTTTTCTTTAGATACTTTAACTTATTGAAATTCATAGCTTCTGGAAATATTATTTTGTTATTAGGAAAAAAATATTTTAGAAAGATATTGGAGCCCTGCATCACGTATAATGGATGTAGCCATAACTGATAAAAGAGCCCCCATGTTCCACTTTCAGCGGGATGATAATTAAGGGTAAAAATTGTAATCTGGTTGTGCTGCTGTAGTTTACAGGTGACTCCTGACAGATGGAGAAAAACCTCAACACTGGTGGTGGTCACAGGGAAGTTCATTGTCTCTACTGTAACACCTGTAAATGCCTGAATATGGCATTTATTTACATGGATATCAACACAGTCTAGACTGCCTGCACTCAGTGAAGGCTGTGAGGCATTGGTATAGTTTGTTTTTTTTCCTAGATTTAGCTCTTTGTCCTGAGGACTCCAATGAGAACAAAGCCATTGACATATTTGACAGAACATAAGCCTGTGAAATGTAGAAATACATAAATAAACGAGATCATGTAAGAAATTAGTTGGCAGTTTGTCAATTAGAGGGCAGGATATTGTGGTTGATAAAAGCTGCTGTGACTTTTAAAGATTGCCTGGCTTTTTGTGGCAGATATTTCATTATACTAAGGGTCTGAAGGGGTAATGAGTGTTAAAGCCAGGAGGAGATGTGACTTACTGACTGAACATTATTAAGAAGTCCATTTTCTCTGCTTGACTGTGCACAAGTCAATTCCTGATGGCAGTAGGACTCAAGGGGGAGCTGAAGAGAGTTTAAGTTTCAGGACAGTCTGCTTTAGTGTAACCTTGCTTTTAGGCTGTATTTTATGGTAAAACTGAACTGGACTGACTTTTAAAAGGCACAACAGCTGGGGATAGGTACAGGGAGATTTGAAGACAACAGAATCCAGAATTCTTTCGCTTCAACTATGAAAAGCAGCGCGGTCTCCTTGCTGTAGGAATGGTCTTGAGATTACGCAGCCCAGGAAAATGATAGAAATGCTGAACTGCTTCCTTTCTTTTCCTTCAGTCTCCCACTGTGAAGACCTTCAAGATGGTATGGTCTTACTGGTGTAGCCTTTGGGACCTTCTTACTCTTTTAAAAACAAATTGAAAAAACAGGGGAAAAAAACCCCACAGAATTACTTAATAATGTTGTAACGTACATATTAGATCTATCAAGCTTTTCTGTCAGCTCTTCAAGATACGTATGTTCTTGCTCAACAGCAGCTATGTTATGTAGCTTATCTGAAGATTTTTATCTGCAGTATGTCTGTAGGAATTTTTAGATTCTGTGTGTTCTGGGGGAAAAGGGGAAGAACAAGCTTCAGTTGTTTTTTTTATTGTGCTTTTGATTAATCTCAGTTCTGTCTGTCTTGCATGGTCTAGATGTTTGCTGTTATGCTTTTCAAACACATTGAACCAAGAATTAATGGCCAGGAAATACTGACCACATGGTGGTATCTAGATGGATTAATTAAATCTAGGTGGAGCATTACATCTTGGACAAAAGCAATCATGTAGACCTATAGCTGAAAGCTTTGAGAATGGCTCTTTAACATTACGGACTCCAAGAAAAAACAGTCTTGTCATTGATTGAGACAAAAGTTCTAGTACAAGTGATAGGAGAGGTAGGTGTTGTCATGGGCATAGCTTTAACGTAGGAAAGAGGCACTCACACTCATTGGGTGTACGTAAAACTTAGCACCAGCTGTAGCACATCAAGATGCACGCAGTCTGCAGTGGTGCTTCAGATGTCTTTGTGTGGGTGTGCTTTGTTTTTTGTACTGCTGACTACTGGTGTTGTTATTCTTGTAAGTAGGTTAAATTGACATGGGTTTTTGCATATTTTTTTATGTGCTAGTTCTGCAAAGAGCTTGGATAATAGTGCTGTATGACCAAGTAACTTTAAAGACAAAAACATAGATGTGACAAAACCACATTTAAAGAATGACTGTCTCCCCTCCCTCCATTTGTAATATAAGTTGACATTGAAGTCAGTGAAATATAAACGTGTTACATTGCTATTTAGAAGTCATGTACCTTGCAGTGTGCATCAGTCTACACAAACTGCAGGAATACTGAAGGTCAAGTGAGCATCGTGGATTTGTAAGACGTGTTTTGTAGGTCTCATTTAAATTTTCAGTGGGTAAAGGAAACTCATGTGTTACTGTCAGTTAAATTTTGTTTCCTTAAATCTTCTGGACAACTATGTTACCCGTGTATAATCATAAAGCTAGCATGTTTTTTTTATAGCTAGTTTAATTTATTTATTGAGGCAGCAGTCTGTTTCATGCCTAGTATTACTGTTAGCTCAAACAAGAGGTGGTTTTGTGATAGCAGAGTGCAGTGGTGGCTAGTCATATTTTAGAAAGGGAAAGATGCATGAGTTAACTTTTTTTTTAAAAAAGCAAAACTTGATAAATTATTATTTTCTTTATGAAAAAATAATTATTCTTCATTTTCTAGCTATGAATCAACTTTTCTTTACCCTAACATGTTTACATTCGTAAAACCCCTTAATAGGCTCACTAAATTGCATTTTGTAATAAAAAATGTAAAATTCAAAATATTTTCAATAGTTCTAGAAACTGTAGGTGTAACTTAATAATATTGGTAATTCTTTGTTTAAAGGCAGTATCAGAAGTGCACGTATAGCTTAACAAGGTTTTAACATAGAAGTTCTGTAGATAAAATGACTGTTTGTTTGTTTCTTTGCTCTGTCCAAGACTCAAAAGGAATACAGACACGTTGATATCCATTTATTCTGGTAAATGTTGCTCATACGTGTTGCTGGAGGACTGGTGGCTATACTCAGTTTTCTTTAGCATTGAAGGAAACACAAGAGACTGAAGAAGCTTGTAATTTATTATTGCTCTTTTATGCAAATACAGAAAAGCTAACTAATATTTTAATGCATCTTTTATTTTTTATCAGCTCCTGGGCTACAGTGAGAAGCCTGTAAACCTGCAAATGTTCATTGGCACGGCAGATGATCGCTACTTAAGACCTCATGCATTTTACCAAGTGCACCGAATCACTGGAAAAACAGTTGCTACAGCTAGTCAAGAGATAATAATTGCCAGCACAAAAGTTTTGGAAATACCACTTCTTCCTGAAAATAATATGTCAGCCAGGTACATTGCAACTGTGTAGTTGATATGTGGCTTTTTTCCCCCATTTGTACAAATGTGAAAGAAACGTCTTGTAAAACAGCAAATTTTGCACAAGTGTGACTCATGATTAAGCTAGACACAACTCTTTAAATGTGCAGGTATTCAGAAATAAGTCCTCAGGTAGCGTTAGAAGTAGTGAAGTAGAGAGACAAGGAAGCTCGTATGATTGATGGGAAGATGGGTGGATGGTTCTGTTTTCCTGTACAGTCTGTATGTATGTACAATCCCACAGCTGTAGAATTGCATGGGGGTTATAATTACCTGTTTTTTTTGTTTTGTTTTTTTTTGACATAACAGGTGACTTTTCTGTGAAAGTATAGACATGCAGTTCAACTGCTTGTTTCTTCATTGAATGTGGTCATCTAACTTACCATGTCCTTGGCATTTTCCTTATTTTGATTTTTTTAATAGAGTTTTTATTTTTAGCAGTTTTCTAGTGTTTTAGGTCCTGCCAGATGGAGTGTACTGAATAATAGCTCAATATCAATTAGTTTTAGCAACAATTAGGCTGCTTTTTTATACCTGGCGAGTCACCAAACTGAGCAAAGTGCAATTTTTTTTTTAACCAACGTAGCATGTTTATTTCTAACATATACTCCTGAAGCCAGCTTAGATTTTCCTGAAGTTACACGGTAGTAACCACTGAATGCTATGAACCCATAAAAAGTCTTCAGAAGCTTCTGTGTTATTTGATTAAAGTATGCGTGGCGTATATGAATAATCAATATGCATGTTGAATGATAGCAGGGATGTGATCATTCTCTAGTCCTTCCTAAGCAGTGCTAAATATCATCCTTGTAAATGATATTTACTGTGTTAAACAACTTACTGTGGCAGTTAAACAATGTGCAGTTAAGCAGAATAACAATCTTTTCAAGGTTCAAGAAAGCAGCAACTAGATGTTTGCAAGACAGAACCCTGTTTAAAGAGAATACTTGCTCCCATTTCTGACACTAACGGATACGTTAATGGAGGCATTAAAATAACATTAAAAATAGCATAACATGGGGAAAAAGTGGAATGTTCTCCATTCCTTAGCAGGAAGGCTTACAGAGTATACTTCAACAACAGTTTGATTCGTTTTCTTCCATTTCTCTTCTAATCCATCCTTTCTCACCTGTCTCCAGTATCGATTGTGCGGGTATTTTGAAACTTCGCAATTCAGATATAGAGCTCCGTAAAGGAGAGACAGATATTGGAAGAAAGAATACCAGAGTGCGGCTTGTGTTCCGTGTTCACATCCCACAACCTAGTGGAAAAGTCTTATCTCTGCAGACTGCTTCCATACCTGTTGAATGCTGTAAGATTGCTTTAACTGTACATAATTTATAGCTATGTTTTCTGCATGTGTCAGTAGTAATGTCATTCTGACAGTATTTAGTGTCAGAATATATGTAACCATTGTGTGACAACCATTTTGTGTAAAGAGCTAAATTATGTAAAAATAGTAATAATTGTATTTAAAGATGGTACTTGCCACTGGGCAACCCCATTTGCTGTTTGAAGGAACAGCAGTGTTTTAGGTTTGACTCCTAATACTGCAGTCATGCAGCTAGCAGCTTCAGAAGTTCCTATCTATGAAGGGAGGCAGCTCATGTATCTCAGTGAAAATAAATACTCATTTTAGGAACAAATAATATCATTTCATTTACAGGAGTCTGTACCATTACTTACCCAATGAACAGCTGAACTTCTGGGGATTTTGTTTTTTAAATGCTGGCAGTAAGGAATCAAAATATGACCTTAATTATTATTATTAAATACTAATGTAGTCTTTAAACCAGTGTTCCTAAATTAAAAATTTAATTTGCTGTAGCAGTAGAGACTGTTAGGTTTTGTGACTTTTCTGTTTCTATTCTGTAGCTATATAATTTCAACATAATTCTGAAAACAAACATAAATACGCAACTATGATTTATATGTGGTTGGTTTACTCTCACCTCTGATTCTTCAATTTAGGATCATGAAAGAAATATTACTATGGTTAAAATGATGGATTATTTTCTTCATTTTTATTTTTAAAGCTCAGCGATCTGCTCAAGAACTTCCTCAGATTGAAAAATACAGCATCAGTAGTTGCTCAGTAAATGGAGGCCATGAAATGGTAGTGACAGGATCCAATTTTCTTCCAGAATCAAAAATTATTTTTTTTGAAAAAGGACAAGGTAAATCTTTTTTCTTTTTTTCTTTTTTTTTTTTTTCTTCTTAAGAGCAAAACCAAAACCACTACCTGAGCTTGACGGTGTTCTTCATCTCTTTTATGTTCTTCATCTCCTTTATCACTTTTGAAATGGTTTTGGAGTCCTTCAAAGGACTCCAGAAAAGAGCGTACTTAATTTTTCTCTGGATAACTAGTTTTGTTTAAAATACTAAAAATGCCTGTTCTTCAGGTGCAAAGTATTGACCAGGCAGTTATGGAAGTATGCCTGGCAGTAAATTACTGTTCACATTATGAAAAGCTCTTAATGAAAATGAAAGGCTCTAAAACTTGGATAGCCTAGGAAGACTGTCAAAACACAAATGTTTATCTGTTTTCATTGTTTTTCCCTGAACTGCAACATAACACACAACGTCCCTTGTGTTTTTGTTTTGCTTTGGGTTATCATTTTAACCATGACACTCCTTTGCAGCTTAAAAAATGCTTTTGAAAGCTCTAATATCATGGGGGGGTATTGCTTAAGTCATTAGAAAAGAGCAGTGCTAGACGTGGGGAAGAAACAGAGTAGGGGATGTCAAAGGAAATGGTGTTTTAGTGTTTTAGAATCGACAGCCTTTGGAGCGCACAGTACTTTGTGTTGATTTCTGTGAAAGTTTAATGCTGGGGGGCAGGGAGATGAGTGACATATTTCAGTAAGAATAATGTAATACCTGTGACAAACACAAACTATTTTGCTTTGAGGCTTTGGTTGCAATCAAAGCTTTTTCAAAGGCATTTGTTTGGCCCTCCTGTTACTTCAAGTTGAAAAGTTTAGATCTTTTAAAAACAAAAGAAGCAGTGGATAATTGCTGCTCCAGTTAAAAACTTCGCACAGCCTGTTAGTAAAATCTAATTTCTTACGCAAATTCAAAATTTATGACCTTTAGAGTTGTATTTTAAGGGGTTACTAAGTTTCGGTGGTTGCATCACAAACATACAAGTTTAGTTCTTTGTAATATCAAATAGATAGAAAGCTTAGTAAATGCAAAGTTACAAACCATACCTGTATCACAGGATATTCACTATATCAAAGTGAATAATTAGTAGAAAAGCATTGCTTTTTATCTATCTAGCTAAACCCTTTTCTTCATAGTTTAGTCTTTTTCCAACTACAAATGCCATTTTCGTCATTATGAAAAATTAAATTGGTATGCCACTACATAAACTGTAGATTTTAACACCCCAAAGCCCTATGAAAATATTTTTGTTTTGTGATGTACACAGGTGTACATATATGCAACTTACTTAAAGATGTTCTGTTATCCAGTGTTCGTTCCTGGTTCTGTAGCAGTTCTGGATATGTGCTGTGACCTTAATGCTTCTTCCTTAAACTAGTATCCATGAAAAGTAGTTGAAAGTTTAGGATTAGCAGTCCTGATACAGGGACTTCCTTTTCTTCTCTGATTTTTCCTTTAACATGTAGAGCTTAACATTTGAGCAACTTAAATTATCACTACTGGAACTTGAATACCTGACTTCAACTTCTCAGGAAAGAGTAGCAAAAGTAAATCATTAAAAGGAAAAGTTTCAGCTAAGTTCAATTCTTCTACAGCTAAGTCCAATTCCTCTACATCTTATCTTTTCCTTAAATATTTAAGTAAAAATGTGGTGTTGATTTTGTTTTAATTAGCAAATACAATATAAAGTGTGTTTTTCCTACATTGTGTATTTTGACACCCAACTTTTCAAGCTGTATTTTGAAGCCCCTTTAAAGAAGTACTGCTGCTAGACAGTAGGTTTCTTGATAACCTGAAATAAACCCAGCAACAGAGAGAATCAAGCCTTAGGTTATGCTAGGTGAGAGCACTCCCTCACAACACAGGCAACTTGCCCTGTAGTTGAATTGTAGGGTCTTCTAGTTCAGGGGTGGGTGTTTGTCTTAAATATATAACCTTTAGATATGCACATGAAGATACAGTATATATTCTCTTTAACATGGTGACTTAACCTGTAAGTCTTCAGCATGTTTGTTTGAATAATCATGTTAGAAGTTATTTAAATTTCTTTTTAAAATGTTTTGGAAAAATAGGGAAAAAACACCCCCAGCCACTTACAGTACACACTGCCTACTCTGGAACTAGATTTAACTGTACGTGATCAGCAGGACTACTATTAAAATGCAGAATCCCGCACAACAGCCAGCTTCACGATGTTTGTAGCATTGAAACTCTGAAAGCATCCATGTACTTGCAGTCTGTTTACAGTATGCCTGTCAGCTGGCTCTCTCCCTGAATTGCCTCTTTATGACTGAAAATAAATGCAGTTTTAAATCAAGTATTTAAGGATTTTACAAATAATTCAAATGCATTTTCTAAATTTCTCTCAACAGATGGAAGACCTCAGTGGGAGGTAGAAGGAAAAATAATCAGGGAAAAGTGTCAAGGGGTGAGAAACTTTCTTTTTCTTTCTTTAGAAATTTTTGTTTCAAATGAGAATACTCAGTTTTCATTGTTGTTCTGAAATTTAGAATTCACTTAATAAAGTAGATCACTGGCTGATTCAGACAGACAACTGGAGACTTCTAAATTGGCTTAATACTATAAAGTAGCTATTAAGATGATGCATTGAAGGAATTGGAAGTAGCATACTTGCTGTGAAAGCATTGAAAAAATAAATTCAGATTTAACTAAAAGACATCTGAAGATGACTTTTCTAAGATGACAAATAATTTCCAGCGCATTCGAATTTTTCTTGCAAGCTTAATAATCTGAATTGCAGTTCTTTGACTCCTAGAGTATTTTATGCTCTGGCAGATAAACAAAGCATCCTTTAGATGCATCTTCTTAATTTCAAGCGTTACCTTCAGAACACTTGGGTTTAAGAAAGAAAAAAGTCTCTAAATAACAGTTTGCTTATAGTACTATTTTGTTACGTAAGATATGCATAAAATTTAAGTCTATCCATTCTGGAATATCAATTTGCTTTGGTTTTGTAATAAAAGTGTTTTAGTTCTTCTGTAATTAATAGCAGTTTCATTTGCATTTAATATGTAAAGCTTTTTCATTTCAACTTTCATATAGGCAAACATCATACTTGAAGTTCCTCCATACCATAACAAAACTATTACAGCTGCAGTTCAGGTGCAGTTTTATCTCTGCAATGGCAAGAGGAAAAAAAGCCAATCTCAACGTTTTACTTATACACCAGGTATTAAAAAAAAAAGCTGCATTCTATTTTGCCTTGTAAAATAGACATTTGAAAGTATATCAGACAGTCTCGTACCTTTTTACAGATAAATAAGACTAGCTTTGAACAGTTTGTAAAACACTTTAAACTCATCTAATTAAAAAGCTGAAGTTTAGAATATTAAGCTACAGTGCTACGCGTACAGCCAGGCATTTCTTTGCTATGCTTTTTACAGAATAATTTGCATTTTACCAGTCTTTGAGAATGATGGTGAATCTTGGAATTTGTTCTTCTAAATACCCTAAATACAGAATATGTATTTTTATGCATGTTCTATGCATTTTTTTTCCTCCTTATATATTCAAAAAAACCTGCTTTATATGCAAGGAAGAAAAAAAAAGTCCTCTGGACATGTTGCAGCGTATTCAGAGAAAATAGCTTGGAACACAGCCAGGACTGAAAATTGTACCTATTTCAGTTAAAAGGTCTTAATCCCTTCCTTTTAGCACAAAAAGGTGGTCATCACTACTATCTAGATACAAAATACCTACTACTTTGCCTGCCACTTTCTTTCTATTAAGAAATTCATGCCCACTTAGAGTAGTCAGTTCGCTTGGTGCTAATGACAGAGCTAGATCTTTTAGAACTATTCGCAGTACTTGAGGACAGATAGCTGAAGGAGTCTTTAAAGTCAGATATAAATACTAAGACAAACTTCTTGAAGCTAATTTGTATGGTGGCAAAGAAGGCTTCTATTAGTTTCTGCAGTTTAAAATAAGTTTTGCTTGCTTGTACTCTAAAATACTTCATGCATAATTTGAGCAATGTTACCTAGGTTTGTGGTACACTAAGTAGTCATTTATGTGTTACCAAATTTGTGATGTTTTTCAACAGTTATTCTTACAGATATCAGCTCCTCATAGAATTACAAGAAGAATCTTAAATGATACTTTTATATGAAAAATCCATATTTAAATGGTGGAATGAAGTAATGAAACTTACTGCTTAAATAAGAAACTATTTTACTTACAACCGCAGCTGTTACTACCCAAACCCTTTAAAAATCCATTTTATTTTTTTTTTAAATAACGCTTTTAACATGTACTGTTTAAAATAGAAATCAAGCCATTAAAAATGTTAGCATTTTCCTACTATTTATGCTTAAAATCAGTATCTTCACGAGCCTACCTGTGGCTTCAAAAAAAAAGTAGTCCTGTAACAAAGCGTACCTATTTAGAACAGTTGCCATCACTGAAATTAGGGAATATACTTAAAGAGCTGCCCTAAGAAAGCAACACACACTACTCAGACTAATGGAACTGAGTTGCCAAAGGTCAGCAGTCATCTTGATCTAATGAAAGTTTGAAATGTGGATAAAAAAAGAAATCATTCACCTTTTCCTAGTGCCTGATACTACACCCGTCTGCCTGTTTTCAGTGGAGCCCAGCAACAGTCCCCACAACACGCACCTTTGATGAGCGGATCCTTTAGATGTACTGGACTTTCTCTTTTTGCAACTTGTTCTGAGTTGCAGATGTCTTTAAGAACCTTACGCTGCATAGGACGAAAGTGTAGAAGGGAAGAGACCTGCATATAAATGCTAGAAGGATTCTTCTTCCTTTACATACCTGTAACGCTGACCCTTTAAAGTTCAGGAAAATGAAAGCAGAACAAGAGGGAAAGGGAAATGAGAACAAGGGCAGTAACGATGCTATTGTGGCTGTTGAACAGCAATTAGTGTGGATTTATCACAGAATACAAATGAGTTGGAATTGTAACATGCTGTTTTACTTTTTCTAGTTATAATGAAGCAAGAGCACAGAGATGAGGTGGATTTGTCTGCCGTTCCCTCTTTGGCCCTGCCTCACACAAGCAACGTCCAGGGCCTACATTCTATCAGAACTCAGTTGCCTTCACCAGAGCAAGGGCATCCTCATGACAATTTACTGTCTACGTCACCCAGGAGCCTTGTGTGTCCAGTTCAGCCACCGTACACAGCAATGGTGACCTCAGCAGTGTCCCACCTGTCGCATATGCAGGGTAGAAATCTTAGTCCGAGCGAGGAGTGTCACGTTTTGCCCCCTGCTGTGGTTCAGTCTTTTCAGGTAACATCAGCACCTCCTGTGAGGCCTTCCTACCAGCCTATGCAGTCTAATGATGTATACAATGGACAGTCTGGTCTTCCCATGAACTCTGCCTCCAGCCAAGGATTTGATGCTATTTCATTTCAGCAGGACACAGCTGTACCTCATTTGATAAATCTTAGCTGCCAAGCTCTACCACCAATGCCGTTCCACTCTTCAAATCCAGGTTCTGTGTCAACATCGAGTACTGCAGGGCACCCGCTAGCACACACAGCTCATTCGGGACAGTCATCTTCGCACCTACCATCGATGGGATACCACTGCCCAAGTGCTGGGCAAGGCTCCATCCCTTCTGCAATGAGTCGCTCCCTTGGGCAGTCTTCTCCCCAGCTGCAGCAAGTCCCATACCATCCTACAAACCCAGCGTCTGCTTCATCCCCATCCCCAACAGCTTCCCACCCTATGGTCCATTCACCGCTGTCTGGACCTTCTTCACCCCAGCTACAACCTATGCCTTATCAATCTCCTAGCTCAGGACCTGCCTCATCTCCCCCGCCAACCACTGTAAGTCACTCGGGACAGCACTCCCCTCAAGCACACAGTCCTGCACTGGGAGGTCTTAATGCAGCTTCATCCCTAGTACACCATACCGTATGCGATTCATCTCCATTTTCACCAGATGGGGCAGCTATTAACATTAAACCAGAACCTGAAGATCGAGAATTGAATTTTCAAACGATAGGACTACAAGACATCACACTGGATGATGGTAAGCAGATCTAATATTTTAATACTGGTATATAATTACATTAAACCAACAGGTGTGGGGGAGGGCTGTCTAATTTAGAACACTCTTTATAAGAGTAAATTTGACCTATCAAAATGGAGTCATTTTTGTGCCTAAAGAAATGACTTATTTAAAACTAATTATATCAGCTGTAGGTATACAGTTCAAGTACTTTAGTCTAGTTTACTAGACTTTGGTTTTAGTCATAAAACAGGGCCAGAGGATTAACTCATACATACTGACACCTTATATACAAGGAATTAATTTGAAGCCTCTTCTGATTGGCTTACTGTTATGTTTCAGTGGAAGTCCTAACAATGTCTGAGTTGCATAAATGTAGTTTGGAGTCTTGTTTCATGGGGTTGTCCCAGTTTTGACGGACAACCTACTTCACTGAAAATATAGCACATGCATTTTGGCACTGTCTTCTTAGTCTCTTCACAGGCATTATGTAGAAATGCTGTTGTCATTCAGCACCTCTGCTCACAGTAGCTGTTTGCTTTTTCCTTACCACTTTGGCTACATTTTTTTTTGAGAAATTCACTTGCTTACCATAAACAAGGACCATGGTGGAAGACATTCTAATGCTTGAGGCCAGACTACAAAGTCCTCTACTTTAAATACTTGCACAATGTTAAGTTACAAAACTTGTCCAACCAAGTGGAAAGAAAGAGAGATCAGCTCTAAGCATCAGACTATTTCAGGCATAGATGAGAAGCCATTTAAAGAACACATCAGACTAAAATAACTGAAGGAACAGAAGGCCTGCCCTTCAAAGGTGTTTGAGATTGATGAAGGGAATCTTACTAGTATCTTTTTTCTACAATAGCCATAACTGTAATTTTTGTAATTGTCCTTTGTAATTAATTAATTGCATCAGCAGTAACAGTACCATAAAGATTTAAGCGTAGGCCAACTGTTAAATATCCTTTTCAGTCCCAGTTCCTTGCCTAAATGGAACTTTGCTATTGTAAACTCCAGTCAGTAGCAAGAAAGTTTAGTAAGAAATGCCATTAAGACAAAGCATACTAGAAAGAAAATGAGAGAAAGTGGTAATATAGTTGGGCTTTCAGTTAAATGGCCACCCTAGTTAAATAATATTTTGATTTTAGAAATGCTGCACAGTCAACCAACTTTCCTTAATCTAGAAAAGTAGGAAGAGACTGATCCTTTCAAGGACTTGGCTGAGGGGAGAAGAGGAAGGCTTTGTGAAAAAGAATGCCTAAAAAAAGAAATGCATATCTATGCTTTAGGAGCGAGAAAGAAATCTTAATGTTTCAAAATAAGCGTCATGATAGAACCTGTCTCTTTCTCATCCTGCTTCCCTTCACACCCACCAAAAAGACACAGGAATAAAAAATTAAACCCTAAAAACTAAATAGTGTAGTTAAATGTAACACAATCTAAGCAGAAGTGTTTCGCATTTATGAGCAGTTCAGCGGTTTGTCTGTACCTGTTTGGGAGTTAGAAGGAATGCACAGCAAAGAAGAGAGACAGATTTTTTTTCCTATGGCATAAATACCAGCTGCTTTTAGAAATATAAATATATATATAATGAAGCATATAATAGTATAATCTATTTGTATATTATTATATATACAGTTAAATTACTGAGTTGTTTCTGTGCTGACAAACTTATTTTATACTTTGAATCACAGGAAAAGCTGAAAGAGATGCACTATAAAAGGGTGACCACTTGCTGATACTTTAGATGATTCAAGTGACCACAGCTTTAATAATTATTACTTCTTAAATAATGCTGGTTGGAGAATTTTAGAGCTCTGATAACTGGTGATTAAACGATCTGCTTCCTATATGGAAACAGAACTTGGTTTTAATACTAAACAAGTACTTGCCAGCAGCTATACATTTACAGGCACTGAGCTTACATTCATTTCAGTTTAATATTACTGCCATACAGTGATTGATTCATTCAGTGTTAGGATTCAGATAAATAGAAAAACCTGTTTTTTTTTTTTTTATTTTTCATTTCCAACCTCCAAATTTAAATTAGATGTCTAGCCTGAAACCTACTGTCTGAAAAATCTAGCAAAGAAACAAGCTGCTCAATACTCTCAACATGAATAAATACTTCCTCTGCTTAATCAGTTTTAAATTAGAAAACACGTTTAGACAGGAACACTCTTTTTGTAATGTATCTAATATATTACTGTGGTTTATAAAATAATTTTTAAAATTTGCTTTTGTTTATAATTGAATTTTAGTTTCCATACAGATAGAGCTAGACACAAATTGCGAATGAATTACTCTAATGTTATAAGAACTATGAAAAAAAATCCAAACACAAATGCATATGTAGATAAATGTTGATATGGTATGTTCTCCCAAGTAATTTATCAAACCTGAAAGCTATATTTAACTGGAAAACACGTTTTTAAAGGTTACCAATTTAAGGCAAATAAACTGCTCTCAGAATAACAGTAAGGGAAAGCCAATTAATTTTTTTTAATCACATCTGGATTAGAGTTGTTAAATGTTGAATAATATTTAAGTCAAGTGGTTAAAACAGAAAACAACACCCTGACAGCTTAAGTAATCTTCTTTCTTCAGTAGTGTGCAGGATTTCAAAATCAGCATAGTAGATACTTTATTTTCCAAGAAAATATTTGAACAAAAATTCAAGTGCAGTACAGAAGTGCTACTTCTAATTACAAAACTTAGCTAGACAGAGTATGATTATTAAAAAAGGAATAATAAAAAAGTAGCTAGTAAGTATATCATTTCCATTAAACAAGACTCCCAAAAGTGAATTTCAGTGCCTCTTCAGCCAACATTCACGCTTTTTCTTCAAACCCTGACTGTGCTCCCCCCAAATCTGAAACTTAATGTAGAACTACAGTGCTGCTTCATCAGCACTCAAACCAAGAGCATCTGGATTAGTCTTGATCCAGCATCTACTGGAAGGTGTAACCCATCTGGATTCACCATTTAGTTTCTGCAAAGTCAGATACGCTTGGCAATGACCAGAATTGAGTGGCTCTTAAAATCTTGTTTTATTCCCTTGCCCAATATGTAGTAGTGCAAGTTGGGCTCAGTTTGAACTATGAGTGACAAAAGATTGCAGAAATTTAAAGGCACATCCTTGACTGGTACATCTGCAGAAATTACTCTGAATTTCTTTTTTTCTTCTACTGAAACTTGGGTAGGTTTTTTCCTCATTTTTGAACAGGATCTAATTGATGTTTTAGCCTTTTCTGATCACTTCCTTGCATTTGCTTGTGTGTATAGAGTCACTCCTCTTCCCCACAATCCTTCCTCCCCCCACTTAAACAAGAAATCAAAGTGCATAAGGGCATCTAGATATGAAATTAGAATTACGTTACAGAAAATGTTCGAAACGTAACACAAATTCAAAGTAACTTGTAGTGTATGCTACCACTTAGAAGACGTTCTGAAAACCAGTACTTTTTTTCTGCTTCTGACTTTCCAATAGTCAATCTGCACAGGTGGAGAAACTTTTGGACTGGAACTGCGTAAAAGCAGCTTCTTACTCTTTATTTGTCCCATCCCTTTCTCTTCCTCCTCCCCCAGTCTCTCCCATGTTGGACCTTCTTTTTCCCTTAACAGCTTTCACCAAGTCTGTCTTCTGCCCATCTCCCCAGGCTAACTGTTCCCTGTACAAATAGCAGAATATTTAGGGCCGCACGCAGGCATAAATAAGAAGGCTAACATGACAACCAGGCAGCCGGTCACTTCCTGCATCCATCATCCATACCATGCTATGTTGTGTACCCATCTAACAAAGGTCCCATTCCTTCCCGACTTGAAAAAAGTCAGTCAGTTAGGCTCCGTCTCATCACATGATGAGGCCCTGTTAATTTTTTTTTCACTGTTTTTCAGAAGTGCTCCTAGTGTGGTGGTTTGCCTATCCCACTGTCAACTTTTTAATTTAAAGCTATTGATCTAAAACTGCAAAAAACACAAGAGCTTAGGTCTGAGCTTACCTTGGATTTCACGGCTTTCTAAAGTGATGAGATTTCTGTATTCAACCGTTTTCAAGGTATTATGTTAGGCTATATTCAGCAAATCAGGATGACCTTCTGCTAATCCTCTTACATTTTGTTACTCATTGCATCTCCATTACATAAAGCCAGAGATTAGAAAATTCAGTATGTGGATTTATTATAAATCATAACTAGAAATCCTCTAACAGTTCTGTGTACATAAAGCAATAAGTCTGCTTTGTCAGGTGCATTCCACGTAGAATTCTAAGCCAGTTGCATTCATTCATTTTAACAGTTCTGTGATAACTTTTCAGAGGATAAGTTCTCTTGCTTAGAAGCTCAGAAATTATTCTGATCTTTACTAGAAAATCTGTGGATCTTTACAGGCATCTTTTTTACTTTAGCTTCATCTTAACTTAGCATCACTACTCGTATCCTATTAGCAGTAACTAATAAAGTTTTTGGAGAATGGCTTTATCTTCTATTTCTATGTATTTAAAATTTACAAATTAATAGGTTGTTCTTAATTAAGAGAGCTTCCTGCCAAGCAAAGCACTGAAGGTCAGACATTAATATTAAATGCCAGAACAAAATGGTGCATCTTGCAACATACCTGGCATGGATTTCTGTAGCAAGAACTCCAGCCTGCATCGTACACTGAACTCGGAATGTTCCAGATTCTAAAAGGCATTCAGAAAACAGCACTCCTGTGGATTATTTAGTAAGGTTGTGTATAAACTCCCATCTTTTTTAGTATTCTGTGTATTAAGTATATATTATCAAGTATACAGGCTTTGCAATAAAAAGCAGTATACAATTCTTACTCTTCTCATAAGCTTTATGGCCTCCTGCAGTGACATCTTGAGGTTGAGTAAGGTGATAAGGCAAAACCTGACATGTATTGGACAATATTGACACTCTGCTTTTAGGATTGGGTGTTAGGAATAAGACAGAGAACAATCCAGACGCTAAGCGGTAGATTCAAGGGATGAAGTTGGAATAGTAATTAAAAGTGAAAAGGATGTTATCATCCAGGGATGTCAGCAGTTAAAGGATGTTATCTTCTAGTGGATTTGTTCATAAAATTGAGGCCAGGAAGGCATCTTTTGAGATGAGTTATAGACCGCTGATGTGTTAAGAACTTTGCATAAATCCTCAGCTCTCTGTGACCAGCTAATGTATGAATCCTCCTTTTTGTTTCTGAGAGCTGCAGAACGCCTCATATCAATTTCCAGTTAAGTATACTTAGTTGTACCACCACAAAAAGATTCCCATTTAAGAATTAGGACAGGTTAGAAACTTATTTTGGAAATGCAACTTATGTCTACATCATGGTACAGATACTACTACTAGGAGCAGAGCTGAAAGCAGTTGGGCATGTCATTGCAACACTGGCAAAAATACGCTTAGACACTTGTGCACTGCTTTCCGCAGCCCAGCATGTGGCTTCCAGCTCCAGGATTCACGCCTAGTGCTTACTATGTTAAACCATGTTTAAATTCATTTATTTTCTTGCTTGAAAGAAAGGGTAGTGATGTGACTTACATGAGGTGACTTCACTACAATATATAAAGGCCGAGTGTGACATCATAACCATGACATGGACAGATTTTTGTTACTGTACAGAATAACTTACAGCTTGTGCCATGACGCTGCAGCACCCACACAGTCTATATTAGCTATAAACGTTATGTGCCCATGAAAACTATATTCCTCCTGACAGTTCATACATCCTTATTAGTTTTTTTTTTTTTTTAAAAAATAATAATTTTTCATAAAGTTGGTGTAAAACCCAGTACTTCTAAAGTACGTACGTCTTATGGCTTCAAGTAGTAACTTGCAAGGCCACTCGTCATGTCCCTGAGAGTTTGCCATTGCAAACATGGCCTTCCATTTGCCTATTTTTGATCACCAACCCTTAGAGTCACAGCTGGCTGCTCCACAGCAGAGAAGACTGAAGGTTAATTATAGCCTGGCAGTTGCTGCCCTTTTTTTTTAAACAGGAAAGTTGACACTGTACTACTTGCTGGTTCTGTGGAGTCAAAACCGGGCTAAGTATGCGGTGCTAACTGTGACGTAGCTGCAGGGCTTCTCAACATAAATGCAGCTGATGGAACTCAATCCAGAGTTGACAAAAGAAGGCCTATATCCAAGGAAGCATGTGCTGCAGTCTGTCCCTAATGTTCTTTGAGGTTTAAGTGATCCTCGTTACATCTGTAAATACAATAATTCAGTCTGCTATCGTCCAAAACACAAGTTTCTACCTGGATGCAGCAATACCACCAAGCCTCGACTGTTGGTACGACCTGCCAGACACTTAGATCAAACTGCCTTTTGCAAAGAACATGAAAAACCCCCTCTGGCTCTAACAGCACCACAAACAATGTGCATTCTAGTATAGTTTGGGGGATCCGCTGTTCTAAAAACGGCACATCTCCTAGTTTAAGTCTAGCTGCCCACGTCTTACTCAACTCACAGCAGTAAAAGAATATACAGGCTTTTAATCAGATAGTGCTAAAACAAAACAAAACAACGAAGTTACTTGAAGAGATCCTGAAAACCAAATGGTAGAACTCCATTAGCTTTTTGATCTGCCTGGAGCCATAACAGAATGACAGTTTGTCATTGCCTTACAGCTCTGACCCAAGTCTGGTGCAGCTAATGGAAACAGGGCAAAAAACTTTTCTCAGCTGTTTATGAAATGATAAGGTAGAAAGGTATTTTTAATGTATGGTTATTTGGTATTCAAGTTCTATCCAACTTTGCTGTTCATGGCACAAACCCCTTATGCTGTATTACACACTTATAAAGGCTGTTACTTTATTTACCATGTATCACAAGTATTGTGCCCAAGGCGCATGCTTCATTCCAGCAGGTGGTGGCAGGAGACCTTTTACACATACTACATACAACATACAGTGTCAGGAATTTGTAAGAGTGAAAATTCAATACTGTCACCGGCTTTGTAACTCAAATAACTCAGAGTCCCTCTGTGCATGAAATTAATTGGGAAAAATGTAATCATATTTCTCTGCTAGAGTGACAGATAATCCTTACTGTATAAACGATGCTGACATGATGCAGACACTGTTGCTTAAAAGGGGCAATTAATTCCACTGTTCGCTTTGGAGGCTCTCACTGTGATTGTTGTTTGCCTCTTTGAAAGCCTGAGCTTTAAAGAACACTGTGAAAAAAGTTAATTTGTTGCCCCCCCAGGTAGTTTTCTGACTGTCTCCCTGGATTTTATGTGTATTTAAATGTCACTTTCCTGCTGGTTCCACCAGCTGGTGAGAAAGTGCTCTTTTCTTAGTTTCCTAATATTTGAGATAAACTAATGAAGAGTGAGCTTTTCTCAAGAGTTTGTCCTTCATCTGCTCCTTTCCTTCAAAATGGCAGTGGATATTTCTTTGAAACACAGCTAATGCCTTCCACTTCCTGTTTAAATACATGCAACTTTATGCTTTAAACAATTAAGCTTGAGAAGTCATCCAAAGAAGTAATTTGAACTGCTTGAATTTCAGGAGGGAGTGAGAATAAACTTCTTCATTCCCCCTGGAGTCCTCCCTGAGCGCTGCTTAGAAATCATGCTGGCAAAACAGATGTGTGGCTCTATTCAGAAGGCACAGTTTAGCCAGTTTATATAGCATTTTTGTTAATTGTATTAAAGGCTCCATTTACAAAACGTGTGGCTCCATCTTAGACAGAAAAGAAGAAAAAGGCATCCTGGTGTAAGTTCTGCATAGTCACTAATCACAGCTGCATAAGTACACTCTTGTTGGTTAAATTAATAAATAACACCATTCTACATTCATTTTTCCTTCAGGAACAGTTCTATGAAGTACAGTTCTCCTCTTCCTCCTTGATTTCTCACAGTGCCTCTGACAGAGCCACCTACACCAAGATAATGCTTTGTTTTCCCACACTGCAAACTGTGTGGCCTTACTTACTGAAGGGCAGTACCTTGGGCAAAATATTCAGATAGTCTGACAAGTAAGGGGAGGCTAACAGCTGTTTACAGGAACTGTTTCCATTGTTTAAAGGATAAGAATAATAAAAATAAAGGTCTTATTTGCTAGCACTACCCTGCCTACCATGTTCAGTGGAGGTGCTGTCAGGAGGTATAAGCACTTAATTTGACTGCATTAAGTAAAGCAGGTTGAGAAAACTGAAAGAGGAATGTTCTAAACCAACACAAATTCTAAATGAAATTTATGTAGCATAAAGTTCACAATTACACAAGTAGGTAGACATCCAAAAATATTAACCATTACCTTTATGGCTTTGGCTACAAATTGAAAACTAATTAAATATACGAGATAAGTGATACTGTTTCTAATAGGCACTCTGACGATTTATAAATAGTTATGTCAACGTATGTAGTAGTTGTGAATGAAACTGGGTATTTAAAGTTAGTGCTATTAAAAGAAAACTGAAAGTCACTTCCTGGTTGAGTGAACTGTAACTTCTTGGTTTAGTCCAGTCAGTAGTTATGTCTGTCTTCTTCTCTGACACAGACAGTTTTATCTCTGACCTGGAATACCAGCCATCAGGTTCAACAGAGAAATGGACTCAACATTCAGCACTCATGTCCAACTCCTATGTGGAAAATCTAGAGGGTGAGTTTGCTTACGGAAATGCTTCAATGTTTAAAATTGGAGCACAAAGGAGAGGGGAAGGTATTTTAACAGTCCTAACATATATAAGTGAAAAGCACTATATAATACTTAAGTATTGCTATAATTGGACACCTGTGTATTCTGAAATAGTTGGAAACTTCAGAAGTTGTGAACCAGGTGTACACTCACTCAGTAAAAGCCTCCACCTGAGGTATAATATAGCTGCCACAGAACTTCCTGAGTGCTGTAGAATCTAGTATAATAACAGAAGAGAATATGAAAATCTTAACCCAAATACAGCCAAGGTTGTAGAGTGGCCAGATCAGTTAATTCTGAGAAACTTAGAATGTTTCTCCTTTTTTAAAAAAAGATACAGCAATGTCAATTTAAATAGATGGAACACAGTGGCATGCACTACCAGTCTAAGCATCAGAAATACGGGTTTCATAAACAGAGTTCTAGTTGAATGCGTACAATATAATTGGGAAAGTTTATCTGGATTTGCTTTAAGGTGCTTTCAGCTTCTTTGTCTCACTTATAAACTAGGTAATTATGCACCGTGACTCTTTTAAGTAGTAATGTTAGAAATTGACAAGTGATATATTGGACGTGTTTGTATTTATAGTCATTTTTCTTAAGTGTTTTTCACTTTACTACAAACATGCCTAGAATGCCAAAGAACTGTCCTGTCCCTTTACATATATATTCCACGTATATAAATAACATGTACATGATACACAGTCATGTACATACACCCATATATATGTAACATGTTTTACTTTCCCCATAGATTTTTAAAGGGAAATACCTGTAAGTGTACGTTCAATTTAGGTTTGTTAACACTAAAGTAACCTAGATCTGTTATAGCCTTAATAAAGCTCTTACACGATTAGTGTGTAGACTTACCTTAGATTTGCTCACATAACTAATTTAAAATAAATCACAGCACTGGTCTTTTAACATCTTTCAAAAACTGACTTAGTCCTGCTTTACTTATTAAATCATCAGAATGTGGTCAGTAAGGTAAGTAGCTACAATTCAGAACAGCAAAACTTGCAAAAGGACTCCCTACGTTGAGTTAATGTTTCAACATCTTGAAATGGCAAACTGATTAGTAAAATACCAGCTCTGGCTTAGATTATTTCTGTATTCTAGATAAACTATTCCCTGTGTAATTCAGGATCTAGTAGGTAGAAAATTATTGTTGAAGACAAGTTCCTGAATGATGGACTCAATGGAATAATAATTAAAAAAAAAAAAATAGCATGTATCAATCTTGTCAAGTACATGGTAAGACAGAAGTTGGCAAAACCCAAACATAGAATTACAAGACGTATGCTTCTGAAAGGGCACACAAATGGAAAACCAGACCCAGAGAGGAACACGCTTATTCACGAATGCTAGCATCTGAGAAACACAATTGGGAAACATGGCATTTTTTAAATTAAAGTAATAGGTATTTCATCTAAGAAAGCTAATCAGTGAGATGCTAATTCTGTAATGTAAACTAATGTTTATAAAGGAAAGCGAGAAGAATGGTTCTATATCTTAAAGAATGCTTCGTGTCAAATCAGACAAAAGAACTGTATCAGTCACTAGGATGGATGCCAGGCTTAAATTAAGAGTATAGCTTCTGAATTACTCCACTGAACAGGCCAGCAACTGTAACTGTACTGTGCTGCAGGAGATCAGACAATGTGCAAAGGCAGGAAACACACGAATGGAATACTTGAGTCATCCTTTATAGATTGGGTAAGTGTGATGAGTGCTTCATGGAGTGCTAAAGTCATGAGAGGAACCCACAAGGGGAAACATCGCTTTATTTGGTCCCAAGTAGTGTACAGGAACTAGTTAAAAAATATATATATTTCTTCATTTTGTCACAGTTTCGGCATTACAGGCTGCAACAAACTTCAGTAGTCCTTTGAAAGGGGAACTACAGGAAAATGGTAAAACTTAAGAAAAAAATAGATGGTCAAAAGGGTAAAATAGTTGCAAGTGGTCTGCAAACTACTTGCAAAGGTTCTGATTAAGTGTACAATTACCAGTTAGAGAGTCTAGAAGCTGTTTCCAAATACCAAAACCAGAAAAGAACATGAAAATTGTTAGGTTAAACTTGAAACCTGACCAACAGATGACAAATCAGGAATTCAGTTTAAAGTAGATAACCATCAACGACCTTAGAAAATATTTTCTGTTGATGTTCACAGCCAAGGAACTTGCAATTCTTATGCCAAAGTGTTTTGAAAGAGGGACTTAATGCAGGATCAGTCTCAAACTGAAGTATCAGAACAAGGGTTTCACAACAAATAGATAAAACAGACAGCGACAATTCACTGCAACCAGATGAAATGCCATACAACAGTTCTGGAAGAGTAAGCACCAGTTGAACTATTAACCACAACATATAACCTCTCATTTAACCTGATTTGGAGCCAGAGGACTGGGAGCTGATAAATGTCACACTGCTGCTGCTGAGCTATTCAGAATAGTAAAACAAACAAACAAACAAACAAAAAAAAAACTGGAAAACCTGGTTGAAAATATCTACAGGAAAACCTTGTGATTAAAGAAAATCAATGTTACTTAAAGGAGTGGAAATTACGGTAAAGGGGGAGGAAAAAGAAAAAAAAACCACTGCCCTATCTCTATACACACCGTGACAAGCTCTCTGGACTGTTCTTATTTAAAGCAGTCTTAACTTTAAAATGGACAATTCTATTAGAATTCAGTTCTTTTAAAGGGGTGAATAAATGCCAGGAATGAGTATGAAACCAGCAAAGAACAAATACTACTACATAGATAGGGTATGTGCCCACATCTCAATTAAGGTCCCCTTTTCTCCTCCCTGAGCTCAGAAAAGAATTAGGTGCTGTTTCGGTTAAGGTCAACCAGCAAGCTCAAAGATTTGGAACAGAAGTTCCATTGAATCAGCTAGCTCTCTCCAGCCAGGAAAATGAATGTTGGGAAGATGTTAAAAATGAATGGGTAGCTTGGAAAAGCTAACAAACAAAAAAAAACTTACTGGGAAAGCAAATGAAAAAAGTGTCCAGCAAGTGAAGTAACGGACTGATACAAATAAAAACCACTGATATGGCTACATGCAGTTAACCTCTGGAATTTACTGCCTCACAGTGCTGCGGATGCCAGAATTTTGCACAGACCCAAAAGATCCGTGTGAGAAAAATCCAGATTGGACTGTTCAACACAAAAGATACTGTCTTAGGAATTCCCTCAGCCAAGCACGTTTTGGAGCCTGGTAGAAGCGTCATGATGTTTTTTCCCTACTTTTCTCTCTGTGTCTGCTATTGCCCATTACATACCTAGTTTGTGATGCGAAATGGTTTCCTGATAGTCCTCCTTAGAGGTTTTCAGGCCTTTTTTTTTGACCTATGAAAACCTAAAATGCTTGGCAACTGCTTATTACAGAGACGTGTAGAAAGGACTGAGTAGATTACCATGCTGATTATAGATTACCAGCTTCCTGCAAGGTAAAGGAGGTCACTTCATTATTACTGGAATGGCCTTTAGAGTTCAGGAGTGACTTAGGTTTTTTTGTGTTCCCGTACAAAATACGTGTCTCTTAGCATTCACAGAAACTAGGGGAATGAGGTATAGAACAAATTAGGAGGATGCTAGTTTTGGATTGACATTTCATTTAAAAAGAAAACACCTTCACTTCTGATGTTAGAACTTCAAACACCTATCTCAGAGTTTACACTACATCTAAGTGTGCTTTTATTCCAATAGGAAATACGTAGTAAGATGGTAGAAGTATGCAAGATGACTCACAAATTATGGCTCAGTCTCACACTGAAAAGGTGACATTGTAGCATTTATGAAACAAATAAAACAGGAGGAAAAAACAGACCATACAAATATATCAAAGCATCAGTTCTTTTTTAGAACTTGTTACTGCAAATTCTTATAGCTGTTTTTTGTTGTTGTTACTTATTTATCAAAAAACAAAACAAAACATATTTTTAGAAATCACCAGCTCTTATGATGTTGTGATGTTTCATAACACAAGAACCCTGTTCTGCCCAAAGCAGCTAATGCAGATAACTCTTTGTAGGTGAGAATTTCTCCCAGGAAGTTGGTCCATATGGGACACAGGACACATCTCCATTGGAACAGCTGACAAAATTACAACTCATAGCTGTGTGTGTCACTCACTGCACAAATGGCTGAGCTGTTTGACCTAATTCTAGTTTATTTTAAAACTCTGGATTGCAAATTGCAACAGTTTAAGGAATCTTTATGAACAGTCTGGCTGTTCATGCAGCTAGCAGCTGGAGCAACAGCTTTATCAGCTGTCCCAGTGTAAGTCTTCAGGGAGCAAGAGGCAAAGTCCTTTGACTAAAACTTAAGGGGGAGGCAAGCGGGGAGCAGGGAAGGAGCTTCCAAAGAGTTGTGGTCCGGTTTTTATATCAAGCTCAGTGGCTCAGCTGTCTTTCATGTGTGTGTAGTCAGCAGGGATTTAAAAAGCAAACAGAACACTGTGAAATCAAAACAGTGGGAACAAACCGGGAAAACAGAATGTGTGGTTGCTCTTATTTTATAAGCTTGACAGCAAACCCCAAAGTCAGAGCTGGTTATCTTCTACTCTGTTCCACTGGTATGGGTGTTAGTATGCTGCTTATTTTTTTTGAAAGGTTATAGGGGCTGAGCCTCCAGCTGACTTTCAAACTTTTTCGATTCAGCACAGGGAGCCGGAAGCAGGGAACCTTTGCAATACAACATTACAATCTTACCAGTATTTACAGGTCCAATCTAATCTGTCTATAGCAAAAAGTTTTTTCTCACCATGCTAAATTCAGTTCTGCACCATCTATTTTTAACTATTGGTATAAATTTGCCAGGCAGTTTAAACTGTGTATAGATAGTGGGAAAGAAAAGGATGAAATTATTGCAAATAAAGTAACAGCTAAAATTCTGAAATCTGGTATAACTGCCAAAGAAGTGAATGAAAAAGACCCTGGGAAATTATTAAAATAATTGCCATGTAACAGCGTGATTTAAAATACCTGTTTTGCATTTTGATCCTCACCATATTTGACAATCAAGCTTTCAGAATGCAGTTACTATTTTTGTAAGTGGAAGAATTTGCCATATTTCTACACAGATTGTAGTGTGTCCCACTACTCTCGTTTTTGATCTGATCTAGTCATTATTAAAAGATAAGCAACCTCAATTGTTAGCACACAAAACATCCGATAACACTTTTGATGTTACCCATGCAATTGATCATCTAAAAACAAGTTCAGGTCATCAGTACATACTGAGTACTAAATATTGGCTAGATCTCCAATTATTTGTATGTAAAACGTCTCTGATTCTTTTGGAAAGGTCTGGGGTGTGGGATGAGTAGTCAAATCACCTGGCATGAACATATACCAAACAGGCAAGAGTTTCAGTATGGAAATTAAAAAAAAAAAAAAAAAGTAGTAAGCTGAGAGTCAAGGTCCTATCCCCTTCCATCTTAGAACTCATGAGATTGGCTCACCTCAAAAAGGGAACAGAACTATAAGCTACACTACAGGAATGAACCTGGTAGAGCGCAGAACTTTTACAGCACACCCAAGATCAGTATTGCTCAATCCTGAGCAGGCTTCGCGGCCTTCCCCAATGAACTTATGTTGAAGGAAGAGAGGAAGTTTTGTAAAAAAAAATATATGCATGTATTTAAAAAGAACAATATATCTTGGTTTCCCAGGAAGTATAGAAAATAAGTTTTCTCCCTGTTACAAAGCACTGTCAGTATACTCTGAGCTCTGGCCAGTCTCAGACTGTTGTATTAGACTTCATCTCCCAGTTTGTCATGTAAGAACTAGCCAACATTATACAAAATCTGTGCTTATGTTCCTGAATTAAGTCTTCAGTTTTAATCACAGAGCAGTAAATGTTCTGTGGTCATATTGACCCTGTATGGAGGAAGGTCATGCATTCAAATCCTAACTTGTGGATTTCTAATTTAGTCTTCAATATTAATTTTCTCAATCATAAATGAATACAAAGGGGAAAGCACCATATGATTTTTACATTGTCTCATATATTTCTCTGCAGTCTATTACTCTTCTTAACAATTACACGATTTACATTTCAAACTTTCTTAATTTCTGCCATCGCACTGTCAGAAAGACAAGATAATTATGATAATGCTAGTAAACACTGGCTGTCCTTCACAGAAAGTCAAATGCTTGTCATTTTCGATATAACCAGGCATCTCATTAGCCGCTGCCTTAAAAGCTGGGTAGTACATCTCTTCCTGAGCTACTCCAAAGGGCTTTGAGGCTGCCTGATTCCACATGACTTCTTTACAATGGTAGGGTTTTCCTACGCTGTCCCCTTACAAGCCCATTATCACAGGACTCGTGGAACAGCCTTGTCCCCATGTCTCCAACCTAGCAGCCAGGCTGCCGTGCTGTGGGTTAGCGCACTTAGATCTTGGCTGCTGATTTCTGCAGTCTGCACTTTCTTTGAAGCATTTCTACCATCATCTGTACATAACATAAAACAACCTACAGACTTCTGGAGTCTGCTTCCCCTGGCCATTTGTTGCCCGCAGATAAATCTCTGTTGGTCACAGGCTAAAAATGTTGCCAAAAAAAGATTCTGTAACACAAAAATACCAAGTGTGACAGAGATACCACACTGAGATTAAAAACAAAACAAAACCAAAACACTACAAACTAACCTGTAACTTTAATACTCTACCTAATGCATTATGCAGAACCTTGGCAAATAAAACATCACATAACCAGCTATTGTTTTCATGATACACTGGGATTTAAGGAAAGCATAATGCTACATGGCGATGTGCTTTTCACTTAGTAAACACCATTACATACAGGAACTACAAAACGTTGACCAGTTTGATGTGCTGTTGCCTACTACAGATATATATATCTAAAATATATCAAATGTAAAGGAAGTAAGTCTCTAATACTTTAAAAACAAAAACGGGATTTAGCTACGTTGCTTTTTATTGTACCACTCACCACAGTTTTAATAGTACTGAATAGCTGCAGTGCTGGATTTGCACAAAGCAGCCTGTTCAGCAGCATGCAGCAGATAATTATTAGGGGTCCCACAGAGCAAGGCAGTACCCTGACAGAAACTGAGGGAGCACAGTATTTAAGCAAAAATCTGAATTTTACTTATGAAAAAAAAAAAGTATCTTGTTTTTTAACAGCTGTTGAGCTGTTGAATTATGCATTATTTTGATAAAACAAAAAATATTTGGAAAAGCATCCTACCTGCAGTCACACAATTTTCAGTGGCATAGTGCCAGTTAAAGTTCTTTGAACAATTTTTTTTTTAAGCTTAGCAAATTGCAGTCTTGCAGTGCTCAAGAGAATTTGTTAGTATGTAGGTCATATGGACTATTTTAACCTGTGGGCTACCATAGTGTGTATTTTTAAACAAACCGTCCTTGCACTCATGGAAGAGAATACCATCGTCATTGATCGACTGTTAGATAACAAACACCTCCTCCGTGATTACATACGGGTACATGACATAACGTGTTCTTAAAGCTTTCCCGCATAAAGCACACAGACAGAGCCTGTCTACAGAAGCCAGATTTCATACACATTCCACATGCTGCAGAGCATTCACAACATCTTAAGCTTTTTATTAAAAGAAATTTACTAGCAAAAGAACAGTATCTTAGTTACACGAGGAGTGGTCTTTATTCAACAAAAGGATCCCATTCTGTGCATGCTTATAGAACATCCAAACAAATTCACAGCAGGGGCTTTTCTTCTATTACTGTCATTTGGCATATTCAAAGTCTTGCTGAATAAGAGATACTCCACACATACTGTGACACACACAGAAGTGATCTGAATATTAGACGATCTTAATTCTTGACTGTAGAAAAGCTAACTGATGACTAAGGAAGATTTTGTTACTGAAGTGTTAGAAACATAAGAATACTAAATAAGAGTAAGAAGACTGGCCAATTAAATAGGTATGTAGTATTTAAAAACAAAACACAACACATTCTATTAACCCAAATCCAAGTTCTGAGGAAGTTCTGTAAGTAGCTTGAGAGAGCCTGGAGTTATTTATTTTGCCTGTAACACTTTTGATCTCAGACTTCTGAGGGGAAATTTGTACTAAACTGACCTATGCTGTGGCTGATGGTGACCTTGTTTTCACGAATATGCATTTGCTTATTTTCTTCAGGAGTTTTAGAGATTTTCTGACATGTTTATGGTAAGTACAGAGTGTAATAAGAGAAGCTAGGGCTTTTTCTTCTTGTTTAACTGTTAATGAAATTTTCTCTTTCATCCTCTGCTACTTAACTGCACCAAGGCTTAGCACTGCAATATTGCAATTTAAGAGATGGATTGATGAGTTCAGCATTTTGGAAAACATATAAACAGCCACTTCTCTTTTCTCTTTTTTGTAGTGAATGAGATCATAGGAAGAGATATGTCACAGATCTCAGTGTCACATGGAACAACAGTGGCCACCCAGTCTCCGCGTACATGCCCTGGATCTCTGGAGACGAGAATATCTGATGGAATCCAGTAACAGATAAGCTTACAACTCAACATCCATAAAAACTTCAGTCTCTCTGAATACTTCTTCATCTTCTTCCTCTTTAGACTTACTGTGCTTCCAACTCTGTGGCCTTTATGAACTGGAACAGTGGATCCTTGCAAAGCCCTGTTAGTGGGTTACGTTTTTGATGTAGAGACAGAGCATTTATAGTTCCTCAGATGCTGTAAAGAGACTTCTTAAAATGGACATGTGGAATCTACACCAGATACTTAAACTGTTTTAAAGTTACAAACAAGCTTTGCTTTTTGCATTTGAATATAATACTTTTATATTGTAAGTGCTTCAAATGTGTGGAGATGTTAGTTTGCTCTTATAATATTCACAGTACTGAATGTGGAAAAAGATTTAATACACATCTTCAGTGTGCTGCTTTCCCTTAGAGATAGTATAGTTTGTAACATGATTTGTTAACACCTTTCGGTCATTTTGGAAAGCCTTTAAGCTTATATTGTTTAATTTTATTATTATTATTTTTTAATATGATCTTCCAGTGGCAGATCATACCTGTCATCTGAAGCCAATGCCATGGAAGCCATTGTGTATACAAATACTGTAGTGTTTTCTTTCTTAGATTCATAGGAAGCAAAGCCAAATATAGATCTGCACTTGTTTATAAACTGAAAATGTTACTTGATAGGCTGCAAAAAGACCATTCCATCATGAAAGTGTTGGGATAGAAATGACATTCCAAAAAATTTAACTTTTATAACTTTGTGGATAATCTTCCTGTACTTTATTAGCACAGGCTCCTTCTTGAAATAGCTTTTTCTTAGAAAGTTACATTTGTAATCAAATTTGAGAAGTAGGGTTTTAGATTAAAGAACAGCAACATCAAAGCCATGTTAGATACAGGAGAAATTTTAGTATTTGCTGAGGATCCAGGTGTTCCTATTAACCCTGCAGAATATGGTTTTGAAGTCACCAGTTCAGTGGCATTCAAGTTTTCCTTGCAATAAATCATTTGATCACATCTGTATCTTTTATGTGCTATATGCCTGACCATGCCACTTTGAAGTCCTAAGGAGATGACAATTACAGTTCCTTAATTTTAAACTGTTTATAAACTTCAGCCTGCTAAAAAGCAATTTCCTGTCCATTAGCGATTAGGCAGTATAATTTGCCCACATTTAATTGTATATGCGTAAAGCTACCAAAGAAATAAACAAGATTCATGGCAGCAGTAAAATGCTGCGCTCAAAGGATGCATTTCCCTTGCCCACATAACCTGATACATCTGAAGCAATCTGTTTACATGGTTATTAAAAGTCTCAGGCCTCTATGATTAGAAACCTAGGAGAGGATCTGAAACTGCCTGCTTAGGTCACAAACGTTTCCCTCCCCCACAAGAAATAGTAGTTTACATAGCTTTCTGATATGGAAAATACAGGGTAAAACAATCACAGCCAAATAAGATGAGAAGTGTCTGAGGTTCAGTATATTTAAGATGTTTTAGTTTTAGTTCCTTATTTGGGTAAGCCATGAAAAGACAAGACACTCAAAAATTTTGAAATACTGAAAGCGTAGTTGCAGTGAAGCGTTCAGACAATTGTAGACATGTTAACAGCTAAACACACATGGAGGACGTGCCTCTGTCCTGTAGGAAGTTATTCTAGGCTCTTAAAATTACAGTAAAATGCAAGTCTTAAAGCGGACTTCATGACTGAATTATAATACCTCTAAGAGTAAATTCAGATACCTGATGTTGCATTTTGGTAGACAATCACAGGGGAAGACTTTACATTCAGCCTTTTGCAGGTAAACCAGTACTCCTAAATTTAATTCAGCACCCCAGTTCCAGCATTAAAGTAGCTACAACTGCATCTTTGTAATAGCTGAATCATGTACTTTTTCAAATTCCATACATTAAGCAGGTGAAATTAAACTCTTTATCAATTGCTTCCTTTTAAGAGTGCAGCCTAAAGCTACTATCTCAACACTCCATAGTTATTTCAAACAAATTAAAACAAGGACACTGCGTACGTGCTGGGAATCTAAGCATCCTTTTTCTGAATGTATTGTTCAATGGTGCAAATCTTTAGATTTGAAGTAAAAGATAGGCAGGGCTGTGATCTGAAAAGTGTGGTATTACAACTGTCCCTCAGCGATGGTGCTTTACTCTGTCCTCTACTCATTTACATTAAAAATCCTAGAAAAGAGCTGACGTGCTCAGAAATGCATCTACTTACGTTTTCAACATTTAAAAAAAACACTGTAAGCTATGTAATTGTCTTCAGACTGTGTGCTGGTGGCAAGGCATGTTCCAGTTTTCATCCATTTATTGGGTCTTTTGCATTAAGCATCATTTGTAGGAAAATTCTAACTTAAAAGCTTTTCATACTGTATGGGATTTATGCTCCTTTATCCTACTGGTACAGGCTCTCCTTGCAAGTTCTCCAAGTAAGTAGCTGGAATTCATACTGTACCTAAAATATAGGAGCCCAAACAATCCAGAGTTGCTATGCACTAAATTTTCTGATGCCTTTAAATACCTTGATGCCTGTAGACATAGAGATGCTTTCCTATTTAAAAATGAGAATAAAAAAAAATATATAGCTTTGGATACTAAAGCAGTTTTGTATTTGCCTTGTAAAAGCTTCAATACAAGGGTCTTAATTTTATTTTAGCTTGTGTGATAATGTAGGTAAAGACTGTTAATCTTGTATAATTTTAGTGATATAAAAAGCACACAATCTCTATTGGACTATGCAAATTTAATTAAACAGCAGAACCCGGCAACTGTTGATATTTTGTTGGCATCCACTTTCTGGCCCTTAAGTCCTTTCTTCTTCCAGAGACCTCTTCCAAAACTTTTACTAATTTAGATTGTCCTGAAGGAAAGCCTTAATGATGAGGTAGCTTTTCTATAAGGAACATCAGGAAAGATCAACATTGAAAACAAAAGCTTATGGGACAATAAATGAATCCATGAGGGAGGGAGTTTTATTTCTGAAATTAACATAAACTAGCAATCTCAATTTCTGTAGTGAAACTTTCATGTTGTCAGTGGAACTGCCATCCTTTTTAACCAAAGAATGAAAAGAACATACATGACTGTTTTGTTCTGATACAAAGCTTTGAAACTCTATTTTTGATACTCAGAATGGATGTCATTCCTTGAGGTTCGGAAATCATTCAAATTGAAGTTTTATATTTAAAAATATGGGACAATAAAGATTAAGTTCTAGATGTTTACAGAGCCTTGTATTGTAATTTCATGTACATTTTGTATTTTAAACATTTTTGTAAGTTATGATTGCAGTGCTACTTGCAGAAATAAAAGGGAAGAACTTGCATTTAGGCTCTTAAATCATAGTGTTGAAATAAATAAAAAGAACGCAAACGCGCTGTCATTTATTTTAAATGCATCTCTGACTGCAGGGTGGGAAGAAAATCCCTAGTTGTGATGCAGCGGTGACAGCTGCACTCCATCATGACATATAACATGAGGGACATTTAATATTCCTCCTTAGAAGAGTGGTGGGTTTGAACCAACATTGTAAGTGCGTGGGGCTCAGTTTAGCCCCAGGAACAGTGAGCCTGTAGTGGGTGGGCGATGGGCAGCTCTGACAGTTTCACTTTGCACAGTAACTGGTGATTTCCTGCTTGCAAAGCTGATTATTTCAGTTCGGCTATCATAGGGTTATTTTCCAGAAAACATTCAGGAACAGTGTTACAAACAGTAATCTCCATCCCTGAAGGGATATTATCACAGGTGAGTTAAACTGTTTCAAAAACAGATTTAAAATTCCTACAGTCTGAATGGTTTTTTTAACCCGAGGTCAGCTAATCAAGTAGTACTGAGGGAAATGCCTTTGGCAGCGGCAGATTCAGGCTCTAAAAACTACATCCCATCTCAGCGATACTAGTGCTACTGAAAAGATTTATTTATCTCCCTTTCACTTTGGCCATAGGGTCTTTTATTCATCCGTGGAATCCCACTTGCATACCTAGGTGTACTGAGGCACGCAAGTGTTCCAGTTTCAATGCTGAAGCAAAGGTCTGGCCTTTGCCTAGCAATGCACACCTGCCTCAGAGTGAAACGGAGTGGAGATCACCGTGATCTCCCGCTCACATTGCACAGTGAGAACATAGACCAGTTTAGAATTAGCCTCTTATTTACAGGGCTTGTCCTGAGCAATTACCTTCACCAATGGTTTTTGATCTATAAATATAACAGAAATGGTTGGCTACAGTACCAGGAACTGAATGCAAAGTCATTATATCTGAGTTTTACTAAATATATATGTGGTTTTTCAAAGCTGCTCCACATGTTTTGTAGTATGATTACCCAGGATATAATTAATTAGAGTATACCAACAACGGTAGTAATAATCCATGGATTGATTGTATATGCTTTACTGCCAATTCAAGCCTTTCAGATGCAAGTAAGCTGAAGGCTGATTCACTAAGATTGATAGGGTCTGAAAGCTGATAGGCTTTGCATTCCAGCCAAGGCATCTAACGCTGAGCGCGGCTGACCCTGAGCACCCATGCTGACACCCCCATCTGTTGTGGTGCAGAGCAGAGGTCTTGTGGTGCACAAGACCTTACTCTAGGCCTTGTGAAAACATCACTTCTTACTTGTGAAACACTGCTTTGTGATTTCAGGCAAGCAAAGAAGAAAATATCCTGTTAAAGCCAGTGCCTTTAGAAGAGATGAAGTGCTGACAAAAGTCTCAGTTCTCTTAATTTCCTTTCAACACTCCACAGCAATACTTCTGCTATCTGCTGATGTCTGCCTGTTTCCCAGCTTCTGGCCCTGTCCGTGCCATCTCTCCCAGCCCAATTCAAAATCAAGTGTACTCTGAATCCAACACTTACCCACTGTAATGAGTTAGGTGAGAGTTGAGATAATTTCCACATATTCTCCCTAGCCCTTTTTTTTTTCCCCCCACTCTCCTCTTTGGCTTTTATTAATTGACAAAAATAATCAGGAAGTAGTCGTTGCTGCAGTGATTAAAGTATTAAGATACTTGAAAGGTCCCTAGGAGTGCATTTAGTTCTACATGGAAAAGAAAAAGGATATAAATTCATACATAGATTTGTATGCAGACATCACTGGTAATTAAAATTAACATTGAACCTCATTTTGCCTGTTAAGAAGAGCAAGTTTTATCAGTCCTTTAAACAACAAGCATCATCATTTGCTGGGAGCATATAAGAATTACTTTATAATAACTTACTGCTACCAGTAACATCTGCTACACATAAAAGGGTGTGTGTGTGTGTGTTTGTAATCAACCAGCCTGTAACATACAATCATAAATGACACAGGAGCAAGAAAAATAGGATAGCTGCTTTGTGAAGAGTTGCATGTACCAGAGATTTTATTATACAAAAGATAGGTGTAGAAAAGTCAAGCTTTACACAGTCACCTTACAGCTAGGACAAAGTTCTCCCTAATGTTTCCACAGATTTAGGGATGAGGGAAAGTTGCTCTTTTGTTTGTTTTGTATTTATTTTTTAAAATTTGTTTGCTATCTTGAAATACTATTTGGAAACTCAAAACAAAAGCGCTTATCTCTTCCCTACTATCATTATTATGTCATCTGCTGGTAACAGCTGGAAGAGCGTTTGTGGTCTCTGCTTGTTCCCATTGCAAAGACTCTTCCCCTACAAAAAAAGTCTCTGATACCTCAACTTGACATTTTCATTCATTTAAAATAAAATTAGATGTTGGTGCAATTGATGCATACTCACCCAGAATTTTTCCTCTCAGAAAGAAACGCACATATTGTTACAAGAAAACTTAAATAGCTCACACCTCAAACAGTAGCCCCTTCCAGCTGTCTGTGCCTGTTAGGAAGCCATGCTATGCATGTGCATCTCCCATCTTTTCAGCTCTCATTGAAGCATCTCCTGAAGATGCAATACAACTGAAGCAAAAACAGACACAGAAATGAAACAACAACCAGACCAAGCAAAATCCCACTGACCTTTTTGCCTTTTTTTTTTTTTTTGGCTGACTTAGGTTAATTTAGTCCTAATCCTTTAATACATTGCAGAAAGTGTTAAACCTTCAATAAACAAACACATGGAACATCTCTCAGAAACCCAACTGCATATATATGACAATCATAAAACACAAGCATTGAAGAGGGGAATGATCAAACCCTGGGTGGACAAATAAGAAAAGAGCTTAAAAAAAATCTTAAGAGTTGCCATTTGCTTTTCACAAGGCCGTGTTTTGGTGCAAGACCATCGATTATCCAGTCCAATCTCGTTAAAAGATCTTTGATCTTCAGCCCTTGCAGATTGATTTCAAAAGCCATTCTTGCCATTGTCTTACAGAAAGATTCATTGTGACAGCAAATCAAAAAGGCAAGTATATTGGTGATAACCATTTCTGCATGCAGGAGCTGCATTATCCATAACGGCAAATGGGAATCAATGACAAGATACAAAGTACATCTTTCTGATTTCTTCCAGACCCAACAGCATGGAGCATGTCTGGATTGGACAGACTGATTTGATTCTCTAGGTAATAGGGTGGGGGGCATGGGCTAAATGGCCTGAAAAAGGAACAGGCAAGACAGTCTGAAAATCAAGAGCAATTCTGGTCAGAGTGGTCCTTGCCCCTTGCATGAACAAGTTCAATGCCAACAGATAACTTTCTGGCAGTACTTCCTAATAAAACCAATTGGCAATGAGTATTTGTACCCTAGGTGATGTTTGCTCTGGGATGGTGGGTGTCTCTCTGTCCCCGTCCCCCCCCCAGTAATCAGACTGGAGTTTTGTTCCATTATCAATGCAGTTCCATCCTCCCCCCACTCAAACTCCTTCCTAACCTCACCTCTAACAGAAGAAAAAAGCTACTGTCAGCTTGTTCTTTTCTGTGATTTTTGATCAACATGTCAACATTTTCAAAGAAAAGTGATAGACTACAGTCTTCTGCTCTTAAAGGGGACTTGGGCATTCAAGAAAATACCATTTGGGCACACAGCACTGGATAATCAGTGGTAATCAATCACCTGAAATAAGCAGGAGGGAATGGGAGCAATATACTTTTAGAAGTTCTTGTGTCAGTGGAATGAAAATTGAGTGAGTGGTGACTTGGACAGTTCCTCCATATTCTGGTTCTTGTGCAAGCAGCATGAGTGAAGCTACCATGGCATTGGCAACACCACCATCTGCTTCTTTGAGGATTTAATCTGGTATTAAGCATTCTTCAGGACAAGATGTGAAGGGTGAGGGTACCCTTCCCAAATTTAATACAGCTTCATACAAAACACGATTGATTCTCTCTGCCAAGCTGGCAGCAATACTGCAAGAAACATATACAACATTACAGCTGAGTGTTATTCCAGTTTTCTTACATGCATTGTAAGTTTTTCCTCGCTGCAATAAAGAGATCTGTTTGTAAATACTTCATGAGCTCCTCGGTGGTTTTGCCAGCCAAGTCTCGCCCACAATGTGTTGGAAAAAGACAAGACAAACTTCTAGAAGTATGTCACTGTTTTCAAGTAGGAAATACTGTATGATGTAAGAACAGATTTTTCCAGTCTTCTGACATTTGAACAAGTGCCTTCTAAGCTGCTGCACAGCCTGCTCCAGAGCCCTCATTTTCTATGATTTCATGAATTACGTTTTCATATTAAGGTCTGACATTTTTAAAAAAATGCATCATAACTTAGGTGCAACTATTTACAAATCTGAAACAGTTTCAGTTCACGTCATTTTTGCCTATTTCCAGATTGGCATTAATTCAACATGTACTCAGCGTACTTTATGTCAGTGTCTGAGTGCTCAGGTTGCTTACCCTGTGGCATTTGCAGGGCTGTGGTCACAGTAGCTGGATGAGGAGTGCAAGTCATCAAGCCAATAGGACAAATAAGGCAATTCTGAAACTGAATTAAGTGCTACTATGGGATTATTTTTTCTAAGGATATGAGGGGAAAAAGAAGTTATGCCAAGAAAGTTGTCATTGCCATCTGACCTCACCACTGACAGAAGTTATAATGGAAAAGTTGCACAAACAATGAAGGAAACAAGCAATCCAACGCTGGCCAAGTATCGGGCTGAATGACATCGTGGTTTGCAGAGACAGAGGGAGAGACATACATTTTGTGCCTGTCAGCAGAGTTTCACTGAGACTCTAAAATGCTGATTGACTGAGCTGAAACCCTGTGGAACTAATCCAGCTGCTGAAATGACACTGGGGATCAATGAGGTTTCCTTAGCCAGAAAGAAGAACACAAAACATACCACCCCCACAAAAAAAAAAAAAAAGGGGGGGGGTTGGTTACTGAACAGGTCTGTTTCCAATTGCAGTCTTCCACGGCTACAGAAGGTTAATCTCAACTCCTGCTTTGTAGCAGGGACAGAAAAACCTCTCACAAAGGTCTCAGCAATTCTTTTTAGATAGCATATAAGCTGTATAAAACAGCCCTTAGATAAGCAAGAGTTAAACATGTCACTGGCCAAGCAGGGGCAGTTTATTGTTTCTCTGTGCCATTTTTGCCCTCCCTCCTGGATCCCCGTGCAGGGACAGTGCCTTCCTTGCTACGTGTCACTTGCACATGCATTACACTATGCTCAAGATTTTTTCCAGCAATTCATGAACCCTTAGCAGTTCCAACAACATTCAGGCTGGATGGATAAAATAGAATCCTATGAATTGTAACAAAAAATCCATTTGGTTGGAGGGACCCAGTCTAAATACAGTACAACAGCGGGTGACATTAAATATTTAAACAGTGACTAAGTCTTTCATAAACAAAGTAGTGAAAATGAAAAAGGCCATTACACTTCTATCTTTCCACTCTGTAAGGTAGTTTTTAAGCGGCATTGTGTTTCTTTTATCCCAAATCCACTTGAGTAGCTGATGCAGCACAGAAGGCCATTTTGCACGCAGTAAAGACCTGCTGCAAATGGGCCCAAGGAAGCAGATCAGAACTGGATATTGCACATTAAGAAAATGCTCAAGGGTGATGTTAAAAAAAAAAATCACATTGTTGAGATGCTTTTTGAGCTGTTCTCAAGCTCCACATTTGTTTAAAATAACCAAGCAGATCTTTGGTATTGCTGCCACTTGGATGGATACAATCCAGTTTTCTACTGTCAGCAGCATACTGACTTAAGATTTTGTTTGGTTTTGCCTTTTTTTTTTTTAAAAAAAAAAAAAAAGACAAAACAGAGATGGGGAGGAAGGGATGGTATAATGTTTAATCAACTTAGAGATCTCACCTTTACACCTGCTGTTCTCATTCCCTACAAGAAAAGTCAGGGGTAAGAAAAAAATTTATGAACAATTAGACAACTTTTTTTTCTTCTTCCAAGGAATTTTCAGCAGCCCTTTTGCCTGGCAAATGAGGTGTGGGTCCTCACGAAGCACAGGCCCAAGTCATACTTCATGAGCTTTCTGAAGACACAGACATTGGGCACGAAGCGAGAAGTTTACAGCACACACTAGCTTTAGCTTCCTGTTTGCGCCCAAGAGGTAAATCTAGGATCACATGCAGTTTGAATGAGTTCCCCTCTTTTGTGTATTTTGAGTCACTTTATTTGCAGTATGACCCCCCACAAGATGAACATAAGCAAGCAGCAATAGAAGATGAAATCATGTGTAGAGAGGTCACCAAGGCCAACAGCCTCGGCCTGCCTGCACTGAATCAAGCAGAACTTCTTCAGTGTCCTTCTGCCAGTAAAGCCATTGCTGCTGCTACTTCGAATAAACCTTAACTAAGGACCAGACTTCCTTGCACCTTTTCCTGAAAAAAACCCACAGTGGTAAGAAATAACCTTTCCCAGAAGATGAACTGACAGATCTCCAGCTGAAAGCAAGCAAATTCTGAATTTCTGGTGCCACTGCTAACACAGCAGTCACTCTCATATGCTTAGTTACAGGGCTGAGCAATTCAGTGGAGATTTGCTTTTAAGAAGAGAAAACGTTAGGAAGCTACAAATAGGAAAAGGTTGGCAATGTGCTACCGCTGAGTGGTAGTGTCTGGTCTCTCTCAAGAGGCAGTAATAAGCTATATGACTGCAGCGTGCTGTTTTCTCTGTACAGACAGACACAGAATACTGCCTCAGTGAAAGTGCTCTGCAGCAAGCAGCATTATCAATCAAAGAGAGTAGAGAATTAGATAAAAAACTTAGCAGTCTAGTGAAAGAACTGATGCTCAAGATACGGCAACATTTTACATACATGTATAAGGGAAAGAGCCTTTATTTTAAATAACAGGACAGCCAAACTCTTTCCTAGAAGAGGGTGTGGAAGCAGGGGGACAGCAAGAGAGATTAAACTGATATAAACTCTCTAGAAGACTTGAGAGAGAACATTGGCTGTAAAAGCTAAGGATACCCCACCAAAAAGGAGGAAAACAAAAGCTAAGTCCTTAAGTAGCTCTTCTCAGATGGGGAAAGAGCCAAGATGCTTAATGCACAAATTGAGAGCTTTCTCCCCTAGCATAAATGCAACTAGACTAAACATGGGGGTTGGTTTGTTATTTATTTCTACACCTATCACTTTTTAAAGAAAGCAAACTGCTTGCTCTGAGCATTATGGTTAAACACTGTATTCACAATCTAAATCACTCTTAACTCTGGCTAGATAAAGTAACCTGGATAATAGCAAGGTATCCCTTGTCCTAACATGTGGTGAATCTATGAACTGGGACTTCAGCAAGTGGCCTGGTTCCCCAGTACTTCACCCACTTACTTAACAGTAACAAAGTGCGTTCCCATTCAAGTGGCACGGCCCAGAGAAGAGCTGACAGCACAAGAGCCACAGGCACAGAAATAATTTCCACTAACTACTGGCCATATTGGAGGCTCTGTGCTGGGAGCATACTTGAACCCCAAAGCTCACAGGATACAGAACATAACAGTGTTGAATAAGCTTTGGTAAAAGGACAAAGATGTCTTAGGATTTGCTAATTTTTCAGTATCACTGTATCTTAGATTGTTTTTAAAACACTTCGCATTATCAATTATTTCAAATACATGCAAAAAACGCATGCAAGTCACCAAGGAGACAACCACCACTAGGGTAGATTGCAGCAAGTGTTTAATAGTAACCACAGGAAGTCAAGACATTAAGAAATATCATGGCTAGCTGAAATACCAATGAGTCTCAGGTAGGTGCTACATAATTATCTGGGTTTGTGCAGACCACTAAGGTAAATGCATTCTCAAGTAGCATCAAGCAATCACCATTTGAATTCCATCAAGTTATTTTCCACTGTGTCCCAGTGAGATAACATAAAATCTCTTAAGTACCGATCCCCAGTTCCAAGAACTCGGTATTTGGTTGACAGTTCAGGTCATGTATATAAAGCATTTTGGAGCCTTATCAGTTATGACGAACACCTTTTACAGTCTCGGTAGTCATCAGCGTACCGCATATCGATCATGAGCTGTTTCATCATGAACCTTTCCCGTAACTCAAACTTTTAAACCACTCACAGCTTTATCAAGGGTATCCCTCCCCATCCTAGATAGATTCGCCATTTAAAGTCAGTCTAAAACTAGAGGAAATTTAAGGTATTAATGAATCACTTTCCATGCCACATACCGAATTCATACCAGATTCCCCTCGGAAGACAAAGAAAAGAACCAGTGACATGCAGATCCTCCCAGTTAGGAACCCTAAACCAAGAGCCAGCATTAGACAGGTTAGAACGAGACACTGGCCACAAGTCCCCAGCCCTCCCTCTACTCACAAGGGAAGTAAACTGCTAAGCAGCAAATGTGTGGGGATGACTAAGCTGGGAGCAGGCTAGGGCTATTCAAGTACTTCTGTTATCTGCGGCATGAATCTACAGTGGCAGTAATGTCTGCAGTTAGAGCTCTTTGTGTTCTCTCACTCCATTCTGTTGCTGTTATTTCATGTTTACAGACTTTTTTTTTGCTGTTACCAAAAGATACTCAGGTTCATCTAATGCCTTATTTATGTCCCACCATCAAATTCACTGAAGTAACAGATGGTGGTTGATGAACACTAGAAATTTTTAACATGTGCCTTTCTTGTCGGTTTCATTAATTTAAAACCAATCAATAATTTATATATAAACAATTAATTCAATGTTCCTGCTGCTGTTCCTGCAACAGTACAGAACCACCTAAACCACACAACAGAACTGCCTCAAACGCGGGGCCTACTAAATAACTTTTCAGAAAGTCCTCAGTCTCAGCCTGCCAGAAGAGGTCCTACCTGAAAGGCCGTATTGCACAACTGGCTGTTTGCACAAAAACAGGTACACAACTAGAGGAAAGACCACATGAAGGTGCATTTATGAAAAACAACATTAAATCTTTCAGAATGGGTTCCTGGCATCCCAAGATTTACAATACAGGTCTCATAAAAAAACAAAGTGAGCTCAAAGGAACCTCAACAGCATCTTGGTACAGAATTTCGCATGGAGAAACCTCCCTTTTTAAGAAAGAAGAGGAAAGGGGCTGGACTTGGAGGCGCAACCAGGTACAACTGGTGATTCAGCGAGGACTTTCAGCAAGAGAAGACATTCTGAAAGGAAAAAAAATAAACTTGTCCTTCAGGAATAGGGTTTCCGGCTTTCATAGGGTTAAGAGGAAATCCTTGCTTGCTTGGTGTTGGGAACATTTAAATTATTTTCTCTAAAAAGTCTGCATAATTAAGGCTGGCCTTGGTTGGCCTTCCAGCAACTACTGTAGCCACTCTGCTGGTTTCACACAGCTGGAGCAATGTTTACAAGAGCCGAAGAGCTGAGCTCTTCTCAGAACATGGTGGGTGGGCTGGGAACAGTGGGCACAAAGTGTGCTCACACTGCACAGCAGCAAACTGTACTCACCAACATCAACACCCTGCTCTGCTCAGAGCTGGTAAGAAATACTTAAAAGCCAAACCACGCACCTCAGTTAGTCAGGCATCCCTTGATACTTCCTATAAATATCTTCCCATCAGCATGTCCTCCCAGAAATGCCCATTAAATTACTCTTACTGCAGTGCAGAAAGGATTATTTATAAAGCTCCACATTAGCAATCTTTTAGTGAATGCTACAGCAAGATAAATGCAAAGGCACTTTTTGAAAGGGAGGAATGTTTTCCCATCATGAAATATTATCAAGAGAACATTATCTTCAATACTTTAATACATTTGAGTCAAAAGGCTACATGTGTGGTTTGACTATTTGGTCTGAAATGGACTGCATTTACTGTATTCATGTAGAAAAGGTTCTTTTTTTTTTTTTTTAAAAGAGTTATTTCTTTGCGCCTGTAAATGAAAGTCAATTTATACAGGGGGAAAAATTCAAGAAATTGAGAAAAATCACAAGTTACCTATCTTATTCAGTGTTGAGACACAGTGTGAACAACCTCTTGATGTGCATGTAAACAAAGGTAACTCTAAACTAAATGTTAATGTGATGCTCCAAACATACCAGACTGCTAAACTGAAAACTAGATGAGCTCCTTTTACAAATGAAGCTCAGATATGGGGAATATCAGAGGAAACCAGGGCCATGATGTCTCTTGCTTTGGGCTGAAAGCTGGCCCAGACTGCTTGCGTTCCCTTCTGAGAAAGGTTCAAGAAAATCACGCAGCAGATAACCTGATGTAAAACTGCTTGCTGTGCACAGGTTACCAAGCATCCACCGCACAGAAGTGGGATGTATTCTAAAGAGGGAATATACAAAGAACAGGTCAGAAAAACATGAGACCCTTAGATCTGAAACGTAGTCTAGGCTGTGCCACAAGGAAGTTCTGCAAACACAATTTGAGGAGCTACTCATGATCAAAGGTAGAACAAAAGCTTTCCCTTTGCACTGATTGTATTATATTATCCTTGGTATAAACTGCCACTTCCATTTTCTTTTCAAAACAAACAAAACCCCACCATCTTTACTCCTTTTAGCACTGAAAAGCCACCCCAGTTACCGGGAGTAGTTTGGACTGTCATCCAAATCATTCATGTCAACACCTGCAAACCTTACCACTGGTGAGGAAGAAGAGAGGTCAAGGTCCAGATCCTAAGATTTCATTTATCATTTGTGAAAAACACCTTGTCGTAAACATATCAGACTTGTAGTGATTGAAGGGTAGCAACCATGTAACTTTATATAATTTCTACAGGATATCAGAGAGAAGAGAGAAGAGCGGATAACTGGTATTCTAACACTGCATCTTCCAGCAAAGCAGATTCTCTTACTGGTTACCCTTTCACATAGCACAGCTACTCACAATAAAAACTGAACATGCATCTGAAAAGCATTATTTGTTACTTATATCACAGAATTACTGAAAAGCTGATCTCTTTGGTATCAATGCTCACCAGTTGATTTGGGGGACTGAGGACAGAGTGTTTCTAATAAGAACACCCTATGGTTTATTGTGTGTAAAAAATAAAAACGAATGATAAACCACAGAGTCTTATTTTTCCTGGGTACACTGAACAATAGAGAAAACCATTCAAGTGTGTGTGGGGGAGGGCAGTGGTTTTGAGCATTCAGGAAAAAATGCAAGTCTTCTTACACAAAGAATATATAGAGTTTGATTTTTAGTGGTATAGTCTGTTAAACAGCAGTCAAGTTCGTCTTGTGTGCTTCACAAAGGTGATGCCTATACCTAATGTGAGGCTGAATATTTCTGAAATCAGTAACAATAGGTAGGAACAAGAAGAACTTCCGAAGAGACATGCTGTGCTTGCTAAATCGAATTCAAAACTTACTCGTTAATTGTAGTAGCATTTCTAAGGCATTTCCGACTCAAATGCCAGCATTAGAAATTCAAGGGTGCTTAGATCCAAGGGTGACTTTTTTTTTTACCGACCCTGTAATTATACCTCAAGCAAAACTATGTGCTTTTACAGTGACATCAATACAAATATTAAATGCTCACTCTTGCTAGATAAACCTTGTCTGACAGGGATGAAAACTGAGGCGCTGGCACAAGCCAAGTGGTTCCTTGGCCCTTTCTTCAGATCCCAAATCCAGTCTCCTATCCTATACCTAAAGGCTAAACCTTCTTTTATGCTCAATAACAGACATGCAACCAACAAACTGTAATTGGATCCAGCAATCTACACCCGCTTTGTCTCAAATTGCCTCCGAACACCTGGAGTCCACCATTTTATAGTCTGTTGTGACTGCAGGTCATGAGACCAGCAACACGAGCAGAATGGCCGCTGTCCTCTATCTGCCTCCCTGTCTGTCCAGCTTTGCCATGGTCAGTGCTGCTGAGGCCCGGAGCTAGCAGTTCCAGAGCTACCTGGCTCAAAGCTACGTTCGCTACACCTATCAAGTGCTTTGATGAATTTGTCTCCTCACCTTCCTGCTCCATTTCTGGCCTGTCTGGAATTATCCCAAGAACAGCCTCTTAGCAGTAATGCATTTTGTCTCCACCTCAGCCCATCCTACCCGGAGTATCGGCTAACACCGCCGACTGCCCCCTCAGCATATTTCCAACCTGCTTTTCCTGTTCAAAACAGGTCAGGAAATCATACCACCCTCTCAGTCCTCAGAAGTGTGATATTAATCTCTATACCACTAGCCAAACTGGTCTAGTCATTGCAAACCTTCTGAAAGCCACAAGAGCCAAAACTGAACTTCCCCTGCAGCTGAAAGGTCTTGAGGTCCACTTCAGTTGCAAGTCAGCATTCTTGTTTCTCAAACTTGCTATATTTAAGAACAAACAATTGGATCCTCTCCTGGTACAATGAACAGAATAGGGAAAAACCCTCTATCTTGCCTTTATTGTATTCTGAATTTCCCTTTATTAGCAAACTTACTATGAGATGCTATGAGCAGCATCTAGGCCCATGGCAGCATGATACAACTTTCTTTTCCAAACCAGCCTCAAAACTGTCCCCATAATATGAAAATTCAGAAACCCTTATTTTCTAGGGATTGACATCTTACCCAGTAAAATCAGGTTAATACTCTAAGGAAAACATCGCCATGCTGTAATCTCTCAGTTGCCAATATCTTTTAACTGAAGAAGAAGAGATTAAACTAAAGATAAGCAGAAGTTGCATTTCACTGAACACCTGGAAGCTGCCATCACTGCAAGACTTCTACTTACAAGCAAGAGAAACGGTCTACTATTCACAGGAGAATAAACAGGCATAATTCTACCTTTTTACTGTTTGTTCAGGACCTGTCTGCTTACATCCCGCAGATCATCATTTAACCTCCTCTCCAGACTGCATCACCAGTACGATGTACTTGACTTGATGAGTCATTTTAGAAGGATTTAAGATGTAAATACCGCACATAAAACATGCAGCATTGTAAGTGATCTTGCAACTTTAGACTCATCAGACATAGATTATTTCACTCAAAGTAAAAACTGAACAAAATCATCAAGGACATTTTAATGCTTTTGCTAGAATTGAATGTATCATGTGTGGATTTTCACAGTAAAATTTTGATTGCTGAAGGACTGCATTGCATCAAACAGAAGAGAGACACACTTAATCCAACATGAACAAGGCCCACGCTTTCAGAGCACATTTAAAGATCTCGATGGGTTAAGCTGTAGCAACAAGTGGTACGCTTGAGTTGAGGCTGAGTCTGTCCTGCCCTGCTGAGAGACAGGAAGCACCTTCTACAGCCTGCCTCTTGCTTCTGTTCAGTTACACCACACCTTTACTTTCCTCCCCACAGCTGGCTTTTGTGTTTTATCTGCCCTCCACATTGAAGGCAGTACACACCTGGGCCTAGGAAGACACATCCCTAACAGTGACATAGTACAAAAAACATTAGGAACAGCTCTTACTCTTCCTGACCTGCATGCTAGTGCTAGCTTTCAATGCATCAAAGAAAGTCAAATTTTAAAGCTGCTCCGTGGCATGGAGTTTTCCTTCATTTTACCCTTGCATACTTTTTAATATTTTTCTTTTAAAAGCATCCAGACTAAAGATTTTGAAGCTTTTTGCACATGAAGACATATTCCAAACGCTACAGTTGCAAGTAAATTAAATTATTTTAAAAGGGAATATAAGCTTACAAGTGACTCATGGCAATAGCATATTGGCTTCACCCACTTCCAGCAAGCAGAAAATTAAGTGTTGATAACAGATGATTATTAAAGCAAACAAACAAATAGCAACAAAACTTTCAAAAGTTACACTGCTTTAACAGTTGAGGCAGAAGGCAGGGACAAGTACAAGAAATTGATATAAACTGGAACAACTGCACATTAAGCAGGTCTGTTACAAAAGATGCTCTCCCAAAATAAAAACAATGCAACATGTTGTTGCCGCCATTGCTACTTATTGCAAAAATTATTGTAAAGAAATATATTGTAAAAGCAGTAAAATGCCCTGCCGAACGTTCCCAGGCTTTTAACACAAGGCAAGTTGCATTTTTTTAAGTCTAAATTTGTGTTTTAGTGGCATACACTCAACCTGGCCAAGTTGTCTCTAAATTCAGTTACTAACAACTCCTTTGTATTTTCTGCTGCCTCAACATTCTTAGTTCAGTCAGAAATTTGAGTAAATACATACTGATTACATTTACAGAGAGGCTCGGGGAAGGTGATACAGAACTGGACGCAGCAGCACTTTAAAACTAGAATTTCTAATGACAAAGATCATGGCTTTATATGTTTTCACTTAAAAACACACCTGGCAAATGAGCTTACTGTAGTTTTCTTAAAAATTAAACACAGGGTTCTTTATAAACCTCCCACTCCAAGAGCTAATGTTTTCTTTCTAGTTCTATTGTTATATTCACAACTGAAAAGCATTTAAAATACCTCATTTATTCTGAAGCTCTGCAGTTAACAACCTTTCCATCATGACAAGGATAATCCAAAATACATTGAATGTTTCAAAACAACAAAAAAAGTCTATAAAGACAACTCAGGTGTTTGAAGGTTAAGGGATGTGGGAAAGGGTGTTTGCCTTTATTTATTTATTTTATCAGAATTACTGTTATACAACTGCCTTTTCTCTCCCATCCCCATTATTCCTATTTTCACAAAATTCTCTCTTGAAAAAGTGGGGCAGTCCCAAAACGCAGGAAGTGCTGGAGCAAGGATATCCAACACTAAAAACCCCTCCCAGTGTTTATAAACCCTCTTTCTACACTATTTGCACACTGCACTGCGTGATTACTGTGCACAAGGTCCTCTACAAAGACAATTTCTGAAGACCGTCAGTTCACGGTGCTCAACCAAAGGAAACAACTGAAGATATCTTTGTACATTTCAAAGCAGCTCTGACAAATACCAATAAACGAACCATTGAAGGCAGAAAGCATTTAAAATTGTAAATCAGGGACAAAATAATAAGAATTTTAAAAGTTAACTGCTTTTTTGGAGATTGTAATTGCCTCCGATTTTACGACACTAAATCATTTAACAAGATTTGTACGCCTCTTCTCCTGCAGTTGCTAACCCCGAAGCTCTCAGGCCCCGAAGTATTTGTATTTCGTTTGCTATTTACAACGCCCGGTCGAAAGGGGACATCTACTGGTAGCAAGGATTAGTGCAGGCAGGAAACACCAAACTGCCAGCTTAATAAAATTACAGTACCAACCTAGAATCCACTGATGCACTTGAGAAATCTAGAAGCTTCTGCTCCTACCACTTAAGATCTTTAAAAAGAACTGTCCAAGACACAGACAACATTAAAGACAAATTATAACAAGGAAGGCATTTTAATTAAACTGTAATTTTTATGATTAACAGAAACAAATAGCTTTTTTTTTTTTTAGACTCACACAGATAAAATGAAATAGGATCGCAATAATACACAACATAAAAACAACATAAGAAACAGCAATTGACTGAGTTATTCAAAACAAGCCTAGATGAACCTGTCATAATTTTTATCTGAATAGCTACATTGTCCAACTCGATATCCATCTAAATACAGTGGTCATCACTTAATTCTTTATGAAAAAGAAAATTACGCCCCTGGTTCATTTTAGTTTTGCGTTTTTTATTTTTTAATTCATGTATCTATGTAACAAGTAGATCTAAATAGTCAAAGTTTTAGATTGGCATTAGACAAACCTTTGCACACAGGAGGAGAGATTTCTGCTTTATACTATTTCAAGCCAACTTTAGATGCTATCATTTTTTAGATGAGACTAAGTGTGAACCTCAAAACCTATCACCATGGACTCTGGCAAATACACACCTATACAAAACAGAATGCAACCTGTTAAACAGTAACACTTGTAACTTATTTTAATGTACCCAAAAGATACAAATTCTATTTCAAAAGTTGAAATGTTGAAGGGTTTTTTCTTTTTTTAAAAAAAATCAGGAATTGATTTTCACTGGCAAAAGTTTGTTGAAAATATTTTTCTTCACATAAACAAGCAAAACTTATCAGGCTGTCTAGGGTGAGAGTTAGCTCTGCTGATGAAGCAACTCCAACACAAAACACCTGATCCAGAAGCACCGCTGTAACCATTAAAACAGGGAACAAGCAGCTTTTGTGATCTTTTCAATCTCACCTCACCCCGATCTCAAGTAACAAGAATAAACCACCTTCTCTTAGAACTGGGGAGGAACACAACATGGGATAAAAAACACAGAAATAATTCCTAGGTAAAATTATCAGTGTCAAGAGAATGGGAATAGGGATGCACCAGTTAAGGGGTTGTCTCAAAACCAGCACTGTCAGAAGTATTAAACCAAGAGACAAAGAAATACAAGCAATGTTAAGTCTGTACTTCAGTTATATAAAAAATTTTGAGAAACACTTTTTGTAGAACACAAAGGGTAAGGACTCTTTCTCTTACAACAGTAACAGTCAGATCACTGTTCTTTCCCAAGCTTCACATCTTTCTCTTTGGTGAAACAATTCAAGTTTAACATTTTCTGTATTTATTTTTCTTTTTACATTAAACCATATACACGTAAAAACAGCGATCCCCTTCAGAAGTCCTCCACAACGCAGCAGGTCTAAAAATTCAACTGCAAGAAAACACAGGCATCAAATAGAAGAAAACAGATTTAAGCCTTACCCTAAATTCCTGGCCTTCTCCTGCGACGTAGGCCACCATTTGAGGCACGATGAAAGCGCTTGGGGATCAAGTCTGAGCTGAGAAGATAACGATTTTTTTCATACAGTCCTGATGCTACTTCTGGTACATACTGCTTCCAGAAGCACAACCACACTGTAAGCTCACCTCAGCTTCTAGCAGTTACCTGCTGGAGTTGAGGTCTCCAGCACCCAAATTACACGACCCCTCCCTCCCCCCTGCTCAGAGCAGGCTCCCTCCCCTTGCACAGGTGAGGCACATAAACCCTCAGGGGCAGCCTGCTGGGTCGCATCCACCAGGCCAGGAAGGGAGGCCTTAGTCACATGGGGTTTTATTCCTAATATCACAAGAAAACTTCAAATGCCAAAATGCCAGAAGCAAATGTGCAGTCTTGTTGGGCAAATGGCGGGGGGGGGGGGGGCATGTGACGACGACCAGATAGGGACACAGCTGAAGGAGGCTGACATGGCTGAGGAAGGCTCCCTGCACTCTCCCACCACTCTTCTGCCTTCCCCTGCCCTACACCCAAACCCCCCGGCAAAAGCCGCCTTCTCCTGTCATTTCATTTCGGTGGCCGTCGAGGAGGAGCCGGGCACTGTGGGGCGCCACAGGGGCCTGAGGGGACCAACGGTCACAGGGCCCGCCCTGAGGGGATGGCGAGGGGAGCACGGCCGGGGCCGCCCCCAGCAAGGCCCCGAGCACAGCGGTGCTGCCCCTGAAGGTGAAGGAGCCTGAGGCCAGAGGGGGGAACCGAAGTTTGGTATCATTTTTGTTTTAAACGCTGGATAAAGATACGTTTTACGCAAATGTGCCGTTGTTAATTCTTTTGTTGCTTTCTGCTACACGACCAACAAAGCTCAGAATAACTCCGGGGGGGGTGGGGGGGCTGGTGTCCGCCCCCCTATGGGGGGGGGGGCCTGCTGGCAGTGCCCCGGCAAACAGTGAAGCTTATAAAAATAATAAAAATGTATAAAATATTTTCTTAAATTTACACCGCTCCAATCCCGTTAGGTTTTATGCATACACACAGCCACAAAGCATGAAACATCTGAGTTCAATTTTGATAACCAGTTTCCAGCATCTCCTTCTAAACAGGGATTAAAACAACAGCATTAACTAAGCCTCCTTTTTTATTATTTTTAATAATTTTTATTAAAAAAAAAAAAAAAAAAAAAAAAAAAAAAAAAAGCTCAATACAGCCTGTAACCTCTGTTCAGGTAAGCATAGGACTGCAGACTTGCAGATTTCACAGCCTGCCAGGGAAGGAGGAGAGCATGTATAAACAACAGTGAAAGAAGCTATTAAAAATGTCTTTTTTTTTTTTTTTTTTTTTTTAAAGTAGATCAAGCATCATTTTAGCTAACAGACAACTACAAGTCCTACACAGGCTGTTAAAATAAAAATAAGACTTTTCATCTCAACACAAAGCCAGAAGCAAGATATCATCAACTTGATGGTGGCAGAAGGTAACAGTGTAAAAAAATGGACTGGTAAGGCCATCTGTATTACTCAAAATAGGGACTCCCCACATTTTTAGAAGGGAGAACTAAGAACTATTACCCACAAAGGCACAAGGGCTGCACCATTATAATTAACATTCTCCTGTCTAGTGTGCAGGTTAGTTTAACAGTAACGTTTTTGTAGACTTAAGACAAATCTTGGAAACAGATTAATGCATTCCCACTTTAAAATACCAAAATAAAATATCATCATAGTCCCAGCTGACTGCAGTAACACTTCAAGCAGGAGATCTTAGTGATGAAGTGGCATCTGACATAGGATGGTTCTGACTAGGAACAAACCCAATTATTAGTCAGATATCTCCCTTCATTTTTGCTACAGGATGGTTATCTGGCTGTGCCATGACAGAAATGTAGCATTTTGGGTTGTGCACAGAAAAGAGAATGACCCATTTAGTCAGTGAAATTCTAAAGTGAACACAATTTCAAATTCAATATTCATTTTATTCTGGCACCAGAATAAGAGAGCTAAGCATATAACAGTTGCATCGCTCTGTCTGAAAAGTGTTCCACTGCAAGGGAAATATTTATCGTGTACATTTCTGGCTTACCAGAATATACAAAAAAAGAAAAAACATACCATCTCACAAGACATATGTGCCCATCTAAGTCTATGGGGAGGAAAAAAATAGGTAAAATGTTACTTAGCAGAAAATGATGGCCCATGAAATTACATTAAAACAAAGTACAAGTTGCTCTCAAAAGCCAATACACATCATAAGCATCTCTTTTATTTGTTGTAATATAAAGAAGCATACATCATTCAGTTCTTTTAAGTACAACTCAAATTGTACACTAACAAAAAAGATCAATCCAGACATCCATGAACATGTCACAACAGGATTCATTACATTTTGCTCTGCTGGTATTGCACTTGGAATAGTTTTGAAGTAAGGCACAGTAAAAACAAAGTCATTTAGTGCTTCTACAGCAGATGTCTTTTTTTTAAACACATGCTACATGACGTAAAAGTACTTCTAGCTTATGTATATACACACAGGGAAAAAGAAAAAAGCATGCACTAGAGGATTTAGATTTCAACATATCTTGTTGTTTCATAATATACAAATAAAGTAGTTTAAAGATGTAAACAAATTGCATGCACATAAACTAGAGCAAAATCTTTAATACAGTATCTGAAAGCTATTATGCTTAAATAAAAAAATATAACTTATTAGTACTCCGGTTTATGTGCCATTTTTGTCCTGTAGAGATTAAAAATTTGGGGTGGGGTCAGGGAGTTATGGTTGGGAAAAGAGCATTTTTCTGGTGTTGTCTTTGTTTTTATTTTTTGCTTTACACATTGGCAGCAGTACACTGGTAGGAAAGACAAATATGGCTTTTGCAAAACAACATATCATGAAAACGTGAGAAAGCACAGTTGCATTTGGGGTCCAGTATCCTGGTATTTTCCAGTATAGAATAACAACAACAACAAAAATCAATTGGATCTATGCTTTGAATTGGGAATGCTACACATTCCAAAAGCCCTCTCTAAAGACATTTAAACTCTACAAAAACCAGACACTTTGCCAAGTGTAAACTCTTAAAAACTAAACACAAAAGAATCTGAATGACTCAAGCTTCGCTTTCCACTTCAAATGCTACTAAACAGGCAATAGATTTCTCCCATGGCTGTGATAGCTGAAGTGCTATTAGATTGTCTTCAGAATTAACTAGATGCCAAGAGGGGGGGATGCCTATTTTCAAACAAGTACATTAGAGATTAAGTAAATTAACTGCATAATTTTTCTCTTCACTTTATCTTTGACATACAATATGCCGTTTTTCTAATTAAATACAGGACATGTACCACTCTACATTCCAACATAGCATGCTGAAAAGGCACATTTGCTGCTGCGTGGGTGGCAAGGGAAGACTCCTTATTTTGTAAAGGGCACGGTGTTCAGTGCGACATTCTTTCCCCATCCCCCAGAGAGTGTTTGGTTAGACCAGGTACAGTTCTACACAGTGGCCTCCCAGGAGCTGTCCATTTTTCTCAGCCACTGCTTTCTTAGCTAGATCCAGGCTTGGAAAAGTCACCAATGCCTCTCCGCTGGGCTGGCCACTAAAGTTGTAAAGCACGAGGATGGAATCTGTGTTGAGCTGCAAGGGTACAAGAAGACAAAAGGAAATAAACTATTAAGACCAAAGATGACACCTAGAAATGCAGTTTTTAAATGCCGTGCATCAGGTTCACTCCACTCCTATGTTTGTGGAAAGAGATTCTGGATGCAAGAAAAGAAAAGATGATGGACCAAAGATCAACAGAATCAGCAGCGCTTATTCTGCTGGAATAGAATGATGTAGACTTAATTCCATGCAGAGATTTTGCTAGACAAGTAACTGAGCTTAGAGGTTGACGAGAAAGAGCTTAGTTGTTAATAAAGGATAAATTGAGCAAGAAAGACCAGGCATTCAGTGAATAATTCTTGTACTATGGGGACTACTGTCAAGTGACAAAGGCTATGAATGCATGCGGATACTTGCATACAAAGTTAAAAGAATGGATAGAGATGTATTAGAGTTCTGTGCTGGGAGGATTAGCTGAACTTAAACACAGGTATACACAGCAAGAAAGATTGCTCAGTGAAAGTCGAAGCACTGCACCAGGTCTTACTGAATCAAATAAATGTTTATTATAATTCCAAGGAGAATAAGAAAGACAAGATAGTAAATGAGACTATTTAGTCATTGGAGTTGATTTACTGTGGAGTGCATTTGCCCTCCTAAATTCTTAAAAGACAGTTTCAAAATACTGAGTTTAAAGCAGATGTGTCTGGATTCCCTATGGTACCCCAGCCATTTCTTACAACACACTGAAAGTACTTCAAGGCTAAGTTTAGAAGTCCCATTTCTATGTTGGATAGAAATGAATCTGCACGAAATTTCAAAATCAAAGGGTTGAAGGATCAAAAAAGCTCAGCATACAAGATCAGTCTGTCACAGAGATCAGTGCCAGACAACACAAAATCTGTGCTGGAAAACCAACCATTTTATGAGTAGCAGCCTGATTCAAGTTCAGTTCATGTGACGTGTGTCCTCATGAGTTGGAGTTAAAATATTTAAAATAAAAATTGAATTTGTGCATGTCTAGTATACCACAATACTAGACTTCTGTTATAATCAGCAGCAGTTTCTGATCAGCTTTGCATTCAAATATACAAAAATAAAGCAATATATGCCAGCACTTCACCCACCCGAACACCTAGCATGCAGTAGAGGTATTCTTAAGATATAAGCAACAGTACACTTTAGAAACTAAAGGAATGTATAGAGACATTTAGCACTGGCTTCATACAGAATTAAAGTTAATCAAGAAATAGCATGCAGAAAGAAATTCAAGGACAAATAATATACCACGTCTGAAGCCCAGTTCAGGTTTAGAAATAAATTTAGTTTATTTCAGAAAAACGCTCTGCTCAAAGAGAAAGTTGTATGCAGTTTGGTTTGGGCCACAAACTGAGCTAAAAGACAGCCTGCTCTAAAATAGCTCTTCAGTGTTAAGCTTTATAGTATCAGTCATTTAGCATCAGTCATGAATGTAAGTTCAATATTGAAGTTCAAAGTTGAAAACACACACGAAGCACAGTCAGCCTGCTGAGCACATCCAACAGCTTTAAAAAGTAGTTTAAAAAGCAGCATTAGTATAATGCTAGTGCCAGGACCCAGAAATTAATTTTAGTAAATTAGGAGTCATATAGAAAGTTAACAGAGAAGACTACATATTCCACAAGCAACATAAGTGTTAAACAAAAAAAAAAAATCATGTTCTTTATGACCTATGTAACAGCTTTACATTCTGATTTACATGGAGAGATATGTGATTTCTTTATGTACCTATATTAAAAAAAAAACAGATTCAAATCTGTACAAATTCTTTTTTTTCCTGAATGGTTTGCTGTCAGAAGAGTGGTATCTATAATGCTACTTTGGACTGCATAGAATTGAGCTACTCCATGAATTTTCTAGCCAAAGCCTGTTTCCAACTAATATATTGTAGAGCTCTGTAGGTGATGTGGATTTCCAGATAATCTGAGTAAAACAAGAGACAGATTGTCCAATGCCACATAAATGCAAAAATGCTCAGAGTAATGCCAGGTATTATTCTGTGCATCACCAGGCCATGCAGCCTCTACTCTATATTCTCCTTAGCAGATCTAATAGTGACATGAGAACCCAACTAATTTGAAAACAACTGAGTGGATGGTGATTTTGTGAAAGTAGTCTATACTATCTATGAAGATACACTGCTATTAACATGTATTATTTGATTATATTTTTTATTTTTTATTATTTTTTTGAAAAAAGTTTCAGTACAAAAAAAAGGAAAAAAATCACAGTAATTAATCAGTAGCATTTTGAATGGAATACAATAGTATCTGGAAGTGATTAACTCCACCTAAGTCACAATGATATGCCTTTAAGAAGTATATGGTAGTGCTAAAAATGCCTGGGGAAGTTTACCATCAGCAATTTTAGTTAGTTGTATTAGAAAGCCACTATACCAAAGAAACCTCTCCTAAAAAAGGAAGTATGTAGTTCACATTTTATTAGTGAGATCAAGAAACAGAAAAAATTAACCTCTAGACAGTTATACAGTATAGAAAAGAAAGCCAGAAGTCTGTTGTTTGTTTTATGCACACATTTTGTAACCATAGCAAGAAAAACGCATCTTCTACTGACAAGTTAAAAAAATACTGAAAGCTTCACATGAAAATAAACACTAATCAGCTCTTCTGGAAGTCTAGCACACCATCTGAGCACAACCAGGCAATCGCACTACCTCCACCACCACTATCCCAACAACTAATGATCACAATTGACCTATTTGCTTAGGTTAGTTGATTTTTTAATAGGACAAAAGCAGAAAGATTAAAGCAAGGATCCCAAGGCAAGCTAAGAAGGGAAAAAAACAAACAAACAAAAAAACCACTAGGAAGCTCTGCATCAACAAGCCCTTCTTTCCCTTCCCATTCACCACTGGAGGTCCAGTTTCTGCCAGTCGCATCTTACCTTCTTTGGAAGTTACAAAGAGTTACAAACAGACCCACTCTTTCGGTGCTTGTAACACACTCCTTGCTTGATCGCTCAGCTGAATAAGGCCATTGTAGTCATCGGGTGCATACTACAGTACAAGTGTGATATATGATAAATCAGAAAGAGAAGGAACAGTTCTGGTACAGCAAGCCACACAGACTATCATTTGCAACCATAATTAAGAGCATCAACTACAACAACTGGCAGGAGACAGTGAATTTGACAGACACCATTTTTAAGCAAGACGAAAAAATACATCAACTGAATTACTGATTGTAGAAATAGATTTACAGTAAAGGCACGTGGGGAATATTCTGAACTGTATATTTGAGTAGCTCCTAATTAAGGAGGGAAACAGTTTTTTTTCTTGTACTTATGAGACTTAAGTATCAGCTAACAAAACTCTTAAGTTTGCATAATCATGCTTCCAGTAATGACTCATTGGGACAGCTGACCATCTTCCAGCATGCATACTGAAGTGGGGGATTAGAAGAAGTGTACAGATCTCATTCAGGTTTTTTTTGGCAATCATGGAAATAAACTGCATCTTCTCTAGCGTAGAGCAATATGCATTTCAGCTGCATACAATACTTGCACTATAGACTTTACCAGTATAGTTAAAGAAAAACAATGTCCCAGCATGAATGCACTTGAAAGATTTTTTAAAAGCATTTATACTAATATAGCTTATTTCCATACTGAAAAGAAAAAGGAATAAACTATACAGTATAACTGCATCATGATGGGTTTGTAGTAGAATATTTCAAATAAAAACAGTGACTGTACAGTACAGTTGCACCAATAAAAAAACAAGACAAAACCCCCCTCACTTGTGGGTCAGATCTAACAAAAATTTGAGATCCTGAATCTGAACAGTAATCATGTATACTATTGGAGGGCCTGGTACAAATATGAAAACTATAGTCAGAAAATAGATTGTGAGGAATACAAAACATTGTTTTGTATCTATATCTCATCATCTCTCCAAAATGACATATCCCAGAAAGGGACTGAGCGTATTCACACATGCTACAAATACTACTGCAGCAGTTCCTGTAAGCCAGAAGACAAAATGTCTGGTATGACTCAAGCTGTAGAATATCCTTTCAGTTCTCCCATCTCCCCAAAATGGCTGTTTTGCATTAACATTTTAGAGGATTGCCAGAAGCATACAATGTACACATACAATGCTGGCTTCTTTGATATTCCTATAGTACAAAAAGTCTCCTGCCAGCTTGGGGAAGAAATTATATTATATTTGGGTGTACAGGACACATTGTATCCATCCAAAGTGAAGTTGAAAAGGAGAAAAAAAAAAAAAGAAAAACCACAACAAAACCACCATCACAGTATACACACCTTCCACAGAGAAGGACCAAGAGCCCAGAGAACACAAAAGAAAAGAACCTCCCAGAATTTTTACTACTGGATTCTAGCCACCTTAGCCACCTTCACATCTAGACCCATGCCATTAATTAAAAGACAAATATAAGAAGTATTTTCTAGATAGCCTCTGCCAGGGCAACCAGACCGTGCAAATATTAGATTTATCAGTTCCCAGACCTGCCCTTGAAACAAGTCTACAAAACGTAAGTTTACTCTTTGGAAGGAATGTCTCAAGATAGTACATACTTTAGATTATCAATAGATGTACAGTATGTAAAGGTCTATAGTCTCTAGTGAGGGAGAGTGGTCAAACACATAAGCAATGAGGAAAACATGAAAGTGGGAAAATTACCCTGCACAGAAATGTCAAAGTTGTCGGACCTTAGGCCTAGGCCTAAAAAAGAAACAGAAAAAGGAATAATAATAATAAAAACTAGAAGTTCCAATCACAAGAAAAAAAAAAAAGTGAAAAAATGTAATTAAAACAGAAGTTGCAGGATAGTAAATTCTTCAAACTTACTGATTACGAAGAGTAGTACTGCAGACTGAGATAGGAAATAAAAGCAGGGGAATTCTTATTCCCTGTGAATGAAATAAGAACTACCTTCTATGCCTGAGGAAGTACACCATTATGAATACTTCCAGTTGTCTGCTTTTTAGGAATACATATAAACAGTACAAAATCAAATGACCCAGGATAATCAGTGTAAAGTCAAGGGTGATTCTATAATCTCCTTGGTCAGAACAGAGATACTGTTCTGCTCGTGGGCCCAATTCTGTTTCCATTTAGATATGAAAAATGCCATCTAGTGATTTAACTCCCCCCCCCCATATGACCAATTACAAGTTCACTAAGCTAGATTCTGGCTGTTTCTGGTATAAATGTTACTGAGACCTGAGACAACACACAGCTTAATACTGTACTTCAAAATTCCCCCCTTAACAGACAAGTAACTAGTAAGAAGTTACCATCCACTGCAATAGTTCCCCCTTTAATTTAATTCAAATAAAATTAAAAGCAGACCTCACTGTTCCTACCTCCACTACCTTCATCATCACCTTATTCCCATCTTCCTAGCTTCTCTGAGCTGAAACACAGCCTCTTTCCTCAGACCTGCTGCTTTCTCACCTCCCCTCATTCTGAGCTCGCAGCTCTTGGAGGGCTGGACTAGATGATCCACAGAGGTCCCTTTGAGCCTAAAAGATTCTGTGATTCAGAAGCTTCCACTCATACATCTGTTTACTGTCTTTGTCAGTGACAAGGACAGTGGGATTGAGTGCACCCTCAGCAAGTTTGTCAGTGACACCGAGCTGTGTGGTGCCATTGACAGAGCAGAGGGAAGGGATGCCTCCCTGACATCTGGCCAGGCCTCAGAGGTGGGCCTGTGTGAAACCTCATGAAGCTCAACAAGGCCAAGTCCTGCACCTGGGTTGGGGCAATCCCAAGCATAAATACAGGGTGAGCAGAGAATGAATTGAGAGCAGCCCTGAAGAGAAAGACCTGGGGGTGTTGGTTGATGAGAAGCTCAACACGAGCCAGCAAGGTGTACCTGCAGCCCAGAAAGCCACCCATGCTCTGGGCTATACCAACAGCAGTGTGGGCAGCAGGGTGAGGAAGGGGATTTTCTCCCTCCGCTCTGCTCTTGTGAGTCCTCACCTGGAGCCCTGCTATCAGCTCTGGGGCCTCCAGCACCAGGACAGGGACCTATTAGAATGAATCCAGAGGAAGCCACAGAGATGATCAAGGGGCTGGGGCACCTCTCCTACGAGGACAGGCTGAGAGAGTTGGGGTTTTTCAGCCTGGAGAAGAGAAGGCCCTTGGGAGATGTTACAGAGGCCTGTACCTAAAAGGAACCTACAGGAAAGCTGGGGAGGGACTCTGTCAGGGAGTGCAGTGATAGGACAAGGGGAAGTGGTTTTAAGCTAGAAGAGAGTAGATTTAGATCCAATATTAGGAAAGTTCTTTACTATAAGGGTGGTGAGGCACTGGCATAGGCTACCCAGAGAAGCTGTGGGTGCCCCATCCCTGGAGGCGTTCAAGGCCAGGCTCGATGGGGCTTGGAGCAGCCTGGGCTGGTGGGAGGTGTCCCTGCTCATGGCAGGGGGTTGGAACTGGATGGTCTTTAACATCCCTTCCAACTCAAACTGTTCTGTGATTCTATACCAAATGCAGTGTTAAATCTAGCAGTCTACTGGAATGATGTAGGTTTTTAAGCTATTACTTTATCTATGAAATACATGTCTACCAAAGTTTTTCTTCATCATACCCTATTAAACTGGATATTCTCACATGTTCACGGAAAACAAACAGGAGTGACCTTTTTCCTAGAATTACTTAAGGAGAATGCAGAAACCAATTGAGACAATTCCCCCCCCCCCCCCATTTTTTTTTGCTTAGTCTAGTAAGGAAAAATACAAAGAATACCACCGTTAAACAAAGAGCTCCATTACAAAGGTCAACTTCAGATGCTAAGGACATCAACACTGAGTTACCATAATGTGCTATACTGACCCCTTCCAGTGGTTTTTAGAGATGTGAGCTAAGATAAAGAAAGATGAAAACTACATATGGAAACCAGATGTGGGAAACTAACCTAGGAGAAGGAAACAAAACAGAACCTTCATAAGCAGTTACCGAATAAGGTCCTGGGGTCAATAATTACTTCTACAGCAAGATGGCAGAAGGAATATGTATACATAATGACCAAAAAAGTACAGCAGACTAGGAAAGAGAGATGCTGCTGAATAAAACTGGTGTTTCCCCATTTCCTACATTTTCCCTTGTCAGCTCCCCTGTGGCAGTAGGGACTTTCATAGCTTAAGACATACAGTGACAAGACCATTATTGACAGACATACAGTGTCACGACTAATGCAAAACATTTTTTCCCTGAAGGACATGGTGCTTCTTCATAGAGCCAGTGATTTACTTTACAAGTGTATGTATTTAAGTCTTCACTCGGAGGGTGGTAAAGCACTAGAACAGGTTGCCCAGAGAGGTTGTGAATGCCCCATCCCTGGAGGCATTCAAGACCAGGTTGTATGGGGTCCTGGGCAACCTGATCTAGTGGGTTGCATCCCTGGCCATGGCAGGAGGGTTGGAAATAGATTATCTTTAAGGTCCCTTCCAACCTGAGCCATTCTCTCATTCTATACCTACCCTTCTAGGTATTAACATTTGAAATGACAGACTTTTCAACTCATGTATATTAAATAATACCATTATTTTAATATTAAATAGTATATATTACAACAGACTAAAATAATACTAAATGACAGATGTATATTAAAAAACACTAACTCTTTTTTTCCTAGAAGAGATGACCAACCAGTACCTCCAGTATGGTAGCACGTCCCAGAGAGGCTATCTGCTATACTTTCTGTAGTGCAAAGCTTTTTCAGATAAGAACCAAAAGATATATTGGCTAACAAAGTAGTAGAATACTACACTTTCTCCTTGCATACACTTTTTTTTTTTTGATTCCAGCCACTTTATTGCTCCATGGCTTTGGAAAAAAAAAATCTATATGCAGTAGGTCTGGAACATAAAAAATCCAACCTGATGACTAGGTGTTTGCAACCTTTGGCAAAAGAGTTGGCAGAAGTAGCAAGAAATACCAGGCAGAAAAACTGTAACTGCTAATTTACTAGTCCCGTTCTCCCAAATGCTTTCTCCATAGAGACAGTATTCCCAAATGGAAGACAATTTTAGGAACAAAGTAAAACAAATAACACTATATCCCAGCTGCATTGGAGTGAGCATAACACATCTGTGCTGTCAGATGACTTAAAGAATTCCCACTTACTATTATTTTATCACATCCTCTTTCTTTTCCTTTCCCTAGGCAGAAGGTGCTACACCAAGAATTGGCACACAGATGATGGGGGTATCCCTCTCAGTCTGTGAAGTGTCAGATTTCAAAAGAAACCCACTGGAAAGAGAACACCTCTCTGTTCAAGCATGTGTTCCATAGGGAAATAAAAAAAAAAAAAAAAAAAAAACACTAATCGTTAAAAAAGTCCATAACAATGCAATGAAACCTGCTATCCTCATACAGGGGAGAAAGGTTAATGCTCTTGTAACTTAGCCAACTATCCGTTCCCCTACACCTCCTTATGCCTGTTTTAAGCACACTCCCCACCCCAGCAAGCCTTGAACTTGGGGTCTCCAAAGACTTGGAGGATTAATGTACTACAATTTTATTTTTTTTTTTAGCTGAAGATAAAAGGCACTTAGGTCCTCTACAGGTTTAAAGAATATTGATTTTAAGCCTGTTCTACACAAGAACACTTTCACAAAGGAGTCCCTACATTTCCAGCCTAGCCTTTTTTTTCAGCAAATTCAGAAAGCTTTTAATAACGTTCAGATGGTGATCAGCTTTTTTCTGATACATAACTTCACATAAAACCATCACCCAACACTTAGTTCCTTCCTTAGGTGCTTGATTCCTCTCACTGCATTTACTGATATGCAGAGTGATGGCCAAAAATAACACTGATAAGTCTGTTGCATGTTATTACTATTCTGCCCCACATTTTCCTCAAGCTTTACCCAACAGGATCTGAAAGACAGATAATTTTTCTCAGCTTTAAAAAAGAGTCTCTACACAAAGTCTTTGAACAATAAAGGAAGTTTCTGGTAAACATCCATAAATCCCTTATTACAAAATAATGACCAAATACCAGCAAACCTGCTGAGAAGCTGGTGTTTTAGGACTTGTCAGGGCAACAGCTACTGTCATGTCCTATTTTTGATTCTGAGGGTTGTGTGGTGCTTTTTTTTGTCCCCCACTCTGCCCCTGAGTATCATTTAGCTATGCAATCAGTCAAATGATTGACCCAGTTACATTACAATATAACTAAAAATCAGTTTAACATGGAAAAAATACTAAATGAGAAAGTATTAATATTAGCAATTTTGAATGTTGCAGTGCACTACACCATTATGAAAGGAGATGGGAAAAATAACCATCTCTAAGATTTACTATTAAAATTCTTCACAGGTTTATCAAGAGTGTTTAATGCTACATACATCAAACACATACAAACTGGAAGGAATTTTTAACAAAAATAAGAAAGCATAAATTCAAGAAGAAAAGCATAAATTCAAGAAGAAAAGCTGCTTTAAGCAAGAGCCTAGTGCTGATAAAAATAAATGAAAATTAAAATAAGTGATAAAATGCTGATCTGCAGATTCTTACATATTTTATTATTAGAAGCATGTACTGATATTGAGACCAGCTTGTTGAAGCCCATAGTAAGCAAAGTCTATCTCTTAAGAGGCAGGTCTGGTATGAAAGGTGTTTTCACTTAAATAACAACATGTGAATACATGCAATATATGGAGCCCATGAAGACTGAAGGAAGAAAACAGAAGAGCATAAAGCAGGAACTAAAACTTGCTCCTTTCAGACAAGGACATACAAAGACAAAAAAATCACCCTTCAATCTCAGCTTTTCCGATCTGTTTTCCAAGCCCACTGAATACCAACATCAATTAGTTATGCAGAGATTAAAACCATGCCCAAAACCACTGACAATTGTTAAGGGCTCACTTTATAAATGACCAGAAGCATCGTGCAATGCATCCTTGGGCAGCAGCAGAAAATGAAAAAATAATGAGGGGAGAGAGGAAGGGGGGGGGGGGGGGGGGAAGAAAAAAAAAGATTAGTTTTTCCTCCAGAGACATAATATTGTCCCAGTACAGTAAGTCACCACCTCTGTTTTCCCCTAAAGGAATGAGGGAGTATAAAACTAGTATTACCACATGCGGGATTCCAAGAACAATTCAAAATAATTCCTTGGCTCCTTTATAAGATATTGAACCCGATCTCATTTGGACAACATCTTCTAAAGAAATCAAAGAGGTGACCAATTTAATAACAGTAACTAATGATGTCAAGAGGTTGCAGCAGAAGAATATGAATAGCTTTCACACTGTGGTAAAATTTCCATTAATTTGAAACATTTAATTGCGTAATACAAAGGTTAGAAACTACTCTTTACATTCAGAAAATAAGGAAAAGCTCAAATTCAACACCTGACCCCAAGTCCTGCTTCACTAAATTGAAGATCTAGTGGATGACAGGGCCGCTAGATGTTGGAAGTCACTGACCTGCTCCATGCATAGACAGGCTCATGTCATTTTTCAACAGCACACTTACACTTATAGCTGAATTTCAGTTTAGGAAATAAGCTATCCCCATACTTAAGGTTTTAATACAACCACCATCCAAACATCCATCCACCAAAAAAAGTCAGTTGAAAAAAGGTAAACTAAGAATGGGTATGGGTAAGAAACAGATTAATTATTACTGCTGTAACATTTGGGAAAAAAAAAATGCTTCTTTGCATTTAAAAAAAAATCTGCATCTCAGCCTTCATCAATACCACTGTTAACCAACTTAAAGAAGTTTGAAGAACAAACTCATAAAAATTGCCTTCTTTCCACGCATACCACGAAGAGTGGTTTGAGACCCACCAAGAAATTCTAAATAAGGGCTTCTGAGTAGTACTAGAAGGACAGATTTGGCATTCATGTAAACGCTGTTATCCAAAGAGGTTAAATACTCACCAGAACACACCATACTCAATTATCTTTCTTTTTAGCAAATATGTGATGGCAAAACATGGATATAGATACAATATCCTCTGAGATGAAAGGAAGAAGACATGGAAAGACCCATTCCATGAATTCAGATATGTACTGCTGAAAAAAAGGTTGCACATGGTGCTTTTATTTCTTTAAATGTTCCTCTAGAAGGTAAGTTTCTGTGTGTTTGCCCACTGATGGAGTATCAAACTAGTAGATGCTGACCAAGGTTATCTATAAGCACTTAACATATTTGCTATCAGTATCCCATGGATTGGAGAATACATTTTTTTCTTTAGGTTACAGTGTAATGCAGTTGTAATGCAAAATGTTCCTGCCTGTAACCAAAATAAATAGTCCATGCAAGAGTGTCTGACACCAGCGTCTCTCTCCCCTTTTGTAACATAGGTGTGGTGCACTGCAGCCTATTGTACTAGAACTTTGCTCTCAGCAGCCTTTAACACACCTTACATCCGAGCATTAGATCACTGCTTTCAAATTTGGACATGCTTATTATGTAAGTAATAAGGCAAATGTTAATTCTGACCTGCAGTCTGCTGTGAATATAAAGACTGCAGTGAAAATAAAGAACATGGAGATTGCATACTTGTTCATCAATTTCCAAGAGCACAGGCTTGTTCAGTTTGATCCCTGCTGATTGTTATGCAAAGGTCCAAATAAAAACATCAGGGAGAGAGACTGCATACTAACCTGGTATCCCTGGAAGAAACTGAGAATCTCCTTCATTCCTGTGTTATACGGCAAGCCCTGCATACGGACTAGCGCTCCAGGCTGGGGCAGAATTGGAGTGTGGGTGGCAGTGGCAGCAGCAGCTACAGCTCCTGGAGGAGCTGCGATATACCCCACTGTGGTAGGGGATACTGGAGGACTGAAAGAGAATAAGGGGCAAAATTGTTATGAAAACCAGTAACTGATTTTAGTAGCTAGAGCAGGCAAAGATTAAACTGAAAAATTTGAGAATAAGAAATAAAGGCGCACACACAAGAAAACAAACAGCCCTGATATGGACTGCTCTGCTGACTTCCTTTATTTCTTTTCAGTGTATGACGATTTTTGGAGAAGAGATGTAGAGTAAAATAGATAGTGTTTGCAGTCGAAGAGGTAAGGAGTGGTACTTGTTATTTCATTGTGGAGGAGAAAACTAGAAGCTGCAGATCACTTGTTCTAAGATCATTAATAAAACCATACAGTCGGGGGCAGGAGGAAATCATAGTAAGAAAAGCAGGCAAGGGCCCAAATCTGGTGCTTTTAGGCCACAAAAGAAGTTGGTAAAGTAATATCTCCAGTTGAGACCTGTCTAGCAATTTACTATGTAGTCAGGTTAGTGTCACAAACCTAGGAAATGTCAATGAACAAACTCCTGACAGACTTGAGCACCAGACTTCAGTGAACCATGTTGATACATACTATCAGTGGGAAGGGAAAAGGTGGAGATAACTCTAACATGTATAAGCAAAGCAGGTCTTCGGTCTCACTGATACAAGAAATCTAACAGGCTTACCAAAGGTACTAAGTGTAGTACTAGTATAGAAACAGTACTGTAAGTACAAAATCAAACCAAGAGGAGGACAGAGGCATGTATTTACACAGCTTCTCATTTGGCCAAGAGATAGAATTGCCTTGATGATATCACCCCAATGCCAAAAATGCTGTTGAACATTAGACCAACATTATCACAAGATGCAACCAAATCCTATGAAAAACCTGAACTTCATTATAAGGTCACAGAAAAGTAGTCAAAATAGCTACTATCCCTGCTGATTAATGTCAACAAATTCCTAAGATTGTCTACACTTTAAGTACGAATTTAAGATCAAATGCACAGTTGCTTATTCCACTGACATGAAATGGCAAGAGAAGCAAGTTAAGTCTAGAGGGTACCTGGGATAGTAAGCTGTGTAATTCATATAAAGCTGCGCTGCCTGAGCTGGGTAGTAGGTAACAGTTGGAGGAGCAGCAGCCGAGGCCTGGGGAGTCCTGGCGGCTGGCAAGAGGGCTTGTGGCTGGTAGAGCGCTGCTTCTGCTGGGATCACAGCTGCTGTTTGGAAAGCAGCATAAGCTGGTGGAGAAAGACCTAAAAACAAAAGAGGACACAAGAACAACAACAACAAAAAAATCAGAATGGAGATCTCTGCTGTAGGAAAGGAACTGTTCATCCCAACGTGACTGATTGCTCTCTAGCCCCTCTCCAGGAGACCCCTGCGCATCACCATGAATGACAACTGGTGCATTTGAAATGAGCAATTCCTAAGAGTTCACTACTCCTAGAGCTGAGCAGCCATGTCCTTATGTAAATGGAAAGCAGGGAACTTCAGAGTTATTCAAAGAAAGCATAAAGCCATATGCATAGAGAAAGCAGGCGTGCAAACCAACACACCCTTTTTTCTTTCTAACAGAAGTTGTACTCTGTGGGACAACAGAACCATAATGTTAGCTACACATGGGCATCTACAACTGCTGACCACAAGTTTTCATATGTAAGCCTCCTGCAGCTTCAAGAAGTATTTTTAGGATATAGTAAAAGTGTTTTTTGTTGTTGTTTTTTAAACACAACAGGGAAAAACACTAAATCACAAGTCTGATGCATTCTGACACACAAATACCTGACTTGCATAAGAACACGAAGCTTAGTGTGCAGTCAAATTGTTTTTAAATAGTATGTTTGGCTGCTTTTTACTATTTTGCAAATACACATTGCTATCTGCTTTGTGATTTGGTAGTGAGACTAATCAGAATGGTACAGTGAAGTTCCATTATAGTTTCGCAATAAAGTTCTCTGTAATTTAATAAAAAGAAAAACAGAAAAACTAAAAATCCATCCAACTAGCATATTGTTCCAGTGGGTGTTTTCCCCTCAAAAATAAGCCCAAAGAGTACCTTCTCAATGCTCTAAGGCAAGATAGCAGGAGCACTCATTGGCAGCTAGAATATAAAATTTCTCCCCCTTTTTAAAATGCCTCTAATTCCAAGTAGGTTTCACTACAGGCGAGTCTACCGCAGAGCTCAGAAGAACAGTACACCCATAAAAAGCAAAGTGTGCAACAATTTCACTGGCAAGGCCTTGCTGCCCTCTATTCACCACCGAAAATACAATAAAAATGGCTCCAATCAGTCCCGTTATTGCCCAAAGGGAACAATTCCAATCTCAGCACGTATACAGATGAATGATTATTGATCACGACAAAACCCAAGTCAAAAGGTGAAAGGCCACAAAGCTTCAGCACCTACCACATATCAGCCTTTAGCAGCAGAGAGCAGAAGAATTGCAGACTTACATGGTAACTTACATGGCGGTGGGGATAAGCCACTACGATTTAAAGTGCCACCCATTAAAACAAAGTTCATCTCCTCTCCCGAACACTGGAATACTTCTACATAGCGGTCCTTCATCATTTTTTTGTGACATTTTTGAGCCACCATAAAGGCTTTGTCAGCAGATTTCATTTGGATAAAAGCATCACCTGATGGTCGTCCCTATGGAAAAGAAAAATCCTAAATCAAAGTGTTATTAGAACAACCAGAGCACAAGAAATGCAGAAAGCATTAAGATTTTGTTCTTAGAGAAGAAAACTATTGTTCTTCCTCATAAGTCAATTATTTTTAGAAGCAGAAAGGCAAGACTCACATAGTCAGCACCCATTTAATATAACACTACTTCCTACTGTAGAAGGAAATGTAGAATAATTTGGTATGGAAGCAGAATTTGGAGGCCTCTTATCCAAACCCTGTTCAAAGCAGGGCTAACTAACATTCTAGTTACATCAGGCCACTTGTGGTCTTCTCCATTTGAATTTTGAGCATCTCCAGAGGGTAGATATGTAGTAGAACCCTCTCATTTGTTTCCTTTAAGGATAATGTTTCTGTGACCAATTGTTTATTTCTAACTCAAGACAACAAGAACAAAAAAAAATCCTCATGATTGCATCATTAAAATATATCTAAAACATAACTTTAATTGTCAGCTTCCTTTAAAACCCTGAGAAGTCTCTAATCAAGTTAGAAAAAAAAATGTCTTTTCCACAAACGGGCTCAAAGAACACAGCTGTGACTGAGCACAAATCCTGAACAGGGCAGATATGCCATCTTACATGAGCCATTTCCATCTTTGTGTTTCCAGAATTTGACTGAAACACAAGGGAATATTTAAGGCTGCCCCCAGGACAAAGCAATCATTAAAGGAAAACATGCCACAAACTTCATCCTCCTCCATTTCAGTCAAAAGCAAGCGTGTATGGGGAAGGCAGGGAGAAGCGTTGGGGAAACAAGGAAAAAGATGAGCAGAAGACAGTATTTTGTCAAGGTTACGGAAGACCTAAGGCATAGCAAATGAGCTACCATGACTTCTAATTTTGTTCAATAACTGGAAAGTTAGCTCTCCTGTTCAAAGTGCTGTTACCTGTTGATTAAGAACCATGTGTACTCCATGGGGCTTGATATCAGCTGTGGCATCTCCCATAAACTCCAGGATGTCATCAATGCCAGCAGTATAAGGAAGGCCTCTGAGCCTGACACAGTCACGTATGCTACCTGTGGCAATTGTGTATGGTGGGGGTATGACAGGAATGATTGGAGTTGGGAGGGTGGGAATAAGAGGCGTTGACATGTATCGATTGAGTACCTGTAGGCAATAAAGAAAGACAGTGGTAGAGATTTACACATCATCTGGTTGAGCACAAATCAGTTCTCATAATACTATTTCATACATTTAAATAAATAAATTTCCAACAGAGAAAATGCCTTCTTGAACCAAATTACTGTGGACAGTTTCCTGTTGGGCATTTGAAAGTTTCAAACTGAAGGAAAAAAAAAAAGTCTTATTAATGTCTAGCAAATTAAATTTATCACAAGACCTTTCTAAACTTATTACAATAAAGTTAAAAGCAGATTACAGTTCATTTTAGCACATCCCAAAAAGGAACATCTGAAAACAATGTTCACACTAATACACCAGTCATGTCACTTACACTTCTTACCTAAATTAGCATAAATTTAGAACATCTACTTTAAAATCTGAGATCTGAAATAAATAATAAGTAAAAAGACTAACTAATTCTTTCATAAAGCTGATAAATTAATAAACAAACACCCTCATTTAATCAAAGCAACCATGCTGAAGTACAGGGCTTCTGGAAAACAAAACAAAACCTAAAAGCTACAGGAGACCTTGGTCTCAACATTTTATTGTCTCTTGACTCAGAAGTCTTGTGACAAAGGGAACATAACTTGCTGTTGGGGCTTATTGCTGAAAGACGTATTTAACAGTGATTATCAGAAATAAACACATTCCACTGAAAGAGGCACCAATGAAAAGATCATAAAGCTTTAGTATCGTCAATAACGATTGAGCCTATCGAGTTTGTCTTGATAGAAGGTTTTTTGCAAGAATCTATTCTTGTAGCACATTTCAGGCCAGAAATCTACCATCACTGTGTTCAGAAAATTGCAACCATTTTGTATTAATTTAAGTAGATGAAAGCTGTCTTTACCTCTTGTAATTACACAAACAAGTTGCCTTTAATTCCCTAAGAACCATCTCTTGCTCAAGCAAGAAAAAACTAGGGTGTCACCTTAGACAACTGTCCCAGAGGAAGAAGTAATGAAATATTGAAGGAGCATGGGTTTTATCCAGGTCTCCCTAACAAAAATGACAACAAAGATCTGGTCACTGTGAACACGGTGGCTTTGTTCCTTTGAGGACTTTGCCTCATTTTCTCAGCGAAGCAGAATTTAGGAGAAAATAAGTTTCACCATGCCATTTTGCTTAGTCTTCATAATATTCATTATCAGATTCTTGACTGTTGTAATCTCCATGCAGCAGTATCACAGGTAAATGGCAGGTCTGCAAGTGTGGATATTTTTTCCCCATGCCCCATCACTTTTATGGAAAAACCTTCTCATTTAACATAGTAACAAACAGTAACTGTATTCAAGCTTTATAGCTAATGTTTACACAAAGGCCAGATTAAATCTCATAATGGTTCCCCCCACTTTGGCATTAATCAGTCTAGAAATATTCTGTCAGGAAGAAATATTTAGTATGTGGTGTTTTACAAGGGTTCAAGTTGTGGGTGCCAATACAAAATGGTGGTTTACCAGTTTAAGATGATCGTGATTAAAAACTGGTGAAGAATAGGAAAAAAAAGTGAAATACATTATTTTAGGAAGAGAGAGATATCTCACTTCCTTCACCAAAAGTCAGATACATCCTGGTAATTCTCAGTGTTCAACAAAATAACTGTAGGAAAAGCTCTTTTGATGTAGCCAGATTTGAATTTCATGTTAAATTCTGTGCATGGGAAACAGACTTTAAAGACAATACTGCAGACTTGGAATCAGTATTACTACAATACTATTAATCTAGTACATTTTCAGAATTATTTTTGAGATTTCAGTCAATCTTCAAGTGGAAGAAAATTATCCAAATTTTCTTTCAAGAAATTATCCAAGTTTTCTTCCAAATTATCCAAGTTTTTAATTCATGATCTGGGAGATGTCTGGTAGTAAATAAAAAAAACCACAATGCTTCTGTGCCAACCAGTAAGCACATGTTGCCCTATCTAGAACTTGACATCTTTAATATAGACAACTTCCATGGTTGTCTACAAGATGTGTGTGTGATCATTTAAATCAATATTTAACTGTTAAGTTTTGAGTTTCACAGCCAATAGTTACAACCTGCTGGACTTCTGCTGCTGTGCTCCGGAAGAGTTCAATGTAACGTTTTCCAAGGATTTCTTTGTGCTTTTTAAGTGCATTCTGTGCATATTCTTCACAGGAAAACAACACAAATGCATCTCCTGTGGGCCTGCCATCTGGGTACTTGACAAAGAGAAGTCCCTCTTTCCCTCCTGTGACCGGACACTCTGGCCCCAGGAATCCCAAGACATCCTCCTGAGTAGCAGTGAATGGAAGGCCTCTCATCCGGATGATAACTTGATTCTCTTTAGATAAAAACTGGGCAACTTCATTGGAGGTACCTGGTAGGAAGATATTAACATACTGTCAGCTAATTCCATAGGACAGAGGAACAAAAAAGCATTAAGGAGCAACACAGGAGGTAAGTAGCTAGCAACAAACATACACGAGACCTGAAACAATATTAACTCTCAGTAATTTATTTTGAAGTTAGACCCCCTTACTCTTAAAGTCTTACATATTTTAATGAAATTGGAACAAAGAAGAGATTAGTGAGGTACACAAATACTGCTGCAAAGGTTCCCCTTCCTCCCAAACACCAAGCCCAGCCTATAAACATCACAGCTCAAATGCAACCACATGAAACCAAAACTTCACAGGGTCAAGGATTCTTAGAAAGCAAAACAGGATAAGCTACTTCATTAATTGTGTCCTCAGCCAAGAGAGCCATCAGAACTAGAATGTGCCTATGAACTTGAATAATTATACTGAACTCCAGCATCGCTTACCTCCTGCGATTTTTAAGAATTCTTCCCCAGTTGCTTTGTAAACCTTAAAGAAAGAAAATCCATACATGAAAATTACAACATCCAAGTATTTCACGTGTGACAGTGTATTTTTCTTATTTAGAGCAACATAGGAGCATGCACAGTTCTAATTTAAAACCATACTCTTTGCTCTCCAAAGATTTGCTTCAAGTCATTGTTTTTTACCTCAATGTATCTGCTACCCATGTGATGCTTATGTCTTTCCAGTGCCAAATCTCTCTGTTCAGAAGTGACAAACCGAACTAATGCTTCCCCATTTCTTCTTCCTTGAGCATTCAGACAAAGGGCCACACCACCTCTGGAATGTAAAGCCAATAAAATAAAAAGTGAGATGTTGGGTCTCATGCTGTTTGTCACTTTTTCAGCTTCCATGCAGGTGTATTTCTGTAACCCCTTCCTATTGTCTCAGATTCAGGTTTGAATTTCCTCATATTCCTACAGGAATAAATCAATCATATTTACTCTGCATTGAATACCTGGAATATATATTAAGTGTCAGATATGTTACATTAGAACAACCCTACATGTACACACCCACAGAAAACAATCATATGAAAATTTCTTCCAAAGAGCACTTGGAAGTTTCTGAATCTGGCTTGTTTAGGAGTTATACTAGAATAGTGATATATTATCTCAAAACTACTGTTTGTTATGCCTTGGACTCTTCCTTAACTGATGCAGTAGGAGTTTCTCCCTGTAGTTAATAGCAACAAATAAATATATGGTAGTGTTCAAATAATGTCTCCTTTCTTTTCACACACTTCAAAAAAACATTTATTTGGCTTTTAAGTCCCGCAAGTATGCAACAAGATCACTCTACAAAATATTCATATGAAAAGAAAAAGAGAAAAATCTAGAACAGGCTTCTGAAACCCCTCGAGGCCTTGGTGACCTCATTTATAAATCAAAAAATCATCATCTTCTACCCTCTCTGACATAAAAATTGATTTCTCTGTGAAATTTCTACCTGAGGTTCTAAGAACCAGAAGAGCTGATATCATCCTAAAATGTAATGTTAGGAAGCTAGAAATAACATACAACAGAAACACAGGAACACCTTTTTCCTGAACTGGCAGGACTGAATTGGGGTGGGGGTGCATAATAGAGGTCTTTTTGTACAATTGTCATTGTACATATGATAGGGTATTGTCTATATATTAAGATATTTTGCATGCACATCTTTCTAAAAGTAACATGTGACAGATAATAGTCTAAAAGCTTGAATCATCTTTCAACATGTTAATATATGACTGATAGTTTATTTTTAAAAAATAAATCTTGTTAGAACCTAAGGCCATCACATCTCCAGCCTTAGTTAACCCAGGAACTGTGACTTGCACAGCTAAGAAGAGCCTGAGAGCCTTTGTTCTCAATTCTTTCTTGCACAGCTAAGCTGGTAAACCTGTTCATTTATCACGACCATGGGGTGGGAAGGTGCTAGAGATGGGAAAGATATAAGAAAGCACTTTTGCGTGTGTATGCATGCGAGAGAGAATGCACATGCTAAATATGAAAAACACTTGATGTTAAAGGCAAGACCAATTCTTATTCTCTTACTTAGCAATATTGAGTCCTTTGAAAAATCGGGCAATATCTTGGTCTGAAGACTGCCATGGCAAACCTCTGGCACGTATTACTGTCTCATTGTCCACTGTTTCAGATTTACTACTGCACAGAAAGAAAAAAAAAAAGAAGCAAAATTAAGCCTTAATCTAGGTTTTCCATTATCTTTCCAAGTTCTCATTTACAACTCAACTTGAAAAACCAGAGTATATTTGTAGTTGAGACTCTTCTAATTCTGCTACTCATTTCAGCAAAGAAAGATAACTGGGATAATTCTTTTATATATACAAAGCCTAAGATGCAGTGTATTGTCATCACACAGCAGTTCCTTAAGAAAAATAACAAGGTTGTTTCAAAGTGAAGTAATAAGGAACTTCCAAATTTTATCTAATCTAATGAAGATGATTACAAGGAAGTCTTAAATATGAATCTACATTACTTATGCTTAAGATGTGTAATTCTCCAGTTCTTGAAATGTATTTGAAAAGAAAGAACTGTTCTGTTTCTTGTCTCCCAAAACCCAAAGTCAATTTAGATTAGAAGGAAAAAAAAAAAAAAAAACATGGAAAAGCTAAGCTTATCTCTGTAAAATATGAAAAATCTACTTCATGTAAGGAATAGTTTCCATCTACCTAAAAACCTAGTTCTCAGCAAGAAATCTGTATAAAAATCAAAGCAGCTCCTAAGTTGTTGTACAGATCAAGATAGGGTAGAGACATGCCCATTTTAATGGGCACACTAAAGAGACATTACACCTGCAGTTGAGTAAGGAACGTGTCTGTTAATCTACAGCTTCCATTTTGTCACTTGAACAAAGCAGAAACCTAGGAATCTGTTTAAAAAGATGTCCAAGTACACTTTGTCTAGACTGCAAATAATTAACATCAAGGCTTTTACAGAAACATAAGGGATCCACTTCTGTAATACAAAAATACCCTTTAAGTAGGATCTTGAAACAATTCTTTTTAAAAAAAAATCATTTGCTTCAACCACAGCCTCGTAAGACAGTCTGCAATACAGCATATTAGACAACTCTTCAAAAGCACCATGTAATGTAGTTCAGCTCCATATAGGGTGTGCCAGCCATTACCCCTGTTGACATAGGGAAAGTTCGCAAATATTTCTTCACCATTGGTTAAGATAAGTCAGCCTCACTGCCATTCAAAACAGAAGCTAGCGAACAAAGAGCGTTTTACTTGCAGTGACTTAAGACAGACAAAAGTACAGCATTCAATATACCAGCTATGGTCTGTCTGCACTAGACTACTGAATATACTGTAATTGTTCTCAGGAAACAACCTAATTTCACAGAGACTGGAGGAAGCATTTGCAAACTTTCCTTGCTGTAGACAATGCTCAGCTTTGGTTGTAATGAACTGTGACAACAGCACTTACCATGGACCTGTTTCGTATTTGTATTTCACAGTTTCAGGCTCAGTAAATATGTGATCTGCAAAAAAACAGGACATTGAAATATAATCAGGGTCAGAGATTACTGAAGAATGACAGTACCACCATCAATTCGTACAGAAAGGAAAAACTTCAACAATCCGTATAAACAGGTCACTTACTACAACTTTCAGAGAGCATGCTGAAAATGATAGCCACCATTGTTTTCACTTGCCACACGCCAAAGTCCTCCTCCGTTTCATCTGTCCCTAAGCCTAGATCTAAACAGGTGATTATAGAAAATAACAGACTTGCACAATCATTTGTAAACAAGCCATAAGGCTTCCCTGTTATTAACATGGAATTGGTAATCAAATCGCACTGGTCTTAGCAGGGACACGTGACCATTAGGCATTTGAAACTCTGCTCATAAACTGGTTAATATTCACTTTAACAGTCAACATTCTGAAAACTATTGATAGCTTACATCATTTCAGCTTTAACAGTTAAAAAAAAGAATAAGTTCCTATCACTTCAAACATAACTGAACTTTAACCACATTCTTCTGAGCCACCACAATACTCCTAAAATTTAGATGTAGAGGTGTTTTTTTTTTTGTTTAGATCAGAGAACAATTGCCTGCAAACAGTGGAAGCTTGTAGGCTACCTGGTCCTGAAGAAGCTCATTGATAGCCAAGCCTTTCCTTTAAGGACCAAATATAATTTTTTTTTTTTTTTTGTCACTTGTTTTGTAATGGATTTGTTACATATGGTTTAGATCTCATTATTAGAGTCAAAATTGAAAAACATTACCAGCAGACCCCACCCAATCACTTCAGCAAACATTTGTTCAATTTTACCTAGGAGATTTTTAAAATTCACAGCATAGTTTAGTAGAGTAGAACTTGTAACAATCACAGGGGTAAAACCTAAATAAGCATAATTGCTTCTGTTGCAAAAGCTGCAGCAAAAGGATACATTCTGCCATGGTCTTGATAGTCTGATCCTTCACGGCGGCTGAACTAGGGTAGCATGTGTGAAATTCTTTGCGCAGATCATAAAAGGAATAGAAGCAGTCTGACAGCAGGAAGTTCTACAAGGAAGGCAAAGAGGTTTTGTATACATTCCTTTAAAATTCTCATTAATATTTTTGGACTGAATGTGGCAATCTCAAGAACTACATAGTTACATGTTATCATCATCTGTCTACAATAGACCAGTTTTGTTCCTTTTTAACAGCTCAAATTCCATAGTCTTCCAAAGTTACTGATTCCATGGCATTATAGGGTTGCTCTATTTTGTTTGATTCAGTCTGTTTTTTTTCAAGTGGGAAGGACAAAGAGTTACCCACAATCCATATTGCAGGATGACATGTGGCATGATTTAAAAACAAAACAAAATAGTACTATCACATTTGAACGCTAAACACCATTGTTTCCTTTCTTGCTTCATCCGTACGTACATATGTGCTTTTATGAAAAGTCACAGTGTTAAGTTTTAACACAACCCAAATGCCAGATGAATATTTGTAGAAACTCAGCATGACTACTACCCTTATATAGAGAAGAAAAAAATACAGTTGATCAGTCAACTCCTTAAATGTCAGCAGCTCCCATTCCTGCAGGGTTCCTCCAGACCCTGCTAAGCAGGCTAACTTGGGAGCCACCACCCTGCACAAAGGCAAGATTCTTCTCCCTGTGCAAGACAGGCTTGAGAGGAAATTGCTGCTTCATATGGGAGCAACAAATAAGCTGTACTACCGCTTCCTGCTGAATAAATGCAGATGGGAAACAACTGCCATTCTCCAGGGCAAGTCACTGCATGTTTACTCTCTACAGGACATTGACACGTAGCTCCTACCAGTTTTAGGTTTTGGTACAAACCCATAGCTCTGCACAGAACCAATGATTTAAGTTAAGCCTAAACAAAGCAGCACTTCTCTATCACCTCTACTGAGGTTAGACCTTTTCCCTATGACACTGAATTCAGACAACTTGTATTGTTCTCTATCCTGCCTTCCCTTATTTTCCTCATTATGCTTATCTGGGGGTCCTCAAGTACTGTAGCTGACTTCCAAGAGCAAGTGTCAGGGACTATTTCTGATGATCCCTTCCCTTACACACCCCTGAGAAACAGAGGTATTTACTCTTGGAGCACTACGGTTGCCAAGGTTGAATAGTGTTGCTCATCTTAAATTCAGGTAAACCATTTTCCTTCTGCATCAGTTCTGATCTCATACCTTTTTAGATGTTTCTGGGTGGAGGACTTGTCGAATGAGTAACTGGCCATCACTGCAGAGCGTGTAAGAACTCCTTCCAAGTACTTTCAAATCACTGGATACCAGCTGAATAAACTGGAAAAAAAAAAAAAAAACATTTTACTAATACACATACACCATAAAATGAACATTTACCATTACTAAACCCCTTTTTTTTTTTTTTTAGGAGAAAAAATTGACACTTCATAACAGACATGGGCTTCTGATAAAAGGCATGCTTTTGCAGAATAAAATATAAGATGACCGGCAGTATGGCAAAAAGAACACCTAGGACAGAATGGCAGAATTATGAATTCATATGAAAGGCAATGGTATTGTAATGGTAAGGTTCAAAATCTGAAGTAATTACTAAAAAATGTTGTGAAATATTTTAAATAAAAAACACACAACATTTTAAGATGAACCACAGTACTGATTGTGCAATAGGCTTTCTTCACCTATGCCACCTTTGACTTCAGGTTTTTCCTTAATACTTCATTTTGATTTGTACTTCAGAAAAAAAACCTACCCATCAGGATTTACTAATGTTTTGGAATTTGTATGTCAAGAAAAGCCAAACAAATTGCAGTCTGATACCTTCAAAATTGAAATTATAATCAAGCTGGATCTACGATAACGGAAGTTCTTGCAGAGATACAGCATTACTAACATTAGCTAAAACAAAGTTATTCCCTGCCTATAGCATAGATAATCCTCGTTAGCTTAATTCTCAAGAGAAAAGGGCACTATCTGAGCCTTGCTCCAAGTTTGTTTTCCATCTTTGGACAACAGTTTCTAGCCTTTTGTCAGCCTATAGCAGTTAACTATTATAAGCAGGGAATTTAAACACTTGCAGTATAGTATCTACACTTATCAAATCAGTAAATAGCAACTTGTTAGCTAACTTTCAAGGGGACAAATATAATTATTCTAAGCTTCTCTCTTGGTGCTACTCCCTCTCAGGAAAGCATCTGATCATAAACAAAGCAACAATTAACAACATGATGCAGTAGGCATCCACTGAAAAATAACTTCCCTCATCTCCCCCTAACAAATTAGAACACATTTTCAATTCCAAAGATATATTTCTACTATCTTTTAACCTGTGTATGAGGAAGAATAGGGTTGGTTTGTTTCATTATCAACACATTCAACATGTTACATTCTCTGCTTGGAGAGACAACATCCTAATGACCTACTCCCACAGCTACACAGTGCTAACTCTGAACAACTCTTGTAGCATTTATGTCCCAAAGGTAAGGCTCACAAGGGAGCAATCTTGTATTGGACATGGATTAGCAGCAGAGACAAGACTACCCAGGCTTTAATTCAAACTGCTCAGATCCAATTCTGGCCCTTGTCTAGGCTGACAGCATTCCACTGCTACTTGAGGTAATGCTGTAGTAGTGGCTCCTAAATCCCCTTAGATATAGAACTGAGGGGGCAACACTTAGTAAGGAGAGACACCTCCATCAGCATCTTGTGCTACTTGCTTAATTTGCATGCATATGACATTAAACCATATTAAACTTAATTTTATATAGAAACAGAAGGTATTTGATACTTTTAAAAGGGGTAAAATATTTCCCCTGATCCTTTTTAATGCAGTTCTTTGCACACTATCAAAGCAAACAAACCCACCAAAATAAATAGTTATATACATATATAACTATTTTCTCATTCTTACAGATTCAGAAAGCCAGTTTCCTCCCAGTTGCTACTTCGGGTTCCTACCACAAGCTGAAGGCCATAAAGCAAGTCATTGTTTAGGAATAATTTAAAAATCAGAAAATTGAGATCTGAGAGTGCTCCAAATACCTCAGCTGATGTGTAAACACCACAAAAAGAAGAAAATTCCACATGAACCACTTCAGAAAAGCAGTTACAGGGCCTGCCACAGTCACAGGCCAGCAACAAATATTCTCGCCATAACAGACAGGGGGAGAACTGTCTTTATACTAAATGCAACACCTTCATGCTTTAACTTCTGGGCACAATAAAAAGCAAATATTTGTAAGAAGGGATTGAAAATGGGAATAGGCATTAATTAGCCTCCTGAAGGTGTACAGGGATTCTTGCCAAAAGGAAGCAGAGCCTTACTGATGAGCAGTAATAAAACACTCCCCAAACCTTCAACTTTGTACCCTGTGCTTCTGAAGATGTGCAAGAGCCCATATAACAAAAGTGGGATTAGAGAGCTGTTTTAATAAGATGCAAGAAGAAATCCCCCACACACATTTTGAGAGAAGCAGGAAATGCATGCAGCCTTGTTTGATTTGTAAAGCATAACAACTGTAGTTCGAAAAGCCTTCAAATTAGAAAACAAAAGTAGAAAAAATGTTTGGACAAGAGAGAGAGTGCTCAGGCCAAATGGCATCAGATAAACTGGCAAAAAAAAAAAAAAAATCAAGACTGCTGCACTGAAATATTCACATTATTTTCTTCAGATCATTTCCCATACAATGTACAGCTGAAAAGTCAGATATACAGCACAACTATTTTCAGAAGCCCCCGGTGAGAAGACATCAAGCGTAACATTACACAAGCACGCAGATAAACCAAATACTCAAAGTAAGTATACTAAGTTTTAAAAAAGGCACAAGAGACAGCATTTGTTTTTAACTAAGTCACATTTTTTGCACTGCATATGTAATAAATGTTAGTGATAAATTTCAACATTGCAAACTCCTAATACGGGACAATCTACTTGTGAAAACAATCATCTACTCTTATTAGTAGATTCTAACATTTTAGAGTGCCCCAGATAAAGTGCTGTAGGACTGGCAGGCCTTGCTGAATGCTTATTTAGGAACTTCTATTTTGAAAACAGTATTTTCCAAACTTTGGGGTGTGCTCCTCAAAATAGGCCAAAAGGAGTGTGGGAAGAATAGTTAGGAGTCACGAGCAAACCTTCCCATCCAAACCAGTCTTGCTGTCACATGGGTTAACCACGTAGAGGAACAAGGCAGAGGAGTGTGAAAGGGAAAATTCACCTAGGAAAAAAGCACGAGGCAAAATAGCAGGCATAACTCTGCCACAGAGGAACGACAGATTTTTCAGATTAGTCTGAACTGGCTTCTTTCATCTATGTGAGATGTCTTTAATTCTGGAAAGGTTAAATATAAAAGCATAGCTGGAGACCAGCTCTCTAGGTTACACCAGACCCCTAAGGCTTTCAGGCAGCAGATACAGCCTATCGCGTATGTCCAGAAGGAGTTAAAGCAACCAGTGCACATGCATTCATAAAGCTGTGTTAAAATGTAACTTCAGTGATTACAAGTTCCTGCTGAAAAGCCATCTTCAGCTTTTTTTTTTTCCACCATAAATACAAGGCAGCACCTCAAAAGGCAACCCAGAACAGTCATACACCAACGTATAGCAAGCTCAGTACAAGTTCAGACCAGTGCCAGATTTACATTACAGTTTTCTGTCTCACACGTTCAGCAACCTGTCCACAAGTCTGTCATTTTATAAATTCCATCCACGTCTCCTTAACTCCACTAATAAAACCCATCTCAGCTATTTACCTCCTGTCATTCACATTCATGCTGCTCTCCATAGAGCTGCCCCACTTTAGCATGCAAAGCTGCCCCACCTTAAGGCTTCCTCCACAAAGCTCACACACCCTATGGCTCCTGTTAATCTAGTCATTTCATAGGAACTGAGTTATACAGCGTTAATTACCACTCTTTGCATCTTGCAGCCAGCCCTCATTTAGCCTGCAATAGCCACAGTGCAGAGGCATCACCCTGTGCTGCTTATTCCACCAGGTCAGCCTCTGCTAGGGCTCTGATGAATCATTCCACATTTAAAGGAACATGTTCAATAATTCACCACGCAGATTAAAAACTGAACAAAGAAGAAAGAATCGAGCAGGCTGCTCTGGACATTTACCTTCCTGAAACCTAAAACAGTTCTTAGGGAAAAGGTGGTGAGAGGGAAGGAGCGAGTCAGAGCACCCGTCTGAAAAACTGGCTCTACAGGATTTGGGGCTTGTAGCTGAGAGTACAAAGAGAGCAAAGAGACATGTTTCGCCAGCAGCAAAGCTGGACGAAAGCCAGCACAAGCTGCTGTGTTTTCTGCAAATGAATCCCCAGTGGCTGAAGTGACACGGCCCCCTTCTCCACGTAGCCTTAACTGAACAAAGCTGGGGATCGCAGGGAAACTTCAAGATTCCTCAGTAAGCTCTTTCAATAGCTATGATGCACATAGCACTAAAATAAACTGCTGGCTATTTGGATATTCCCATTTCCCTAACTAAAAATAGCTCCCATCCTTGAGAAAGGCCACTACCTCTGCGCTGTGGCTGGCATGGCAATGAAGCAGGGAGCAGGCAGCTGCAGAACCCAGCCATGCTGTCAGCTAAGCCGTATCTGAACCCAAGATGCCCTGGGGGGTTCTCTCTTTCATTCACCTTTGAGAAATAACAGAAAATTTGGCTGCTTCTTACTCATCTGACCTGCTCCTAGTGCTTCTTCAGAACTGGATCCTTTCTGTTAATAAGGCACAAAAGTTTCTCTGTTTTGCTTCTGTTAGCCCTGCTAACCCATCACAGCTAACAGCACCAGACTAGACACAAAATTATTCACAAAGCCTCAGAATTAAAAGGCATCTTTGCAATTTAACTCTGGACAGAATCAGCTTCCAGAGAGTAGCTTAGCTTTTGTGCCATGCTCGGGCTAGACATGCCTCTATATCCCCACATAGGTATGTGGGGATATAGAGCACCCACATGGTGCTCGCTGTGTGAGGACATGGTTTCAGATCAGTGATATCAACAGGCATGCTACGTTAGTGAATTACCCAGAGGTTACATTTTGGTTACACATGGATACATGATCAAGTTTCTGCCAAATTAACTTCTTTTAAAGTGTTCATTTTGACATCTTTTGGCTAACTGTGAGAAGACAAGTCACACCTGGTCTAGGCAAAAATTAAGACAGAGATCAACAGGTCATTTGTGATTCTGTATAAAGCCTGTCAAAATGAACTGTAACTGTGTCTCCGTGATCAGTCCTTTGCAAAACGTGTATATAAAAATGGGGCTCCACATCTACATCCTACTGTCAGGGCTTTCTGTTTGTAGAGGAGATTAACTGCTGCTTTGCTAGAAAAAATGTCTAATTTTTTAAAAAAAACTTATGCAGGAGTGACATCTTTTGGTCATTATTAAAAGGAACACTTTCAGAAATTACTTAGAAGAAAAGTTACTTTAGGTCACTAAGTTCATATAGTCCAATATACTCCCTTGAGCTTAAGAAATTCACATGACTAATACACAATGGTCCTAGAGAAACAGCAAAGATATAATCCACAGATTTTTAAAATGTTTGAAATAAAAAGTTCTATGCTAGGTACACACATTTGAGCTGTTCCCTTTTGCTAAAACCTGGAAAGTTAGCCAAGCATATTATACTCCCCCATTCATTTGAAGAAATGAAGAATAAGTTTCCACTCCGATAAGCATGCATCTCTATGCAAAGCTGAAGCTAGAGAACTACTTTAGATCTCTTTCACAAACAAATTATTTTACCTGCATAAGAGACCTCCTCCAGCAATGAATTACTAGAAAGTGTAGGACAGCAAGGACTCCATTACAGACAGGTGACTCCTATATACAGATGTATGCACCTCTGTGTGCACCTGCATGTGGTTATGTATAGAATTATGCAGAGTGACACAAATTACAATATAAAAATCAGATAAGCTGAACTTCTGTGTTTGCATGTCTAGAAATTCAGGCAGTTCAGATTTATGAAGTTACAACGTTTCTAAATTTTAGTTCACAATACAAGGTTTTGCTTTAGGTCCTGAAAATTGTTGCCTTTTCACTTTATTAGTATAATGAAATTTGAGAACTACAGTTCAGTCTATCAGACAGATTCTCAAATGGAATTTATCTACCAAAACATGCCATCAACACTAAAATCCACAGACTCACACACATATAGCATTTGTGTAGAAACAACTTCAGTAGTGACAACACAAAGCATTTTTTCTCAATCCAGAAGCACAAGTTCACTTCCACAGATAGCCCTCCCTACTTTGCCATAGATGAATCGTCAGTTGAAGAAGTATTCAAGTTGCTTCCTAACTGTAGCTCTCCTAGCAAAGAAACCACGTGCTTTGCATATAAAGACTACATACCAGCACTTTGCAATAAGCATCCCAAATGCCTCAACTAAAGCCGTACCATTTACCACCACATTTGATATCCAAATTCATTTATGTCCAAAAAAAAATCATTACTTATTACATTTTACTGTAAGTCACTACATTAGAGCTTTAGACTGTCTTTTAGGCCTTTGGCATGGCTTGTTCTTTGCTTGCAGCACAGACCATATAAGAATGAGCTGTCTTCCTGCTGGTAAGAAGCATAAAACACCAATGGCAACCCAAAACACCACCTTTCTGAAGATGCTCTACTACACCTGCTTCAACAGGCAAAGATATTCCAAGTCTTGCCTCAGAGCCTGATTTTACAGAGAGCCCTCTACAATTTGTTGCTAAAGAACAGCCAAAACCAAGCCTATAGTTGCATGGGTGCTGTTCCTTAAAGGGATTGAAAGTGTCTGAAAACTGAAACGAGCTGCCCAGAGAAGTTGCAGAGTCTCCATCTGTGGAGATATACAAGACCCAACTGGACATGGCCCTGGGCAACCTGCTCTAGCTACCTCTGCTTTAAGGGGTTGCACTGGAAACCATCCATAGGTACCTTCCAACTGCAGCCATTCTTTGATTTTCCCATCTCTTTGCACTCTTTGTATTGCCCATGCCACAGCTACACTAAGGCCACCATAGTGTATACATGGAGGTGTGTGTGTGTCTTTAGGGCAGGGATGAGATGCAACCAGATTGATGAAAAGAAATTTTCTGCCACCAAACAAGAGCAAGATTGGAGCACCACTGAAAAACAAATATCCAGCAGCTCTGAAGCCTCCCTAAAACTTACAGGCATGAGAAATCTCAAGAGTAACAAATCATTGGTTTGGTATACAAAGCTTGGACACACACACAGCATACCCCGACAATGGCAACTTTGGACAATTATTTCACCTTGACACTGTGCCTCAGATCCTACATCTTCAAGGGTTTCACATTTATTTACAATACTCTCCATGGGCAGTTTTCTGCTCCTTCCCTCTTCAAGCCCTGGTGATAATGCCAGCCTTAACCATGCAATGGTGGAATTTAAAGCATGTCAATACTACTGGGGAAGTGTGTAGACTGCATTTCAGCAGTATTTACAAGTATGATAACCCTTAATTGTTCTAGGTAACTTTTTAAACAGAGAATCCTATAGTAAACCCTTGCCTTTGTTGACCTGTTAGCTGCTATTCCACATGGCTGATAATGGATACATGGTGACCTTGTACTGAAGCTGCTGGAAGAAAAAAGAAGTGTAAGCTAACAAGCTCCAGGTAAGTTTTTTTTTTTTCCCCTCCTCCCCTAGCAACATAGGAAAAGGTACTGTATTTAGATACTCTTCAAACATGAAAAAGAAGTTGCCCCTTGGCTTTATTTCTCTGCAGAGGAAACTTGCACAAGTGACACAGGCAGCTCAGGCCTACTCACTAAAAATGCTAGAAAACAATATTGCCAGTTTGATTTCTTCTATTAAAAGGAAAGCAATTTTTTGCTCTGCTGAACACTAGTGCCTGAGATTGCTTAGTGAGTGAAAACTACCCTGGACAAAGGCATGGGTTTCATTTCCAGCATGCCAAAGATGGCATAACAGTGCTCAGTATAATCAGTCAAGTCACCCATCACCGACAGTATAAAGGTATTCAAACTGCATTTAATAACAGAGTAATCAATCAGAATGGCCACAATAAGTGTACCTGAGATAGTCCAGTATATTGACATGTGACCAATCCAGAGTTTACATCCACCTTTGGAATTTGAAAGTGTAAGAACAGATTTGCTCACCTTGATCTCAAGGAGCTGCAGTATACGTCACTTCTCACTACCTACTAACTTGTCATTTTCTATCCTTTCCTGCAGAAAGCTTCAGGAGCAAGCCAGGCACTACATATCCTGCTGCTTCTGATGTTCTTTCAAAACAGTTTCATCTACTTTAGGTGGCTGAATAGACACAAACTCTTATCTTACAAAGAAACTAGTTAACCACAAATGGCACAAGCTTGGTAGCAACAAAGATAGCTGAGTCGGTCTCAATCATCATCTGACTGGAATTCTGCCATAAAATTCTGAACATTACAAATCTTCAAAATAAGCAGAAGAGAAAAAGACAGGATATATATTTTTAAAGCTATTTGAACATATCAATTTTTTAATATTTTGCTTTGGTGCTGGGAAGTTGAAATTTCAGGAAATAACTGTCTTCCCCATTGCCATCACACTGGTCACCACAGAGTGGTGAGTGAGATGCACAGCCCATACGTAGTTCTTATAATGACAGTTAATGTTCAAGGGATCTTCTACGTTAAAGCTTTTTTTTTTTTTTTTTTTTTCCCCCAAGCACAGTTCAGCAACAGGTAGAATATGAAAAACAAATGAAGCAATGGTTGTCATGCTTTGTCCACTGACACTCTGCAGAGTATAGAAAACACTGTTGTTACTCAAAACTATAATAAAGTATGTTAAGTGTGAAGTTGCTGCATTATTTATTTCTTTGGGTCATTTTAATTTGGCCCAGGTCTCTGTTACAATAGAAACAGCTGCTTAAAAGTTCTAGTTTTTCCTTGGAAAAAATGCAAAAACCTAACCTTCTGCCAAGACAAAGATCTGTCCAAGCCATGCCACTTGAGCATTTTATGACCATTTTTGATTAATTATTTCTGACATAGAAGTTTGCAATGCCAGATTATTTGTATGCTTTCCAACTACGTATCTACAGCATCTCATTCAGGTAATGCATTAAGCATAAAAACTAAGACCATGGTTCAGGCCACCTAAATGTCACAGCAATCAGGTCACAGCTTTTATGTTCAAAACCACAATCTGTTTTAATAAGAGAGTGCTGAAATGTGCACGGGACTCCACAAACAAGCTACTAGAAGTTAGCCTTGTTTGAGACAAAAGAAGCCCATTCCTGCAGTGTAGGAACTGCACAGTTTCTACACTTTACTACTGCATTATGTGTCAGGGAACTGAACAACAAGGAAACATTGAGAAAAAGTAAGCAGTTTTCAAGTTTAAATTAACCTATAAGGAAGAGGCCATTAGGCAGCAAAAACAAACAACATGCAAAAAAGATGCATATCTTACAGATCACCTAGGCATTTGTTTGTGTAGGTTATTCACAAGTCTGTCTTTAAACAAAAGATAACTCTTACAGGAAACTTTGAATATTTGCAAAAAAAAAAAAAATCCATATTCTGTCAACCTTTTACCTATATTTCAAGTAGGACTACAATGCTGCCTCACACTCCTCATTGGCTGTTTGCTAACAGTTCAACTCACAGAGCAAGTCATTGCAGCCTGAAAGAAAGGGTTGAACAGACTTTCCAAACTCTAGGATTTAGTTCATATACTGTGACTGTAATATTTCCTAAAATCTTAGTTTAAGCATGAGTTCTGTCTGCGTTCTATACCTCCCCCACTCCCTTTTACCGCTGTTTCAAGGACAAACTTTCATTAGCAATGTGATCTTTAGCACCGGCTCTATTGACTGTAATGCATGGTACCGCTCTATTTACTCAACACTACCTCATTGTTTGTAGTGCAAGCTTAACCAGTTGTAGGCGAATTGCCAATGCCTTAAAAATTTAAAATTCTGCCCCCCCCCCCCCCCCCTTTTTTTGGTGGTTTTGTTTTTCAGGTTGTTTTTGCAGTGATGTCCAAGGAAACAGGAATTATAAGACAGTATACATATTAACCACTTTTCTGTTTCCTTTGAATGAGATTCTCTCTCATTCCTTTAACTGAATACAGTAGAATAACATAAGCATGGACTGCCCTGAATGGACTTGAGATCCAGTAAGCATCTTATCTCATAATGGAATCCAAGTGATCCTTGCTCATACCCTTATAAACATCAGCAGAAAAGTCAAGCTTTCATAAAACTGCTCTGAGTTTTCCCTTTCTTGTTCAACATACTTTCATGAAAATAAATAGAAGCAGATCCCTAGGCCAACTTGCCTTTAAACTCTGAAATTTTGAGGTCACAGATTAGAGCAGCAACCCCACACATCAAGAACTGATAATGTTTGAGAAAAGGAAAAATGAAAATAAGTGAAATGATTATCTCTAACAATTGTAATAGTCTACTACTGAGTAGGATCAGAACTTCCATCTGGCCTTCCAAGGGATTCAGACCCACCCAATACAGAACTAGAACACTAACAGGGGCATTATTTAGATGTTGCTTCCTCTTACAGGACTGCATTCTCTTTTCCATGTAGTGTCTTGTTTACAAAGCATTATGACTGACAAAGCATAATGTGAGCTGCATAGAACATGAAGTGAAGCAAATCACACAGCTCCTTGTGATCAATTCTTTGTGTCTGAGATTTGAAGGGAGAAGTAGGAGGTGATTTATAGTTTCTTTTGTTTCTGTAAGTATACCACAGAAGCAGCAGTTCTCTTCTGCCTTGCACATTTACCTGGTGTCCTTTCACAAGCTTTACAATAAGCAAAAGTTCATCTTGTCAGTTTTTGTTGTAAGGAATGACAGCGTCTAGTACACTAAAAGCAAGGAAACTCCCAAACTTTCATTGTTTCAGTCATTCTTGCAACTGTAACATATTTTCCAGTTCTCAAACTTGTGCATCTTCCCCCAGTCTGATAGTTACTTGATTCAAGATATTTGATGTATTACACACTGTTTTGTGACTCTCTTCACCTTGAATGACTCCTAAACTGTCTTTTAGGTATTCGGGAACACAATTACAATAATATCTGCTTACAAAGGAAAACCTCCACAATGGTTTTTACACTTTTATTTTCCTGGTTGCATTATTTAGCTCTATTTTACTTTTAATGGAATTCACTGCGACAGAATTACTTCTCAGGGAAGTAATTTTGTCTTAATTTATGTAAACACATTTGATTTCACACACTGCAAACATCTATACAATTCATTTAAACGATAAAGAACATGCTTAAATTTCTCCAGAATTAGAACCAGAGAATGACAACACCACTAATTAGCTTTGGTTTCAACTCAGTAAGAATGATAATGCAGACAGTCCATTGGCTGCCCTAGAGCTCTAGTGACAAAACCTTTTTCTTTTAAGCTTCCAACATCACCACAGGAGCCTAGTTCTTTAAAAAAAGAGAATAAGATAGTTCCACCTATATGCAATGTTTCTTTCCACTGTAGCCTGCTGGTTGAGTACCCCAGAAAGACACAAGGGCAGAAAAAACACTCATGATCATAAACTTTAGATGCCACAGATACCAATGTAGGGAAGAGAGACATTATTATATTTTTAACTGAAAGATACAGAAGTTCCAATTTTAACCACAGAAAGCATAAAAGGAAACAGAGCTAACATTATTTGTTTCTTAAAAATAAATCAAATTCCAATCAGCATTTTTAAAGCTTTGGCCACAACACTGCTTTGCTGGCAATATCAGTTCCTGTCAACATCCATGTGTCACTCTTAAACCTGGCTGTTCAGCAAAGTGCTGCAACACGTTGACAGAGGTGTTGTCCTCATTGGGCAGCACTTACCTATGCAAGATCTCCTGCACATAACTTAAGGGTGCTTTGTTTTTCTTGTTTGTTTTTAAAGCTCTGAGCAAACCAACACACTGATGCAAGAACTGCACAGCCCTTTCAAAAGCTGTGACAAGAATCAGATTAATTCTTACCCAAGGAAGAGAGAAACAGCGAAGGTTTGCAGACACACAGCATCCACACCAAATTTTGTAAACGCTTCCCTGCTAACGTGTAAGAACTGCTGGAGACATTGCATGCATTGTTATTATTAAAATGGTAGAATCCAAATCCTTTATTCCTCATAATTATTATAATTCCTCATTATTGCTTAGCCACTTTTGAAACCCCAGAAACACTTCATGAACACATTTCCAGGGACTTTTTCCAGTAGCTATTTACAGAAAGTCATAAGAAAGAAGTTCAAAAACTTTGAGGATCACTTACTCACCAGCAGTAATCTTTGTATTAACAGGCTTCTACCCTTTGCTTTACCATCTTCCAGTGACTTATATAAAAATGTTTCAAGTACAATTTCAAGAGAAATTAAAGTATTCAGGTATAATATCATAGCAGTGAAAACACTGCAATGTGCCAGTGACACAGCTTTAAACATTGCACAATCTCACATTGTGTGAAGACAGGTATTTCTAGCTTTCAACCTATTCTGAACATGTCATAGGAACGTTTATTTTTTATATACGCTAGTCCATCCAGACTTAGTAAGAGACTGAATGCTAATGTTTTAACTTCACCGGAAGAAGCAGCAGCATCCACTGCCATAAAAACTCTACCCTAGCTCATCCTCTAACCACTGGGCCAAATCATTCACTTCTAATTAATACGGTACTTCCCTTAAAATTAAGAGGAGAAAGAAGTAGCACAGCTAACTGAATACCACATTTTTATGCTTTCAGAGAAAGTAACATGCAGCTTTAGACAAATACCTTTAATTCTCTGGTGATACTAAAGTAAAACGTACCTAAATATAGGAACAAAGCAAGGTTTAAATAAATACTCAAGGAGTTCTGATGAAAGCATTGCAGCCTTCAGAGAAACTACAATATCGGTATATGTATATTGTTATATGTATATAACAGAGGGACTGCTCCTGGTATTAACTCTGTAGCTTTTGAGAGAACAGATGTGTGTTATAATCATAACACAGGGGGAGCTGAGTAGCACAGAGGATTTGTAATGGTAAAAAAGTCCTACACTATCACCACCAGAATTACAACTAGAGCTCTTTAATGAGAGTTTGCCATCCATTTTCATTGCTAAACAGAAAAATTCCATATTGCAACAGCCTGCAGTTACAGGAAGCATTACCACCCCCTTGCTTCCCTACCAGAAAGACTGACGACAATCCAATATTAGGTATCAAACATTTTAACTAATGTTAAGCTAGGTTTATTAATGGAAACAGGAAGTTAGATGCTTATTATAAGAACCCTGCATAAGACTGCTCACAGCCCTCTCAGCCCTCCTGTAAGAGGTGTTTGTGTCTCACCTGCCCTGACAGCCTGAAGGCCACCCTTGCGTGTGCTGGGGCATCCTCATCACTTACTGCTGGTGCCAAACCAAGGCCACAGTTTCACAATACAAGCTGTTTGGTAGTCAGGCTGCCTTAAAACATTTCTCTCATTTCAAACGCAGTGTATGACCACACCTTGGTGCTACAGCTGCTCTCAGCAGCTAACCACCTAATCTGCCTCGCTGCACATCAAACAGAACTGCTCCAGACCAGAGCTGTTTTTCAACTCAGCACTGGGCCTTGCTCCAGTTTAATGTGAAGCCCCCAAAATCTTTGTATTGGCAAAAAACAGGGGAGGGAGGTCTATGTAAGCACCACCTTAGTGAAAGGTGCTACTGAAAAATTTTTGTGCAACTGCAGCTTGAGAGCATGATGTGGGGGCAGAAATACTTTAAGCTGGTATCACCAAACATGTTGGATCATGAAAACACAACCAAAGGGTGTAGTTTCATGGGATGTGAGCTTGGACAGCAAAGCAGCTTACAAGTTCCCACCCTACCTGCTCATTTCAGCGATCCTGTTTACAGCACAGCCTCACAAAGAACTTTACTGACACAACAAAAAGGATGGCGAAGCATGGTGTAGGGGCAAGAAGCTGGCTTCACTGCTGAAGCCTATTCTTGTGAAACTACACCCTAAATATTTGCTGTGGAAAGAACAGCCTGGTCAGTAACACTTGCCAAAGGTTTGCCAAACACCTGCTCCAAAACTTCAGAACTCAGACCCAGCTAACACTCCAAAACTCAAACAGACTCTACCAAGAGTTATATTGGGCTGATATAGTCACCAAACAATCTCAAATTGGAAGACCCACCATAGTCCCAATAAATAAACAAAATTCAGGTTGTGATCAGTTTCAAGAGATGTCTTTGACCAAAGATAATTTACATGCTGCTTAGTTCCCTTGAGTTAGCTAAACTTAAGCCAGTAACAAAAGCAACAAAACAGTAAGAATTAGCTTTCTGCTCCAGGAAAACAGCCCAGCATTACCATTAATACACATTTGAGCATCCTTTTTCCTATTTTACATTTTGGGTGGGTTGCATTTATTTGTCTTTTGATTAACAGCTCAAGTCAAAAAAAGAAATCAGCGTGCATTTTTAGGCTTTTTTCCTCCAGTCTGAAGATTCAGAAGTACATTAAAAAACATTTCAGAAGTCATTTACCCAAAATGAAGGTGTGACAGCTGGAAAGAGAGAGCCAAGAAAACTTTCTGCTAGCACTTTGTGAAGAGGAGGCTGCAGAACAAGTTTCTCTTTAAAAAAAAAAAAAAAAAAAAAAAAAAAATGTTGCAACCGGTTTATCAGGTTAGAGGAATTCACTGGTTCTTCCACCTCTTCCCTGCCCACCTCCCTTTCTTTCCAAATGCTCATCTAATCAGCTTGTTTCTTGCCGAATTTGTTGATACTTGAGAAAATAAACTGCTCTTGCAGCTCATATAAACAATCAATAGGCATTCAAACATGCTCTAGAGAAGCAGTAATTTGCTATCACCTGAAGAAGTGGCAACCTCTCAGTATTTTCAATTTGAGCACTGTTTAGGTGAGAGGGGAAAAAATACACAGGTTAGCCTTTCTGTGATGAAGAATATGAATTAAATTTATCACTAATGTATTTCATCCAATGTGAAGTTTGATGAAAGACCAGCAAGACTAGAACAGTCTTACAAACAAGTTTTTCATACTTGTATGTCACTCCACAGACAAAATTTGTGTGCTTTCAATAGGTCCAAAAGCAGACCCAGCTCTCATGAGAACCTCTCCCTTTTCATGTGTATCGTTCAAAGAAGGATGGTAATTACAGCTAAACACTGCAGACACCTCTCCAAAATGATTAGCTCTTCTTAGACTGTATCCTTTGTCAGGGAGACATGCAAATATTGCCTTGCAAAAGGAAAGCAACATGTCTTAAGGCAAATTATACCGATTTAGCCAGGTTTTCTGTATGGGAAGGATTAAGAAATCCACAACACTTTCAACTTAGCATTGGATCTTTAGCTTAAGAATCCCTATGGCTATAATCAAAGAAGCACATGAAGGTGTCAGCTTTTTAATGACAGTGTAACGGGGATGAAAGAAAGGTAAAGTTCATTCTGGTTTTGCTCTTTTAAAACAAGCTTCCATTCCTGCAAAGTTTCAGATATCAACTTGAAAATATTTTTTCCCTTAAAAGTTTGGAAACTGGGAAACCATAAAGCTCTAAAAAGAAAAAGAAACTCTAGAAAAGAAAGCTCTAAATCACATGCTAAATAAGGCAGTCCCATGATTTGAGGATCTTACCAAAGAAACCTAGCAAGTATGTCCTAGTGCTGCAGGAAGATGTTCAGGACTCTGTTCCCTTTGGTAAGTATTACAGGTAATGCATGCTTAGAGGCTTACATCACAGGTTCAAAACAGTTCCAAACATACACTTGAACTTGAGATTTCCTGCTTGCTTTGTTTAAAAAAAAAAAAAAAAAAAAAGCCCTCACATGTTTTCTACTCAGTAGCATTCTTCAATTACAACACCACATCTCAGTCAGCAGTTTTATGCTCACCATTAATGGCCCTACAACAGAGACAAGTTATTACTGCCATTTTGAACTAAATATATCAAGTGAACTGCTTCCAGAAGGCATGCACTTTATGACTTGTGGTAGTTATTTCCCTAATATTTGTACATGTACAGGATCTTTCCACCCCACCCAAAACATAGCTACCAAACGTTGCACATCAGCTACAAGAAAATACAGCCGGATCCCATAGATGAACTAGCTTATGTGGAATCAAATGCTTGTTAGCCTAGACAAATAGTTTGAAAAACCTTGTAGAAAAATGTACAGAACATACACTACAACAAAATAAGCTTGATCATTTAGGGGACTCTGTGCTTCAGAACCTCTCTTTGTAAAGTTACACAGCAAAAACACATCGGGGAAAACAGAAGCGTTTTAGAATACTTGAGACAAACACAAACAATGAGTAGTCTGAGGTGCAGCACTGCGAGAATATGAAGTACAATTGAAATGATGCAACATTGGTTAAAGTGCTTTGTTACAAGCATAGTGAAGATTTAACCATAGACTGTAGGTTTTTGGTAGACTACAATTCCTGGAAAGTGAACTAAATGTAACAGGTTTTCTGCTGTCAGTGGGAAAACTCCAGGCCCACAGAAGCTGATCTACTATTTATCAGTTATGAACTGCCAAATCAAAATCAAAGAATGGTTGAGGTTGGAAGAGACCTCTGAAGCACAGATAAAAGTTACAACAGCTTTATGCTTGGGCATTCTCACTTCCCTCTACATGTAGAGACTGAGAACCCAACGCAGAAGCAGGTACTGAAACTTTCATTTATAAGATTAAGGTGAGTGCTAAAGTGAGCAATTTCAGCTGCATCATCAGATTCTCTACTACAATCCAAGCAGGGTGTGGAAAACTAATTTCACATACTCTACAACATTATCTCAAATCAAGGTACACATCTGCTTCCTTTTCTTCCTCCTTTTCAAATAAACACTTCACCCACCAGTACTTTTGCTAATCAAAATACTTTACTGAGGGGAAAAAAATCTGTATGTGTCAATAAGTACCTGACATCCTTAAAATACATGATGCAGTTAAATCATTTAATGGATTTATCTTTAAAAAAAATGTAGAAAAAGGGTCTACTCTAAAAGAATACACAATTCTACCTGTTGCTGATATTGCAAGTGAGAGGATGCATTAATTTTCCCAAACTCCCATGGAATCAGGGAGTACGGAGGGGCAGGGAGACAAGCTTAGGTAAAGGGTGTTCCAGCACATCTATGACAGAATTGGCCACATCACAACTGGCATCCAACAATTAACAGCAAAATCATTATTTGGTTGCATAGATATGCCAAACAAAAAGGATAAAATTGTTGTTTTTCGAGAGTCTCTACCACACCTACACACAAAGGTAGTATTTCCTTTTATTTGCTAAATCAGACCCACCTACAGTGCAATTTACAGCAATAAGATACAATCTCTCATAAAGTATTGAGTGTAATTAAAGTGTGTCTGTTATAAAGGTAAACAGAGTGTACTAGACTAAGCTGTTCCAGATGTCTTTGGTGCAAGATCTGGGACAAGATCAAACCTGCAGCTGCACATTTTCTCAAGGGTTATTCTAAAGCATTAAAAAAAAAAAAAAAAAAAGCCTCTTAGTCTTAGAGTCTAGCAAAACTTGTGCAAGTAGAATAAATGCCATCCACAGCTGATACTGAGAGATTTTAAAACACAAGTTACATATTTCTGTTTTTAAAGGTACCCATTCCAGAGTAAAATGTTAACCATTTAGTATCAAAGAGAGTTAGGACCTAGTCTGCCAAGTTATCTCTGTGTCACCAGAAGTTACAGCAACATGAACCTGTTCTACTGCCTAAGCAAGTTTCTTGCTGAAACACACCTACAAGTGATTCAGACAAGGTGTGGAAAGCCAGTTTTATATGTGCCGCAAAAACGCACTATTGTATTTTTCCATTCAAGCTCATGTTGTATGCATAAAAGGGAAAGAAAGCAAAATTTCATGAACTGAGTATGTACACAGTACTTGCATTAGAAGTTTTAAAGTAATTTATGGCATGTTGAAGTGCTAGGATCATATAAATTTACAGATTTACTGTTAGTGTGATACTAGATTAGTCAAGGAGTAGAATACAGAAATTGTAGAAACAATCAATCACTTCATTATTCACTAAATCTACTAAACTAATTAAGCTCATTTGGAAGAATGACATATGACAAACACAGCTGATGTTTTATGTAAGCATTGTTTTGAAGAATTCAACTAATTTCAAGAAAAACAACCAAGAAAAGGTTAATATTTTGATACACATCATAGCAGAGAACTTGTAGATTAAAACATAACACCTACACTTTTAAAGTTCAATCAGTACTGCATTTATCATGTTTATCATCTTATTTATTTATTTATATATATTTAAGTCTTGAGTAAGAGAAACTTGGAATACAAGGAGGCCTACCAACATAATCAGAAGCCAAAACTTCCAAGAACCAGAGCATGAGCTCAAATGTTCTGGAGCTGTACCTAACTTTCAGAATTATAGGACTCCCATTTCAAATGCTTCACATCTCTTTTTGGTAGGTTTAAACACAAAAACTTGCTAGTGATTTCACAGTGAAAGACAAAACGGAAGTTTCTTTCTTTTATGGGATAGTTGAATCTTGGCCCTGTATTCCCCCTCACATTGCCCCCGTTACAAAGAGCAGCACCTCACCTGTTGAAGAACCCGGTCCAGAGGCTCTGCTTTGCCCAGTCCCTCTGGTGTTAAACCACTCACTTCACGACATTGATCACTTAACTCCAAATTGTCTGCTTTCACCAGGGATTTGTGCAGTGTCCCTACCTAAAAACAGATGGACAGAAGTGAGGAGCGATCAAACAAGCTCTGCTTAACAACATGTTTACAATGCAGAAAAATCAGAAAGGTGCAGTATCACTGCCCCGATGACTATCATGATAAGCAAAAAAAAATGCATTTTTTGATAAAGTTTTCAGAAATGGCCTGGGTTTCCTTCCCTCCCACCTGGGAGGGCTGCGCTCTCTGCTGAGGGCCACAGGAGCAGCTTCAGGCCTCACCGCTTGGGCTTGGAGCTGAGTTTTGGGGCAATTTTTCGTTGTAAAGGGAAGACCACCAAAAGCGAAGGCACTTTCCCGAATCTGTTCGTGAAATTGATAGCCACGTTTGTTTTATTACAGCCCTTCATCTCTGAGGGATTATTATTCACGAAAGGGTTTTGGGAGGGAGCTTAAAAAACAAAACAGAACGTTTTTTCAGATTAGCCTCAAAATTAGAGGAATTTAAGATTCCCTGAAAAGTTATCCCAACATGGGGCTTTTTTTCTGTACAAAAGAAGAATAAAAGCGCCCAGCGGGTGCCGTGAGGCGGCTGAGGAGGGGCGCCCAGCCCCAGCCTGCCCCGGACGCCTCCAGGAGCCCCGAGGAGCCCTCAGGTTTGGGGCCACCGATGGTCCTAGAGGGCCGGGGAGGGGAAGGGGGTGGGAAGAGGCCAGGCTTTCTTTGAAAGTTGCTTCTTCCCTTCAAACGGAAGGAAAATAACTTAAAAAAAAAAAAAAAAAAAAAGGCTGCGCCCGGGGAACGCGCCCTCGGACCGGGTGTCGAAGCCATACCTTCTTGCCGGGGAGATCCACAACTTGCCACACCAAGAGAATTAGTTCCCTCTCATCCGAACCCAGTTTAGCCCCATATGCACCAGCTGTTGCCCCAAACAACACCACCAAAGAGTCACTGCGCGAAGCCGTCATGACCACAGGGGTGAAACAACTACAATCAAAAGCAGAGGTCAAAAAAAAGAGAGGAAAAAAAAAAAAGAAAGACACACAAACAGACAAAAAAAAGGAACAAAAAAATCCCGCAAAGGTTCACCCCCTACCTCCAAGTGATCAAAGGGGAAAGGAGAGAACGAGGAGTCACAATATTAAAAGGAGAAGAAAGAGGAGGTAGGGTTTCTGAGACTAAAAATAATAATAATGATAAAATAAAATGGAGAAAACTTGCATCTCTACCTGTTCCCGGTGATCTCCTTCCCGGGGCTGATTGGGAGGTAAAATTAGCAAGCTGTGGGGTTCTTTCCCTCTGACATCATGGCAGAAGCCCAGCCTGAGCTTGGCCTTTTTTTTTTTTTTCTTTTTTTTTTTTTTTCCTCCCCTTCCCCTTCTCCTCTCCTGAGTTACCTGCCCTTGGTGCAGCTCATGTGACTCTAGTCAATCTCCCGGAGGGACGAGGCCATTGGGTCTCTGGGAAAGGTGTAGGAGGGACGGAGGGAGCCTCAGCGCCTGGCTGATCCGGCCTGATTGGTTTTTGAGGGAGATGAGAGGCAAACTCCCTTTCTCTCCCTTTCTCCAACCCGCAGGAAGTGTCCCTCTACCTGCTTTCGGTTCGGCGGGGGCGCTGGGGGCTTTAACCGGCCCCCTGCTCGCACCGGCCTTTGGGTTTGGGGGCTTTTTTTTTGCTTTTAAATCTGAAGAGTGTGCACGTGAGGTTAGGAAAACAGAGCCTTGGCTCTGAAAGGCACAAAACGTAAGCCTTCACCTGCTCCGAATTAATGGCATCTGCCGAGGTCGCCGTGCACGCACCGGGCCGGCGGTGCCAGAGCTCACCTGTAAGAGGAGGGCGGCGTAACCCGCGGGATGACTTGTCGTTTTAGGCCCTGTTCTCCACGAGGTTTCAAAGGTGAAATAACTTGTGAAATAACTTTCGGTTTGAGAAAGAGTGTATCTAGGACGTTTTCCAAAGCAGACGTGAAGCCCTGTATTTTCTGTCCTGTACGTACTCAGTAAGGAACTATTGCCCCAGCATTAACTGCTGTGCAGATGAGCAGCTTTTCTCTGTACCTCCTCCCTTTTCTGTCTCGCAGGTGAGACCACACTTGTAAAACACCGTCTGGTTTATAAAAACCCTCCTCTAAGCATTTCTGCTGGATGGCAGCAGTAGGGAAATCTGTAATGTTGTGGCTCCAGACATTTTTAGAGACTCTGTCAAACTCAAATCTATTTTCAAGCAGAAGTAACAATAAAAAAGCTTAAAAAAATGCTTTGACCACCTTACTGTTTTTTTCTGTTACCACAATTAATAAGTTACTCATTATTTTTAAAGGGCAAATGTTGCAAATTAGATCGATCATACATGTATTTATTTTATTAGATCTTAAACTTGTAATTCAGTATCAGTGCTGAGTTAAAATATGGTTTTCACTGACTCAAAAAGGGTGCTGCTATTTAGCTGCTGATGCCCACAGTGGGGAAACTGGTGGACATTTAACTGTGAATATCTGACAGGTTTAAATATTAACATCCCATTTTCTTTTATTTTTTTAACGTGTTAATTTTTTAAATTGGTTAATTTTTTATGCTCTTTTTAAAGTCTTATGAAGTGGCAGTTATTAAGGACCTAGTTCAGCAAACACTAATTCACATGCTAACAGCATCACCAAAACTATTTATATTTATTTCAATGAAAATAACCTACAGCTCAAGGATGCCATCTCATAGGAATAATCTTAGAGTTCACAGATTACAAGTATTTACCTGGCAGGGACTGCAGAGAAGTCACAGTACACAGGTGTAGCTCACTGAACGTTACAAGATAGCTGTTAAATGCCTTTCAGTTGTCATCTCTGCTGCTCACGTGTGCAGCTGCCTGAAAAGGAGTCTTGAAGATACATCATTGTTATAGAAAGGGCAAATTCCCAAACACTTGGAGATGACAACTTTATTCTGTAACATATATATATTTACATTTTGAAAATGTTTTCAGCAGTTTATTTTCTGGCACTTCTCAATTTACATGACAGCTGTATTTTCCTCTATCAATGCATATTTAGAAGGCCTTGGTAGAATAAGAGCCCATTTATATTCCTTTTGGTTAGATAGAGTGGTAATGAAGTGGCTTCACAGCCTCTTAATTGTGTATGGAGTGATTCTTACAGCTTATGGTAACGTGAATTATAAAAATATATTGACTTCAAGTATGAGAAAAAATGTTTCTCTTATCCCAGCCTAGTCCTCCCCTCCCAAATGCATGTATATCACACGGGTTGGGGGGAGGTAGTGTCTGAACAGATGAATGCAAACATGATTTTTTTCTGTAGCTACATTCACATAAAAAAGCACCCTTCTGCTACAATATAGCTACCTTCAAGAGGGTGCCGTGTCATAGCCCTAATATGTACCTATTACATGTAAAATTCTGATTATAATTATCAGATTTGTATAAGGGACCATACACTTGATATACTCTTGGCCAGCCTGACAGATACGCTCACAGGCCTTTGTGAACTGTCACAAAGAATACCAATACCCCTGCATCTGTCTTTTAGGATCTAATATGAAAGAATCAAGTATTACAATTTACTTATAACAACAGGCCAAGTTAATGAAATCCTAATCATGTCAATGCCAAAGACCCTTGATACATTTTCAGGTTTTGTAATTGTCTTCCTATTCCCCATCTACCCACAAACTTTCATCTCTCTTCATGCAATCCTTAATTACACCAGTCCCTGCAATGTTACGGATTTAAAAAATGCGAAGGAATGACATCTCATGTCTCCAGAGAGCAGCAACAGGATCCACTTCCTGAAACACTGTGTGGGACAAGCCCATGTACACTGGGCATTAGCAAAGTTAATTTGTAACCAAGATCTTGCTGAAATAAAGACTTTATTGCTCACCTCTAGCTTTAATCCTGGCAGTCATGTTTATAGAGGTTCTTGTTTGTTTGTAGGCTCCATACAAGAATAATGTCTTGCAAATTTAACTGGATGGAGAATAGAAGTTCTAAAGATGAACATTAATTATTATCCAAGTTTAGTATTGTGATTATCTTGTTCACTTCTTTTTTTAATCAAACAAAACTGGAAAATAAAACTGTCTTATAGTTAGATCGCATGAGAATGCTGAAGAAACTCACTAAATGCATTGTGCTTGAAATGGATAAATCTGTGGTGCCAATTTAATTTTTACCATACATACTCCACAGACCAATAAATCAAGACACACTAAGATAAAACAAAAACAAAACTCCCTTTTACTACAGTATTATTAAAAACACCATTGACTGAATGTCCTGATCACAGAAGTCCTTTTGCAATAGCCAATAAAAGGAGTGTGAAACATGGTGACACAAAATGCAGAGTGATGTCCTTGCCACATTCAGAGCTACAGCAAAACTTTGATTATCTTCCAAAGATACTAAAAGATTATTTGCTGATCCAAACTTGTAGGATACCAAAAAGTTGTTTGTCGTCCCTACTGGTACTTTAATCATCAGTTAGAAGGAAGACAATGATCTTGTAAAACAGTTTGAAATACCCTGAGCAACGTGAACTAACTTTGAAGTTGGGTCTAACTTCAAAATTGGCCATGCTGATGTGTGGAAAGGACAAAATGACCTCCAACAGTCTCTTCTAGCCAAAACTGTTTTGTTTCTGAGAAACAGAGATGCTAAATAAATAAGTACAGAGCCTTGTTGTTTACCTGCACAATATGGATAGAAGCATTTTTTCTGTATGCCTCAGCCCCTCCAAAATGAATTGGCACAGGAAATAACATGTGATCTATAAGTAAATGTGAAAAGACACTTAGGTTTCATACCCATTCAGTCCTTGGCTTCTGGATGCGACTATAAGCAACTGTGGCAAAGTCTTCTGAAGGAGGAGCTTACTGTAACTACTGAAACATAAATCCATATGTAAAGAATTTTCTGGCATCCTTTCTTTAACAGCAAATGAGTGGGAAAGGGCATGGGAACAACTGCTTAGCAGTGTTCTTTGATTGCTGTCCAGATGTTTTCAGAGATCTGATTTTTTGGTCTGCCAGGTAGGTCTTGTCATGATTATAATGTAGTGTGGAGGCCTCAAAATAATTTCCATTGGGATATTCACAAAAGCTTGGCAATATGCAAAATTGCTTCAGAAAGGTGGTTTCCGATGGATTGTTGCCCTGCAGATACTAGCCCCACCAAGCTTTACGGAAAGTGTTCACTCAGAATCCTGCACCAGCTAGAATTCCAATTCTATTGACTCAAAGGTAAACTAAAACATAAAACCGGTGACTAGGCTAAGTAAATAAAAATGAAATTGCTTTCACTATTACATTACATAGCTTCTCTCCTTTATGGGATGACAATCAATCAATCTGGTCTTAATCCTACAAAAGTTTTATACATGCTCGGCTTCCCCTGAATCCCAATGAATAGATTGGGGTTGTTTAGTAGAAGTTCTCTGAATAACAGGTATCAGGCTTCTGAAGATAAAAGACTTCATTTTTCTATGAAATTTATGGACAGATCAAATGTGTATGTGTGTATGCACAGTAGTGTCCTTCATTAATATTCTAGATTTACACTAAGGTTAGCAATTTTAGCAAATACACAGTGAATTTAGATTTTTGGATATCATGCTCTTCTTCAAATAAATCTCTAAACAGTTTTTTTTTGGAATTAGAATGGTTGAAATGCTAGCTGGTGGGCAGCTCTGTAAGTCCTCTTGTCCAACACCGTGGTCAGAGATGGACTACTGCCAACACCAGACTGAGCCTGGCAATGCTTTGCCTTGGTGAGACTTTAAAACCTCCAAGGACAGTGATTCCAAACCTCCATGGATAACCTGTTCCAATGCCGCACTACATTGCTGATGAGAAACATTTTCCTAGGAAACTTTTTCCTAGTGGCCAATCTGATCTCTCTGCTAAGCTTTCAAATAATTCACTGAAACTAGTTGAGACAGGATCTTTAAGCTGTGGTAAACTAGACAAGCCATGTGATATGATTTCTGTTACCTAATGAGATGAATATGCAAGTACTTCCTGAACCTTTCAATCTACCTTGCCTGTGACTGAAAATTCACTTTCTGTAGAGCTTTATTGCCCCTAAAATCTGCCAAATAAATTCTCATTGCAATTGGTAACATTTTTGATAGTCTCAGGTACAATATGCAAATGGAAATTCAACAGGAAATATTATTTCTGTGCCAGTTCTTAAGCAAATTCATGGTTGGTCTTAGATTAAAACACACTGATAATCCATTCTCTTTGTCCACTGAAAGTATATAGCGGTTGTCAGTGTGACAACGTAACCAGTAGTAAAAAAAAACTGCTTTATAATCATTAAATTTAGTATAATGAGTCATTTGTTACTTCAGCTATAATGCCAAGAAATACACTACCAATTTCCTTGCTACCACCACCACCACACTTCAGTGAAAAGAGTAAGTACATATACAGATAACTCAATTCACTGCAATGGCTCAAAGCCAAAAAAATTGCTTTCATTCACTACTGTGTAAATACAATGCAACAAAATCATCCTATTACCTTTATAAACAATAAAATATTTAATGACTTCATGTGTTTGAAGTTCAACAGGACAAACCTTACATACTGTTAAAAAAAGATCCAGTGGTTAGCTCCTCTTAACAGAAAATGAGAATGACCTGATGTCTCCATTAAACATTTATCATAGGGGCATTTTATGGTTTATATTTTTCATGGATCAGCTCAGAGACTTCTAGCCATAGGAAAAGCAAGACAGGAAATCCAGTAGCCCTCTAACTTTTTGCAAGAAATTTTTCACAGTCATTCCTTCAATGAATTGATGTTCAACCCACCATATGCCTCACGTAAATACATTCACACTGTAGGTCTAGGAAGTTCTCAGAAGTTCATCGAGAAATGAAATCACTGATGTTTCAAAGTGAGACAGTCAAAGCCATCTGGAACTTTGTATATCCAATTCTAATTACCTTGCATACAAACATAAAAAAATATTTAGACAACACATGAAATGTAAATGCTAAATGCTACTACCTACATCAAAATATCTGCATGCTATACACTACTCTCACATACTGAGAGTTGCTTATCAGTTATGCAAGTTAGCAGTGATGAAAGAATTGATCATCAACTGAATACAAAAGACTGTATACTGAAAGTCCAAATTGCTTAATGAAAAACTGACCAAATTACACAACTAACAATGACTTCATGCAAGTTACACTTTCTGGAGCTTTACTGACTGATACCAGCCTTACAAAAGTATCTTGGCAGAGATTAGTAAGGTGTACAGCTTTGGCTTTTTATTAAGATTATACCACAAGAACTCAGTTGACTTAAAAACCCTGATAAAAATGAGGGTGTATCCCTATAATGTTTCATTCCCATTTGATTTAGCTGCTCTGATACTTAACTTGTTTCTTCATTATAATTTAATTAAACTTATTCCACAAAAAGATATGCTAATACACACCTTTTTCTCACCATAGTATAAATAGAAGTAAAATATAAATGCAAAACTTAGGCAAAGCTTAACCAGATGTTGAAGCACTTTAGCTTTAAAAACATTTCATCAATGAATTCTGTATAATAAACTGATGAATGCAATTATGTGCATCCAAAGTAAACATGATAGGAGAGCTATCATTCTATAATTTCTTGATCTTTCATCTTCATTATGTTTACTTTATTTCATTCGACTCCACCACCAATTATTACATATTCAGTAAGTGACACTGGGATTTCAGACATGCTCCATGTCTTATTATACTCAATTACAAGGATAGAACAATTTCCCCAGAGAAATAGGTCTCTGAAAAAACTTTTGCATTTTGGTTTTGACTGTCTTTGTGTTGAACATGGGTGAGCAAATACCTTTGCTCCTTTGGCTTAATCATGGATTTTATATCCTGTAGAATATACAGTGGAAATAAGATAGTAGTGTCCTTACTGATACATCTGGTTGATATTAAAGTGATGAGGATTTCTGAGTAGAAACATTGTGAATGAAACATATTGCACACTCTGTAAGTGTATTCTAGTAAAAAGCAACAGTAACAAAAGAGTATGTATGTATGTATGTATGTATGTACGTATGTATGTATGTATATAGACAGACATATATGAAAGATAGCTCTAAATAGACTCTTCCCTTTGGCACACTGCAGAAATTTTAAATTTAAGATGACATCTGATGCAATTCAGTCCATTTTATCACTTAATAACCACAGAATTGCTTTATAAACATAGATAATATGTAAGTACACGGCAAGCAGGTGCTATGAGTTCTGCCCTTTCCCTTCCCAATACGTTGGAGTTGTGATAAAGCACTACAACAGAGCTGTTTTATAAGTGCCAATACTACCACACCTCCTTTCCAATGCCCTCTGTTAGTGTGGCACACCCTTGTTTGACAGGAAATATCACCTTATGTTCAGTCGTTCTTTGGTTTTCTTGAGTAACTATTTCAATCAGTGTGACATAGTTACCATACATTAAGATTTTGTCCTTTTTACACAGAACTATACTGCGGTGAGGAAAAGGGAAAGAGCCCTAGGACACACACAAGAGAAAGTTGCCTGGCACAACCTGGGAGTGGCTATGCAGTGAGTAGAGTCAATGTGCTGATAACGCTCTGGGTGAAGTAGTAACATTTACTTACCATCATTCAACTGCTGTTTTCTGTGGTCTATTGCTTTGCTTTGTGTGAACAGGGAGGCAAAGGAGGCTGACCTCCTCCTTCACTATTTTTTCAGATAGATTAAATCCTAATATGCACTACAAACAAAGATGACCTCACTGAAGAAGTGGGAATAGTTAGGAGCTGGTTGGTCTGCCATGATACATGACAAACTGTACTCTTAAGCTGTGGGTTTTATAATAAAAAATGTTTGACATAAATACCAATTTCAGGCACACTTTACTCATCCAGTCTCAGCTCTTCATTCTCAGACTGCCCTTGGCTTGTTGTCCTCTCTGACCCTTCAGCACTACTATTTGTGAGGCTACACTCTGAATCAGCTTTGAAATATTGATCCTGATTTAGAAAGTTGTATCTGATTCAGTTAAAACCAAACAGAATTCTACAAAACCTCGATTTTGCAGTGTATTCCTTAAGATTAATCCATTCCTTCATTTTGTTCAGAGGTTGGTCCCACACACAGTTATCCTGGCAAAAATAGTGACTCATGGGAATAGGAAAACAACAAGGATACTGATGTCTTATAGTATCACGAATCCATAGCCTTAAGGCACATCAAGTGTTTTTGTGGCCAGTTGCTACTGAACACCTGCAGTTGTCACTAAGGGTGGCCAGACTGGCTATCACTGTTAAAGATGAGTCACAGGTTGGGTAGCATTTTACACCTACTTTGCACAGACATAAATTGGAAGGCTCTGAAGATCAGATCTTCTTGTCTCTTCAGATCTCTGAATTACTTTCTATCTATGCAGGAATCCATGCCTGAGAATGTATCTACAGCAGGCAAAAGTGTATTTTTGCTGTGTAAATTTCTGTAGAAGGGAACATTGTAAAGCAAATTTTTACCAGCAACATGCCTCACTTGTAAGATTTAAGCTTATGCTGGTCAGCTCCTGGTAAGAACACATCTTTTCTCCAGGGGAGCAAGGCAAAAAGACTCAATAAAAAAGGGTGTAGATCTTGTTCAGTACGCAGGGTTCTGCTCTGTACCTCTCACTGTCAGATGAGCCATTCTGTACAGGATGAGATTTTTAGTAAATGATATAGAGCTTTTCCCTTCATTTAACCATATTTTTGTGATTGTATAAATTCAACCTCTTTTTCCTCACAACATATCTTACAAAAAATAACTTTAAAAAACATTCCTTTGCATTAGTATTGAAAGAGCAAGACTCGATGCATCTAACCCCTGTGAACCTTCTGGGTGCAGGGAAACAAGGTGGAGCCCACCGCCTACAATCAAAGATGAGCTGCTTTAATCAGAGAGACAGCTTGCATTCTCAGCTTTTGATTTCCACAAAGCCTGTTTGTTTTACTTAAGGCTAGTTTACTACGCCCCTGTTACCATGGGATTGCTAGGGAGCTAAGCCACACCTTTATGAACATACTTAGCACTTCCTGCACAGTGCAGCCTTAAGAGCAGTCTCCTATACACCAAAGAGATAATTGGAAGCAAGAGAGCATAAAAAGCTAGATCTTAAGATCTTGGCTGGCTGGCTAAACCACTGTATGTCGCCTGTGTGCTCTTGTTAAATAGCTCACATAAGGTTTTGGGGAAGTGTTTACCAAGAGATGTATTTTTCAAAAGGAATCCATGCCTATTTTTCAAAAGGAATCCATGCTCATTGATAATATGTTTCCTACCATTTTATCAGTTTGAGTCCAGCTCTTCCGTTGGTGGCTGCTCTCTGACTAGGAGAAAATGAATGGTGGATTCCTCTCAAATCCCTCTGGGCTGATATATATTCTGTATTAGGGTAATGGTAGACTGACTGGCAGTTCCAACCAACAGGATGAGGGTTCATTATATGTAAACAATCCTCCTTCTCTGTACTTTGAGGCAGCATGGTGTAACTGCTAGATTGCTTACATACTCCTTTTTCTGGTTCACCTGTAATTTAAATATCAAAATATTTGTCAGTCCTGGCTGATGCTTAGTATTTATATGAATCTCAGGATTGTTTATTACATATAATACTTAAAGAAACAATTTTTAAACACTTGTTCAGTATGATAAAAATCAAAACGCTGAACTTGCTGCTGAAACTTATGCTGCCCAAAAGTTGCCTAAAGCACACGGAACATTCATATTAGAAACCTCTTCTTACTGATGAATCATTCCAGCAGCTTCACTCATTCTTCCTCTCCCCTTCCTTCTGATTCAGGATATAAAACCATCTTTATATATACATACATATTTCCACTCTGTACTGCAAATGGGCTAACAGTAGAGTTTATGTGAGTGTAAAGAAAAAAATAACACCATATAAAAGACTGGGATGTCAGGTTACCATTATGCTTTTCTTAGAGTTCTTGTGACACGCTATAAATTACAGTAGCTTTTAATGCTTGGGTGGATAGCATGATGATTAATAAGATAGTTACTAGCACAGCAGTAAGGTGGAATAGGTGTGAGTAATTGTATTCTGTGGGAACTTGATCAACATCCTACAGCTCATGGGCATTAAAGTATTTCATAATTACAACAGCTAAAAAAACTGTCAGAAAATCAACAGTATTTTAATGCAAGATTCCTTCAGGATTTCTTAAAACTTAAAATATTTACAGGTGGACAACTACAGAAAATTAAGAGTTGGGAAACAGTTGCTTTGCTATTTTAAGGATGAAACTTGCAGTATACATTACCATGATACAGGATCAAATGTAATGGGAAAAGATTCATACTTTAACAGTTACATTTATGTTGTGCAGGCCTAAAAGCACACAGTGCATCTCGGGATGCATCTTCATTGCCTCAAATCAACAGCACTCTCTCTACAACATATAGTCACAATGTACTACTGAGAAGTGGGAAGGGATTGTGACCATATACATACTGGAATGAGACTAGTAGGTGTAAAATATCAGCCAGTTTCATTTATTTGCGCAGTTTATCTGTAGCAGCACAACCAAAGCCCTGTATGCAAACAGCCTTGGCAATTGGGGGTGGAGGTATGTACTCTGCAAAGACTTCATATGAAGCAATACCCTTTTACTGGGATTAGTTGCCTTTCTCGAGACTAGGCTCAAAGGGATTTACAAAACCACTATATACACACAGTCATAGAGCAACTTCTTCATTGTTGTATGAACAATGTGCTGTGTAAGGTAGAAAGTTTTTTGTTGTTGTACTTTTTTTTTTTTTTTTTTCTCAGGTAGAATATAAAACATCCCTTTCTTAGAAGAATTGAGTGGGACTGCTAACATACAGATTAAGCAGGCAAGATTAAACAGTCTCAGTTAAATCATATGATCACTAACAAAAAAGTTAAGTGTGTTTCAGGAAAAGGGATAATAAAGTCAACAGTTCTGCAAGTCAGGCCCACAGGTTCCTAGTTCCTGGGCAACAAATATTCATTGCCAAGTGCTGTTATTGAATATCAGATTTGCTTTTCAGTCTTCTTGTCTTTCCACAATGCAATCAAGGCTAGATTACAAGCTTGTCACATTTAAACAGTGACCTTCGCTTAGCACTGGGTGTGGTGGTTTACACAATCTATGAGAAATACTGAGGCAAAGGATATGTATTGAAATGTTCTCAAACTTATAAAGCCTCATTTGGTGTCCTCATTTATTTAAGGTGAAACAACTTTTAGAATGTATCAAGAAAAAGTAGTATGGGGATGAAATATTGAGCAGTTTACTGAGACAAAGAACAGTAGTTTTAAGAGCATGTTTCATATACGCAGAAACAAACAAACAAACAAACAAACTTGGGAATGTGTATCTTCTATAGAGCTAAAAGGATAAAAAAAGACATACAAAGCTAACTAATTTTTGTTTCAAACACTTCAATAGCTTCAACACTGAATTTCAGAAAGATAAAATATAGCAACAGTTCAGTTTTCTAACCTATTTCCTAGATCAAAAAACATTACTTCAAGCAGTGTAATGTTAACATTTGGATAACAAGCTCACTAAAATACAGAATCCTGTATTATATACAAATATGTATGTATATCTACATGCACATACACATGGAGTCTTTGTTATATGTTTACATTCCTTACCTTTGCGCTCCCTCAGTCTGAGGGAGAGGCAGACACTTGATCTGTCTCCTTTTAGCCTTTCTGGCTTCCTAAGATCTTCCTTTAGTTTATATTTCTTTATACTTCCTCTGAAGCATCTGAAAATGCTAAATACAAGCTAAGTATAAGGAAACACAAAGATTAAATGTACAGAGCACAACTTTCCCACACTAGTAGTACAAGTATAATTACAAGTATAAATTGAATACATACTTTATACATTGTTTAGGACATATAGTCAGTACTGCCTGTCCCTCCCCTCCAATGAAGGGAAATGACACTTCAAAGAAAAAATGTTTTAATGGAGTGAAATTCACACCTGCTACAATACCATTATATACTTAATATTTTTACATTTCATTTGAACATGGCTTTTCTATCAGCAGTATATAGAACCTTATTTATTTATTTAGAATGATTGCCTAGAAGAGAAACACTCCTTCCATGCAAAATGCTTCTTTAGGGTACATTTCCTCCTTTCCTTCCAGCAATACCTTCATCTTTAAGCAGTATCACTCCGAAGCTGTTATTCGTATGCAACAGTTGCTCCTTACGTAGCCCTTAATAATTGTTTTCCTTTTAGACTGGGTTATTGTCATGTACTCAACGCAAAGCTGTTGTGTTCAACTCAACCTTAAATCCTAAAATAAACAAACAAACAAACAAACAAACAAATAAATCAGAACTGTTTAATTTACATTAGTGAATTTTAGAATTAAGTAAAACTTTTTTTTTTTTTTTTACATGTTATGACCTATAAAATTCTATGTAGAATGGGTATATACATTCATTGTTTTTCTTTCTCTCCTGTTACTCCTCCATGTGTGTGTGTACATGCCCAACACTGCCACAGTCATAGTCAGTATGCCTCACTTTGGTATCCTTGCTATAACAAAAGGAGTGACTAACAGAATTCCATCTGTGAGTATGTGGGAACTCAGGATATCTGTTGCTACTTCAAATGAACGTAGAATTGTATTTTAACCACAATTCAAGAGGCATCTGCTTGACAGGACCTTTGGAAGCAGATAGAGATATGCTGCAGTTACTTAGAAGAGTATAAAGGAACTCTATAGCAGGCTTTAGTCCAAAGTTGGATCACGGCTGATTATTTTCCAGGGAATACAAAGATCCCAGATGTGATACAATTCAAATTCCTACGAAATATCTATTTTTTCTTACCATTGACTCAGTTTCTCAAGAAGTTTGGGTGATGTGACAGATGTCAGTTGTGAGGGCAGCATTCTGCACAGCACTAGCTTGTTGTATTGGAATCCCACTATTGCTTCCTGCTGAGTAAACTCAGTAGAAGTTGACAGATGAAAGACTCCAGCAAGCCTTATAACAATTCATTTCACAATCCTCAACAGTAAAAGGGTGATTTCCTGTAGAAGTGTAAAACAAGAAAAGAAAAGCTTTATTGCTATTTTTGTATATATTAACTATATTATAGTTATTGGACTCTGGATCCATCTGAATAGAGAATGAATTGCAACTGTTGCACTTGCTCGTTGTTCCCTATTCCTATGCACTATTTGGATGCCTTTATTCTGCCATTGAAGTCGCAATGAATGTAGATTTTAGGGTTATTCATAATACTGATCTTCATCTTGAAGATTCCAAACTTTGTGTCCTTTGCCCATTACTAAGGAGCAGAACTATATTAATGGAACATAACTGTCATTTAACCTCTACAAGACCACGCATTGGCTTAGGCAGGCAGAGAAATAGCTGAAGTTAATGGGGAAGACCTTTAGGCAAACATAGTATGATAATGCTATGTATGTTTCCCCATGAAAATAAGTATGGTTTGCCCATGAAAATAAGAATGTCTTACGAGAAATGCACTGAAAGATGGTAGTGGCATAGTATCCTGCACTGGTGCTCTGCAGTTACTGTCTCACCTTCTAATCAAATGGTAGGTGCTATCATCTGAACCAAAACCTCATTATAGATTTTCTCCTATGGCTTCATATTTAAATATGAATTTGCATTAATCTGTATGAAATAAAGATGTAACATTAAGCTGCACTTAGACTACTTCTGTTTTTGGACCACTCTACTGACTATAATGCCTTCAGATTAGCAAAGTCAACCTTAAATGACTCATTCTTGTTTTTGTTTGAAAGAAAACTCTGCTCAACAGTTGTGTGCACAGTTTAGTCTTCTGTTTCTCATGCTTCCCTCATCTTAATTATAGCAATTCTCCTTAACATCTTGGGAAGATGACAATTGAATACCTCCCAATGATCAGACTTTTCCCCCCAGGTTTATATGGTCTCTGGCTTTGATTTTTTTTTTTTTTTTTTTTTTTACCCTGAAGAAGTGTATCAAAACATGTAGCTGTATCTAAAAAAATATAGGAGGCATGTTCAAACAGTAATAAGTCTCACACTTCATATGCACTACAAAGAAAACCACAGGATAATAGACATATCCAATTTTAAATATAAAATAGGTATGTTTATATACATATAAAATGACATGTGGGAATCAGATATGAGACTTTCATAATACAGGGGTGATAGACACAAACCTTGAAGAGGCCATGGATATTCTCTTTCCTGTTTTAAACAAGTGTTTTTGTTTATAGCCCACCCAGAATTAGGTCACCTTTGAAAGTGTTCTTAGGCAGTGAATGCACAATACACCCAAGCTAAGAGGACAAACGTACTTCTGCTGCAGTTGCACTGCTGAATAGCTTGTCTCAAGGAGGAAGGAAGCAAAAAGGAGAATTTCAACTTCTTAGGAAAAACCTGAGTCTTTTATCTTGAGTTGTAGTTCTGGAAAGAATTTATAGCCCATAGGAACAATCAGTAGTAGCAGTGTTTGTTAATAGAAACACTGCATCACATATGGTAAATGGCAAATGTCCATTTGTTTGCTCAGTTTAACTTTCATCATTAGTACATTAACCCTCACAGCTGAATAATGTGGCATCCTCTGCTTCCATGTGTTCTACTAATGTAGATCAGGGTAGTCAAGCTATGATGCAGAAGGTGAACACAATCCACAACTTACTTCATTTCTCATGGGACCTACAGCTAATCACTTTTTCATAGCGCGAATTACTAGTTAATACAGAAGTATGTACTAATATTTGGCCTGCCAAAAGCATTTCAAAGATCTATTTAGCCTTAGAGTAAGGAATGGGTTTCCTGACCTGCTATAGATTACTTTGAACAGTTTTGTCAGCCAAAACCAATAAATTCCATTTGCTTCTCTGAGCTTCCACGGAAGAAAGTACAGTCCTATGGGGTCGTCAGACCAGGGCAGGTACATCCCATCTAATTTCCTTCAATGTCATCTGCATTACTTTCAACAGCCAACAAAGGTGTTTTAAGACATTTCAGATGATTTTGCCCATACAGTGCTAGGGAGCATTCACATGATCTTTTCTGCTGTTCAGAAGTACTCCAGATGATAGGACACAAACAGGTTATAGGTGATAGCATATTTAAAAGTCTCAGCAGTGTTGCAAAGAGAATGCTGGGCTACAGTTTACCATGATCTTAGCAGTTCCTTAAACTGATACTCTGCTCTGTGACTTTTCATCTCAGTGTACATGGTGAAATTACTGCAAACTTGACTGAGGGCATTTGCATTTTCTATGTATTGTTTCATTGCACGATATTAGCAAGGGAAACTAAGATAGATATGATACCTAAATCTGAAACTTTTATGGTTTGAACAGGCTTACATGACCATCTGCAAGCTTGAATTGAATTCTGAACTTAAACTCTGATCAGGACATTTTAGTTTGATATTTACCTTTTCAAGCAAAACTTTTCTAAGCAATTTTTGAAGTTACCACCAGCAAAAGTGGGAAGTCCTTCTTGTTTCCCCACTCTTTTCTTTCCCAGCTTCACTTATCCCGTTTCTTTATACCTGCTGTGGTCAGACTCAAGCTCAGCCAGTGCAACTTGTTAAATCACCAGTAACCACCTTCTGGTCACTAACTTGACTTTGTTCTACAGGGATGCAACATCCCTTCATCCTTTTCATTACCTGTTTAAAAAAAAAAAAAGAAAAAGAAGAAAAAGAAAAAGTAAAAGAAAAAGAAAAAGAAAAAAAAAAGACTATTTTGTCTTTGTAACCACAAGAATAAAACTGTTTTTTTAAGACTCTGACTCCCAGACTATCTTTTAGCTAAATTAAGTTGCAGTTTCACATCCTTTTTCTTTCTTGGGGGCAAGCTGGGTTTAGAAATGTTGCTGCTTTTGCAAGTACTGCTGCCCAGAAGAATGATCCTGGAACTGTGCCCTTATAGGGTCCTTCAAACAAATATGTTAGTATGAGAGGTGACATAAAGAACAGACTTCTTAAGATTTCCTAACTAGAATATTATGGCACACATCCTAATCAGTGCCTCCTACAGACTATGCCTCCATACTGGTCTAAAGACGTAAGAGTTACTTTACAGATGCATGTAGGGAAGGAGGTAAAGCAATAAAGTGAGATTAAGCAATAAGAAGCCAACTTTTCATTAATGGGTCGTGCGCTCATAGCTACTTAGCAGTATTATTTTAAATATCCATAGCAACCAATTTAGCCTCTGGGTAGTCTTTAAATTACTTTTTGAATCTTACATTTTCAAATCTTTTTAGAGTGAGAACACGCAGATGTAACAGCTGGAGAAGCACAACAGAACAGCGCTGTCCTTAAACTTTCTACAAAAATCAAAATAGGAGAAAGAAGCTGATCTTGGACAAGATTGTGTTTGTTTCCCAGAATATCACAAAAACTTGATGGTATGGAGACAGATCTTTTCAACACATCAGATGCACAAGCACACGCATTCTGTTTGTCCTCCTTAGGTACTTCCAAACAGATTTACTTATAGAAGTGTGCATAGACAAACCCTTTAGACAGTTGCTGTAAGCAACTTTTAGTCTGCTACTTTAGTCTGCTTTTAGCCTGCTATAAAGAAATTCAGGTTTTTGAGAAGGGGCTCCAATCTGACGACTGCTATTGTCATTTTAGGAACATCCTGTCCCTATTTGCTAGCCAGCTTCGCTCATGAATAAATACCATGCAGCCATTTTTTTTCTTCCCCATCCCACCTTTTAATAACAAAAGCAGCCTCAGGCCATTAAGCCTTCCCCATCACCCGTTAATCTCCAGGAAACAGCTTCTTTCTCAATTGTTGTTGCTTAACTGATGCAACATTTAACACCCCAGATGAATCAGCACTGTGCTACTAGTAAGCTTCTGACTTCACCGTTCTTTCGACTCCACAATACTAAATTTGCTGATGTGTATTTCGGGTAATTCAGATTACTACCGTTTGGGGAGGCCATTTTAGAGCCCACATTTGCCTCTGACACTTTCTTTGCTCTTCCTTTGAATCTGTCTCTAGATTCTGGTAAATGCAACTTACTCCTATTGCCTGATCCATTCTGGTTAACAGAACTCATGATGACTACATTGTTTTAGATGTTTTCTTAGCATGAAAGTTCCTTGATAATGTTTTTTGGTGGTGGTGGTGGTTTTTTTTTTTGAAGTTCAGGGATTCAGGCTTTTTTTTTTCCCCAATTTAATCAAGCAGAATAGTCTATAAGTAATAGAAATAATATTAGTCAGCAAGATCTTGTCTTCAGCTTTTAAAGCTTATAGCCAGCAAATAAAATAACCCAGACATCAGAAAAGGAAATCTCCATTTTTTTTATTTTTTTTTTCTTCTATTCATGTAACTCCTTACTGTCCCAAACGGGAAGAATGCATTGTCTTTGAGGCAATTGCTCTAGTAATATTTTTTTACTCAGTTGTACCCATGATCTCATCGACCCTCCTTAAGGGCTGAGGCTGTGGGCTGCGTTTATTTAGCAGCCTCTAGCGGTTCACCACAGCAGTTACCAAAGGCTGTATCTTCGTGTGCTGTAGCTGCAGCACGTACCTGCTCATAACTTGCACAGAGCTTTCCAGGATACCCTTTCCAGGATGATGTAGTTACGTGCCGGCCTATGAACATGGATGAAAAAAAATACAGCAGAAAGATAAGACAATATTATTCAGCTCTGTGCCACACAAGTTGATTTGATCCTGAAATATTTACATTGGGGTAGTGACTTAAAGGAACTGCATACAATCAAAGCAAAAAAAGAGAAGCAATAGCCACACGATGCCTGATTTGTCCCACGTGCACTATGTCAGGGGATGTTTCTTACAGTGATTTATCTTGAACTTTATGTAGCTGGTCTTAAAAGATGCTACAAATTTCACATGCTAAATAGATGTAAGATTTCCAAGATATCTCACATTCTAATGACAGTCTTCTAGGAGAAGACTGTCACAACTAGGACACTAGGAGATGACATTCACAACTGCAAAAAATGTCTACAATTTGTGAACATTCAGCAACATTCTAGTAAACAGCAATTGGTGGTTCATGACATATTTGACATACAGAGACAATATATAGGAATTTTGCTGGCCGCATTGTGAGAACTAACTTGGGGTCTGAAGGAGCTGATGCATTTAACAATGTCTGCCTCTTTACTTTTGTCATCACATAGCTTCACATAGCAAGAGACTACAGAAATGCTCTGGAAGAGGCATCTTGCCTGGAATATTAAAAAGACTGGAAAGACTTTCTTTAGCCTTCTCCAATTCAACAGAGAATTTCTAATAATGAAAAATCATTATTAGAAATCAATAATTGAAATAAAACTTCGTACTTCAAAAGAACAAATTTTGGTGCATGAAAAGAATTACTTAATGAAGTGAACTGGACCTTCATCAATGACTGGAGTGGAGGGAAAGCTTCAAATGTGTTTACAGTCGAGGTGCCAAATCTATGTTACTTTAACTACAAAAAAAGGCTTCAACTGTAACTAGATAAATAATCACTTCAGAAAGACAGGGATTTCAATTAGTGCCTTATATAAAAGTCACACACTTTATAAAACACAGTTAATCATTTACAAAATACATTCAACACATTTAATATATTAATATATATGAATAATGTAAAATATAATTATAAATTTAATTATAAGGACCTTTTAATTGTTGCCATTGTTTATAATCACAAAATGAATTATAATGACCTTTTAGTTGTTCCATTGTTTATATCTTCTTATGTAAACCTGGTGATCTTTTTGTTGTATTAAGTTGGTAATCTAATGTAAGGACTTGAAGTTTACAGAGAAATTTTGGGTTCTGAAACTCACAAAACCATAACATTTATTTATTTTGTGACAGATAGACAGATATACATTAATATGACTCAATTTTTCACACTAGGTTTTTCCACTGAAGAGCAAGAAAACAAGAGTCATGGACAGCAGGGCTTCAGCTTTAAGGACAGCCTTTGCATTTTGTTCTGCGCTGCTCGAGGATGTGTTGATCCCCACGTAATAAGGATCTTGTCCTATATTGAACAAACTCAACTAATTTGTTTACTTAGTAGTTACTTTGCAATATATAAAATGTCATTATTTGCTTATGAAAAAAAATCAGTTATGAAAGTAGAGAGCATTTTTATTTGGGAATTTTCTTTGCCTTGAACATCCCACTAATACTGCTCTTACTATAACACTGCATTAGTGTGACAACAAGAGAATGAAACTTAGCACCATCAAAGAATCAGTGTTATCTGTCTATTTTTTCTCTCCTAAACAGAGATAAAATAAAATCTCCCATAAACTTTGACCACATAAGTGTCTTCATGTTGCTGTCTTTAAAACTGCTATTAAATTACTGTGAGCCACACACTTCTTAATGCGTGTGTGCAGTACTCATGCTATTTTCTAATCAGAATATTTTAGGTGTGCGTCTTTCCTATGCCCATGTTAACTGAATTTAAGCCTGAAGTTAACTGAATTACCAGAAGGCAACTGAATAGTCAGAATGATGCATGACCTTAGGATGATGATTAAAATATTGTTCCTAGCTATATACCTCATTTCTGTGGCGTAGAGTCTCAGATGTCTAGGGGTCAACCCCTGATTTACCATAGTTTCAGAACACCTTGCTATAAGCTATGATTTTGGAGGCTTAGAGTGGCTTTGCAGTCCTAATAAAGCTAAACTTGATGTGTATCCTGTTCCTGTGTTCTTGCAGAAGTTCAGTACAGTAATGCTGCAGTTCAGAATCCAGCACTCTGAAGATAAATATCACAGATTCTGATCTCAACGTTGCAGGCTGTAAATGGCAAAATATGCCAAAAAACAACAACAACAAACAAAACACCCAGCAACTGCAGCATGAACAGTTGCGGCATCCCCAAAGAGCAGCAAGTGGGACAGTATGGGTGTGAACCACTGCAGTTATTCAAAGTAAAGTGTCCCTGACTGTGAATCTGAGCCCTTGGACATCCTCAAATAGGATGTCTAAACAAACAGTAGCATGTATACAAGTCTAGAGATGTCAGGAGCCAGCCCAAGCTTGGACCAGATCATTAATCCAAATCCTGAGGCAAAACTAAGAACTGAACTAATTTATTTTCTCTTCATTTTATGCCCATATACACTACTTCACATGTAAAACTGGTGATCGTGACAGTGAAAAAGGTATGCTGCATTTAAAGTACCTACTTAATAATTACTCTGGTGAACTGAAACTTTAAACTCTCAAACTTCTAAACATCCTGCTCACTCTGTTTAGGATCCTTATTTTTTTTTTTCAGTTGATTCTTTCAATTTTCATCAGAAACAAATACAAAGGGAAGAGCTAGCTTCACTGTCAGCCTGGCTAAAAAAGACTAGTGAAGCAAGCTCTTCCCAGCAGCAATTACTCAGCGCAACAGACATGTTTTTACCTACAACTGAAGATCTACCAACCCTGCCCCAAGGGGAGAATAGCTACCCCACCTGTCAGCATGCAAGTATGTTTGGTATGTTTGGTCACATTCAATGGAAAACCTGTGAACCCACTTACAAGAAGATGAAGGTTTCTCATTACCTTGAGAGGCATGTGTTTTCAAGAGATCAAAACAGTTGGCTAAAGAGATACTTTAATACTGGGAAACAAAATGTGCAAGGTTTTACACTTCTACAAAAGATACTAGGAACACCCAAGAAAACTTTTGTGAGCTCTGGTGCAATCTCAGTGCAGCCTCAGGCTGTTAACTCTCCCTCAACCAAAATGCAAAATTGCTTTCGGGTGACACAAGCTTCATTATTTTTAGATTTCTTCATAATGTTCTGAGATAATTTCTCATAAATCCAGAATCATTAAACCATTTGAAAGCATTATTTGTGCTACATTAAAGAATATTTATTTTGTCATTATTGCTGTGTGCTTCAAATTTCCTGATATCCCAGGCTGGTAGGCTGGGATACCCAGCAAGGCAGGAAGTGCTAAGAAAGTCTGCTGTACCAGGTCTGTGAAACCAAAGTCTTAAATATCTGGACTCATATAAAATTGTGGGATGCAAATGTCAACATGGAAGAAAACTGTTTAATAGTTTTTTCAACAAAACTGCGTTACCAAGGTGTTGTATCTTTCTAGTTCAGGCAATGCAAGGGTTTACCCACCAGAACTGTGTGACCTGGCATACCAAACAAATAAGCTTTTTTTTTTTTTTTCTTTTTTTTTTTTTTAATAAATGTTTTTGTGATTTGTCCCCTGTAAAAGTGCTTATTGGTTTCCATTTTTCTCCCTTTTTCCCCAGTAAAGATGACTGGGTACAGCAGTGGGGTAAGATAATTCATGCTGTGCCTGCACCATTAGTGTTTTTTGTACTTGAATATAGTAATCCTGCCTCCCAGATACTGCAAAGCTTTGTGAGTGTGTACACATAACCATCCCTATCAAAAGAATACAATGTAATTTAGCTTTATAATATATATTTTCCATCCTATCCTGGGCAACTAAATAATAGTTATTTTAAAAGGTGTAAAATTACAGCCTTGTAGGCTGAATCTGTCTACAGAGAAAATGAAACAATCTATATATAATAGTTTAGGCTAGATTTAACCTCCACGTCATTGAAGCTCTGTTTCTCTGCTGGTGCTGAAAATCAGGGGGATGGTTCAAACAGAGATATGTTTTTCAACGAGAGCACTTAAGGATAAGCAATATCTATGAAAAATCATAGAGACACAAAACAGATTGCAATCTACTTCCTGTTTTAAGATGGACTGGCAAATTTCCAATTACAGAAACTTCTGCACTAGCAATGAGTTGTTCTTATGCCTCCTGCCTTTTAAACCAGTGACATGTTATTTGTGATGACACTGAAGTATTACTTAAATTTGTGAATGAGCTAGCTATAATTCTGGTGGTCACAGAAAAGAAATAACCTAAAGAACTATACCTGAAAATGTGTACTGTCTATTTGCAATTACACCAAGAATACAAACAGCATGTATTTGTAGGAAAATCAGGCAAGTAGCGTCCCATTCTGCTTTTTTTAGTATAATTACCTGACTGATTATCTTGATGTCAATTCTCCAGTTATGTTTATGACTGACCATTCTAGAGGTTCTCTAGTGGCTTCCATAGAAACAATAAGGCACATTTGTATTCTGAAAAAAAAAAAAGAAGTGAAAATTAAAACTTACTTTTCAAGTGCTTGAAGGAAGGGACTGTCTTGATATTCTGTATTTTCTGTACCTAAGTGTGTTTAAAGAGTTCCCTGCCCCTCTTCTGGGGTTTGGTACAATGGTTTATACACCTATAGGGCTGCATGATGAAATGAATCAAGGCACTAATATGAGAGAAAATGAATAAGCCTGAGAGAAAGGGTTATTTCTAACACTGATGCTTTCCTCAAACATAGTCCCACAGACAGTATTACTCTCAAGACCAAGAAGCATTCATGAGGATAGAGGTGTAAAGTGAGCAAGTGCTGTAAAACTGCCTTTGCCGCTGACAGAAAAAAATTGCCTCCGTGCTTCAAATTCCTGATTTCCAAAACATTTCTGTGGACTGACTGTGCACAATCAGCTCTTGCTTTGGAAATAAACAGACTGCTACTAAAACTAATTAGAACTTGTGCAAAATAGTATATACATTAGTCATACAGGTTATGTGTTACATTGCGTATTACCAAAATACTGTTAAAATCAACCAGTGTTTTTTTTTTTTGTGTGTGTCCCCAAATCATCATTGTATTTACAGGCCTCAATCAGGCTGGTCCTTCACAATGGTTTTCATCTGTTATCCCAATATTTCCAGCCAGATGCCACTTTTTGCTCCTTGTTTATTTACATCAAAACTGTCTTCGACATTATCCCTTAAACGTAGAAAACCCTGCCCAAATTAATTAGCATTCAACTTAAAACTCACCTTCAAGACATGTTTTTACTTTGATGTTTACAGTAAACTGCCAATTAACAGTGGATAGGAAGACTGCAGACAGGGAATTTTGATACTGTAAACACTGTTTACTTCCAGCTACAGGAAGTCTACTAGGTACGCAAATAACTAGTCTTGTAGTTCTGTCTTCTTTCCTATTTTTTCCACTAAGTCGCTTTGCTACTGCTATTAAAATATACTAAATGAAACCTCTGTGTGCTGTACTAATAGCATCAGAAAGCTGACTGTTGCTATATGTCTTCTGTTTGATACTGTGGTTGTATGAAGTAATATCAGTGGGTAAAGAGCAAAGTTGCTTAATTTACATTTATATGCATGGTAGCATTGTGCACTAGTAACTCCCTATTTTATTTTATTTTTTCAAGATCCATACTGATTTTTAATTAAATTTAATTAAATTTAGAAGCAAAATGTTTCTTTCTTTAAAGCTGTTACTGAGATATAATAAATTTTACTTTTATCTGCCTGAGAAGGAGTTGAGGGACCAAAGCCAGGTCTCTTACTTCAATACTTGCCCCATATCCCAAGGGAAAAATTCAGTCATCTGTAAAACAGGAAAAGGAATGTAATAGACTAAACTGGATCAGATCAACTAAGCTTCACCACAATAAACTAATCTAATTCTCTATTACACTGTTCAAGAATGAAAAAAAATAGATAAAGCAATTACCAATCCCTGAATCCCTGAAAGCAGAAATTCAGTTTATTCCTAACTTCTGACATATTTTGTGTGTGTACACATAGACACATGCACCGGAAAAGGGCTGCACCTTATCTTGTGAATGCATGCTGTTTTTACTATTTTCAGGGGAATCTATAGCTCTGCAGAGTATAGCATGTTAATGCATTAAAACTCTTCTAAATGTCAACAGATCAAAATGATTTATTGAGTAGTACATTGGCAATGATTAACAATGGAAGCATTACCTATGTACAATGGCCTAGAGAACACTGGCCCAAAAAAAAAAAAAAAAAGCTAACTCTTTATGCTTTGTTATGTGAATACACAGCTCATTACGAGAGTCTCTGGAGTTCTGGTCTTGCTATGTCAGGGATATAGAGGGTATACATTTAAAAAGTCAATAGATATGAAAGCTTCCATAAAACAACAACAACTAAAGAACTTTTCCAAAAGCAGTTTTGTTATGGTCTACTCAGCAATAGGGAGAGAGACTAAAAACTTCATTATTACAGCAGTAGCTCACACAGTGTTAAAGGGTGATTCACGGTCAGCCACAAAGCCAATTCATTTTGTAGTTAGAAAGTCTTTAACATCTGTGCATGATGTCATGCATTTATGAGGACAAGTGGCAATAAAATAGACATACAAAATACTGAGCAGAATTAATCAGCTCTGTGTCATAGTGTAGCCTCTGTTTTCAAATACTGTGTGAATCTGCTTTCATTTACAAGTTCAAGTTCTGACAGAAGGAAAATTTATGGTATAGCTTTACAAGACACAGGCTTAACAGTACTTACATTACTGCGCCACTGACTCAACAGTTCAAACTGATCCTTTTTATCCCTCTTCCAGTATTTTATATTGTGAGCATCCTTCTTTTAGCACCAACATGACGAAGGTAGTGTAAAACAGTTGGTAGAATGGACTTGAATGACTGAAAGATGCAGCTGAAGAAACAAAGAAGAGAGGAAATGAGAATGGATGCAGGAGAATCAAGGTAAAAAAATTATGTTATAACTGACAGGAGAGAGATATAAAGAGAACATGTGGATACAAAGAACAAGTATAATGAGAGTATCAGCATGATGTATAATGAGAGTAGCATGACATATGCAAGAAAGATAATCTAAAAGGAAAAGCAGCTGTTATAGAATCAGAAAGTCTTGACTCTATTTCTAAGTTCCTATTATGGTTCTAAGAAATCCTAAAGAGGGTATGTGATCCACTAGGTTCTCTGCAAGTAAAATCAGAAAGAGTACATATCTGATAGGAAACATAGGAATATAAAAATCTAGAAGTAACTTTCAGACCTATTAAGTTTCATGCAATGAAAATGAAATTTACACAATTGCTACCAAATGCATTTTTTTTATGAAGCCAGGCCACTATGTATTTGCTGTGCCGTGCTCCTACTTCTCTTCCCTTCTAGCACTGGGAGAGAGATGTTTCTCAGTCACAGTCCTACCCTGAAAACTTCCAGCCTACAGTTCCATCACTTTCCCACATCACCTGAGCTGGAACACCTGTGCTACCTGATCTATGGCTTCAGGACATGCTGCTGTTTGTTGGAAGGGGTCTCCTGTTTATGGAAAAGAGCTGAGAAGTCTGATCTGTAAGATGCTACAGAGCTGGAGAAATTAAAATCCTTAGGTTGATGGAAGTAGCTTTTGAATCAGATATTTGACTAGACTGGTAACATCAGGAAAAAGTAAAATCTCTGACTCATCCTTTTTGACAGAGGTTAAGAGAGAACAAGTTTGGTGTATTAGAGTTACCTCTTGCTTTTCCTTAGGCTTTTTTCCTATTTGCTATTGATGTCTTGCTCTGTTACAACTTACTGCATTTTTATGGAAACTTCAGACTGAAGGAGAAAAAAAAACAATTCAAGGAAAATACAAATTAAACATTTACAGAACATAAGCAAATGTAGAGACAACTATGTTATCAAATAGTAAACAGTATTCACAGCAGAAAATTCAAATAGATGTAGTCCAAGCAACTGCAGAAGAATGCAAACACTGAGCAATTACATAGCCAGAAGTGGAGTAATAATGAGAACAAAAGATACAAATGATGGAGTAGGAAGAACTATAAACAAAGTCACATAGTGAAAGAAAACATTAACAAGAGAACACAGTGAATGAGTTCAATATGAAAAAAAAAAAAAAAAAAAACCAAAAAAAAAAAGCTGGAAAAAAAAAAAAAAAAAAAAAAAAAAAAAAAAAAGAAAATCTGGAAACATAGACAAGGAGTATTGAGAGGAGAAAACAGCAACAGAAAGATGAGAGAGATGTCAAGCAGAAAAGATTAACAATAGAAAAAAAGAATCATTGGGGTCCAGAAAGTATTTTCAAGCTTGCTCTGAAGGTTAAATTTGGAACAGGGAAGATGAAGGTGGGTTATTTATACCACATAAAGTTGAACCTCTCATTTAAGAAGATAATTTGGAATGCTTATATTCCCCCAACCAACCTTTTTTTTTTTTTTTTTTTTAATAAATAGTTGATAGTAGAATACATTCTTCCTCTAAGCTGCTTCAGGAGGTACTTCTTTCTACAAGGTAAACAGGGAGTCCAGAGGTTGACAAGTGGCTGAGCCACACTGACAGCTCTTGGAGGGAGGGCATCCAGTTCCTTCCCTCTTTCCAGCTTCTTTTACTTTTCTCCGACATTTTTCTGTATTGCATCTGGAGCTTATCTGATTGTTCTCAAGGTCAGGCAACTAAACTCAGTAACATTGCAAAAACTTACACTTTTGGGTAAAACGGTTTCTGCTGTTTTATTCTGCTCTTCTGCAGTCAAATGAGTTCCAGGGGTGGCACAGGGTAAGTAGTGAGATCACACACAAGAGCAGAGTTACGGAAGGACAGGGAGGGAACAGAGAAGGTCTCTTTGTCAGTATTAAACTTTTAATTTAACCCAAAGCATCTCCTGAAGCCGCAGTTTCATGACATAACCACCTCAGTTCAATACCCTAAGTTAGATGATGAGAATGGTGCCACTGCCAGCACTTATGTACAGACAAGAGGGACTATGAGGAGTCTTGCACACTTTTCAAACAGGTAGCTTCAGATTCTCATGTCTTTTGTACCAATGTTAACCAATTCATCCCCCAAACATTTGAGGAAAGTAAAATTTGTAATGTCTTCAATTTCCAACCTCTCCTTTCCTATTTTGCTCCTTAGCACTGCTGCTTTATGATAGTATCCAAAGTACTACATATGCTTTGAAGAGGAAGGCAGCATTAGATTTGCGTACCTGTGGTTTTTATTGCAAATCTCATTATGCCTGTTGGGTTTCATTTTTACCCTTAAAGACTTACGTTATGCAAATCAGTCAGAACCTCAGTTTTCAAATTTTTATTTCTCACTGGTGTTCACCATATACTCTTACTTACTTGTATGTAAGTATATAGTATGTATACTAGATGTAAGTCACTAAGGCTTTGCATAGTATTCAGACTAAATTTAGCCTAATTTCATTCTTAATTATTTCTCTTTCTACTATCCTGGCTGCTTGCACCTACTAAATTAAGTTTGAGCAAAAGGTGAAACAAGGCTTCTACTGCCTGTAGGTAGATGTACAAACAAGCCACTACAAGGTGAGCTAGGGTGTGAACACACAGCACATCACATGTTCTACAGAAACTGTCTGCAACCTGTTCTTTCTTTAGTTTATTATGTGCTATTACTACACAAAAGCTGACTTTACCATAGTTTGTTAGCCAATACACACTTTACAACTTTTAATTATCTTTAGATAATAAATGGATTTTTTTAAACTTCACTTTGTAAATATATATTTAATTTATTTGAATCTTTTGTTAAAATTGCCACATCCTCAAAAATTGAATCTTTTCTAGGAAAAGGAGTTATCTTTTACATTGCTTTTGACTGTCAACATATTCCTACTAGTATGGTAGTCAAAACCGGTCCTTGAGAAAGGATCTAACTTCCAAAACAGGTGCACATGGCAATAGACTACAGGTGACAGAACTGTAGGAGATATCAGAAAAAACATCAGGCAAAGTAAATACATGCTAGGAATATTCTTCCGAAACAACAAAAACAAAAGAAAACAAAACTTGGAACTAGTTTTCTGCTTAAAAACATTTTTATGTTCTGGTTCATCTGAAAACCTAAACGTTGAGCACATACTTAGTTTTAAGCTTTGGAGTGGTCATATGAAAGCCAGTTTCAGTAAATAGTGCATGCAGCAGTTATGCTGGAACAAACTCGTTGCACAATTAGGGATTTTCCTTGCTTTTGTAACATACATATAGTTGGTAGGCTACATATGTATTTTATAGACTTACAACTTTGCTAAGAAGAATTTATTTATCCAGTGAAAAAACATGGCTCTACATATGCACCCTCTGTATACAGAGCAGTGTATGTGTACACATACAGATGTGTCTTACAAACACAAACTTATTGTTACTGTTATTGATTGTTGCTACATCCCTTCAGAGACTTAATGGTAAAGTAGCTTACTTTTTAAATATATATATATGATACACATATATGTCCCATTTTGGTTTAGACAGAAAAAAATGTAATAAAGTATAATTGCTAAATCTAGCAATTCCAAAAAAAAAGTTTGCAAATTAGAAATGAGGCAAAAGAAAGCTTGCAATTGCTACCTCACTGAACTTTGTAAAGGCTTGGGACATGCCTGCCCTTCCAATTTTTTTCTTGGAATGACTAATTAAGATTTGCTTGCTAGTAGCTCTTTGAAGCTCTGAATTGAAGTTTTGACTGTTGGACTCAAAACTGTCATATACCTCGTACAAAGGTGTTTACTTTGCTCTCTTGAAAAGAGGTGCTAATGGGACTATTGATAATTGATAATAATAATTGCTGTCAATGGAATCTGAGCACAATATATGATTGAAGCCTTGTTCAGAACTCTTAAGCTGCTCTTTTCCATCTAGTTTGTTTATAATTATTTAAAAGGTGATGCAACCTTTTTTTGTATGCAGTGTGTTCTTTGACATGTAAGGTTTGCTGTCTAGCATTGTTAGTCAAAGTCATCCTGTCTTTGATAATGTCTCTTACCATAGTAGCCATGTTATCATAACTGTGTCATTTGATTTCATTAAAGATTTTATTGCAGTGAGGATTAATGAGATTGGATTAAGGTATTTTTAAATATTACTTACAATTTTAAAGGGAATTCTTAATAGGCATTGTTACTGCTACATGAAAATGGTCTAAAAAAGATAGAATGAAAGATGATAGAGTAGCTAGGCTTTTGAAGCTTTTCTGCACTGGACTGGACAATAATGTTCTCCTCTGTATCACATACCTTTTGTTACAGTTTTCCATTGTTTCTTTTCAGCAATTACCAGTAATAACATCAAGCATGATAGTGAGATGCAGATCCTGCAGGACATATATCAACCCTTTTGTTTCTTTCATTGATCAAAGGAGGTGGAAATGCAATCTGTGCTACAGAGTTAATGATGGTAAGTTTTGTAACAGAAGATGCTTGCATTAATAGCTCTTTCAAGTATTTGCATCATATCCTTCCATGGGGTACTCCAAGTGGATGCTAAAATGATAGTATAGTTCTTAATGTGTTTTTAAATCTCTAGGTTTTAAGTCAGACATAGCGTGCATTTCTTGAAGGAATAGGTCTTTTTGCAGTTCTGTGGGAGACAGAGAGGATGTAATCAAACTACCCTGATTACTTCTGTAATAAAATGAACTTACTCCATCAACTGCTGTTGCAATATGCAAATGGTAGGATGATGACAGATATTGTCTGCAATCTAAGCCAGATATTAGCATAAACAATACAGATTGAAGGTTCTTGTGAAATACTCTTTTGCATTAATTTTAAATTTGGAGTTATATTACTACTGAAAATAAAGCTTTTTTGTTTCTAGCTATTTACCTTTGATGTTATGTGGGATACTTGAAATGTTATATATCTTCTAATCTGAATTATTTTTCTTTAATTAATTGCAATGTCTGCATTAGTTTAGATTCCATAATGGTTTTTGTTGGGTGGCAGACATCAATTTTGGAAACTTTGTTTTGTAGTTCCTGAAGAATTTATGTCTGACACGATCTTCCGGAAAGTTGCACAAACATCCAGAGGTCCAAAATTCTGCAGTGTAATTCATTGCTTCTTCTGACTACATGGTATAAACAAAAACAACAACAACAAAGTTTTCATGGGGATTTTCCACAAAATTGCACATTAATATAAATACATTTGAAATTAACATCGCATATTACTCCAGTGGTACATATTCATCAACCTGTAGATTGATACCAAGGAATCAACCTAGAATTGCTGTGGTAGTATCTTTGTTAGAAGGATAAACAAGGCTTGGAAAGAGGTCCCGTTCATAATGATACTATAACCACAGCAAAAATAAATTGTTCTCTTGAATTAGAATTGGAACTGGGTAGCCAAGATATGTGGAAGTGAATAAATACAGCTTGTTATATGGTTGGAAAAAGGTTGTAGGTAGAATATTGCAACTCAGATTAATGGATAGCGTTGTCCACATTCAGAAATAATAGTTTTGAAGAGCAAATTCTGTATTTGGCATTAAAAAAAAAAACAAAAAAAAAACTAATGTTTGAGTTTACTGTTGGAAGGAGAGATTGAAATATCCGATTTCTACTCAGAAGTGTAACTTGTGCTTATTGCAAATGGGGTTTCTTAACCACTGGGAATTGTGTTCAAATCTATTCACATGACTGTTAGTCGTTTAATTTCATTTTATTGCATGATGTGTAGTTTGTATTATTCTAAGTATTCCCTTTCCCACTTCCCTTTCTAATGACTAAACACTTTTACTATTTCTTTTAAAATGAGTTTTGATTTTTTTTTTGTTTGTTAGTTTTTACTTTGTAGCTTTGTCTTCCTCAGCCTGCGGTATATTTATTTGTTTTAGATGTCTCTCATAATGCAGTGGACGCTGGATATTTGACAATACTCTGCAATTCATTGCTGGAAAACCTAGACCAGGAAGATGATAAATAACCTTTTCAAATTACCTAACAGGTGATTATGAACAATACTAACCTACAGTTTTGAAGAAAACTTGCATATAACATTTCAATGAGCTGTCTCTAAAGGACAGATGTTCCGTTGCATGAGATCCTGAAATGAAACTTAGGTATCTTAAAGCCAAGAACAAAAATAATAAAAAAAATAAAGCAACCCAGCTGAGAGGCATCTTTCTTTTATGTGATTAAAGATGGACCTGCCAAGAATTCGCTTAAATGTCTGCAAAGAATATTTAGCTGTAACTTGTAACAACATGTTGATTCTACAAACATCTGAAGTGCTCTTTTATGTTTAAGAACAAAAATAATTAAATTACACCAATTAAATTTGTCAGGTTTTGTGTGCTGAAGCAGCTGAAGTGCTGCTTGCTGGAATGCTGTGACCACTAGTGTGGATTACCTAGTTGAACTGTGTTGTCAGTAGGTTAGGGTTACAGATGGGGTTAGGGTTAGGGTTACGGTTATGGTTAGGATTAGGGTTACAGGTTAGGAGTTACGGTTAGGGTTAGGGATTAGGGGTTGGGGTTAGGGTTAGCAACAAACCCAATGGAAGCTTAGCTTTGTTTAACAAAGCCTGTGTCTGTGGAATATATGTCAGCGTACATCAAAATGAACTGAAAAGAAATAAAAACATCTGCTACTTACTGGTTCTTTGTGCTACTTATTGTGTTCCTTGTGAGCAAAGGGTAAAATGACAATTCATTAACTCATTAAATCTTTGCCAAGTATTTATCATCTTCCCTGTATTCTAGTGAATATGTGAATAATACAGTTTATAAAAGAAATAAGAGCCAGAGGCAATGAGACAGGTGTGTTACATAAAACTCAAAGCTGAGGGGTGTGTGTCATCTGCAGTATCCACCCAGTTCAACGTACTGAGCTACAGGGTGAAAAATGGAGAGCTGTGAAGGCATGAATAGTAAGTCAGCTGAATTAGCTTCCCACCATTTATTTTATTTTTTTTTCTAAATGTAATGATTCATACTAGGAAATTGAACTTGGAGACAATGCTTACAATCCTGAAGAAAGCTGTCTGTGATAAATACCTGAGACTAAATTAATACCTAAAACAAATACCTTGTAATCTAAGATGAGAAGGAAATCCATTATAGACAGACGTATAAAGAGATGCAGCTTTCGTGTTCTCTGGCTTTTCTGAAGTGTAAGTTGCCCCAAATTAAACTAATCTACAAAATAAAATCTGACCTGTACTACAGAGATTATTAGCTCTAAACAGAAAATACATACCTAACTTGAAATAGAATTTCAGAGGTTTGATACTAAAACAACACATCACGTTACAGCATACCAGAAAAGATTATTTCAGAACGTCACATTTATATATTTATAACAGTCAGGGATGATACAAAAAAGGTCATTGGTATATTCTTAATTTTAAAAAACAAAGCTTGTATTATTACTGAAAATCATTAGGCTTTAAAGTGCTTTTCTAATTTGTTACATGTCTGAGTCTACAGTATTGGAGAAAATAACAAAAACCATCCCTTTTGTTCTACAGGCTTCTAAGACATCTTCATTTAGCCTCTGGGTTCATTTCTAAAAGGAGGGAGTATACATGATGGACATAAACATCTATTTATGTATAATCTTCTCTGTAAATGCAAGAAGTAATAACCTAAGATTCCACCCTATGCTCTGAAACATAATGAAATCAAATGTCTAAAGAGTAGCCATTCACTCTGAAGAGTTCTTTTTAGTTGCTGTTTGAGATTGCTTTGTGACTATGTATTCCTTGCTATAGTTAAAACTTCATTATTATTATTTTTTTAAAAACAATTTTGCATTAATTAGGAATTGTAGTTTTAGATGTGGGAAACTTTGTCTGTAAGGGAAATTTTTTATAGACTTAATATATACTTTATATACTTAACTCTGTTCATCCTAACTATACCCTGAGAAAATTTCAATTTTCAATGTATCACTTCAATGTAACTTTCACCATTATTATTTTTCCCTTATTCTTGATCCAGGAAGCTGCCTGCAGAACCTTATTAAGTTTAATTCCATGTTAGCTTAAGCAGTCTACCTTCTTGACATACCAACTCCATAAAAAGCCAGCAGTCTATTAACAGTAAAAGTTCTGAAGTATTTTGCCTACCTGTGCTGTTGATACTTTTGCTTGACCTGTACTTAACACATGGTAATATTACACTTTTCTAACTCTTACCTTGCTACTTCTGTAGCCTTAGGTGCCTCCACTTACCTTCCATTTTCTTATCTTTAAACTGGGAGTAATAATAGCGCAGACTAGTATCACAAATAGCACAGCTTCTTGCAGGTTTTGCCTGCATTCAGGTCATCAAGGCAGCACCTCTTCTTACTTTTGGCTTGCATTTTGAGATATGATGAAATTTCTGCAGAAACATCCTACATTAAATATAAAACAGAACTCTTTGAACAGAATCATCAGGAAATAATATTTTAAAATTGGTCATAAAATTATAGCATCTTAAAACTCCTGCCACACCAGTTGTTTCTATGACCACCTGAAGCCCTGGTTTCCATAGGCCAGTTATAAGTTGAGTAGAGAGGTATTCCTTTACTTTCACTGCCTTTTTTAGTATGCTATCTCCCTATTTTCTTTTTGATAGAATGAATTATCCTGAGTTGTAATTCTTACAGCTGTAAAGATGGAAATTTTCCATTTCCTGAACCTCTTTTTTACAGGTTAAAATCCTTCTTCCTTATAGGAAAAAATATTATGGTTGCGATGGATTATTTGGAATCATGTAAGCATTAATTACACATCTTGGGTTAGTGTTTAAACCACATTATTTTGGAGAGAGATAATTAACTGTTTGAAGCAGTTACAGTATTATAGAAAAGAGATAAATCTTTAAGGTTTCCTGTCATTGAATTCTTTAATAATTACTATTCCTTTAACAGATCTCCTTGAAGAACTGAGTAAACTATAATGTCAATCAAAATATGGGAAGTTGCTACTTAAGAGGCTAATCTTTTATCTTCTGATTCAGACAAATCAAATTGATTCCCCCAACCCCCTCTTTTTATTTTTTTTTTGTGGCCCACTTTACAAGAAAATGATGATCTCAGGCATGTTTCTATGCCACAGTTGGAGCCTATAGCCAGGGATCAGAGACCCCATTGTATTTATCCTCAACCAAGAATGATGGTGAGCTATTTTGCATGTGGAAAAGGGGAGAAGTTAAAAGAAAAAATAGTGGTTTGGGCTAAAGCAGCAAAGGTGAAAAGTAAGCCTATTTTTACACTTAGCCTACAAGTATGGAAATTCACTTACCCAATTTAAACCATTGCGTAAAATAGCAATTGAGGATAAACAAGTATTAATCAATGAATAATTTGAATTATTCTGTGTTTGTTCTTTGGTGTTTTAACTATTGCTGAAAATCAATCAGGAGTGCACTTACAGCCCTTAATGACCTTAATTAGCCCAACCTGAGAGCTCAAGCCCACAGGCCCAGGAGTCCATATAAACTCAGGCTTGGGCATTAATTTCTAGAGCTTGAGCACTGTTGTTGGGTTGCTTGTTTCCAGGTTTGTTTGTGCTTGGCCATGTAAGTTGTTGATCTGGGCTCTGACCTGGGGCCTGACTACCTGGTTTTACCTTGGCCCTGACTAATCACTACAATCTTGCTTCGTGATTGTTGGGCTGTATTTGACCCTGGTTACTCTTGGTAGACCTCACCCTGAACCTTATGTGTAAGCTGACTTTTCAGCTTGGTCCTCGGACTGACCCTGTTTATGTAACAGTGAACTACAGGAGCATTGAGTGAATCTACAGAGACAAAAATCTTAATTTTATATCTTACTTTGGCTTTCACAGTACAGGTGACCTAAGTTGCCTAATACAAAATGGTAGCAATGCTACTTTTTTAGTGTAATGTACAATGAAAGTCTTGGGGTGATCTAAATATTTAAGGAAAGACATGGGTAGAACCCTTACATTTATGATTTTTTTTTTCCTCAAAGTGCTTAGAAGTTCTTTAGCAAAACCTGTATCTTCTAATTCTGATCTTTTTAAGAGAAGGATTAGTCAATTAGTGCAATGCTATTCAATGTGACAAATGTAAGAGGATTAAGCTGAGCCTTGTTCATAGAGACTCTAAAAGCATTACATACAGAAACTAAACATTGCAACAAGGAAAAAAGGAATTTGGAGACAAATCTTGTTTTCCACTTCATTTTTAGTGCTTCTTCTTTCTTCTTAAAGGTAATTTTTTGTGGTTTTCTTATTGTGGGTATCTTCAAGAGTGCAAGAACTATTCCTACGTTTATCACAATGAACTCAAGACCTTCTGAAACTTCTTGGGAACATCTCAAAATAACAAAAAACACCAGAAGTCAATACACTTGGGATGAAATGTGAGCTACTCAAGTTCAAGTGTCAGCATCTAGCTTCAACGTGCTTAATAATGGTTTTGCTGAAAATAAGTTGTTTCCAATGTTGTTCTTTCAAAATAGCATTTTTTGAGGAAATTGTGTTCTGTCAAAAATTCTCAGGCAGCTTAACTTGTTCAATGCTTAGAATAAATAAATGTGGCCTTGGCTTCCTGAAAGAGTAAGAGAAGAAACAACTCGATCACTCAGAAATGAATGGGACTTGGGTGCTTAATATACTGTTGTGTTTTCTGTGCGCCTTTCTGCCTCAAAGACTTGAGTTGTAAAATATGGTTTATAACTGAAACAATGGGCGAAGTACCTAACTAGTTCTTTCAGTGACTTTATGAGTATTGAAATTAGGCCCAACTTTCAAAACAAGAGCCACATGGTGGCAGGAGAGAACAAGGGATGTAAGAAGATTACTGTGACAAATGCTTCCTTCAGTTTTAGCTACATAATACTTCTCAGTTCTACAGCACCGCTGAAGGTTCATGTCTATATTTTAAAATCAAGTGGACATAAACATAATTAGTTAGTTACAATGTTTTAAAAATGGCCACAGCTTTGAAGTTTCCAATATTACTCACTGAACTCAATAGCGAATTCTACAGTGATTGTTAATATTGCAGTAACAGCTTAAGTTATGTAATATAGTTAGGATATGAAACCTGCAAGATGTTTGCAGATTGTCTGCATTGCAACCCCTTATCATAATATCAGGTGTCTATGACTAGAAACGATCTTCTGATAGCTCTTTTCCTATTGATACTCCTCTGGTGGCATACCTAGCATGCAACTGAGTGATATGACTGGCCAGAAATGGTAGTTCGAATTCATAATTCTCTGAAAGAAATATTTAGCCCTTCAATTTTTCATGTAACGTGTTACATTGTGAATGTGTCTGCTATTCAAATAAATAAAAATATAGACATTTCACTTTAAGTTCTACTAAGAACAGTCCAAACTACTAATCCTCTGGTTTAAGACCATCTAGGCATGTTACTTCATGGACATCTATAATTACAATACATTAACATTTTTAGATATCTCAGTGAAGTTAACACAATTATCTAGTTAATTGCCAATGGTAACAGTGATGTATTTAGTTGTAAGCTTTGTTAGTACTTCCATAACTGCAGCCCAAACTGGGGTGTGACCAGTCACTTTTCCAATCAAGATGCAGTTCAGGCAGCTGACTTCTATTAAATTAAGAATATTGTAAATTTTGCAGTTCTGGAAGAGTATAATCTTACTAACTCTTACAGAGTTGTGACTGTTTAATCTATGCTGGAAGACTTTACAGTATCCTTTCCATTAATTCTGTCACTTAAATCACTTAAACTTTGCATATCCATAAAAATAACTTTCTTCTAATCTGAATCTTTAATTTATTTTAACCTAAATGAATAGAGTTAAAAATATTGAATTCTTACTAAGAACCACCAGCATGACTTTTAAAATAACTGATTTAAGGCAAAAGAAGACATGAAGTAATCAAACAGGATATGGAGTATATTATCTCTAAACCTATCAGTACAAGAATTCTTAGTACTTTTCTTAGCAATAGTGTTGTAAAGTTTCTGAAATCTTAGAAGCCATCATTGCAGCCCTGGTCACACCCAAATCTTCATGCTAACAGGAGCAGCATAAGCTACTCATCCTCTCAGAAGACAGGGTTATGACTTCAAACTGTATTTTATTGGGATATTTTTCTTTAACCTGTTAACAAACAGTGGAGCTCAAACAGGAATTTTCTGATAATGCACAATTTTAGTGATTAATTGAACTGACAAACATTTACAAAAACCTGAAACTGCCTTACAATGCTTATTTCAATTCCTTTCCTATTCTTGCTGTGCACTCTTGAACTTCTCAATTTAATTCTAAGACCTTACTCTTCTGTATAATCCAAATTGACTTATTTCTCTTGTTGTCCCACTCCAATCAACTATAAACCTTCACTTATTCTCCCCCCCTTCCTCATACCTGCAGGAAAAGGAGTTCTACAACAGTTACCCGATATAAAGCCAGAGAAAAACTTCACCACTGTTAATATTCTCTAATTCTGTATCTTCTAAAGTATTTATTATTGATCAGACAGTTTCTTGAATGTGAGAACATTTGCACACCTATGCAGTCTCCATGTCATCTGTTAGCTTCCAGGTTCCTTAATTCCTTTCACACCAGAACTGCATTCAATTCCTTCTCTTTTAGTCCTGTTAATAGTAATCCTAATAGAGATCCATAACTGCACTATCAACTGTCTTTCAGATGTCTCTTTTTCTCTTTCTTCCCAGTCAGTGTTCTTCTGATTTCATTAAAGAAACAATTTTGTTTCTTTAGTACAATGCAGTTACCTGATTTCTACCTGAATACAAGGATCTTTGATTTCTTGTGTCACCTCTTAAATTGAGTTGCCTCTGAATATCCACAAAGTTCCACTGTTCTATTGCAGGACTCTGTAACTATTTTACCATAATGCTTAGAAAAAAACTTTTGATGTCAGCAGGCAATAAAAGTAAGACCTGTTAGACTGATATTTTCCTTTGTTATTTTTTTATCCTTATTGTATATTGGCTATGCATGAATTAAAAATGCTTCACTGTCTCCTTCAATTCTGCTAACCCATAATGAATTCCCTTTATGCAGCACAATCCTACTGCAGTATAAGTAATAAATTCCTGCTGTATACCCATGGAATGTTTACACCACGTTTCAGGCTGGGTAAGACTTTCAAGTTAGAGATTAATGTTAAAAGATTATTAATTTTGACAAACAAATGAGAAACTCAAAGCATCTGGAATCTTTTTGTGCCTCCCAGCACACAATGTTCTGAGCAGTGTTGCATTGATTCTACATAATGTTCCCTGTACCTCAGGGTAATTTGAGGTGATTTGACTCAGGTGACTGAAGTGGCCCTCTCTTAGCACAGCCTTCCCCCTTGCTGTGTCATGAGAAATAGCTAGACACTGAAACCACAGAGACAGACTTCATAAACACAGAATTGGGAAGTAAGAAAATGATGAGGAACTCAAGTGAGATGAAACCTCGTTTTTCGCAGATGGAACCAAAACTGAGGATTGCAAGATTTTACCAGTACTCCAGCTATACTTGGAAACTGCTTCAAGTCACTGCTTTGAACTATCTTAAGCAATCAAGGAAAGCATTTTCTATCAACCTTCCAATACAATTTCCAGCACGGATATTTAATGTAATTGACAGGAGTCATGAGGTATCACTATCATAAGATGCAGTGTTTCAAACCAAATCTGTGCCAGGTCTTAGGGTTTGGCTAGGATTCAGTGTTTTAGGAGACAAGAATATCCAATGTCTGCTGGCTGAACGGGCTTGTTAGAATCCCTGTAGTTCTGTGATAGCACATGTTAGCATAGATGGAGTGGTAAATGTTGCTGCATTGACAAGCCTGTTGTCTATCTGTTAAAGAATGAATCAGTCAGCCAGGTCATCACCTTATATATCTACATCGACTCATGGATCTAGTTACAGTATTCTATTTAGAACTGTCTTACCTTATCATCTCCCTAGAATGCATTTACTGATTTGGGGATGTTACTTGTTCCCTTTTTAAGATTTACAGATGCTGTAGAGGATGCAGCTTGAGCAATAAAGTTCACAGATGCTGTAGAGGATGCAGCTTGAGCAATAAAGTTCACTTGTGAGTGACAAGTAAAAAAAACAACCACACAACCAAACAAAAAACACCCTAACCCACACCCGTTGATTAAAAAATAAGCCCACTTCAGTAGGCAGTGTTGCACAGATTACGTGATCTCCTTATAGTTTGTTCTGGGTAGGGCATAGTTGGCATAAGGCACTTAATACGCAGTGAATGCTCCTGGAAGGCTTATTTAAGAGGAAATGGCACCAAAAGAAATGACTTCATTCATGAGATAGACGATGCACACACACAGATGACTAAAGAGTTTAGCCCATTTCCTAAGATTAATGATAGCTAGATGTAGGATAGACTGAGAGAAAATTCCAGTCAAGTAGCTTGTACTGAAGCTTGTCTGGGCCTTTTCCCATCTCTAAGCTGCGAAGTGCTTCATTTCTTGTGGCCTAGGACTCTAGCTCAGTTATGTTATTTGTGTGCTTATTACCTGTTTATCTGTTCGGTGCTATTGTGGAATAGTGAGTGACTGTTCAAGAACGTACTGGGAAATACAGCTTTGCTTTTTTATACAGTAGTTAACTAAAGTTATTGTTTTTATTGTGAGATACTGTTACTTTGGTATATTTAATATGCTAACAGCAATTAAGGAGTCATTATTAGGGTGAAAAAGTGGTGGGTGGGTGGGGTATAGTTAGTTCTAAGGGATTTAATCTTCTTACTCTGCTGAAAACAAGGTCTTGCTAAAGTTTTCTTTCCTTTTACTTCAGTGAAAGAATCCTATTAATTAGAAGTCCTCTGTGGTGTGGACTTTCCTTCTACTGAGAAGAAGAAAAGACTTTTTCATAACAAGTAGTAATAACAAATACATATGCAGAATTTCAAGAAATACTCTAATATTGGCAGGTAGGGATTTTTACTTCCCTGTCTTTATAACAGTTTACAAACTGAAATAATACAACTCAAATATCCTTGGTTAATATGTAATCAGTTCTTGAAAATGAAGTTCTAGTTAGTCTCTTGTATTTTCTTTGTAAATATGAGTTACAATAGCTATTAGCAACTGTCCAAAACACATTGTACAGGATATTACAATAGTAATATAGTAAGTCTTAATAATCAGTAGTTATAAAAATCTTATTACAAATCATTGATTTAAAAATAAGCAAAGGTAAGTATAAAAAATGTCAAGCATGATTGAAATTAAACAAACAAACAATAAAACTTTGAAAGCAAACACTTGGTGCCATGCAGGTTTTTCACAGTGAGTTTACATGCATTCAAAAAGCTAAAACAAGTTCCTTGCAAGCCCTATTTTTTTTTTTGTTTTGTTTTTTAAAAACAAAATACACTATTCTAGAAAAGAAGACAAAATAATGCTTTTATGTGCAAGATGAAATTCTTATGTTAGGCACTTTGTATTGCTCCCATAACTTTCTAACAGGTTACAAAAGTATCAAGGATCTCTACTTCCCTTCCCCCTGCAGTCTGATCCAATTCATCCATAATTTAATAGACATCTTGAGAGCTTAACTAAATCAGACTGTTTGAGGATATTCACAGTATGTATATTTGATATATCAGTAGTTGCCAATAACATATGCAATATGCTTGAAATCAAATATAGTATGAGGTCTCTAACTATTTGTCATAAACCACAGAATTCTTGTACCTTTTTCTGAAAGGGCATGTCACACTTCATATTTTCCTTAAGATCCGTTAGCATAAGATACTTCAGTAAATGAGTTTGTGTAAACAACCCTTATTATTATTTGCAGATCTAAATAAAGTCCTGAATAAAAATAGTTTTGTTTTCCATCCACACTAAAGTTTTTATGTGCTGTAAATATTCTTAAAATCCATTATTATTCATATCAAGAATCTAAGCATGCTCATTTAGAATTTTGGATTATAGTTATGGATTTTTTGAGCATTTCAAGTCTTCTTCCAGACAAACTTTTTAAGTTTTAAACTTCAAAACCTTGTTTTCCACATAAATGCCTTTTCTAGAAATCACAAATTGTAATGGAAAATAAAAATGTTGTATTCCTTATGCTTTAAGCTTCTAGCCATCTTGCTTCTCAGCACTGGTGAAACTGATTTTGTGATGTGGATGCCAGGTTAAGAACCAAAACAGGGTTGTCACTGCCAATTCTTTTATAACACACACAACCTGAGTTAAGTTGTCTCTAGCATCCCCTGGACTACTTGGAAAACAAAACTGACTACTAGGTCAAACGACTACTGAATGAATGCCCCAGAAACCCATTGCTCACTAAGTCTATGCTCTTTGTTAGAGATTCTCTGTGCCTGCTATAATAGTTTCTTGCTTGGTTACAGAAGAAATCTTTTTCTTTTCTTCCTCTGTTACAGTCTGACTCAACTGTTCAAACAGCTTTGATACCTTGGCAAATCTCAGGTGATTCTGGAATTTTCGGGCAGCAAAAGCGTAAAGTAGAGGGTTAATACAGCTACTGATAAATACAAGTGCTCCAGAGACATACTCTCCTTTGTCTATAATTTTTTCCAGTGCCAAATATATTTCATTAGAGTCTTCTATCTGAACTGTAATAATATCTAGGATGTTGAAGAGATGATGTGGGAACCAGCATAAAATGAATGCCACCACGATGCTGGTAATGAGCCGTTCTGATCGCTGCTTTGATTGGTAAGTCATTTGTCTTATTCTTTTTGCAACACACACATAACAAGTGCATATAATTAAAAAAGGAATTACAAAACCTGCAAGAGTCTCCAGCAAAAGATATGACACTTTCTGTCCAGTAGAAGAGTAGTTGCGGCATGTGCACTGTAGTCCACCATTGATTTCATCTGTCTCTTGGAATGGAATAATAGTAACACCAAAAGCAATGGACAGGAACCAAATGAGGAACATGATTACAAAAATATTTTCTTTTGTTTTGTACCTTTGCATAGTGAAAGGGTAAAACACAGCCATGAGTCTCTCCAAGCTCAGTGCAGTAATTAGAAATATACTAGCATACATGCTGCAGTAAATCATGAAGACCAGTATTTTGCAGAACACGATTCCAAAAACCCATGAGTCAGCAAAGGAGTAAATCCAGATTGGCAAAGTCACCAGTATGAGGATATCTGCAATGGCCAGGTTCAAGATCAGCAGGACTGAAGGAGATACTTGCTTCATTTTTGTACAAACAGTCCAGATGACAATGCAATTTCCAGGGGTCCCAATAATAAATGACAAGCTCAGTATCATGCAGACTACCAACTTCACAGCATTCCATGTCAAGTCGTTGCTGACTTCCTCAGTTTCACTCATTCCAGAAATTTTTCAGTTCTTTTCAGGTGCTAATATCCTTGGCGCTTTGCACTCTGAAAGTTCTGATTCTGAAGCTGTCAGCAGACAACTTGAGAGAAACTTCCCTAACTGATATTCTATAGACTTGTACGGCATGTGACCTCACATCCTAATGCTCACAAACGTCTGACCACATGTGTTCCTCCTGTTGTTTAGGAAAACAGCATGTCTTTTTGCATGCAGAGCACAAATAAAAACAGCGTTGTCCCTGACTTTGCTCTTAATTATATATCCATCACAGCAGATTTTAAAGCATGGAGGTGGTCTTTCAAAAGTCTCCCTATTTTAAGAAGCCTGCTACTTAGTTAAAGCTACATACCAACAGCTATGATGAGGAAAAAAGGTTGTTCTTTTGCTACTTTACTTTTGTTTGTGTGAATGTCAACATTCTGTTTTAAGTATTTTAAGACAAAAAGACAGAAGGATGGCAGATAAACCAAAAATGTGCATTAAATGTTTGACATGAAATTGCATTCTAGAGCATGAAACATTATTATACTCTCTACCTTCATGTAATCTTTTTTTTTTTTTTTTTTTTTTTTTTTTAATTCAGCAGAAAACAGTTGATCTTGATTATGCTTTAGAAATATGCTGGCATAGAGGGAATCTTTAGTAGTGAGATTGTACCAGTACAATGAAGTGGGATGGAGTTGTAATTCTAATCATAGAATCATTAAGGTTGGAAAAGACCTTCATGATAATCTGGTTCAACCATCACCCTACTACCAATGTCACCCAATTACACCCAGTGTAATGTTAGGAGGAAATGGTCTGTGTCTCAGAAAATAAATGATTAGGTTGTCCTACTGTGCCAGCAATGGGCTATGACTTTATCTCCTAGGAAACCTGGTAGTTAGTGCAGTATTCAAATCCTGTGTGAATCAAAAGTTCTTAAAATAAATAAATAAATAATCTTTGTCTGGCCAAAGATTATGGAAGTACTGTCTTACTCTGGTGTCAGAACATCTTATTTTTAAGTCTGGTTCCAAATAACTAAAGGAGGAACCAAAACAGCAGCACTGACAGAAATGGGCAAGAGTCACAGAAGTGAAACTAGAAGAGTATTCTATGTAAAATAAGCACAGAAAAAAATGAATTATGCATAGCAAAATCTATTAAATTTTAAATTGTGATACAGATTATTTCATTTAATGTTGAGGTAGGTTTTTACAAACATGGCAAACGTAGAGCATAACATTAAGAAGTATCTTCCAGAATGGGAAAAGGATTGCAACACCTTCTCCCAACCCCAAATCGGCTTAGCTGTTTTTGATCTCGTAAGAGTATAATGAGATCAACTGCAAATCCAGAATAACTCCACTGAAGTCAAGAATATTTTTTTTCAAAATGCTCTTTGTGTAATTGATATTTTTAATTTGGGTTTCATCATATGATTCCAGTTCCTTTTATTTTTTACTGCATTTGGTACCAATTGGGTAGGGAAAAACCCAAATCAATTGTGTATATTCTAAAGGGAATTTCTGAAAATCCACTAATGAAAGGAAGTGGTGGGCAATGTCTCTTCTTCTAATGAAATCACCTTCGTACACATTATTTGCCCAGGAGTAACTCTGGGTGGGCTTTTTATTTACTTATTGCCTGTGGTATATCCAGACTGAACTACACTGCAGATACTTAAAAAAAAAAAATCAAGAAGAGATGGTCAGTACTTCTGTAAGATTTTCTTCTTCAAAACTTTATTTTTGTGGCAAAAAACAATTGCCTATAAAAATAGATTGGTATCAGAATTGGTATAGGACTAATCCAGTGACATGTGGGTCTGGTTGTACTTCTGAAGCACCTGTCCTTATATTTTTCAGAAACACATTTCCCCCACTTCAGTTGAAGCTTGCTTGCCAGATGGTCTCAGCCTCAGGCTGTATCTTTCATTTAAACAAGAAACCAGATGAATCTCAGCATTGCAGGAACAGCCTGGGATTTCTCTTTCCAAACAGATCCCAGACAGGTGTTGAAATGCTGAGACTGCCTGAGTAACATTCTGAAGACAAGCTCTTAGATTTAATAATACAGATTTTGGAGATAACATTAGCTAAGGACTGTGTTTTTGAAGTGCTCTATGTGGTTGTTGGATCACTACAAAAAATTCAGACTCATTTTAGGACGTCTTTAATGATCTCTAAAAGTGACTGCTATTTGTTCAATTTAACCTAGTAGGCCACAGACGTTATGGGAAATTTAACATGTATTTCCATTAGCAATATACTATGTTCAGTAACATGCTGAACACAATGGTGATTAAACAAGTCAGTATCTCAGTCATTCTAGTGACCAAGTGTGGTGGAGTTTTTAATGTATAAACATGCCGCTGGACTTCTGCCCTCATAAACACTGGTCTAATTGTATTAGCAGTAGTGAAGTTAGGCTGCATGTCTGTGTTAAAAAGATAAAAGTCTAAATATGAAAGTTTTGTGTACATGCATATTATATATACTTTCTGTATGTAATGCAATAGTCATAAACATGAGAAACTTTCTGTTAAGTGTGTTACCTTTAGATTGGCATATAATTTCTGAAAACATTCAAAAATTGAGAAAGTCTGTGCTATTGCTAAGAAACATTCTGAATTGAATTTGCTGTGGTTTAAGTACTAGGGAGGTGTTTTGTTCGTCCACGTTATGTTTCTTCATACACATGGGCTTCCCTCTGGTGGATAGTCTTTAGTTTGCACCACCACTGAGCATTTTCAGACAGCTAATGTGTTTGGGCTGCTACACTGAAATGATAATTGATACTTCCAGCTTTTGCATACTTATACTAAGAATCAGAATTTCACTCCAAGATGCTGAATCTTTGGGTTAACATCCTCTGCTCAAAGCACATCCACCCCTCCATGCATTAAGAGCACGTCTGTAACAATTTACAGAATAGCTGATGCATGGGAAATCCATAATATGCGTAATTTGTATGAAGAACAGTCCCAAAAATGCTTTTAAAATTCTTCCCAACTGTTGTCTTCAGAAAGATCCACTGGATGTTTGGCTGTAAAGCAATTGCTGGTGAAAGAATAGCAAGTATCATGTTTCTGCTGAGAGGCTGGAAACCAATGCCAGCAACCTTATTTGCCTGATGATTTGCCTGATGATCCTAATCTAAACCCTTTAGTTCTTCAGCCACTGAAAGATGATAGCATTTGCAGGATAGATACAGTTGTCCTACAACAACTGCAGTTCAATGGTGTTATAAACGACAGTGTGATAGTCACATGATACCTTGATTAGAAACTTATGGGCTACTCCATTCTCTAAGCTAGGGTAAATTGATATGGTTTGCAAGTGCAAAGCTGATCTACATGTTGCTTTCCTGATTACAGGAGGGTCTCCTATATAAATGGGATCCCATGGTGCGCAGCATGTCTCCACTCTGTAATTACTATAAAGGAAAGTGTAATGCAGGAAAAGACACTTATTAGACATTTCTAAGCTCTTGCAAACAGTGTTTGCAATAGCAGTCCATGATGCAGCAAATACAAATGAGAACACTCTCAGTGCTTTTTCATCACCAGACAAAATACCTTAATGAAGAGCTACCCTGGGATCAGCTCCAGAATGTAATGAAAGATAAGTACCTTGCGCTATAAATAGAGAGTTTGTAACATTCTGTGCTGTGTTGTTAACAGGTATTCTAATAATGATATTACAAAATGATAACTCCTACCCAGCTCAGTAGCAAATAACAATGGTTTAATAGAACTGCCCAGAGAAAAGAATTCCTGCGCATTGCTTTCAGGAAAACTGCTGTAGAGCTTGTGATAAGAGGAGTGGTTATAGAGGCACACTGTACATGCATTCACACATGCTTACATATTAGTACCTTTCTTACTGTAACAGAACAATCATGAACAATCCGAATATGTTGCATTGCTAATGATTGTGAAACTATCAAATTAAATTCTGAAATATTATCCTTGTATAACCAGATATACTAGGCTCATGAGAGTAGAGGCCCTAATTAAGGAGGTAGTGAAGGTCTGTATTTCTGAGTACAAGCAAGAATATGAATAACAATTATGTAGAGATTTTGGAAAAACTTAGAGTATCTTTTCTCAATATTATGAATGTATATTCTTTAATTTTCTATTATTCTGAGTACAAGCTCTCAAACAGTAAAAGTATGGTTTCACTATACTCAAAGGTAAGACTTTGGTCTGTGTTTACATCAGCAGTCACTAAGTTGCTATGTAAGTAAAACGTGGTTATCCAAAATCCTTATCTATCTGAGCGTATATAGCACCACAATTGCTACTGAGTAAATCAAATGCAAATGCATTGCTTACACACTCCTCCTTTTATGAGTAATAAATTACCGATGACAAATACTGCTTAGATGACTTGCTACCAAAAGTAACTTGATTTTTCTCTATCTAAACATACTGTAATTTCTACCTTGTTTGGGGTTTCCTGTAAATGTTGTGTTACTGTAGCATTCATGTCTCTGAAATTCAGCAATGCAATTAAAGTCCTCAGAGCATCTTAGTTGATTAAAAAAATGCCGTATTTTGCTGTACATGCACTGCAGCAACAGACAGTAGCTCTTGTTCTGCATGCAGGCTAGGTATATATTATTTCCTACAGTAAACTCTTTTGTAGCGGGATCTGTCCATGTAGTTATGTATTTTCAACAGAGGGTGGCATTGAAGAACCATTTATTGTTTGTTGCCTAATACTGCAGATGTGGAGGGTGTAGCCATTGTCTGTAAACAGGGCAGACTATGTACAAGTTCAAGGCTAAGACCCATAGAACTAACTCTGGCATGAAAAGGTTAGATGATTGCAACTTAAATTTCAATACTGTCGATAACATTTTCTAGATAAGCTTCCTAGTTGTTTCTATCTTGCAGATGTTTTTTGCTATATATTTTTAAAATTCTAGCTCTTAGTGATGTTTTGAACTACATGACCATTTCCAATTGTGTAATATGTAACTAGTACAAGGTCAGCCCTGCCATGAAAATAACTTGGCATCTTATTTAATTTTCTGTGTCTCTGAAGCAACAAACATGGGAAGTGTAGCAATGATTCAAACAATACTGTCTTTAGTGTAATTTACATTAGCATGTTCCTTGTCTTTTTGAAAAGCAGTCCAAACTGTCTTCTCTCATGTTGTGAAACAACCCTGCTCAGCACATCTGAATAGCTTTAGAGCTTTAACTCCTTTAATACATTAAGTGTTGAGCCATTACCTCTAGTGTGATACAAAGCCCTGGTTTTGTGGCCTTTTGTCAGGAGTCTGGTCAACTGTGCTGAAAGTATAAAGACCGTACTTGTTTTATGAGAAACACAGTAATTTTCTCCTGCCCTGTAGCAGCTGCCATAGGTGTGTGTTAGACACTTGTAGAGCAATACATAAGCCCCAAGTCACTTAGTAATTAACATACCTGGCATGTTGTTCTGCATGGCCAGAGAGAAGCTAGCACATTGTACTGTGCTACTGTTCAGAATGATCTTGTCCAAGCATTCTTATTCTGAAATAAAAAGCAGCAAGGATTGATTCTGAGATGCTACACACAACTACAGTTACAGCTATTTACTAAGCTTACACATCATATATTGAATGGAAACCATGTAAAATATGCTATGTTTAGGCACTGGCAACTTGTTATCATTCTGCAATGTGACCTATTGCCCCTATTGGACTTTCATTTAATATTAGAAATGTCTGTGAATAATGATGGCTTTTCCAGTATTTTCACTGGCAGAAAATGCTGGCGTGATGGCACTTATAATAAAACTATTCACTTAGAGTTATGATCAATAGAACAGAGGGGATTTTCTTGGTTAAAAATATAATTATTCATAGATTTTAGCAGAATGTAAGGCTACATTAGACTCCAAAGTCATCTGACCTCATATTTTGACTTGAGCCTAATAACATGATCTAGATTTAGGTATGTGTATTATGTTCTGGTGTTGAGTTAGATCAAAAAGTCCTTTTAGTCCAGTGCTTTGTCTCAGACAGCAGCAAAAATGAGGTGCACAGGGAAGCCTCTAAGAACAAGCCAAGTTTGACTATACTTGTCCCACACTCTCTTGCTTTTAGCTGATTAGAGCTGAGAAATTTCCTGAGCCAGATATGGTTTTTAAGCATTTAAAAGCTTTGTGGTCAACTCCTCTGTAGACTTGCAAAGTCTATGCTTGAACTCGTGTACTTTTAGCATCAACAATATACAGCAGCAAGAAGTTCTGCAGCTTTTATACACTGTGTGAAGAATAACCTCCTTTTATTTGCTAGTCTCCTGTTGGCTTCATCTGGTTTCCCACGTTTGTGTGTCAGAAGAAACAGCCAATAGCTGATCCCATTCATCCTCTCTATAGCCCTTATTTGATTGAACCCCCAAATCTACCATTTCTTACTTCCAGACTGAAGAGTTCTTTCATACACAATAAAGCCCTATATAGAAACCATTCCATACTTTTCATTGTCTCTGTTGCTTTCCTCCCTTAATCCAGATGCTTTATATTCCCTTTGAAACAGGTGAACAGACTAGTTCTGAAATGTAAGAGTTTAGCAGACTGAATTGCAGTGTGTAGAAGGAGAATGAGGGAAACCATGCTATGCAGGGGTCCCAGATCCCTCTTCTCAACCCTGCTGATTTCACCATTACTGTGTAAAAAGGAATCTAGTTTGGCTGTCTATACTTAAACTGTCAACATTTTTTTTTAATTTGCATTTAGTTTAGTTCAAGGGAATCTCAGACATGATCACTGTCTTTTTGTTTTTCCCCTCAGTGCCAGTCTGTACTCCAGCATTTAGAAAACTTCATTCCAAAGGTCACTGTCATTCTTTCTTCAATTATTCCAGATGCTCCATGGTCATAGAGGTCCTGGTGCGATACAATTACCTTGTCATCTGTAAACCATTGACTGTCCTCTGTCTAGTAGATCTTTGTACCTTGCTTTGCTGTGTGTCCTAGTCTGTACTTAAACCAGTAAAGGTCAAGTATCGTTTAAATATGCCATTATTCTGCACTGCATGAAAGATGTTTTTAATTTTGTATGCCAGTTTTCTTGTCAGCTTTGTGTTTTGAGTCATGCCTGTGTAGGATGCATTTAGTCCTCAATGGTATTGAACAGTATCTCTTTAAAATCTGTTTTTTTTTTCCCCCCACAGCAACTTACATGTGACTACTTTTATCATGATTGCTGTTTTCCTGTCCTTTGAGTTGCTACGTATTAACCACATTGTGTGTATCTGACCGCATCATTGCTCAAACTATTGCTATAGCTCTGCTGCATTGGTTCCCCTCTGTATCAGCTGGATGTACTTCATGCTGGTATAGTGACATATCCCCATACAGAGTTCTGGTCCTTGGCACGTTTTGAGGTCTGCTACTGAGTGAACAACAGAGCACATTATAAGGAAACCACTGCTACGGCTCTTGCTAGACTCAAAGCTCTGGCTCGGGGGTTGTCCCCCATCAGCTCCCACTTGCAATTCAATTTGTAAATCACAGATCCAGCCAGAAACATCCAAGTTCTAGTCCTCAGATCCAAGTTTTGAACAATGTTAGGCTGAATTCCTAGTTTAGCATATTGGCTAGGCTATCGCTGATAATAATATAATCCTATATTCTATACAAGGTTACACAGACATCAAGAAATTGACTCTCCAAAGAAAATAAAAACAGAATTTAAACAGACATTTGAACAGAATTTAAATTTTGAAAATTGATAACCCATGTTATCTGAGAACAGTCATCTTCTGCGAGCACAGAAGAAAAAAATCAGTACTGTTTAGCAGCTTGCCATAATGAGGAAATATCTACGACAGGAAGACAAAAGCTTTGAGAGAATTGTTTTCCCCAGCTAATCAAGGCATCTTTGCAGCCTGCAAACACAGCAAAGCTTTTTTCACAAGCTATGCTAGGATGAGGCTCAAGTAGAAGAGTTCACATTCCCTCATAACGCTGTATCTTTTAACAGGAAATCATGAGGCCAGCTTATCCACCACATGAAAGCTCAGACATTTTTTGCTTTCAGTAGAAAAAATGTTTTTATGTCACATGATAACAGTATCCATTTTCTACCACTTCTTCAGCTTGTAATTTGAATTCTCTGGCTTCTTTGCTTTCAGCTGCCAAACATTGATAGCCAAATGACTTCCACCATACCATGAAGAAACTCTTTGGAGTGTTTGTTATTCTAGTAACATATTTAAAACCTAGCATGGTAGCAACATTTAAAGCATCTCAAGCTGTTTATAGCATATTCATTAAAACGTTGTCCTAGCACATCTATTTTCTCAAAGTCCTATGACAAGGCAGTCTTTGACAAGCATCTCCTTTCTTTTTAACATGTCCACAAATGGCTCTAAAATATCATTTGAAGCTTAAAACATGACAGGTCAGTTCACTGACCCCTGCTCAAAATGCACTTAATTCACTGTTAATCCCCCCCAAAAGGGGGATTAAATGTAATGGAATTTTATTAAAATTGTCTGCTGTTAAAGTCATTTGAAGTTTCAGATGTTGAACAGCCCTGTAAAACTCAAGCTTGAAATTGGAATCGTGCATTATTGGCTATAATCTTTCCTACATTGAGGGGATTGGTGGGAAGAGAGGATGTTAATCTGAGGATGGACCAGCATTGTGATGTGAAGTATCAGCACTTTGGCTTCCAAGGTTTATGCATACAGAGCATTCCATGATAGAAGTTTAACCTATGTTTGTGTTTGATGCTAACCCCTGTGACCAAAAATCCTGAGATGCGAAGTTTTCATGGGACAGGAGATTGTAAGATTGGGTCATTTTTAATTCTTTGACCATTGATCTTGACCATTTGGATAAGAGAACTATCAAGATAACAGTCCCGATCTAATTTTGATGCTGTCTGAGCAGAAGGATTAGAATAACCTTCCCCAGTCCCTCCAACCTTAATTTTCCTATGACTGTATTTTCTGCAGACACAGACAAAGCCTGTCACACAACGCCACTCACGATGCTGCTGATTAAACCAGTTTCCCATGATTAATAATTCCCAATTGCCTCTGTCCCTCTGTCCAGAAGGGAACTATATTCCTACAAGAATCACCAGGCAATACTTTTTAACTTAGCATGCCCAAGGGATGGGAGGGCAAGTGTCTGTGCATAATTTAGATGCATTTGTAAGTTGTTTGTTTATCTCCTGGGAAAGTGGCATCAGCCAAACATAACAGGCATTTATTTTTACAGGCACTGATAGTCCAAACTCAGATCTGAACAGCTCATTTTGTTATTCCTCTAAGTTTTGTTTGTTTTAATATTACTTAAAGAACCTTGGTAACATTTGGATCTTTTTAATTTGGTTCCTAACTGTAGTCAGTTTTCCTACTTATATCTTTTTTTTAATGTGATAATCTGGATTTAAATAATAGGAAATAAGTAGTTTGTCTATATACCTTGCATCTCATATCTAAAACTGTTTTATAGATGCATCTTTCAGAGGTAGTATGTGTCATTCAGACCCAAATAGCTGTAATATAAAATGAAGAGGAAAAGAGATCTTTAAAACAGCTCTTAAAATCTCAGTTACAAAATACCCTCTTCAGTACATTTTTAAATACCCACTAAAGAGGAACTCTCAAACTGTTTCATAGAGGAAAAATTGAAGTCTCAACAAATGTGATCAGTCAAATGTTTTTCCAACATTCACTGGTTGTACAATTTAGCACTGAAAATGAGTAAATGAAATCTTAACGAGATCAGATAAAAACCAGCATGTTCCTCAGTAAGTTACTAAATGACTAATGGTCACCAGTTTCAATTCTTCTGGATACACTTGTGTTCCAGAAGTGGATTCACTTCTGTCAGGAGTTGGATGTAATAGTAGCAGTGTTTTTTCTTCTTAGAAGTAACTTCAAGCTAGCAAATTTCCTAAGCCCTGTATTTCTTAGCAACTTCCATGACTTCCAGCCCAACCGGGACACCAAACAATGTGTGACACTGGATGAGATTGCTCATTAAACAGAAGAACAATGGTCCCCAAGCCTTTTCATTATTTGTGTACTAGTATCCTGAAATGCTCCTGTTTGACTCACGCCACATGACAAACAAGATTTGTTTTGCTTTCTTTGGCAGGTATGTCACTATGCCCTAGCCATTCTTACAGTCTTTAAAGACATGCTAGCCTTAAAATAGCAGCATGCTGAACTTCTGCTTTGTCTTTCTCCAAATCCTCTCTTCATCTGAAAAGTATCTTGCCTGCAGATCAAAACCACCTTGTTAAACTTTTTAGCTTTTTACCTCAGACCACAAAGAGTTTCTCTGCACAGCAAAAAATGTCAGGCTCTATCATTTATGCAACATGTGCTGGGAAGTTGTTGAAACTTATGAGAACTTGTGCAAGACATAAGCTGTCCCTGAAGGTTCAACCTACTCTGTTTTCATCACAACATAGATCATATTTACACTTTTTCTCATATATTCCTCCTACACTTAGCTGTACCTCCAATTTCAAAATTCTACAGTGGTTCAATCTGAAGCAACAACTTTGAGTAAATCTCAAGTAAAACTTCAAGTATCTTAAGGCCCAGCATTCTTGCTAAGAATTTCTCACTCTCTTATTCTAACAAAATTCTCTTTGACTCAGCAAGTATTTTACCATTCAGCACCTTCGGGTTTCTTTTGCTGTCTTGACTGGAATGAAGAATTTAGCAACTGAAAGACTGAACTGTAAAAGACATCCACACTTTATGATGGAATGAACATAATCTATGGATTTATTGGATCTTAGCAAAATTTAAAAATCATTTAAATCATTAAATGAGTGTTTTTGAAGAAAGTATAATCTCTAGGTCCTGTCAGAGTACTAACATCTCATAGCCTGTAACAATGAAAGATTCAAAGACCAAGAAGGTGGGCATACATTATGCATCCATACTGTAAAACTATTTTATAGAGATGGCTTTCCAGTACAATAATTTCTTGCTTGTCCCAAAGGCAAGTGAAATCATATTAGAATACAAGCCTAGTTTTTGTTTCTGTTGTTGTTTTTAAACTGGTGTGTGTGTGTTCCCCCAAGAATTTACTAGAAATAGAAGTTCTGAAGTTCTTTGGCTTTCACTGGTACATACAAGTCTGCAAATATTAATTTTCTTTACTGCTAAAATTTAGTAAGGAAACTTGTTGATTAGAACACCAAAAAATGATCTGTTTCTTGCACTTCACCTGATATGATGGTATAGATCTGCAGATCTCTCCACAACAGGTACACAAATCAACAATATTTATTTTTATTCCTAAAGAAAACATACTGTGATTCTAAATACGGAGAATGAGTATTTCAAGTTAAAATTATTCTATTTTAATGTTTTTTTTTTTTTTTTTTTTTTTTTTTTTTTTTTTGAGTAGAACTAGGGTTAGATTGGGAAATCCAAATATCAACCTTAAAAGTGGGAGATGAGTATAATAGGACTGGATTACAGAACGTATTAATCAAGTTCTCTACCACCTTCTACCTTAAAACTTCAAATTGTTTATAACTTTTCCAGATCAGTAACAGATAATCCATTCAGTCCCAAATCATTTGTGTTGTTACAGACATAATGACAGAATTACTAGTGACATGATCATGCTGTTTTTTTCCCTGCTTAAGAGGAATGTTGGCTTATTTTATATACAACTTCTCAAACTTATTTTCCCTGGTCTGTGCATGTCCTTACACTGTCTTTACTGCAGGCTGCTCAGAACTTGAGATCATTGCAGGCTTATTAGCCATTAGGTGCTCACAACTTAACTGTGAAGCTCGATTACGTGGATCATTTACAAGCAGTAATTGATTCGCTTTAGCAAAACTTGAGCCAAAAGAGCAATATGATCTCCTTTATACAGATTAAAGGCTTGAAGATAGGAGAGATGATAGTGACAGGATCTATTAATTGTGGATATCCTACCATGGCAGATGGTTAGGCTCTCATGTTCTAGATTGATATTCATGTAAGCCTCTATTGTGTACCTGCACTGTCCAATTGCCCCCTGCCCTTCTTTCTGGCCCTGTTGTGCACCACAAACAAACTCAGCTTGAAGGAGACTGAGGAGCTGACCTCAGGTCTTGTTTTCTGTCCTGACGCTAGTGAGCAGCAGCATGGGGAACAATACAGAAGTGAATGTGAAGTGCGGAGGAAGCAGGAGAAAGGAGAAGGAAGGGAAAGTAACTTTGCAGCCTGGGTTCAAATGCATGTCAGACTGTTCTGGGACTATGTGTCTGTGCTTATATTTACAGCTTGAGTTTAAAAAGTCTTGTATTTAGTTGGGAGGGGGCTTTCTAAAATGCGTGAATTTGTCTAACAATGGATTAAAAAAAATCTTTGTTAAAGGTAAGAAACCAATATCTTCTCCAGAAATGGAACACTCCTCTGGAAGATTTAACAAAAAAGGGCAATGAACTGAACTGAATGTCTGAGATATTTATGGAATCTTGTAGATGTAAAGTTTCATTCTGAAGAAATGTTATTTAAAAACCCGTGTTACTATAATAATAATAATAATAATAAAAATAACACAGAGGCAGCCTCTTTCCAGTGCACACTCAGCTCTTCAGAAAATATATGTTTATGACTGTCCCCCATCCAGGTCAGCTGCAACACTTAGGTATTATTACAGGTCAGTCACACCTGTGCTAAAAGCAGAATACATTGTACAGGTATGACTGACTTCAACTAGACCTCAAAGTATTCTTGAGAAGGAAAGGATTAAGCTTGCTTTTTTACCTCCTGAGCTTTAAGGGCTGATATTTGTTTAAAGAAAAAGACAATTATCCTGCTCCACAGACAGTGAAGAAAGAGCATATCAGTGTTGTGTAATGCTATTTTTTGTGCTGCTTTTTCAAAATAAAGTCACATTTAAACAATGGTGAGGATTCCTACCAATGCAGAAAAAATTAGGAAAACTTTGTACTACAGAGAGTATTACTGGGGGAAAAATCCTTGGCAGCTTCTTAAAAAAAAAAAAAAAAAAAAAAAAAAAAAAAAACAGCATATGTACTCTCTAATGAAACTTCAAGTTGAACATGTGTGCTGTTCCAAAATTGAACTTTATGGAATATAACTACTTGTGGCAAACTAATGCAAAATTTACCATCCTAATCTTCATATGTTCCTTATATTAGTGTAAATGTTAGGTTTTATCAATGCATGGGTTGTGTAGGTTTCAGGCCTCACTTCTCAATAGTGAACTCGATTCCTTCCTGGCCTTAGGCATGAATTCAGATTGCATGTATGAATATAATTAATTTAAAGCTGAATACCTGATCTGGTGTGTGATGTTTGCGGGGCACTGAAAAAGAAATGTCACAGATCATATTACAGTATGTTCTAAAGACAAAGAAAATTTTTGGGAATTCAGGAAGAGATGTCACAATGATATCTGCAGGAAAAAATGAAATGAGCAGATGTTGTTTGTATATTCAATAACAAGGAATATGATTAAAATAATTGCTATAAATCAAAATATTGTTTGTTTATGTATGTGACAATAGGCATCTTACTCACTACATCTTTTATCTTCTTTCTTGTCTAAGAAACTTCCATGAGTGTCTATGTTTCACTACTCTCATTTTCATCGAGGTTAGATTCTGGATCTTGGGGTAATTCTTATTGTTGAAAATCTTGTGAGGCAGTAAAGATTAAAATAGCAAGTTTCTGAAAGATATGAATGGTAAAGATTGTGTAAACATATTCTGAACTTGGTAAATCCCGGAATGAAAAACAGTAACAATGGGGCAATTACTGCTTAGGCCTCTGCCTACAGGGCAGACCTATGCCAATGCTTTGGTTGTCATCACATCTTTCTTTTAAACTTGCCTCAGCTGTGAAATATGTACCACTACTACAAACACCAGTGCTTAATCAGTAGACGGTATATGATACAGTTGCTTACTATATTAAACATTTGTTTCACATACTGCTTTTTCTCCTGTTGTTTATTATCCTTATTTGCTAAGAATGCACGTCTTTGGGACAGAGCTGCCTTTCTAGTAGTGTGTCTAGCTCAGCACAATCATGTTTGGGGATATTTGAGCCAATACAAACACTACTCAAATGGCAAGGATCAGAGGCAAACAGAGAATTCTGTTCAACCAAATAAAAGATGTTTAGGCAAATACTAGATTTCTGGAAAGGATCATTTCTTTTAAATAACAAGTCTGCATACTCATGTCTAATTCATGGTTTTTGTCAAGTTGCCAGTGCAAACCCTCAAGGAATCTTAAACAAAGATAATGGTACTGATATTCTAATTTCTGCTGTTCAATATAGTTTAGTTCTGATGCTTGTTTGGAAAGAAGTAAAGAATATTTACCTAGGATACTGATTATACACATGAAAAAAAAAAATCTCTACAATGGTAACAAAGTGGACTTTTTAGTTTTTTTTTTTTTTTTTTTTCCCCTTCTCTTATATAAGCATGACAAAGGCACAGTACTGCTTTCATCAGTAGTTTCAACTGTAACAAATTCCTTTTTCTTGTCCAGATAGTTTTTGATATGAAGCACGTGAAGGGAAGTAGCACATAGCATTGTACCTTTTATAGAAATAAGCTTGCTGGCATTTTACTGACAGTTTCAGACTTGTAGTTAGTTTTGCTATTTCTCGGATTTTGACAAGTAGAATTCTGTCAGGAGGATGTACGTGATCATGGTCCTGAACTGATGGTAATCTGTAAATGCCCCACTGTCAAGTCATTCTTTGTAGAGACAGAGCTGGATTGCCTTTCTAACAGCACACTACTTGGAAATACATTTTATTGAGTTGGTCATTTGCAAAGCATCAACTGGAAATCAATGCCAAGGGGCTTCACTGTGTCATGGTTCCTCTTGTTTCTCAGTGCAAATGGTACCAGGCACTCAATAAGAAAACAGAAATTTGCTCTTAATATTTAAACAACCTTACAAAGGTAAAGAGCTTAGTTTACTTTGTTTTCCAGTATGAATAGTCCTGATATCCCAAAAGGAGGCAACAAAAGAAAGAACTAACATATACAACCTGATTCATAAGCTGAAAGACTTATCTAAAAAAACAGGGCTTGCACAGCAGAAGGAATAGGAATTATGTGCTTAGCAGGCTTGGAGAAGAGTAAGAGGAAAAGGTGTTTATGAAGAGTGAAGATATTCCCAACTGTCAGAACAGTGCAGAGATTCATAACAGGAATATTAAGATTGGTCTGAACTGAGTATGGAAATGTGTGTGTGATATGACAAGAAATAATAAAGGTTACAAAAATGACACACATTTGATAACCAAAGACATAAATAACAGCAAACTGGCAAACACTGAGGAATGTGGTGTTTACATCTGTAAAAACCAAAAGGTCTATGTGCTCAGAGGCCTATAGCAGAAATGACTTACCAGCAGAAAAGCTACCCCCAGTAAAAGTATGATAGCAAGGTTACAGTAAGTCATACGTGCCATTCCTCTTTTGGTTAGTTCAGCAATGGAAAGGATAATTCATAAAGACGTTTTAAAATAAAGAAGCAAAGACAGCAAACAGTGAGCTTGCCTAAAATCTAGAGGGTGAAATAAAAGATTAAGACAAAAAAATGACAAAAAAAACCAAACCCAAACCAAAAAAGCTCAACAAAAAATCCACATCATAATAACAGTACTACTAAAAGGCACAGAAAATATGTTCAAAATTTGCTTTGCTGCTGTCCAAGGGAATCCAAGAGGCATAGCAAGGACTTGATAGTTGGTATTCCTTGAACCTCATGTCACAACACAAGTGATCTTGGCCTGACTACTTCGGCATGAACATTTTGATGCTTTTTAGTATATAGCAGTATGAGAGAATGATTGAGTGACTGATTTTTTTTTTTTTTTTTTAAACACAGCTTTACCCTTCCATAAGGTCTTTCACTGCATTTTGTAACATTTAATTCCTACACAAGGATCAGTGTTGCAACCACTTTTACAGACAGTCATACTTGCACACCCTGTCGTTTGCTTTAGTAGGAGGTCATTTCAAGTCAACACTTGTGTGGTGACTAAGCACCTGTCTTTGGGACGGAGGCAAGCCTTTGGTTTTGTTGGATGTTGTCACCTTTCCACTTAGTGTAAATATAACAGGTGTGGCAGCTGCCTGGAGAAAGACCATCCTAGACTTAGACTTAGTGTTGCCTTCCTTGAGTGTTTTGTTGCATTTTCTTCTTCTAATTTCAGAAGGATATATCCTACTCCTTTCTAATTAACGCCACAACATCCCCATCACATTTTTCTGAATTCCAGTTAACAGGTTGTGTGCCTGTTTTTCCAGATTCTGCTTTCACATGTAAATTTTTTTGATGTGTCTTTCTGCAGAACTACAGATCTTGAATAATGAAGTCAGTGGGGCAATAACAGCTACATTTTTATATCTTATCGTGTATATATAGCTGGTTGAAATACGTAAATCAATGAAATGTAGTTTTCTACTTTTAGCGTCTCACTCTGATGTTGAGATACTGTTCATGCTGATGTGTAACCTGTTCAATGCAGGCATATTTCTGCAAATTAGCAGACACACCAAAGGATGTAGGACGCTCTAAACAGATATAAAGGTGTCCTTGTTGCAAAGTAGCCCCATCAGAAATAGCGTTACCCTGAGCATGAAGCGGTAATGCCTGGCTCAGTGTATGTTCTTAATAGGACTGGATGCAGGAGTGAACCAAGGAAGCCTTGCTTTGCCCATTGACATGATCATGGCTAGTCATGAGATGGGATTACACTGGTTCCAAGTACAATTTTATTTTCCCCCTTGTAGTTTGTGCTTCTATGAATACCTTTCCTTGTCCCCTCTGCAACTACCCACCACACTTCAGGCTGAGCAGACAACTTCTAGTAACCAGTAACCAGCATTGCCAAAGCATGAAGGCTCATGTCCCTTTGGGATTTAAAATCCTGTCATTACATGTCTACCTTTTTTTTTTTTTTTTTTTTTTTTTTAATATTGCCAAAGACCCGGCCTCAGCTGTCACATTAGTCAGTACACCTGAGTAACATGAAGTACTGCATCGCCTGTAACCTTTCATACTGGATGTGTCTGTGACTTTGTAATATGAAAATTCACAGCTGTAGGACGGTGTGTTTCTCCCTAACCCACACAGACCTCACCCCTCATGCGCTACCTGCCTTTCTGCCCTAATTTTACATGCAAACACCCCTTACTTCGGCTTCGGGCCCCGTCACGATCTCACGACCGTGGCTGCAGCTGCGTGAGGCGCTGCCCTCCTCACGGCGCGGCTGAGGCGGCGGCCGGGAGCCGCCAGCGGAGCCCGCGGACGGGGAAAGGAGGAGCTCGGCAATCCGCGCTCGGGCTCTCCGCGCTCGGCTGGTGACTCCTCGCGGGGGCGGGCACCGGGCCGGGGCCGGGCCGGGGCGGAGCGAGCCCTTTTCAGCCCTGGCGGACGCGCTGGGCGAGAGGGACGGGACGGCACCGGGAGGGGACGGGGCGCCGTCGGCTCCCGGCCGCGGGGTTATGCGCTGGGGTAATGGTGCCGCCGGCCGGCGCTAGGCTCCTCCCGCACCCGGGAGGGAGCTCCCTCCTCAGCATCCTCCTCCTGCTGCTGCTCTGCCTCGGTGGCAGCTGCTTGCCGCGCCGCCGGCCCGCGGGGCCGCCCGTGGTGCTGGGTAAGAGCCGGGCTGGGCTCCCTGTGGGGTGGTGCTGGTGGGTTTTGGGGTCCTCGCCATGAGCCGGGGCTGGGGCCCGGCCCTGTGCTGCTCCCCTCCCGGCCACTGGCTCCTGGGGGGCTGCTGTTGTGCCCCAGGCTCCTCTCGTGGTGTGACAGGAGCGAGAGGTTGGGCTGGGGACAGCCTTGTTGCATCTGGTGGCATAGAGACTGGTGTGGAGTGCTGGCCTGGGAGTGCCAAGTCGTGACTAACAGATATGTAAAAAGCGTTCCTGTAAGTCTGGAGTAATTACATTAGCTGCCCTCTGTGTCCATTGGTAAGAGTCATGAGTAAACACTAAATGTTAGAGTAATTTGCCTACTGAAATTGTAGTTCCTACACATCCCCACTGATCAGGTGCAGGTGGTGATATTAATGTCAGTAGTCAGTCCTGTAAGCAGATGGTCTAGTGGTGATAAGGGGGAGAAGAAAATAGGAAAACATTGAGAGAGACAATCAGAGGCATCCTGTCTGGTTTAAGCTTGACTTACATACAATAGCTTAGGTTCTGTTGACTTTTTTTTACTACGGTTACAAATTTCTGATGGAAAAAGGTAAATGCTGAACAAGAACTTCAGAAGGCATTGTGTATCTGCCAAGCCCATCACGTACAAATTCAGTTCTTCACAGGTGGCTGAGCTAACTGAGAGGATGCAGATTTGCAAGAAGATTTGTCGCAAGAACAAGTGGCAAAAGGATTTCATAAGAGGCTGGAATTAAAACCTGAACACAAGTCCTCTGAGTGCTGTCTCTGAAGGATAGAAGCAATCTTGTATGCTGTCTCTCCACTCTGTAACACTGGGTTTCAGCAATAAGCTTTGGCACTTCAGTGCAAGCTGCTTCCTGATGAAGAGTTTTAGTTGCTCACTATTCAACTCTAGCTATGAAGGCATCAAGGAAGATTTAAAAGCAATTGGGATAAGGGATAATGAATACAGTAGCATCAAGTTCTTGCTGATGGATCTATCATATGTGTATATGTTACCTAAGAATGTTTTAAAAAACTGGTTGACCTATTTTTCTTTTAATAAGAGAAATTCTGGGTAAACAATGTGTGGCTTACCATGGATGCATCAGTGAGAGGTTTACAAAACAGATTTTCTTGCTGTTAATTTTTATCAAACATTATAGAACTTGTATCTTTTACTATTCTAGTGTCTATTCTAAAATTTACTCTTCTGCTGTCCAGCCCTGATCTGTCCAGAAAGTGAAGATTCAGTTGGCTTTAATGCGAGTAATTTTTCAGGCTTGTCAGTACATACGGGAAGGTAGGTGCTCTTAGGCAGTCACCTGCTGTAACTCATGTTTGCAAAATACTATGGGATTTTTGATGTGTATAAATCAATGTCTTTGTGAAAACACCCGCACCACGAGCTTAGCTTCAATTAGACATGACATGGCAAGTGAAGGTCAAGCAAATAAAGGAGGAGAGGAAGGAGTGACTGTCGGTCACTTGCTGGCCCTGTATGAAATGTTGCCATCCTGATTCTAGTTAACTTTTCATGACCTTTTCTTCACCCTTCTTGCATATGTGACATGTTAAGATAAGCTTTTTAGGAATTACCGCCATGAGGAAGATTTAGGACAGTCATTTAGAGAGGCGTTCTAAGTGCTGGCTTAGCAGAGGTGTTTGGGAGAAAGAAGAGTGGGGAAAAAAAAAAAAACAAAAAACAAAAAACACGCATTTCCCTGGAATCACAAATGCAGGAGACTAAGTTGTATGCAGGCTGCATTATATGGGTTGTACAAGCCCAAGGTGGTTTTGGAGTCTGTAAGATGGGGACAGTGCTGATTCTCCCAATGCATCAGGCTGGCATCTAGACCCTCAATTCTTCATATGCCTTTGATTTTAAATATATTTTTTAATCATAAGTGTGGTCTCATGATCTGCACATTCACTCTTGGTCTGTTTTTATTTTTTTAAAGTCCTCTAAGCAGAAAAAGGAGTTGGAAGTTATGTCTTACTCTGTTCATGGCAAGTTGGCCATCTGATCTTAAGGAATAAAGAAGGAAGGAATGCTGTTTAAAGGAATGTTGTCAACATAATGATCGTTTCATAAATGTTTTAGACCAGTGATGGTCATAAGACCCAGTGTAACTTGTTTTCAAAACTTTCCTGTAATGTCTGAACTTGCAGCTGCAGCCTGTGCTTACTCAATGGAGAAGGAAGCAGAGCAGTAGTCTGCAAATATGGGACATTACTTTTATGTGGGTAATATGTCATTCTGCTACCCAGAAAATAGCAAATAACTCTTCAGGAAATCTCTCAAATCTGCAAACAGATCAGCTGCTTGGATACAACCCTGTAGATACCCTTAGATGGCTGCTGAGACTTTCTGCATTGATGACATCTCAGATTCATGGAGCTATCTAACTGGCCTAAGTGTGGGTCTGAGAGACAGCCAAGCTAATCTGGTAGCTCATTAGTGCTCTTTCTGCTTTTATTACAACACTGTATTGGCCGATCTGTAGAGTCATTTGTCTGGTAAAGCAGGAGAAAACTAACCTGTTGAGGAAGAAGGGAGTAATCTTTGTAGCTGAATTGCCTTAATGAAGGAGCTGGCATAAGGAATGCAGAGAGTGGCAACGCTCTTTTAGATTAAGATGTTTTCTAAAGCTGGTTTGTGCATCATCAAATGTTGTCTTGGTAGCAGGAGTTATTGTCTGAACATGAAATATGTCTTAAGATCATGCTTGTACATATGACAGAAGCAAGACTAGGAACCAAACTGATGTTGGTAGTAATTGATAGTAAAAATCAATTGGCTCAGCTTTCCATGAGATTTAAAATAAGGCACCAAAGTGTATTCATATTGTAGTGGAACCAGGGAAGAATAAGGTAAAAGTCAAAACTTTACTTCCCAAACACTGCCTGTAAGTGTGATATTGAAGACAATGTTTGCTAAAATCTAAGATGACTGTCTTGGAGTTATTCACCCAAGTGTTTTGGGGGAAGAGAGAACTACTTATGCTACAGAATTCATTTTTTTTCTTTTCCCAAGTGTTCCTATTCAGCCAGACCAATATATTCATACACAAAAATCTCCTGTAACAGCCAGGACAGCCTACTTAATACCTTTGCTCTATTGACCATATAAATCTCTGAAAATAATAACTTATGTGCCAGTGTTTCTAGATACCTGCTTCATGTTTACACACAATTATAATTATCTTGCACTCTATCAGTTTAGTTATGTATGCAACCCACTTGTCTTCTAGTAAGACATTCCTTTATTCTTTTTCTTTATTACTGTTCTTCCCACCTCATTTTCTCACACAGTCCATCCACAGTCACTATGTACTATGCCTTATCATTTTTGGGGTCGATAACCTGTCCTTATAAGATCAGCAGTGGATTCACTGAACTCTTTACCTTTTACAGCTGACTCAACACAATTACTATATCAATGTTCTGATACCTTCTGCAAACAATTTGTTAGGTACTTGGCTAAAGTTTTCTAGAAAGATGCCTAAATGAAGTTTGTTAATAATTGATTTACATGCAAAAGAGGTTTGCCTGAATTTCTGCTGACTGCTAATTGAGGGGTGTGTGTTTGTATGGTCAGCTGCTAATGTCAAGAGTGATTTAACTGTTCATGCCTCATGTGATCTGAGATATCTAGAAGTATCATGTGAGATCTTGTTTGCTTTCTTGTTCCTAATTTTAAACACAAGCCTTTTTTTTTGTGGAAGTCTATCACTGAGTCTATAAGCAACTTTGAGACATTCTCCCTAGAGAACTGTAGTCAGTTTCGAATGAATTCTCTGGATAACTTGGTTTGTTTTGAAGGCAGGCTAATTTCTGGAACCCAAAGCTTGACAATTATTTGAGGAAATATGAGCTAGTAAGAAAGTTCTGATATTTATCCAAAGGCATATCCACTTAGATAAATGCAGTAAAAAAAAAAAAAGTACCAGCTGGTAGCCTCTTTGTTCAAAGCTGTTTTTTCCCCAGTTACCAGATTGGAAAATTTAGGGAAAAAGAAGCACCAAGGAAACTTAAAATGATAAACAATTATTCCTTTTCTTTAAGGTTTTGTTGACTGTTCTGTTTCCTGAGGGGGACTGAGGCAAGTCACTTTCTAGAGTGCAATTTACCTATTGTTTTCTACTGGGAAGTCAATCAGTCACTAACTCTTTAGCAGAGTGATAGACAGGAGTATCAATGTATCTTAAAGGTGGCTAGAATTCTCAGACTTGGAAAAGTTGTATCCTTTTAAGCTCTCGTATTTGTAAATGTGCTTTCCATAAAACTTAAACAAATACACACCATGGAAGGAGATCTACTCGTTTTGTCAAGGAAGTTGAGACAAAAATCAATGAAGGATATAATAATATTGGAAATTAGATTTATGAATGTATTAGAATGAGTTCTGTTAGGATCACAGTCTTTGTGAATAGTGAGAGTAATGCTAAACATACTGATCATCAAATCTGATGGAAACTTTTTTTCTGTCCAATGTGAAATCCCTGTTTGTTTCCAAGTATTGCAGTTCATTAGTTAACACCTGGATTACACAACTGCAAATTAGGGAAGCAATGGTACTGAGATCTTTTTCTAGATGTTCCATTTTAACTAGTGCCAATGTATTTTGCAGAACTTTACTTGACAGCTATTTTAAAATTTATGGAGTCAGTCTATGGGCTTTAAAAAGTAAGAACCTTCAGCAATGATTCTAGCAAAAAGGCCTGGAAATGCTACTTATTGGTAGGTATGAGGATGATGACAAAAAATACTTATTCTGTCCACAGGTATTTTCTGTGTATGGTCTGAAAGCAAAGGGGATTTTTTTTTTCCTCTGACTGCTTTCAAATTCCATTTCAGAACAATCAGAAAGGTATGTCCTTATCCTACAGAATTCATCTTGTGTGAGCTTTCTAACCTGTTACTTATCAAAAAGTCATGAAGTGGTTCTCCAGCCAACTGTAAATCATTAACACTGTTAAATTGTGTGGGATGAAGACTGAAGGTATTATACACTTCACTTTATAATTTGGAAAATCAGAATTCGCCTTTTGTTCTCTATAGCTTTATCACAAACCTTTTTAGCTTGCAGAATATATTTTTGAAAACAAAATACTAGTTGTGAATGTAGTGATAGCAGATCGACAATATGAAAGCGTAAACCTGAAAGATTTCTGTGTTAATACCTGCTTTATAAACAAACAGACATCATACCTTTGTGTGATACTTCAACTGCAGTACTGTAGCCTGGCACAGGTGGAACTTGTCCCTTAGCTTTTGTTTAGGATTACATAAGATTACCACACCTGTTAACTAATCTGTTCCCTGTCATCTTGTGAGCAAAAACTAGTATGTAATTATTCTCATCTTTGTGGTGGACACAAGACCACAGCCTGTTTCATCAAGAAGCTCGAGGATAAAATATTCTAACCAAATTAAACTTGCAGTTAATCTAAAGGCAGTCCAGTAACTCTAAGGGAGACTTTATGCAGTTTCCTACTTTAGGTATTCTTGTTTGTAAGTTTATCTTTATTTTAATCTTCAGAGTTGTGAATCTTCCTAATCCAAACTGGTGTGCTTATGACTATTTAAATGCTGTTTGGAAAAGTTCTTAAAACTCTAAATAACATTCCAGGTGTTTCCCTAAGCTTTTGAAAGGTATCTTTGCTGGAAGAACTTGATTTTTACCAAAGGAAAGTAGGTTCTAGGATAGAACAGAATGTCACTCGTGTACTTTGTTTTGCTTCAGAACTGAACACAAAATCAACCTGTTTTGTCCTTGGCAGGTCTGCTGCTGAAACTGGCCAGCCATGAATGATTGATATAAATATAACTACATTCCGTTCTTTTTGGAATTGAGAGCACTGATACAGCAGCCAGAACAGGCACGAGATTGTGGAACAGGCTGTTGCCTTATACTTCTATAAGCAATAACTAGACAGCGTTTTGTGAGGTTACAAGACTGAACTGCAGTAAACTTTTTCTAGGGTGTGATGCAATGCTACAATCTTCCTTATTATGTTTTCCAGTAAATCAGTGTCCTTGAAATATGACCTAAATTTAACTGTGGTCAGCTACTGGCTCTTTTAACGTTTCACTTAAGAGTACAGAAATAAAAACACTAAACACCTAATGAAAAAGTAGGGGCAGGGAATGAAGAAATCGTGAGGTATGTCTCATGGTAGGCCACAACCTGTGGTGGCTGAAGGTAGGAAGAGTGTGGTTGTCACTGTCTGTACTTAGCCTGAAGATTTAACATGAAATATAAGTTTATCTGGGGGACTTGTTGCTGAAATTTTCGGCGGTACTTTTAAGATAAGGAAATTCTTACTTCAAACACAAAATAAAGACAGTCCTAATTTTAAAATAAAGGAAAACAAGACTTAAAGGAGTATGGGCGTTTATAGCATATGCTAAATTAAGAACAGTGTACTTTGGTGAAGGTACACATATAAGATCCTTCCCTCCAAGTATTCCTGTCTTACCTCAGTAGTGTATCAAAACACAAAGACCAAAACTGGCGTCCAAACCTGACTCATATGAAATGACACATTTGGATTAGCACACTAGCCAACTAAATTTAGTGTAATAAATGTGCCATAGGAGGTGATAATTCCTTTCAAGTTTTACTTTCGCTTTTGTGTCAAATTCAGTTTGCAGACAACTCATTAAAAAGAACAGGAAGAGATTCAATTGTATTACCTGCAGGAAAAAAGAAAATCCTCCTGACTCAGTTTGCATTTTAAAACACCAATAATCCGATAATTCTGGCAATGTCTGAGACAATGTGTTTTTCTTACCTGTGGCTTAAGCTAACCTGTTCCTATACTGTCTGTTCTTTCAAGTTAGGAACTATTCACCCAGAGTTATCTTACATGGTGGCTCCCCAGCTCATGGTTTTTTTTTTTTTTTTTTTTTTTTTTTTGAGAAACTAGATTTCTTCTGTGGGAAATATGTATGCAGTACTTCCTGGATAAAATGGATAAAAATAATTACATAACTGTTACGTCTAAATGCAATTATACAGCATGTGAGGACAGCAGCATTACAATGTTATAACCGAAAATGTTATACTCTTACATTTTAGTGTCTCCTTTTTATATCTTTCAGTTCCGGGGGACTTAGGTAATCAGCTGGAGGCAAAATTAGATAAGCCATCAGTAGTGCACTATCTCTGCTCTAAGAAGACCGACAGCTATTTTACACTCTGGCTGAATTTAGAATTGCTCCTGCCTGTCATCATTGACTGCTGGATTGATAATATCAGGTAAGGCCAGACTTGCTCTTTGCAGTTATCTCCTTTCTCTAAGCTGACGTGCTTTGTACAGAATTGCCACCTTAAGTTTCTTTTTTTTGATTCAACAGCAATGAGAGCAATGACTTGGATTTCTGCTAGGCAGAGTAACAGGCTGAACTGGAGGATGTGGCTCTGTTGCATGTGCAGTAGCTCATCATCCCTGAAGAAAATGAGATTCTCTTAATTTCTGCCACCTCCCTGTACTACCAGTTACCACATGTTGGCTTGGGCACTTACTGGACTTCTGTAGGCTTATCTAAAGCAGAACAGTTGCTGCTGGTTTGATGAGTTACTTAAGTTTTGATGAGTAAGTGGGAAGGAGGTTCATTGGGCAGCTGAGAGAGGAAAGATGATAGGAATGTAAACTTGCACTTTTCCTGGCAGTATGTCATCAGAGAGCAGTTTTGTGGGCAGCTGAGATGCCTGGGATCCTTTAAGTGCAGTCTGGAAGTTTTACCAGAAATTATTTTGGCTCTGCAAATTGTCAATATTTAAAGCTTATGGGATATTTTAGCATTTATTACTTCATTAATGTTCATGTAAAAATCGTAAATATCTCTAAGAAAAAATACTATATTGGCATGTTCTTATGTGAATGTCCTGAGCTTGGTGGCAGTTTAACATAGCTTCATAGAGTTGACTACTATTTAATAAGTTAAGGATTTGACAGAAACTCAAAGCATATGAAAGGCACTGACATGGGATTGAAATTCAAAATCCCTTTCTCCTCTTTGGGATGATGTTGATGTTGAGTATTGCAACTAGCAATTAAATAAATCTTTCTCCATAATGAAATGAAATTACTACAGCTTCTTATGGTATGGAAAGACAGCTTTGCAGTGCCTCCCCAAAAAATATTTTTTGCTTCTCTTGGTTAGGCAGAATCCCCTGTGGCTTTTCTATGGTTTTATGGGTGGTAACACTGAGTATTCAAGGAAAGAAGAGTATGAAAAATGTAAAGGCTTTCAAGAGTAGTGTATGAATGCATTCAGGAATGCAATACCATGTGAATGTGTATCAGCACTTTAAGTTGCAATTAGGAATTCAGGAGCCAAAGCATGACTGCATTTGTTTGGAGTGTGCTAGAACTGATAAGCAAGAGTACTTGTTGGAGGCCCCTGGTTGTGTGCATTGCAGTATTAACTTTGACATAAAAGGATCTATATATTTTAAGTATATAGAACAGAAATGACATAAAGGCTCAGTTTTTATTTTCTGTTCTGAAAACCATTTGCAAGGATGGGAGGAAAGGCATCTTGCCACTGTGCTGTGACATCTTAAAATAATGTTACTCATTTTCCATTTTGAACTTTGTGTGGCTTCAAAGTAATTTTTGATCTTAGCCTCTTCCAAGTAATGTTGTCTCCGGCAAATCTCTGCCTGTAGCTTTGTGAGTACTATAAACATATGGACCCAAATATATTTTATAATATAAATAGAATGCCAGAGGGATAAGTCACTTGGTTTCGTAGCTGAAAACTTCTAGATTTAAAAATCTTTCTAAACTCAATGTTCCTTCTGCCAAAGATAACTTTGTATCTTTCCTAACTAGCTTTCACTGTGTTATTTGTGTATAGAAAACTGATTCTGCATAGCTAATTAGTAGCAGCTTAGCACTTTCTTCTGAAAGACTAAACAGATCTACCACATAAAGCAACCAAGGGGAAAAACAAGAACAATAATTGCAGAATTTCAATTTTTGTGGGCACTGGAAAATCAATGTGAAGTCTTAAATTTGATGCTTTACATTCTGCAGCCTGGGAAGGGGGAATTATCTAAAAAACTCTTAATGCCTACATGTGTTACCTGAGGTACCAATTGTTATTAGTCAAAAAATAGCAAATGCTTCCTTATGCTGGTAATTAAACACAATGAATTATTTTTAACTAGGGGAATTCTTATCTGATTTCTAAAGGTATTTTATCTTCTACTGCCGCACCTTTGTTCTTACATTCTTGACAAGTTTTCTCTGTTTTGTGGCTTGATGCAAGGTGAAATGGTGTAGAACTATACTAAGAAGCTTATGTTCTAAAATCGAAGTCTAGGTGTAATTCTGTATTCTAAGATTAATAGAGAAGATATGCCTTATGCTGAATCTAAAACTAAAAACTAATTAGAATAATTGTTTGCATTGTAAAACCACTTAGCCATTAGAGTACTTGTATGTTTGCCTGTGTTTTTTTTTTTTACTTCTGGGTAATAGCACTTAAAGTTCTTGTTACTGCACTCAGTGAAAGACCTAATGTAGCTGAGAGCTGTCATGTGGTAATATGACATGCTTCATGCTTTTTTTTTCTTCCAGGCTGGTATATAATAGAACAAGTAAGATAACGGAACCACCAGATGGAGTGGATATCAGAGTCCCAGGCTTTGGGCAGACGTTTTCTTTGGAATTTCTTGACCCAAGTAAAAGGAGCGTTGGTATGTAGAAGCATATTTGAAATGCTTTGTCACTTGTAGGGTTTCTAGTATGTCTTTATATAACAAAGCACTGAAATCTGACTTCAAATTGAGTTCTGTTTACAGTTTTTTTTTTTTTGTAGGAGTAGTAGAGTAGCACATGGCTCACTTGGCTTTTCAAAATGTACACCTTTTTGTCCACTGTTTAGCCTGATGGATTGAGACAAGAAATCTTATTTAGTCTTGTGCCAGATTGAAGATCTCTGTATAAAACTTGAGTAGGCATCTTGAGGACACTTTTAGAAAATGAGACTGATAGATTAGAAAATTCTGTAAGTGAAGCTTGACAAGCAAGCAAAATACAAAAACTTTTCTTCAGCTTAGTTTTGAGCATGGTGTTCTTTGGTATCAAGAATGAGGTAATGGACTTGGGGGAGGTGGGATCACTTTGCAGCTCCTGTCTCTTGTCAGTGCCAGAATAATTAAATTCATGCTGCAAAAGATTGCTGCATTACTGTGTTTGGTTGCAGTTTCCTTTTTCCCAGGAGTCTTTCAGAAAAAATACTGGTAACCTTATGTGAGAAGTGTTAGAAGTGGCTAATGGCTTAAGTAATTTAATAGCCAGTAATGTACTGAGCTTCACTGTAGAATGGTCCCTGTTCAATTGCATATATTTCTTCTTTTTCTTTTCCATAGTAAGCTGTCTCCAAAAGGGCACTACTGTGCTTGGTGATCTTCACTTCATAAACCTTGTAACTAGAACAGGGCCATATTTAAAACTGCCTCTGTTTGTTTCAGGGACATTCAAGCATTCAAGACTAAGGATTGAGGCATTGCTCAAAATGTAAATATGGCTGTGATATTCAACAGGATGTTTTGACATTTCACTTCCTAAAGAGTTACTAGGTGCCCTTAATTGTGGTAATACTTGCATCCTATGTTTCAAAACATGTAATATGTAACATCTTAACACACATACTTGCAGTCAGTCTGCAAGTGTTTCCTTTCTTTGCTTTTGAAGCTTTATGTTCTGTCTCCATCTGCTAACTGATGGATAGGAAAATAACTTTGTGTAGTTTCCAGTTTTGCTGTGGGGTATGCTGTAAGCTTTTTGTTTCCAAGAATAAAAATTGATCCAGAATTTGCTAACATTTATGAATGCATTCTATATCGTAACTGAAGTTCATCTGCAATCAACATAAACTAGGACTAATATAGTGATTTTCTCTTTTAAGCAGTTCAAGGGGCAGTTATGCTGAGGGAAAACTTGTCCCTTCTGTGTATGACATCTTTTGCTGTGGCCAACTAGGAAGAATTTTTTAAGAATAGTTGTTTTTCTTTTGTGGGACAGTAAGCATAACTTATTTTGCTTAATATGCAGCTTTTTAGATAGTCAGATTGATAAGATCAGGGTTTTAATGTCTGTCTAATATATGGAATCATAGGTAATGCATCCAGAACCCGCATTGTAATTGTGTGATGGCTGCTTCTAATGCTGATCTTTTCACTGTTACATTTCTCTGATTTTATGTCTATAGGCAGCTACTTCTATATGCTGGTGCAGAGTTTAGTAGACTGGGGCTACAAACGTGATGAAGATGTAAGAGGAGCACCTTACGACTGGCGAAAGGCACCAAGTAAATGTCTTGTTTGAACAAACTTTCTTGACTCTCCAAGCGACCACATAGTTTTGGGTCCTGTCCCCCATCCTAGTTGTACTATTATACTTAAAACCTTATTTTTCTTAGGGCCTGGGTACTCCTAGACTCCGATGAAAGCGCTGTGTTATAGTCTTTTTTTCTCTAAATGACTTGCTGCTTAAGATTTACCAAAAAAAAAAAAATGAACCACCAAAACCTACCAAACTCCACAAAAACACCCCTCCCATGGTGCGTTAATAGTGGAATTTCTAAACTCTATTATTGGTCTTCACAAAGAACTTTGATTCTGGTGTCACACCAAATCTAGCAGAACTGCCTTGACTGTATCCTGAGGAATAAATTGTATTTAATGTCCTTAAAACTGAGCAATGGGGGTGCTGCCTACATTTTTCTAAGCTTGTTTTTATGTAAGTGTTAGAACATAGTACTCCTCATCTTATTCTATTCCGCATGAGCACAAGTGGCTTGTAGATTCTTCACAGCTTGTGAAGCATATTGAAGAAATATGTTTTATTAATACTAATATTCTAGGATCAAGTTTGCTTTGGCCCACAAAACTGAAGCATTTAGCCCTGGCATCCAGGAATACTGCCTGAAGGAAAATCAATAATAAGGACTTCTGTTTTTGATGTGACTGCTTTAAATTTCTGTTGCAGTTGACACACAGAATTGGTATCTTATTACAGGGTTATAGAAAGTTGTTATTGATTCTTTTTCCCCTCTTCATTTTAAAGCTCATTTAATTACATCTAATAGAAATGAAGTATACTGTGCCAGCAGGAATCTGCAAGAACTCTTATTTAGAGATAACTTTACTTATAGAAGATGTGCTGCTGAATGGTTCATGCATACTTTAAAAGACTGATCTGAACTTTATTTGTACTTTCATGAAATGATGAATCTTCCTGGACCTACAAAACTGTTATTTTTTGGAAAAAAAATGCAGCTCACAGGGAGTTCAGATTTTTTTTTCTCAAAACTCTGCATTAGCACAATTATTCTAGACTCCAAATGAATTCCACTGTTGATTTTTGTGGGAGGAAAATTAGCGTTCCATCAGCATGGGATACTTCCCAGAAAATCTGATCTTAAATGTATTTTAAAGGTAGGAAAAAATGGAGTAATGTTTTAAATATATTTAAGTTTCATAAAAGTAGCAAGAAATTGTCTTAAAGCATCAGCCTTTCATAAATTACTGACATAATGATGCATTGGTTTTGATTGCTTCAAAATATTACCTTTTAAATAATTGTGTTGAAGGATGGCATCCACAATTAGCAATTGTAACTGTGTGACCTGTGTATTTCTCGTTTAGATGAGAATGGAGACTATTTTGTGGCCCTTCGCAAGATGATAGAGCTAATGTATGAGCAGTATGGAAGTCCTGTTGTTTTAATTGCCCACAGTATGGGTAACATGTACACCCTGTACTTCCTCAACCATCAGACTCAGGAATGGAAAGACAAGTACATAAAGGACTATGTGTCATTAGGTGCTCCGTGGGGAGGAGTAGCTAAAACTCTCCGTGTGCTGGCTTCAGGTAGGTAATTTGAGGATTTTCAATGAATTCTGTAAGTAGTATGAAATACACTAAATAGTTAACTGTAAGACCAGAGTATGAAAGTTGAAGGTACTATGAAGTTAAAAATATTCTTAGAAAGTGATGGCAACTTGATGTCTCAAGTCCTGTGGCCTGGCTGTCTTTCCATTCATGGGAATGGACCAAGTTTTTACATCCCTTAACTAGGAGCTGCATCCCCTCTTAACTTTTCAGCAGATGACACAAGCAGTTGCCGTTTGACCTGCTGCCTCTTATTTCTGTCACTTCTGCCTGCAGCCTGACTGTTCTCTGTTCAGTATTGTTAAGTCAACATGGACTCCAGAGCATTCAGTAGTTGCCTTTGATTAAATATCATACAGCTGTTGACATGAACAAAAAGGGGAACTGGTAGATGCAATGAAGAAGTGGTGTGGTGTCCAGAGCACAGATTCCTGCTGAAGTTATAGCTTGGTTTTTAAAAAAATAAATAATTTGTCTTTCACTATGCAACTGCAAACAACTGAGAGAAAGCTCAGTTACCACATCATGTTACACCATAACTATTTCACAGCAAAACAATGTTATTTTGTGCTTTTGGCATGTAATTTGTGATGTTTGTCTTGCTTTTTTCCTTGCTTTTGTTTGGCTAGCTTTGGCTACTAGTTGCTTCCCAAACAAAGCTGACATCAGAAATGGGCTTCATCAAAATGCAGAGCACATAGCAACTGCCAGCCATGCATGGACAAATCAAAAGAATGTTTTGCTTAGCAAAGGAATTTGATTCTGAACAGGAATGCACAACTCAATTAATTAAAAAAAAATTAAATCAGATGTTTGTATTGATTTGTACGTTGTTAACTCTATTGCAGTGGCACTGTAAAATAAATAAAAAATTGACTTCCTTCTTTCCACAGGCATTGTGTTTGTGTGCTATAGAAAGAACAGGAAGTGAGCAATGTTAAAAACACCTTCATAAAATTCCAAAAGATTACAGAATTTCAGTATTGGATTTCCTTTGAATTAAATTTCAGTGCTTCATATTTTGTTTATCGATTATAATGCATCTCATCCAAATTAGCTAGCTATGCACATGTCTAATAAATAGTTAGATGATTACGTTTTAGTAGGAATCTCTTAATTTGTATGTAGGATTAAACTTCATGGTTTGGAGCAGAAAGTCAGGATGTAGGAAGCTTAAGAGGCATAGTATAGTATCAGAATGCCTATTTTTTTTAGGCTAGCTCTGTCTCCTAAACATCTGTAGGTAAAAAAAAATCACCACCATCAGGTGTTAATGTTTTGATTACATTAGTCTAGCTAATGTCTGAAATTATCAGGATACTTGCATGCAGAAGAATCGTTGCTTTAGCAAAAGTACGGTGTTCCTGAAAGAAACATCAGGCAAGCTTTCTTCAAGCAAAAATGCATTCTTTCTGTTCTATTCCTGTTTATAGTATGGTAATGGCTAAGACTTGATATTAAATCCACGGTTGTTATCAAAGTGGCAAGTAGCACACAAGTGGAAATTACTGTCTCTAGATCTTCTGTGCTGCTTACTGCTACATATGTGCTTCATAGTACTGGTATTTTTATTATAACAATTCTATTGCTAATAAAGTGAGGATGCTCTTCTTGTTCTACATATGGCAAGCACAGATGCACAGTTCACTTTTTCTTTTTTTTCTGATTGTCAGCTTGAAATGCTGACAATGTTGTCTTTAGACCTAATATTTTATATGCTATAATGTCAGTGCCTGCTAGCCTAAGTGTGGTCTTGACCCTATAGTACTTCTGCACTTCAGGAAAAACATATAAGATTTGATAAGTAGTTTTGAAAGAAAAGGCTGGAGTAGAGTGTCAGGTTCTGTACTTGTTATTTATTCTACTTGAAATAAACTTGGCACAGACTTCTCTAACTTTTAGATTTGGAACTCAGGATTTCATTGCTTAAAACTTGCAGGTAGTATTTGGTAGCTCAGTGGTGAGTGTGCACAGCTAAGTATTTATACCACACAGTAATGTGAAGTGCATTTAAGGACTTCTGTAATTCTTGCTGTGCTCCCGAGTTTCCTTTTTATCTGCTTGTAAGGTCTCCATGCAATCCTTCTGAAAATGGCAGTAAGTGGCAGTTCAGTAAGCTGGTCTTGCTGAACCAACAGTGCCACCTTATGGAACTGAAAAATACCTGCTTTGGTGCTGTTTCAGGACAGCGGTTTTGGTTTTGGTATTTCAATTTTTAAGGTTCTGTTGACATGAATAACAATATGCTGTAACTACCTGAACCTAATAATAGAAAATCAGATTCAAGTTTCAGCTGACAAAAGAATTGAGGGGTGCTAGCCACTGTGATGTCAGATAGGTCAGATCAGTCACCACAAAAAAGAACACTGATCTCAGAACTGTTTCAAAATAATAATAATAAAAAAATCTAGTGATTGCCATGTATACTATTTAAGTGGCTTTTAATTTGGGGGAGAAATACACGAGCAGTGGTTACAATCTGAAGAAAGCATATAAATTATAACTTAATTCCATGTTAATTTGAGCCATCTTTAGAACAGACTGCCAAGAAAAATGTGTAGTCCTGATGTCAACAACAAAAAATCTTGTTCAAATGTTCTTGTTCAAATCTTCAAATGTTTTGGTCAAACATTAGTGTACTGTATTAAACCTAAATGGGGTAAAGTGGAAAAATTTTGAGGCTTATTGGGTGTATGATAATTTAAGACCTTTTAAGGTAGCAGTGCTCTTTGTCGGTCATTCATAGTCATTAACTTGTATGTACATTTGTAAGTTATTGGAAGCTAGTTTGCAGAGTTGATTACTGAGACAATCAAAAATGAAAAACTTTTCCAATTTTCAGTGTAAGCGAAGGGAATATTTTTTGATTTATCACTGAGCAGTACTAATTGCTTCTGGTTATGAGATCATGCACTGTTTATGTATAATGTAATTCTACCTTTTTTAAGGTGACAACAACAGAATACCTGTCATAAGCTCACTCAAGATCCGAGACCAGCAACGATCAGCAGTTTCCACAAACTGGATGCTCCCCTACAACTACACATGGCCTCCAGATAAGGTCTTTGTAACCACACCTATGGCCAACTATACCCTTCGGGATTACCAAAAGTTCTACAGGGACATCAATTTTGAAGATGGCTGGCTCATGAGACAAGACACTGAACCCTTGGTCTACCAGATGACGCCACCTGGTGTGCGCATACACTGTCTCTATGGTACTGGCATAGAAACACCGGATTCCTTCCATTATGAAAGCTTTCCTGACAAAGAGCCCAAGATTATTTACAGTGATGGGGATGGTACAGTAAACTTACAGAGTGCCTTGCAATGTCAAAAGTGGGTGGACATGCAAAAACAGGAAGTGGTGGTATTTGAGCTTTCAGGAAATGAGCATATTCAAATGCTATCAAATGATACTACTATTGCTTATGTGAAAAAGCTGCTTTTTAATTTGTGATACCTTGTGTTGACAATTATTTTCCTCACCTGTGATGCCTTCCCTTAAGTAAGGGGAATGCCTGTTAGTCCCTTGGTATTTAGTTATTTGAATTATTTATTTTGTTTTTTTTTTTTTTTTAAGCTTGTGTTCAAGAAGTTGGTTGGTGTCCTAAATGGTTGTCTCCAATGTATGTTCATGATGCTTCATGGTGTTTTCATATTCTGAAAATCTGGTCAAATATGCATTTTGGTGCCTCCAGTATTGTGTCCAGTATTCATACAGACTTTCATTTGGAGATTGTGCAGCCCCTTGCACATATTATGTGATTTCTCCTTTGTGTGGCCTTTTAGGGTTAGGAGTAGGAGAGCTGGGAAGGATTGCAATCTGACTCCCATGAAACAAGGGAAGGATATTAACAATTTGAGAAGCACAGCAAATTCCTTCTAAAGGGTCTTGCATGTTCTGATCCACAGTTCTCACTACCTTAGTTTTAAAAAGTACATATCTACTAGGTAAGATAGACAAGAGGTCTGTCTGGTACTGGATGACCTTTTGTCATATCCAGCCTTTCTTTTGTTACAGCTTTTTGGGAAAAAAAGATAATGTGTTAATTATTTGAAGGTTCTCATTAGGTACCTTTTTTCTTAAGAAAGAGGAAAGTTTTTTTTGCTTAAAAAGTTGTTTTCTTATTGACTTCTAGAGCCTAATGACTTAATCAGGAATTTGAGGAGTTCTCCCCTGGTGCATTATTATTATCCATGAAGGAAAGAAGTTCAGTTGTGGCTGGCTGGGACTTGCAATAGCCTTCTTTAGCTGTGTAAATTCTTTAGCATGTAAATTGAAGCCAATAGAATTGAATGTGGGCAAACAATACATACAGCGCAGAATTGCACTTCAGGTTGCAAAAGATCTCCAGTAGCGGAAATGATACTGGATGGTTAGCATTCACTAAAAATGGAAAATGAATTTCCCCAAATAGGGCAGGGAGTGGAAGCCAGTGTAGCACTGGTATAAAATATAGACCTTGTTCCCAAATAATTAAGCTCTTATTCAGTTAGTGGCCAAGCAGTGGTTGGATCAATGTTGCGTTCAGTTGAAAAGAAACTTTAAACTTCAAAACGCCATCAATGGGAACTGAATTTTAGTTATATAATTGCTGTTTTAAGAAGTTGAGATCTCAATTTCTGTTCCTTATATGTTTAGATAATTGCCAAACATGCAATTCTGTTACTACAGTACTGTTTTATTCAGCATTTAGAAAAAAAAAAATCAGCTTTGAATGACACAGAAATGGTGGCGTAAAGGCCATGGTATTTACAACCTTGATTATAGAAGTCCCACTGGAATGTCACTGGAAAATTCATTTTTGCTTGCTTTAAAACTAGTCAGCCAGTTACTCCACTTAGTTCTCAGAAAACAACTTTGAATGCTTTCCAAGTGCTAGGTCTTCCATGAAAAATGAGTTTTGGAAACTCATGAGAAGCATTGAAGATTTGCTACTTATGAAACTGTAGTTCTCTGAAGGGTAAACTTTAACTATTTTTGTAGCATGCATAAAATGCTCACTACCATCAAATGTAAGAATAAGGTATGTTGAAATGACAGGTTTGAACTCTTACTACTGTAGAAAATATTTTTGGCACAGGAAGTAGATTTAAAGCTTTAAAATTTCAGAAATGATTTGTAAATCCAGAACAACTCAAGCTAGGGTCATGGATAAGCTAAATATCTTCATAGGTTTCTAACTTGCTTATGTAGCTTCACTTTTCCCCTGCATTTTTCCCTATTACTTTGGTTGAGGGAGAAGATGCTTTTCTGATGTTAAAAATGAAATGTGTATTTTGTCATCAGTTGCCTGGGAACCTATAGTTCAGCAGCTATATTGTCTAGACTTCTCCAGAGAAACTACTGTTCTGTCCCAAGACTTTGTAATTGGTTACTGCTGAAATGAGGAGGGGTGGGAAGCAGGCAGCACACAAGTCCTTCAGCCAAGTGTTCTACTTTGTGCAGGGCTGTCAGCTGGATAAGCTTCAGGCTTGTGTTCCAAGACTGCTCAAAGATAAAGCTCTTCCTTGTGGTCTGACTTAATTTTTGAATAAACTGATAGGTTACTGGTTTGCAACAGAAAGAAATTAGACAACAGCTTTTCACAATTTATTTCTTGCTAAAGTAGAATGCCTGTCAATAAGCACTTGAATGAGTGGAGCTGGAGGCTGTATTGCAGGCCACCAACATCAGCATTAAGGGCTGAAAAATGAGAAAAGAACATAGGCAGACAGTTCTTAACCTGATCTGGAGAATGTATCTAAGTTTCATGTAGCTCCTTACCTGTTTAGTTAATCACATTCTCAGTCTCATACCAAGAGTTTAGCTTGAAGTTCCAAAATATGTTCTAAAAGATGCTTTTTAAATTTTAATACTTCTCTTTTGGAGTGCAAAAAAAAAATCTTTTCTAGTTTCTGGGATCTAGTATTGGATCTAGTATTGTTCCTGAAATCAGTTGACTACATCTCTTGACCTGAAGACTTGTAAACCATTAATCTATATTTATCCTTAGCTTTCCATTAGTAGACAAGTCCAACAGTGTCTGTGCTTAATTTTGTTAGCTATTCTGGTAAAAATGATGAATATGAAAATTTTTCAGGCCTTGGTTTTGGCTATTTGTTATTACGAAATATTGTCTGAGAATGTGCAGACTTATCACAAGCACAGTGCTTCTGAGTTTGATCTGATGGTTCTACAGACTATAGTTCTGTTTTATGTTCAGAACCTCAGATTTCTTTTTCTGCCAAACTATCTTCAGCCATTTCATTTTCTGTTTCTTGCATATTGGGATAGACTTGTGGCTGTGAAGTGAACGCAGCAAACTACATCACTCTAATCACTGAAACTGAACCACTTTACTCAGCCCTTTAAGAAGTGCTTACTCAGGCATATTCCTCTGCAAGGCAAGAGTATTAAAAAGTAAAGAGCATTCTTTATAGGCTTGCTACTGCCATGTAGCACTTAAGCATTCTAGATTTTCATAGGGAAAGAGGGGTATGAAGAATTACATTTTAAAGGGAAGAGGAGAATGTGACAGTTCGTTAAGAGGAGTAATTCTGGTGCTTTGCCACATTGCACAGTTGAAAACTTTGATTTTACTGACATGTCTTTGTTATACTGAACACATATGGATCATGTCTCTCTCTTTCCATAATTTTTACTAGGTTTTATTCTTCCAGGATATTTTCAGAAACCAAAAATAGTCTTGAGGACCAAATGTGTTTATTTTTGACAAAGTATATAGAAAATGCTGAAGGGGCTTTCAGCTGTCGTTGTAATACTTCTGAAGTGGCTCAGAGTCACTATGTGATTCTGCTTAAAACACAGAAGGCTTCAACAACTAGCAATAATTGCAGAGGACTTGCAGACCAAAGGAAGGAATGTTTGATATTAAGGTAGTTCTTGGAGCACAGCGTGTTCGAGGCCCTCTTAAATTCAGGGAATGTTTGGCAATGACTTTGCTGCTCTACATTTAACAGTATTTTGTATGGAACATATTCTGAGACCTAACATTTTATATGCCCTTTTTGTGTATGAATGTGGTCAATAGATTTTGAATATTTTACTGTTATACTTTGATAAAATAATAAAGTTGATCTAATACAGCCTGTGTCCTGTTATGAATGTCTCGCCTCTCAGATGCAAGGTTAAATTGGTGTAGTTTTTCTATTCAATAGGGTCTCAAGGTGGCTCACTTTCTCACAATTGTTTCTTGGCTCATCTTCCAAATCCACTTACTGTCTTCTGATGTTATGTCTTCCCCACAGTACGTTTAAAGCTCTCTTGTTAATTGTTCTTGAGATGTGGGGCTGAAATTACTCAATTCCTTTTTGCTTGCTTCTTTCTTGCTCATCTTGTATGCAGTAGAAGTTCTCAGGATACTCCATGCTTCTTTTCAGGTCATCATTTTGAGCTCAGTCCCTCAAACTTGAAATGCCCTAGATGCTAGCAATTGTCTTTATACTGTTGGCTCCAACTGATGCGCAAATCCATGCAAATTGACCACACAGTTTCATGGTTGTATAAAACCTTTCTTTGCAATTAACAACTGAGCCACAATGCACTTCTTTTAAGTTTTAAGCACAGGGAATGATTCAGCAGGGTAAAATAAATAAATTGGAAGTTATCTTATCTACCTTGTTAAGTGTTCTAAAAGTTTGTTGGGCAAGCATAAGTCTGCTGGTGGCTTGCCAGGATGCCTCACTGCCCTGTGGTATAAGCCTACAACCCTTGAGATAGGGGGTAAAAAAGATGGTCCTAAAATTTGCCTTGTTGGGGCTTTTTTCACATGGTAAAGCCTAGTACAAGATGAATGAATATTAGTAAGTGCTGCTCCTCTCAGCGCCCTAGATCCCTGGGAACTGGACATCTCATCCCGTTCCAATTCTTGTTTATGTTTATGCCTATGTTATCTTCTTCAAGATACAGAGATGTCACACAACTGCAGCAGGAAGGGGAATGTGGCCTTCTTCGAGCTCCCTGTTAAAACGTGGAAAATCCTGGATTACAGCACTTCATCAATTCTTAGAAGAAGCTGGAAAGTAGAAGCAGAGGCTGAAACTACAGGGGGGTGGTAATGTAAGAATATTGATGCAATACCAGCGCTAGGTTGTCATGCATCTTTTAAACCAAAATGTATTTACAGATTGCCCGATGCTATTCTGTTGTGTAATCTCAAATACTTGCTTTGAGGAAAAAACATTTTTCAAAATTATGCTGAATTTCTCATTTGCTTGAACTAGTTTAATGAAAATTAAATTGGAATGTTCATCTCCTGAATCAGCATTCTTCAGGCAGAAGTGCAATGCAGTATGAGCCAAGGAAATCAAAGAAGTTTGTAAGTTATGTTTGACTCAAAATATTGGTGTTAAGCTTGTCTTAACGGTTTGTCTACATTTAAGTCACTTGCCGAGGTGTAGCACCTGAGTTCCTGAGGAGAATTTTCTAATACTGATCTTCCACTACTGTTCACAATTTGTTACCACTTAAAGGTACTCGATGTAGCTCTGTTTTACCTCCAGCTAGCAATCATAGAATATAATCTTTGTTTTTACAACTGTCTCTTAGTACTGCAGCAAATTCTTAAATCTAGGTTTTATCCAAAGACTGCAAAATAAGTTATAGGGGCTGTGAAGAGGTACTGCTAAAAACAAAACAAAAAAAAGGCAGGTCACATTAAACATAGCGGTGCTGGAAAGTTAAACTATAAACAAAATATTCCTGTGGCCTTGTAAGATGTAGATGGCTATTGTTATTTTACTGAACTAATGACATTTCTGAACTGAAGCATTTCTGTACTTTGTTATGTGGATACATAAACACATGACCCAGTTTAAACAAAAAAGTTAATAAAAGCAAGTGGTAGAAAAAGTGAGCAGTCTCCTTGTGGAGAAAGTGTGTGTGTGTTAATCAGGGCTCAGAAGCTGAGTAAGTGGAAAAGTACACTAAGATATGACATGATGAATACCATTAACAAAACCAAGTCCATAAAGAAACTTGAAAAATAAAATCTATCCATTGAAACTAATTAAAAATGCAAACAAAATACATTTTGTTGCCTTTAGAGCAATCCAACTAGAAATTTAGATGTTTCTCTTCCTGGTTAAATATTCCAACAACCCAATTTATGCACTTACTGTTAGTTTCGATGGAGTTAATGAATTTGAGGAAGTTGCATGTTATGCGTATCCTTACCCAGTCTTCACAGCCACTATTAAATGACCCATTCCTGCAGTGCAGCTGCAGATAGTTGAGCCTGTTTAATTGTGACTCTTCTTTATGCTCAGCTATTTCTGTTTCTCATTCTGCTTTGACTAATTCCTCAACAGTAACATGCTCTTTGTCAAAGACGAACATGGATTTTACATGTGGAACATGGATTTTACAGTGACTGTCCAAAGACAGACTTTTGAGGCAAATAGGCAAATTACATTTTTTTTTCAAAAAAGTGATAAATATAAAAGCTGGGGTACATGTTCTGAGCCTATGAATCTGATAGCTAATGAAGACTTGAAACAAACAAGCCAAAAAGTAAATATTCTGAACAGTAAAGCCAAATCACAATGATCTATTTTGTTTGTAATCAAAGCTTGCAGGGAAAAAAGCTGAGAGGCTGCTTCTAGTCATTTCCACAATTGTCATAATCCTGTCTTTCTTTGCTGGTAACTTGCTACAGTGCTTTGAGCTGAACCTGACTGTCAGTTTTATTTTTTTTTTCTGCTTTCTGTTTATTTCAGGTCTACATTAAATTTAGGTGATGTTTATACAACGCTTTGAAATATGCTAGTATACTGATTCCTAAATGTTCAAAAATTACTCTGCATTTCTTCCTCTAACTGCATGCAGTTGTGAAGCTTGCTTACAAAGGCTGAATTTGTAACAGAAGAAAATGGGATGTTCTCAGTGGACAATAGCTTTTGAGCCTTCTGTTTGTTCATTTAAATCTGTTTTAACTACAAGGACATAGAAATGTAATGGATTTTAATTGGGGAATAGGAAGGGGATATACAGAATATTTGATGATACCATGATTGTGAGGCTGTAACTGCTTTAGCAAAGTCTCATGGAAATTTTTAGAATACAGTTTTACTTTGTATGGAAATACCTGGGAAATCTGGCATTCAAACACTGGCAACAGTATCTAGAATCACAGCTTTTCTCCTGGGATATGCTGCTTCTTGGGTTAAAATTCTGTGTGCCAGGGACTCTTAGGCCATCAAAATCAGTATTCATTTCATTCCTGGGGAATAACAATGGGATTTAAAGATGAATGGAATGCTGTCTGGAATGCAAACCTCGGCTATGGCTTCGCAGTACAGATAATAATGGAGCCACTAGAGGGAGGAGTATCTCAAAGAATGGTCGGTGGGGTGTCCTGGCTATGGATGGCAAAGCTTGGTCACGGCAGTGAAAGTGAAGGGAGAAGTAAAACACTCCCTTCCCAAGCATGATGGAACCAAGGAAATTATCACCTGACCTGAATCTGTTTTATTTTAATGATAGATTTATAGCATTTTGCCTTGCTACTTCTATTTCCTTATTCTCTGTTAGAAAGGGGTGGAGTATTGCATAAAACTTTGTAATTTTGGGGGATGTAAGCAGAGCTGAATTGTTTCATGTCCTGCAGAAATCTTTCCTATACTGAAAAAAACATCAGTTCCTAAGAAACTGAATTAGGAGGATTAATGCTTAATTTGTTCTGATATAATTTCTTTTAAGACTTACCCTGGATATAAGTGAAGTTCGCAAATAAGACACCCTCAGTTCATGGGAAAGAACTGTCTGTACAGCTTCACGCTCTTGCTCTTCGGCAGTCAGTAGCATTAGAGGTTTGTTCCCTACACTGCTAATAAGAAGGCAGCAATACTAGTTCATTTCACATCTGCTAGTTCTTTTTTTTTTTTTAATGACTTGTGTTTGAGCAGCTAGAACTGACTGGAGTGTGCTTTTAGGTCTGAATGTGAAGTGATGCTGTTTTTTTGAAGTAGTTGGGAGCTAAAAGATGGGAGAATTCACGTATACAGATGCTTAGCTTTCTGGTGTTCTGGTCAGATATGTTGTGATTTTCTTCCACAGATTTTTGAATACCTTTTGTTTTGTAGTTTTGCTATACAGATGGGCTGTTTTAAAGATAAAATAAATGATCCTCATAAACATGAGAAGAATTAGGACTTTTACAGTTTGGGTTGAATTTACTTGCTTTTGGTAGATCTGTGGGCAAATTATTTAAAAATGAAACCATGAATTGGTTTGGGAAATGTCATTATATGTGGAAAAGTTCAAATTATCCAGTTCTTCTGCATGAACATTGACTCTTTCTGATTTACATTTTTGTCTGTGAAAGCTCTGCAGATTTCTCAGGGTGACATAATGCAGACTTTTATGGTTTATATTAAAAATGCAGTAGAGGGCACTAGTACGCAACAGTTAGAGGATTTGTTGGGGTAATGTTGAAGGGCATGTGTGCTAATTTCACCTGAGAAGTCCAGGCAGGATTATACTGAAGAGCTGAGATATGCAAAATATGTCCTGTTTTTGAGCACTTCTATGCAGATTCTACTTTTAGAAGAACTTCAATAGACAAGAATTGTTCTATCTAGATGTAAAAGGCAAGAAACCTCAGCTTGATTCAAACTCTGAGTGAAAGAACCTGAGGCATGAATTATATGTCCACTCCCCTCTACATGTTTGGATTAAATCCAAAATTGAACATTGCTGCTGGAAGTCCGAGCAGAAGCGTGGCAGCTGTTCACCAACAACAGAACATACATCTAAGCTGTTACATTTTAAAGGTTTGTTATCTGTCTATTGGGCACATACTTCTCTATCAACATACATTCTTTTTTCAACAACTAGATGGAGTGTCTGTATAAATGTATTTCATAGTACTGTATACTGAGTATAAGGGAAAACATTAAAAAATTAAATTCTGTAAATACAGCTGGATCTGCTTTCTTACTGCATGGCTGAACAATGGACAAATCTCAAGTACCTTTAAGTTTTCACTTAACTTTTTACCACTGACTCATACTTAGTAACATCTCTGGGAAGGCAGAATTATTGACCAAACTGTAATCGTGTATATAACTAAAAATGTCACCTTATGTGAGTAAAGCGTAAGGATCCACAAAGTCATCAAGCCAGATGGCAAATTGAGCTGTATGAAAATGCTCTGCCTACAGGCTAGGTATTTTCATTGCTATTATTATCTTTGAAACTCTGTTTTGTCTGAGATGGTCAAACAAGAATTCTAGTATAAGTCTAACCAGTTTGAATAAGCTGAGCCAGGAAGACTGCTATTATATCTTCGCTTGCTGGCAGATTCTTTGTACCTGTATAAAAAAGACAGGATGGAATATATAAAGTTTCATTAAATACTTAGACCAAATGAGAAGACATTTTTCTTCTAGTGACTAACTTGGTATTTTTCTTCTTTCTTTTCTTGTATAGAGTCAAGATATGGCAGCCCCAAAATAGCCAGTCTTTTACTATGTAAATGTTTCAACAGGTAGTCTTCATCCTAGATACGAGTCACAACAGCTCTTCTGCTGTAAAGTGCATGAGGCAAATAAACTGAGGTGAGTGGTTGTTTTTGGTTTTTAAAGCATCCGGATGTACATGTAGGTCCAAATCTGTGTCTACATGTTTTGGAAGTTTTATTAATATGATTGTGGATGTAACAATGTTTATTATAACTTAGTAAGGCTCCTTCCTAAAGAAGTTTTATTTATTTATTTATGTTCCTCCCACCTTTCTTGGCCCAGAGAATGGTAGAACTTTCTGAATCCATGGTTCTTTGGCCTTTGAGTACAATTTTCATAATTCAGTGGTAACAGATCTTGTCTTCTGCAGGTGCCATTCTTAAGCTTTGGCTGTTCTGTCTTGGCCAGATGGAATCAAGAATCAAAGCTACTCATTCCAACTCAATGGATTTTTTTCCTGTGCTGCTTTGTATTTCAGCCACACCTTTGGTGTATCTGCTAGTAAGTCCCATCCTCAACCTGTATTAATATTGGAGACTGAATTCTCATTTGTTTTAGTTTTGGTGATCTTAGAAACCTAGCATCAGAGCATTTAACGTTATGGCATATTGGTGCTTTTTACTAGCTGTTTCTTTGATCCACATCCTTCCTACAACATAAGACACTGAAATGCCTCCAAACCAAAATGAAGGTGGCAACACTGCTGCTGTTGCTAGTGGTTTTTTTTTTTTTTTTTCCTTAAACTGCTCTTTGAGGCTAGCTTTGATGTGTTATGTGTGCAAATGTATGTGGATAGTATCTGAAGAGGAAGAAAGGCTGCTCAGTGGCTGTAAAGACATCGAAGCAGAAGAACCAGCAAGATTCACAGCCACACAACAGATTTTATGTGCCTGATCAATTTCCTTGTGCCCCACTGAAGAAACAGTAGGGAGTATCTTAAGACTGCCAATGAAATTAGAAGAATTAGAATTCCAAGAGAAGGCCAAGAAATACTTTAGAGCTGAAATATGATTGTCACCAAACTGAGCATGTGCCTTCATTCTTCAGAGACTTCTTGTTAATATCTCCTACGTCCCTTATTTAAATAATATTAGTAGCTATCTTTTTCATTGACATAATGACCCAGCAGACTAAAGATGACAGTAGAATCAGAAAACAGATCTGTGAGACAACGCTGGCAAGGGGCAATGATAAAGGGTCCCTGCCTATCCACATGACGCAGTTTCATGGACCAAATATGCACAAAACAAAAACATGCACCTGTAGATCCAAAGACACGGATTGGCGCCCCCTTTACACAATTCAGGTTGCTCAAAGCCCCATCCAGCCTGGCCTTGAATCACTTTCAGGGATGGGGCATCCACAATCTCGTTGGGTAACCTGTTCAAGTGCCTCACCACACTCATAGTAAAGGATTTCTTCTTTATATCTATCTAATCTACATCTACCTTCTTTTAATTTAAAATCAATAGCCCTTGCCCTATCGGTACAGGCCCTAGTAAAAAAAATCTTTCCCCAGCTTTCTTATAAGCTGCCTTTAATAATTGAAAGGCTGCAATCAGACATCCCCAGAGCCTTCACTTCTCCGAGCTAAACACCCCCAGCTGCCTCAGCCATTCTTCATAACAGGTGTTCACACATTTTGTATGGTACTAGTACGTATCTGTATGTTTCATTTCTACTTCTATTACAGACTAGAAACAATGAAGAAAAATATAACTAAAATATGATGTCATCTGGAATATAAATGACAAAGCTAAAAAAAGTACACCCTCCATTTTTAAATCCTCCAATTTAAGGATTTTTAAGGATTTCTTGGAAGGATTTTTAAATCCTTCAATCTAGTCTTGACTCCCCTAATCCAGTCATTCAAACTCTCCTCCCTGCCATTGAGTCTAGCCTTTCCAGCCTGGTTCCTGTCACTGAGCCCTAGCTTTCTTCACCCTACTTAAAAGGTTAACAAAATTTCAATACTTTAGCTTAAATAAGCCTCCCAAAGCCAAACGCTGCATGAAAATCTTTCATACAGACAGAAGCAAATTGATAGCAATTAAATGTTATGCACAGTTTCTTCTTGGAGAGAGACCAAATGCTTCAATAATGGCAAATGGAGTTCAAGAGAACTATTCTTTCTTAGCAGGGAAAGATAGAAATACAAAAGAAAAGCATATGGAAAGACAGAATTCAGCTTGGCTCTGAAGAGTGTAAGGCAATCAGAAGAGAAAGAAATGAAATGTTATTTCATGTCAGAAAGGCAGGAGGAGGAAGTGGGAGGCTGGGCTGGTAGAACGATGTCTGTCAGGGTATAATGTATTTGCATTTGCTTTTAAAATGTACTTCATCAAAGCAGAAGAAGAATTCTGACTCTGGGTGAGATAAGGAAAAAACTAATAGCTAGCTGGACTGCAGTTATTGGAATTTGACTAAACTACATCAAAACCTGCCAAGCAAGTGCTAATTTAAAGCTCTCTGGACTCTCAACTAGAAAGCCCTGGCAAGCAGAGACTGATGTTGGATTGATGAACAGTAGACTGCAGCTGTTTGAGAAACCTCGAGTTATCAAATACTTTGATATAAATCAAAATGAAGCTAAAACTTCATTCTGGAATTTTGGTTACCTTCAGAGCTTGCAGTTTCAAAAATATATATATATATATTTTTTAAGATGCCTTAAGATCTAAAGTCTAACAAGTTGCTGTCCACAGCTCTGCAGTGGCCAGGCTATTGACAGTCTCTGTGCAGGAGATCAAACTCTTCCAGCTCAATGGGTTGTGACTAAATTCATAGTGACTAAATTTGCTATGTATTGGTGTTTTGAAAGAATTAATCTGTGAGACTATTTTTTCTGGACACAAGAAGAGCTTCTCCTAACTTTTGAGAACAGAGCTCAACCATAAACCACTGTTCCTGTTATATTCTCAAAAGTCACCAAAATGACAAATATTTTAATGGACATAGTATTCTATTCTTATATTCTATTAGAATCTTTATAAATCAGTAGTTGGATACTTGTAGCTGTGCTACAGGGCTGTAAAACCATTCCAAGTAGCCATTTGCTATTCAACAAGCATTTGCAGAGAAATCACTGTTTTCTACTAAGCTGTGTGTAATCTGCGCAGGCAGTGAATCAGCACAGGAACACATTTAACTTCACTGGACAGCCTCCTCTGCAAGGTACTTCTTTCAACACATAGAATCCATCTTTCCAGTCCTCTCTGCACAATACCACCTTTCTGTAAGTTACTGACTGCTTGTAATCGGTGCAGAAACTTGTCTCAGTAACAAAGTCAAAAAACGTAATTATGAAATGCCAAGTAATTTTAAATGCCTGTAACAGGTAATTGTCAACCCACTGCATTTGCAGTTCAGGACAGATCTATAATACTCATTAACTTTTCTAAATAAGGGACCCTATTTCAAAATGTATGTGGGAAGCTATGCACAAATGCAGTCAGTAGGAATTTGTATGTTAACCTCCCACATTGCATTAGAATGTCCTGGACCACAGGAGGTGGTATGTAGGAGTGGGTGGGCAAACTTCAGAATAGAGGAAGGTACTGAATCACTTGAAAATTCTCCTTGCTCTTTATTTATGTATTCAATTACTTGTTCCATTTTTTACCTCCCAAGCATTCATACTTCACAGGATTATTTCAAGGCTGAATAAAAGTGCTACATTCTTGATGTAAACCTGTCTTTACTCCCACTTCCTCTTCACTTTAAATTTAACAAAAACAAAATTGTGCTGAAAAATGATGAACCAACTCCCAAATCAAGGCAACTCAAAGCCTGCAGTTGTCAGTTGGGATCCAGGATTCACAAAAATGTACAATTCTGCTACAGCTGAATTGGAAGACATCTGTATTTTATGCTACACCAACATGTACTGTTGTGCTACAGATCACCGAACAGGAGAGATAATCAAGAGCATGAAGGGCTTATATATCTGAAAGAAAAACAAAAATGAGAAGGTAGGGGCCAGCACAGAAAATGTAATTAAAGGTGGAAAAATGGGTATGGCTTTTATGTTTTAAAGCAAGCTGTAATAACTATAATTGGAAAAGCTTTGGTTCTGACAGAGTAGAAAAGAGCATCATAGGAATTGAGTCTTGAGGCAGTAACAATGACTGCCTAGATTTTATCAGGGAGATTTACCTATGCATAAAGGCAGACATGCCATGCAGAGCTTTAAAATCACACCTCTGTCTCCTAGAAATGCAGCAGCAACCTATCATTTTCACTAACGTACAAAACCGATGGCTTCATACAAGTAGCATTATTACCGCCCCTTTTGCCTGCTTATCTCAACTAATTGCTATTCATATTAATCTACAATGTAATCTATAGAACATGTGTAATACATACTGTAATATAAGCTTTCAGTGGATGAGGCAAGAGGCACAACTTTTCCTCATTCATACAGGTGTTAGAACTGCCTGAGAGTTTGCAAGTGAATTATTCATTGGTTAAATGCCCATCCTCTTAAAAAAGTACGATGTGTTTCTTAACACAGGGCAGCTATAAAAGAGGAAAACAGCTATGTGGCTGCATGATCCTAGAGCAACAAAGCATCAGGGCTAGCTCTTTGGACAGACTGTATTCATACCCTGACTGGTGACTAATTTTAAGCAGTCACAATTGACTCCAAACTTTGGTGTTTATGCATTTTTATGCATATTTCACACAAAATTCAAATCTCATTTAAAAGTTTTCTCATTAGCTTTACTGTCAGTTCTACTTACTGTAATAGACTTGCATTGAAATAATAGCCCAAATATAGAAGAAAACATATCTTACAATTTTTTACTCAAAATCTGCAAAATTCTGCCTTAGAAAACCACATTTATCTCAGAGACTTATTAGATAATGTTTTAAAATTAGCTTGTGTCTTTAAATTGCAGTTCCAGAATAGCACTGTTTGGTTATAGATGTTTCCTAAACTAGTGCTTATCCTCTTAATGAGCCCTTGATGATAGCGTATAATTAGATGTACAGGGGCGACTCAATTACTACAGATCCAGTTGGGTGCATGGATGCTGGCTGAAGCAATCAATTGATTTGAATGTCCAGTCAGATGCAACTGCCTTGTATCAAAGATCACTGAGAATCAGCTTCTTACTGCTTGCAAAGCTAATGAGACTATCGCAGCTTTTCATATTCCACCCCAAAAATAGTTCATCCCTGCCACAGGAATTATTTATGTATTTTTTTTTGAATCGAGCTGCCTTTCATTTGGGTTGCTGCTCAGCTCAAGAATATTTTTGATTACTTGGGATTCTGGGGGAAAGGGGTTGTCTTTACTTGGAAAACTGCTGACCAAGTTGCTGACATGCAAAGAGGAGACAAGACAGGGGTCTTCCCATCCCTGTTCCTTCATTCAGAGCTGCTAGAACCAGTGTATAAGCCCATGAACCGATAGAAACTTTCTTACCCTGCACCTAATTCCCAGTGTTTTATTTCCATGTTGCTAATAACATGCAATGTCTTTGACTCTTCACGGATAAATACCAAAGAGGTTAAGAATAGAGAAACATTTACCTACCTGACAAGGCTGACGTGAGGATAACTTGACTCTTATCTACCTGTATTTACCTGTGAAGAGCTAAATGCTAAGTATTCTTTATTGTTTAATTTTTCTTCTCTAAAATCTTTTCATACAGCCTTTCCCCTCCTCATTTATTTCAGTGCTGCTTTTGCTAACTATAGTACAGTTCTAACCTACAACACATCCATGAAGACCAGAGCAGCTCCATGGAAACTAGGATATTCCTTCTGAGACTGACATTTTTTTTCTTCATCTAACTGCCAGTTACCAGATGATGTGGAATAGCTAAAGCATTGACTCAGGCTGAGTATGCAGACAAGAATGTATTTTGCTAGTTTGCTTTACAAATTATTTTCCATATTTAAGTGCTACTATTATCTTCTGCAGTTGGAAACTAAAATAGGAAGCTGCCAATTATATATTTTTTCTATTACAGCAAAACATGCTCATGAAGCAAACAAGCTCACTGTTTTTGCTGCAGAACAGAATGCAGAGTTATAAAATTCCTAATATTCTTATTTACTCTAGAAGTTAACACAGGACTCCTAAGGCTGACTGATGATCAGATTCTTCCCTTCATCTTTAGATAAAAATAATTTAGGTACTGGAAAAATTAACAGTTGCTCCCCACTACGAAACCCCAAAAGACAAAAATGGCTAATAAAGCATCTGAGATTGACCTAAACAATACCACCTGGTACTCACATCCAAATTCAAAACATCACACAAAACAAACTTCAGTCAGACACAGGTGAGGCTTGTCTTCAGAAAGCTTGGATTCTTACGTAGTAATATTATCACACAAATACCACTTAAGTGAAGAAATGAATTTAGTTACTTAAAATAGATTCTTATAAAAAGGTTTTGCATTTGGAAGATGTCAGTTCTGCATACCATGTAATTAATTGTTTATTATGCAAATATTTTTTTGAATACCCATTTAAAAACACTGCAAAAAAAAATATTTATGAAAATTTTAAATAGCAAGGAGGGAAATTTTCTTCCATTTACAAAGCCACTTCCAGTTCAGCAATGGTCTAAACACTGAAAGCAGAAAATGTAAATATTTTAATGCATAGCTTATAAAATTATTCAATTAATTTTTTTAGTATGAAAGTAAATTTCTATCACTGAGAGACATCATAACAGTATTAGACATTATTGTGGTAAAGCCCTTTGAGATTTAGGAACGCGTTATTTTTGCAGTAAAAATATTTTTTAAAATGCTCTAAAAGAAAACTAGAAAATCATCAGTTTGTAAAGTACTTGTGCAGTACAGTTATATCTGGGGTGCAGGTGGGGGGCTGGAATGCCTTCTGGAACCAGTGGGTGTATAAGGTGTAAACCCAGGTAAAAAAAAAAAAAAATCATTTTAGTTAGATAATGGAATTACTCCATATTATATACTTCATGTTATGCCAGTATAAAACCTGCAGAAATTACCACTAAATTCTATACATCTAAGTACGGTCCTTTTTAATTAATGTCCTCTTTGGACCAAAAAGCCCTCTTGTTTACTTCTTTAGTTGTCCTAGATCAGCTCTGACAGTAAGCTCATGGTAACTAACGTCACTGTGGCCTTTGCACTTGATGGTTTACAAAGCAATTCCTGAGAACACAAATGAAAAACTGATCTTTAACCCAGCTGTCAAAGATTTATGACACACAGTGAGGTTAAACTTAAATAAATACTGATGTACAAATATAACTCCGATAAGAACTGAAAACCTGCCTAGATGTTCTTGGGCCTTTTGAGGCACATCCTCTTACTGGGGCATGCACAGTAGTTATAGAAGCAGATGTTTTATTTGTGGATGTTTATTGTACAGTGATCAGGTTTCAGGGAAATTATATTGATGAAGACTAGTGTCCAAAACTTCCTGCCTTTCTAGAAATGTGCAGCAATACCAGACAAGCATAGTGGAAAAACCTAAAGTATGTGTTTCATTTACACGAAGGTAATTTTCTTGTTTTTAGCTATGAATACTCATTGTATTTTCTGATTCAGCAGTGAAGTATTTATCAAGACATGCAAAAAGTGAAAGGTGAATAAGCTAACTTGAATCAGCTTTCATTCTCCTGCAAGTTAAAATCACACTGACAGTTAACACAAACAGGTTACATTTTTTTTTTGAACACCAGAAATCATTACTGTAAAGCCAACTTTGCTGCCTCTTAACATCACTTATGCAAAGGATTCTATTAAAACCATTCATGAGAGTATTTAAGCTTCCTGTATTTAGCAGGAACATCAATACAGCATCCTGTAAGATACAGTGATTTTTTATTCTTAAACACATTGTAGGCAAGTTTGAAGCTTGCTAAAGAGAGCTTGCAATTCCTGAAAGTACAGAAGTAAAAAAATGGTTCTTCACCATCAAATATTATAAGGGAAAGTATAGCAGATACATGCTTTGACAAATGAAAATGCGTATCACAGATCTTAGACTTTATACTTGTCACATAGCTAAAGCAGTGCGTTAACATTCAATAGACTCCATTACTATAGCAACACGTGCTTGTCAGATCAGAGCTGATTTCATGCAGACACCTCCCCTGCAGAAACATGCTAACCCTTTAATGCAAATCTCCAGAATTCAACAGGATTTTCATCTATTTTCTTGTATTGTGTAATAACATTAACTTTCTAAAAAGTATCTGGCTCAAGGTAAGCTCTCTGACCTAGATCTGTGCATCTTGCTCTTTACTAAAGCTATGTTCTGAGGCATTTAATGCAGCTAGACACAGAAGAGGATGATCGTGGCTACAAGTTTTTCATATGGGAAGTTGCAAGTGAAATAATCAGATATGGACACCTAATTAGTGTTTATACAACAGTACAGAACACTGGATATCATTGTTTCCACTGGGGTCAACAGAGACCCCCTTATGTACCCCCCTTTATTTCAGCAAGAACAAAAGTTTGTTTAATTTTGACCTACAGTCACAGTCTTAAGACACTGAAGTAGCATTATGATAATATACAGATGGATTAAATGAGGGAGTTGTTATTTGATTAAAAGAGAAAAAAGGCAATACAAAAATCTCAGTTAATGTGGCACACTACCTGGTTCCAGGAATTCATCACATGCTCCTAAGCCTGGTTTTCCACCAAATCCTTTGGTTTGGAACCTTTGCATATTTTTACTCAGTCACATGTTGCTACATTCAAAAATACACAGATTGAAATGTTAATGGCTCTAGAAAGTGTAAGTTATACTCAATACTGCATTATTCATAATTTTAGATTTTACTTTCTTTTTCCTACCAAAGTTGGCTTGTTCCTTTACTGCAGGACAAACAGAGAGAGAACTATGGCTCAGACACACAACAGTATCTTCAAGAATTGCTAGAAACAACTTATATATACTTGTTTATTTTGTGGCATAGTCTCTGTTGGTAGAGCAGATTACTCAAAGGACCAGGTCATTTCTAACAATTCATGGAATAAAAGCTTCATGCAGTTAGAGTTCTTTAAATTCATCCTATACAACATCTAGTTTACAATGGCATTAAGATTCAAAAAATTATGCTGATTTATTACCTATCTTCAAACATGAATAGTCACTGCTGTTTGTTTGAAATAAAGCATTCTTAAAAAAGGATCCTTCTTGCAAATACAATTAAATACTTATTACTGTGTTCAAACCTCTTTGGTGGACTCAAAAAAGCCTCCCTGTAGCATTTTTGCTGAAAGACTTATGTATGCATCAAGCTAAGTCACTAGCAATACAGATTTCTTAAGAGACACTTACACACTGACACATATCCCACAGAGAATGGCAAACAACAGGTAACTTAGTAAGTTATAGCAGGCTCTTTTCACTTTATATAAAGTGGCACAACTCACTTTTATTATTACTTATTGATATAGCGGCTCATGATATGCTTGGATTTCAGATGACTTAAAATATTTTACAATGTTTATTCATATCAGGTAGTTTGCAGAGTCTGATGAGTACTGGTTGCTTGGGGCAATATGAAAGCAAAAAGATTCTAGTGAGATGACTAATTTCCCACATCCAACGTTTTCTGGATTCTTTTCAATAAAACCTGCCAGCCATACAGCCTTTTTTTTATTATTATTATTTTTAAGTGAGGCATTGGACAGGAGTAGAATTCAAACTACCCTTGCTCTTTAACCACAGTTGACTTTTTTTTTTTTAGTCTAAGCTGTTATTTAGAACAGTAGTTCCTCCTCATACATTTCAATTTGTAACTCAATTGCAATCAGGTTTGTAACCATGAATAAATTAAAATCTGTTGGATTTATGAATCTAAAAGTATGTTCACTGTTTTCTTTCAACTTGAAAGTGAGTTTTTACAAAAGGCATCTCATACCATGGTCAACACGCTTTTTTAGAAATGTTAAGTTACCTTGAAATGTCAAGTTACCTTGAAAATGCTTTGCAACACACCCATCACCACTTCTTTCTTTATTCATAACTGATACATTCCACCTCATGTTTTCTTTTTCTTGGTCAATGGCTAAAAAATGAACATATGTACCATTTAAAAAACAAAAACAAAAAACCAACACAACCACTACCACATAATGCTCTTGAATCATGTAGGTTTTTTTGTCAAAAATAGAAATTGATGAAACTCACTACTTCAAGAAAAGCACCCAGATACAGAAGTATATTGCACCAACATTATTAAGTGCTACAGCTAGTGTGGCTGGCCTTAAAAAGTGCTGGTTAGAACCAGTCTAAAGCTGCATTTTGGAAAATATGTCAGAACAACAGAAAAATCAGGGTTAAGAAAATGACAGGAAATATGCATCTACTGCATCCCCCAACAACAAAGCTAGATTACATACACCTAAAGCATCTGCAGCAGTTACTTATATGATTTTTTTTAAAGGTCTCTATCAATAGGGATTCCAGTTTTTTCAAAAGCCTAATGTTCAGTTACAAAGAAAGAAGCAGCCTTATACCCAACCCATAGCTAACTGCTACAAAAGTACACACAAGTCTATCTTCTCTTCAGTAGATATATGAAAACTATTTTATCACCCTTGCCTGGTACATACCGAAAGAATGTTACCACATCATCTGAAGCTTGAAGCAAAGAACAATTGATTCCTATTCTTGCTAGTTTTCTTTGTGAGAGTGCAGTTTCTTAAATGATACTGATGACAGGGGGAGGGAAAAGAGTAACAGCAGTACTAGTCACAAAGCCACTTAATCTGCTAAATATGTATTAGCATGACTGCTATCAATCATAACAGTCAGCACTGATTAGATGCAGAAAGTCCTAATAAACTCATATATACTGTGATTTTGTAATTTTATCCTATCTTTCTACAAATGTAATACCATGTACGTTTCAAAGTACTTTAAGGAGTATAGAACATTTATAACATCCAAAACTGTTATTTAAGATCACATACAAGGCAAGAAATTGAAAAGCCACATTAAAGATTAGTTGATTACTCCTCTAATTCACCTGGGAGAAAATAACACACTTTTTTTTTTTTTTTTTTCCTGCAGCTGCTGAAAAACAACTGTCTGTTTTGCATGGTAAACCTGAGAATTAGCAGAAACAAGCTGTTTCTGGGCAGCTGCTACACTTGCAGGAAAACACTCAGCTTTTTGAAAGAGCTGGAAAAAGATGTGGAACTACAGCTGCACTGTATTCAAGCAAATTCAAGTATGAGATGGCTGCAGCATACAACATTTCCCATAAATACATGAAGGAAAGAGAGCTGGTATAATTCTTCCCCCCCCCCCCCCCCTTTAAGCATACTGTGTATATTATTTTATTACTTCTTATTTGCTGATTTTGCACCCTAGTATTTGGACCAGGAATTGTTAAACACACTTTGTATTTGCAGTAACACCAGACCCTCTCATCAGAATTCTGCTTCCAAAATGTAGTCACTATAGTTACCTTTTAAAATACCCATTTTAACTCTCTCAACTAGGTACAATGACAACGACTTGTACCTACCATAGCGAGAACCATGATTAGATTATTTAGAAGTAAACACAATTATAATGTTTACAAGGCATGATCACAGAACAGCTTAGTCCTCCATTAAAGCAATCCAATGTATAACAATGTGTCTCAGCATTTACTACTCTCAGATGTAACTTATACCTACACAAGTTATATGTAAATCTTTAAAACAGGCAGAATTTCAGGTTTTCAGTACATAATCTACTTCTACAGAATACTACTTCTTTTCAAAAATATGTTTCAAAAATATTTCAAAATATATAGCTTATTATAAAATTAATCTATAGTTCTAGATCTTCCAACATTGTCTGTGGTATTATTTCAGTGCATTCCTTCATTAATCTATAGAACACACTTATTTTGGGGTGAGAAAAGATTCCAACCAAGTGTCCTGGGCTCCAAAAGCTACTTACAGTATGCAATCCAAACACCCACATAACATGTGTGTGTGTTTATTCAGACAATGAAAGTACGTAACTTGCTATACTTCTGTACCTAGCCTATAATAGGATAGCAATGTTGCCATGGGAACAGATTCCCAACGGGAGTAGATCACTAAGCAATGACACATGACAAGAAGCACATTTCTGGATCCTTTCTGTATGTTGTGCCAATGTGGATAGCAAACACGTCAATGCTTAAGGCTACCTGACCTACGATGAGATTCCATTGATCATTGTGCATTACACTTGAAGGCTTCTATAAAGCACTACTTGCTGTCAGTACGGCCTTCCAGGTGTGTACGAACTCTTTCCTTCATCTTTATATTTACCTTTCATCTGTAGACTCCTGTCTACCAAGTCTTCCCTTTTTGCTTTATTTTCCCATAAATGTACTTATAATGCTCATACATTATTTCTGTCCACTGAATACCTCCTTTTCTTTCCTTCTCTTTCTATGTGTAAGATTTTTTCAGGATCAATACCCCTTTGTGCATCATGCAACCTACCTTTCCTCCTAGTGTTGTCCCTTGACAAAACACCCAGCACTACCCATGGCCCTCCAACAGGGAAACCTACATACATGCAGAGGCACTGCAATAACACTAGAGCGGTATTTTCATTCAACAAAACTGAATGCAGATCTCTTCCTCCCATCTCCTCATGTACTTCTCCCATCAAAAGGGCATCTACAGACAAAGCGAGACTAGGTATTTGAAGGAGAGAACCTAATGCAAGATTGATTTGGGATACATTTGTATCTACTGTCAACTAGTTCTGTCAGCTCAATTTGTGTGTCAAGTGAAAAAAAAGGTGAAAATCTGCCCTGGACATCATCCCAAACCCTTAAAACATGCATTTACTGAAGGCTTTAGACATGGCTTCAGCCTTCTTAGCAGCATATTACAAAGCTATATTCAACACTATATTGTTTTCCAAATAGATACCATCACTGCTTCTTGTCCTATACACTAAATCAGCTATAGCAAAATGAGGTACGTTTCATTTGTTCTTTCAAAAATCCTCAACAGACCCTTTCCACAGTTTTTTTCCCCCACTGTGTGGGGTAGCAGGTATATATTACATAAACTGATATGACTTAACCTTTACATCCTAGTATAGTGTTTCAAAAGCTTACATCCCCATAGGCTTTTAAACTGAAAGATACACAGACACACAAGATGTTAATAGCTAAAATACAGCACCAGTGCAGCAGTGTTAGAGAAATCTGCTTGCTCAATTCCTTCTTTTTATATGTCCATTAACATTTTACTATAGACTTTTGTAGGTCTTGATAAGAGATTTCATGCCTTTTTTTTTTTTTTTTTTTTTTTTTTTTTTTTTAAAGACTCAATATGTATTGAAGAAGTCTATAAACTACTAACTTGCAGGAATAGCATTCTGTCCTCAGGTCTGGAAGCCTTCCTGTGCTCTATTGGACATACCAAACCATTAGTCAGACATTGGCAGTGTCAAGAAAACTTCAGCTGAACTGGAAGGTAATATATTCAGACGAGTTTTATTTTTCCAGTTTTCTGATTACTTCTTGTTCCATGATTATTTCTCTGCATCAACATTTGCAGGAATTTCTAAGTCAAATATAGAATTTGTCAATTGCCAGCAGCTCAAGTTCCATCTGGAATCTGAACAGTCAAGCAGAGCTCCGTCTGCTCCACACTATGCTTACACCGCCATTACCAACAAATATTGGGAAATTAGAATTCTACAGACAGATTTACTAATGATGTACAGGCAGAACAGGACAATTTGCTCTTTCACACTTCTACTATTATTCCAATTATAAGTCTCATAAAAACTAATTTTGTAAGGTCATTTTTAAGTCTCAGTGAGTCAAAATTACACTGAGATTACTAAATTCAAATGCAAACACAATAATTATTTAATAACTCTGAGTATAATGTCATGTCTATAGGAATATCCACTGAACAGGCACCTAAGAGTATTGGTAGAGTGATAGCTATCAGCATTTATGATTCACTTTTTGGCCTTGTACTATGAAGCAAATAATAGCTTCTGGAAAATTGTCCCTACAATTTGTAAAATTCACTTTTCTATGACTTACGGACAATAATGCAGTGAACTCCTACATGGACTGGAGTGCTTTACAAGTGAAACGGCCTTCCGCTGTGAGGAAGTGTCAAATTCCTTTTATTATAAGGAGGTAAAGTTGATGCCTCCCAACAAGGTTGGTCAGCACTACCTTCAGCCTATAATTATGAACAGTCTCAACTGGATCAGTCACAATTGATACCCACATATCCACATTCAGCTCTGGTCAAAAGTCTACTGGTGGGTATAACCTTTTCCACACACTCCAGCACAGTTTACAGAAATCCAGAAGACAATTTTTTTTTTTCAAAATTTATCATGTGACAAAAGTTACACTGTTCATGCTTAATACATTCAATTAACAGAAAAAGCAAGATCTGCAGTTTTCTACTGCATTTTAAGTGACATTCATTTTCAAATAAAATATGTGAGAAACAAAGTTGTATTTTTGCAGTAGAGAATTATTTTTCTGTATTCAAAGCTAGCTGTGTAGTCATAATAAGGAGAAATGCTAAGTAGGTAAGGGAACAGTAAAAGACCTCGCTGCTCCAAAATAAGGTAGAAGCTTGAGAGAAAGAGGATGAGCAGTGTGAGAACAGTAAAACAAAGATCACAAGTTCTCAAAACATAAGAAAGGAGAAATTAAAGGGTTGAAAAAAAGAAAAATTGTACATATATGGTACAGAGAAACATCGAGTAACTTGGGAACCTGCGGTATTCAGCCAATGAGGAAACAGGGGAGGTGATCAGGCATCGGGTAATAGGGAATAAAAGGTTATGATTTGTTTACTAAAATGTGCTCCTGATTGACAGGACGCCCGCCGTTGCAACTGCGAATAGAATAGCTTCACAGAAGATCGTGTCTGAAGAAAATTATTTGAGATTTTTCTCACAAATAGAGAAACGAACTGCATTTTTGTAAGAGATACCATTTAATCTTTTTCATTTAGTACTTCAACTGCTGCTAACTCATATCAGCATATATTGATGCTGAATTCTGCCATCATAGTAAGATTTCTCACTATAAAAGTCATTTCCTTTCTTCAACTATACTCAAGAGAAAGTTATATTTGTCTGACAAGTACTTTAAATAGTTCCAATTTCACGTTGAGATGGGTGCCAGACCACAAACCAAGCTGCTTCTACGCTGCTTCTCCTGAAACTGTTAAAAAAAACTAGGTTAATTTAGAAAAACTGATGCAACACAGGAAAAAAAAAAAAAAACAGAAAGGCAAAGAACTTGGACATACAGAGTTTCCTCATATCTCCCTGCTTGTTTTGATAAATATAATGACACATCCTCGTGGCAGTTATCATGTGAGGAGGGAAAAAATAACAGGTATTATTGCAAAATCAATTTAAAGGACTCAAGCACCAAACAGCTTTTAAGTGTGTTCCAAGATGCTAACAGCCTGACATACCTGTCTACCTGTGAAAATAGGAAATGTCTTTTCCTGCTATGAATTCAGATTCTTTGAAAAGTGCTGTTTTTTTTTTTTTAAGTATATATTTGCTAAGCAGCGAGACTTTTTTTTAAAGATTTTTTGAAAGCTTTTTCATTTATGTATCTTAACATTTGTTTCAGAAGCTCATACGAATTAAAAGGAGTTTTCAACCTAAAGAGTCTAGCTTAACATAACTAGCACACTGGAGCTGCCCTTAGAATAAAAATGGTGGGTTTTAGAAAGAAGGTTCTCTTTTCTTTTCAAGGAAACAAGATTTTATGATGCAGGTAACTAGGGAGTGTTTCCAAGTTTATTCAGAATTTCAAAACTACTGCAGAACATGGGGTATATTTCAATCTGTTTTGATTATGTCAACCTGTAATCTCCTCACCCTGTTACCATTGTTAGTTACAACTGAAAATTCTGTGTAATTTGAAATGGATGCTTATCAAATTACTATTTTTTAAAATATAAATTCATGCTGTGGGTATGTGACCAAAATCTGTACAGTACTCATTTACTGAACGCTTTTGAGAATACATGCCATAGTATGCAATAATGGAAAAGACACTTTATGACTATGATTCAGAACAAAAAAAAAAGTTTTTAAAACCTTTACTGAAATAGGACTTCTGAAATCTCATATTTGAATGAATTTTGCTTTTGCTTAAATCTCAACTGGGGCATAGAACCATGTTCCCCATTTTCTATTACCTTAATCAGAGAAAATCAATTCATCTGCTCAATTTGCTCTTGAGTATGAAAAGTTAATTTCCAAGCACTGGAATAATATTTTGGACATTCAAGAAAATTATGTTCAACAAGGAAAGGAAAGAAAATTGCTCACTATGGCACTATTAGCCTTAGTTTTTCAAATTTTTGAAAAAACAAATACAGGAGCTTTTTTTTTTTCTTTTCCCTCAGAACACAGAGACTTGTTTCTAAACAAGTCTCACCTCACCTCTGTATGACTGAGTCAGAGTAAGTCAGTGTTGTCATGTTCAGCTTATTATAAGGGTATTCCTCTGCATTACATAATGTTTTCTATGATCACTGCCTAGAAAATCTCTGGGGTTATTTAATTTCTTCCCTACTCTACTAGATGCATTTAGAATCAATTACAAAACTGCTTCTCTCTACAATTTAATTTTTGTAAATATAACATAAAACTTGCACTTTTACAAAGGACAGTTCAGGTATCAACATTACCTATCGAACTGCACTGTTGTACATGTACAGTTTGTGAACAGACAAGTATCCACAGACAACAAGAGTTACTGAACAGAGTAGTAGAGGGAAAATATTGAAGTAAACAGTCAGTAGAAACAGAAATAAATATCATTTCTCTGCTCCACTGTAAATACACAGTATGTCCTGAGCACCTAATATTTCAGCAAGTCAGTACTAGCTATCCAAATGCACTGTTGAGAAAGCTAGTGTAATAATTTTCCACTGTTTTGCTGCTTTTGGGGGATTTAACACTAGATGGCATATCACACCACAAAATGTGTAACAAAAGTATAAGCAAATGTACTAGACCAGACTTGTCATTTAAAAAGCTCCTTATACCAACAGAGTAAAACTTCCATATCTGCTCCTTCTCTTACTTTGTATAAGGTATGCTTCATTTGTGGTTTTCACCTGTGGCTGAAGGGTACAGAGGCAATAAAACTCTATTAAATACACTAGGTCAACTTCTGAAAAAGGCCCTTGAAGAATAAATTTCATACAATATTCACATGTTTCTCTTCAGCTTACTACTGAATGAATTCTACAAGGTTTTATCATGTATTAAACATCTGCTACATAAGCTGATACTAAAATATAGATCGATATCCACAGAAGAGTCATACATATAAAGTTATGCTTTGCCTTCACAACTTCTCCCAAAATAATACCACTGTGCTTCAGTTTCACTGCTGATGTATCCCTGTATAAAACATTATTTTAACTCAGTTTATAATATTGAATGTAATTATGAAGTTGGGAACTCAGAATTGATAACTACACAGTGCTTTTTTCATACTAAAAATAAGACCATAACGTTAAGCTGTAGTTCTCCAGACTTTTTTTTTTTTTTCATAAATACTGTAAGGCTGCTTACAGACCAAATGAACCACAAAGCTCAGAAGCTATGCATGCATTGTTTTCAACTGATGCTGCAATCAATTCATGTAATATAAGTTTTCATACACTTACTGTCAGTAAAGGTGTGCAAAGTAACTAAAATATATAAATTATAAGTAGATTAATTTTGGCACACTGTGTAAGTTTTTCACTTTACTGAATAGAAAACACATCAGAAACTATCTGTATTTAATGAACCTGTAATAAACATATTGTTTTCCTCACTTACAGCAATAGAATTCTTTCTAAATATATTCAGTATTTAAGAAAAATTTTACTACAGTGGAGCTACTTCCATCATACTTCACATGGCTTGGTCTTTATTTTTTGATTCTGCAAGAACTGTCTCCTTAAAATAAAACTGCTGGTAGAATTCCTATGTATTTTTTTGTGTGAGATAGCCAGTTATCAAAGGAAGAATTTACACAAAGATAAGCCTTCATCCTATCACACTGCCTTCATTCACAAGCTTCTCCCACAGTCCTTGGCTGAACAGCTGGATTTAATGAATATGGCAAAAATAAAAAATAAAAAAAAGAAGTCTGGTTTAATGATATATATGAGTAACTATTTTTACTTTGCCATGAGTAGTCCTTAACCATTCTCAAGCCTGTCTTATGCTCCAAGCAAGACTACCATGCCGAACAATGTAGGTAAGGAAGAGAGAGAAAGGTTCAGCTGAACTAGCATTATGTAGAACTTCAACATCAGTCCAGCAAGAGATCAATATCCTTTCAAAGATCAGAATTCATGGACTACAAGCCCACTAAGATCTACTCAAACACTTTGATATCTTACTGTACTTTGTCCTGCACGTGGTTCATATTTCTGTATACTATACTATTGAATCTGCAGTGCAGGATACAATTTAGGTATTCAAACATCTATCTGCATAAAGAAATGTAATGATCAGATGTATCCATTAAAGGCATCAGAAGTATCATGAGAGACACACTGTGATTTCTCCTACCAAATTATCAACTGATGCAAACTCGTTAACTAACTGGTCTCTTCTAACTTTTTTTCTCCATGAAAGAGCTGGGATTTCACCTAAAAATGCAAATTTATTTGTGCAGTTGTACTCCAGACGTTGTGGCTGTGCACTGCAAGCATAACTTTTAACTGTAACATTTTCAAATCACAATGGTTCCTATGGTGAAAGCTTTACTGCTCAAGATTTGGAGCTTTCTAGGCAACCAGTATATTTTATTCACAAGGCAACCACTAAGTATATTTTTAGATCTCTAGATAAATACCTATGATTCACCTACGTATTGTATTTCTGATACATGCTTGCATCACAAAACCCTTTAAATTAGACCTGTATTTCATATGCTCTGTAACAGCTTGGAATCATTAAAGTAAGAAGCTAGCAAGTGGAGTATTTTTAAGCTACACTGGTGTCTGATGCATGAATCCTGCAATAAAATGCAGGATAATCCTGACTAAGAATTTACATGTATTTCTTTTAAAAATCTACCCCAAGGAATAAAAGAGAGACACTCTCCTTTCAAAATGGGCATAGGATCAAGATCCTGTAGGGATCAATCAGTAGAAAACAATCCTTACAGATGCCTTCATATAAAGGCAAAGAAATGAGAGTCAAGACATACAACAAAATGTAACTTTTTTCCAGAGAAGAAAAATAAATTTTGAGACCTCAATTCCATATGAACTGAGATCAAATCCTAAAATGTTTTAAATAACATTGTAATTGCAAGACAGAAAAATTATATTGTTGCCATGACTTCCTTCCAAAGCCTTTATATGCGTTCATTTCTTTATCCTTAATCTTAACTCTGAACTATGAATTTATCTGTGTTACTGCCATATCAGCCATTTTTCTTCAGAAGTCTACTCCACTTCATTCTACACTGGTAAAGCCTGATAATCTTGTTATAATAAATCTCACTGATCAACATTTCAATTCAACATTTTACTCTTTTCCAGCCTGGTTTTTAACATGTACTTTAACACCTTTAACACCTCCATTTGCTATGCAAAAATAACTGTGGTTAAACAATTACAGCTCTATTGATTTTCTTAGCTTGTTTTTTCTTCTCTCTGGGTAGTTATGCAGCCAAGGCTCTAGCTGTATAACAGTTTTCTCCACTAACATAGGCAAAAAAAATAAAGCCCATGGTGTTCAAAGTACAGTTAGGCAACCAACATGCTAACCATAGCTATTTTTGTAGCAGCAGCATCTTACAAAGATGTAAACTCTGCAAAGATAATGTGGTTAAAATTGTATCACTCAAGGAGGTCAGACAGTCAAGAATAACTTACCCTCAAACACAATAATCAGGCTTGTATTTGATGTTGAAATTACAGGTGGTTTTGCATTGCAAACAACTTTGTGGCAAACAGAAAATACAGGCTTTTCTCCTTCAATACACACATGCTGATTTATGTTGTTTTGGAAGAAGAGTTTCCTATGTATTTAAAACAAAACGATCCCTTATTAAAGTGTACCAAGACCTTGAAATGACAAAGTAGTAGCTGGGATAATGTCATCTAAAGACAACCTTACTCCTGTCATACTTCAGTGGCTATAACCAGTGTAATCACTTGAGTTCCACTATTTTTAAAGAAAGATGCTTGGTTTGTACTACCCATTTCCAACATAATTATACCTTTGTTCAGACAGATTAGTGTATGCTATTTTCCCCCTGTAACATAAAAGGCAAAATGGAATTTTTGAGGACTGGCCAGGTTCTTCATGAGTATCTGATGCTTAAAAGGTTAGTAATGGAAGAGCAACGTTCGCTGTTGTGTCATCACAGTGTTACAGTGCTTTTAGCATTTTTATATATTTCAATTGTAGCTTTATGCCCTAGGATTGCTTACAAGAAATCAAGAATAAATAATAGCTATTAGGAAGAACTTCCTCTAATCTTAGTCAGCATCCATAAGGAGCTATACATATGGCTCCATAAGCTGACAGCAGTCAGTCAGTTTGGGACGTCTTCATTTTACTTGTGTTATTGTAGTTCGTGATCACGTTAAATGGATAGCACTGCGACAGTATCATGAAGCAGGAAATATAAGGATGCAAAAAGATTCAGAGATAAAACCATAGCCCTGGGTTAATGACACACTCCTCTACTACAAGGACAGCAGTCTAGATTTAGAGGATAACTACTGTTAACTGTTCTAGGGTCGCTACAGTATCCTACAGCGCAACCGTATGTGCAAACTTTAAATAGCTAAGAACAAAGAAAATGAAATCAAGCACGACCAACTGAAAAACAGACTTTCAAATATCACCGAAATTGTGTGCTTTGTACTTTACCATTTCAAGCCCAGATTTTCAGCCTTCTGTTAGCAATCAAAGCATACAATTATATGGTGAGATTTCTCAAAGAAGTCAACAGTTTCCATTTCGGATAGAAAAGGAAGTAGCTACATTTCCTAAAGTGCTGATCAACCAGCAAGTACGAATCAGTTTAAGCATTTTAAAAAAAACACTGTTTAAGTTCAGGGTCTAAATATGAATTAAGCTATTATGAAATATGCTCCTTGATGCTGTGTGGAGAATAGCTAATTTAATACATTTTCCTTTAAAACAGCTGCAAAAAAAAGGAAACAAACAAACAAACAAAACAAAATAAACAAAACAAAACCAGCACTAGTTTGAGCAAGTAGTCATCTGGTCTGTTACTGCAACCACTGTGTTGCAATCCCTGTACTGCACTACATTATTTGTAGCAACAAAAGCCCTACAGATTTGCCAACTTAAAAGCAGAGATTTGTGGCATGCAAATTAGATGCAATCATTAGTTTTGCACCCTTAGTAAAATGCTAGTTAGCTAAAAAGCTGGTGGATTTATTCTGACAATGCTGATTTATGACTTTTACATTTTCAGTGTAAAAGATGTATTTCTATTTGAAGTTCCAAGTGTATAAATCAGCAAAAATCAAAAGCTAGAAAGTTGAATCACAGCGCAAATCTGATTAATGAGGAAATAAAAGAAGGCAATGTACCTGACTGGTGAGGAACCTGTTCACAGTAGTAGAATGATTTTCATTGAATAAACTCCAGTTGCACAAAAATGACATGCCTGAAGTCTTTTCTAATAATTAAATAAACCTTCTTTGCAAAATGCTATGGAACCAAAAAGCAGATCTTGGGTGAACATATATTCAGCAGGTATATGCGTGAATAGATGAACAAACAGTATTTCAATTGTACAGGAATGTGGAGAAAATGAGCTATTAACAAGCCTTTTGCTATATCACATCCTAGGGATGATGATGCCCTAAAGATTTTGTCCACATCAATACATCTCAAACTCATGGCATTAGTTTAAGCTTCTTACCATGCTGAAGCTTCTTACTATCCTATGCTGAACAATGAAGTTTTAATTTCAACAGGTCTCCTCTATCCTATATGAATTTATTGTAGTCTTCTAAAGAAATAAAGCCAGGAGCAGATAATTGCTATCACTCCAGAGTATACTTCATGCAGCTACAAAATTACTATTTGCTTTTAGTGTGCTTCAATTTAACTTAACAAATGGCGTTCTTGATTTCTGCACGCCTTGCAGACTATGTGTTTAAAACACATTATATCCTTGCACTAAAGAATAATTTGTTCTCCTTCTTTTTCATAATATAAATCCAAGCGAAAGTACATTGTTATTATGAATGTCTAGAAAAGTGGAACGTGCAGATCTAGAACTTTAAAGTGCTCTTTTCCTATTTAGGTTATTCACAGGAAGTTAAAAAACTTCACTCAGGAATTTGCTGAACAAGAATTTTATGGCAACATTAGAGAATTCAGTCATTTTTTTGGAAAGTTTCCATTATCCAGACTTTCTGCAGTATGAAAAGCTAGCAGTTCAGTTCTGAGACAGGGTGTTGCTTATTACAATCAAGAAGGATTAAAAGAACTATGAAAGGCTCTCTGCTGGGCACAGTGGATGTTCACAGACTGAATACTGGCCTAGAAACAAAAGAAAAATCAAAGGTAACACTTCAGACCACAATGAGCACACTGCCAATACCTTTTTAAAAATAAATGTCAGTGAATTCCCTTAGTTTATAACAGCATGCAGTGGCAGCAGAGGATGGGAACACTGAAGAAAGTAAGTCAGATTGCATTTTAGTTGATTGCAAATTGAGTTCATTGGCAATAGTAGAGATCTAGGATTTTTATTCTGCATAGCAAAAATTTTATAGTAACTCTCTTGTAAGGTTTAAATAAAGAAAAGCCATTAGCTAAGGAAGAAAGATATCTAGGTGCCATAAATGCCCACTGTCATCTTACCCTCAGCAAAATGTAAATGAATAAATTTAAATATATAATACCAGAAGGATAGTGTACTTAAACATATGTCAAATATGACAGGCTTAACTGCATAGCATATGCCATGAAGACATGCCTTGCATTCATATGCATGTGCAAGTAGTGTGACATTTTATTTTTACATCAAATTAATATTTTTAAAGGATGTCGCAGAAATGGTGGAGTAAGGCTAAAAATTCAGATTATTAATTAGTCATTGCCATTCTCATTACCTACATTTAAAAATCTTTCCCTCTTTTATAGGTCTTTAAATACAATTTACAGAATAGAAGGCAAAACCATAGATAAACAAAGTTACCAGGGAGATTTATAAATGGAATCCACTTTAAAAAATCCTGCCAGAACAACGCTAACCTAGCCTTCATTTGAAATTCATATGTTTAAAACCACAGAATGGAAACTTCCAGTTACATTGAAAGCCATGATATCCAATGGCTACTGGGACTCCAAGGAGGCTGTAAATCTCTACTCCTACATGTGCATGTTAGAAGTTGGCACAGCTGTCTTGCATATAGACTTTCCCTCCTACACTTTGGGAAACAGGAACCACAATCTTGCACTTTATTTACTGAACTTTCACTGTACTTACTCATCACTGAAGGCTGTTGTTACAGACTCTCCCTGCACACATTCATGCCAAAAGGCAGTACTATTTACGAACCTTTGTAGAAACAGAGGTTAAACAGGGAAACCAACAGGAATTCAAGGTGTCTCAGAATTCATGATCTTAAGCAGAATTCATTAGACAGGCTGGTAAACATACTACGTATGTTAGTCCTACATGATCATATCCAGCAGAATTAAATAAGCTGTGATTCATTCATTCACTTTAATTTTTTGTTTGCTTTTCCAAATGTACATCTGGTTTAAAAGCAGATCCCATTCCCTGATCCCCTTTATGATTTTTCCACAACTAACAGACCTGCTTGAGGTCTTTTCAAGAAGAAAAGCATGGCTTAATTTTTCCCTGATGTTTCTTTTTGAAGGATCAGCAAGTAAAAGATAACGTATTCGCTTATTTACCAATATGGAAAGAAATCTCTGGAATACCTATTTATGATGGTATTGTAGGGATTGCATGATATAGATATTGCATGATATAGGAATTAAGGAAGAATGATTTTATGTGACCATTATTTAATTAGAGTACCTGATAGCTGGAGAGGAAAAAAAAAAAACACCATCAAGTTAAGATTTCATGTAGCACAGACATGCATTTGTTGGCCTGTTATGATTTTTCCTATTATGGACCTTCTTCAACTTCCCTAGATCCACTGTTGTCTGCTTAGACATACATGCTTTCCCACTCTAGCCTCCTTCCTTACAGGACTGCAGTCCCACTGTTTCACTTGCAATCTACCTCTATCTTTAAATTCAACTGATTCCCATACTTAGGTAAACTCTGAGCAATTTCTGTCTGTCTTTATCTGAGGTACCGTACTCAAGCCCTGTCTTTTCCCCTAACCATAAATATTTTCATATATTTATATATAAAATACGTAATAGATATATTTTCTGAATATATACTTTTAATAGATATTTTGGTAGCAGTATATTGCAGAGATTTGTGAATTGTTTAGTATCTTATGAGAAGCTGCTTGGTCCAGGTTTTCTGTTAGAGCCTTGTTTTGGCCAAAGATAGGATACCCTGACAAGGCAAAAGACTAAGAAACTTACCAGAAGTACTGACTTGGTGAATAGTTCAGTAGAAAGCAAAAACTGCTCCTGTGGTGAACTGCATTCATAGGTTACAGCTCTCCTTCTTTGTACTCTGGCCAGAAAAGACTAGATCGCAAACCTGCAAAGATAAATGCAATTCTGCATGGATGCAATAACAAACTTGCAAAATTTGTAATTAAAATCACATTAAGTTTCCCCATATAATTTTAATTCTGCTTAATGTGACAATATGTACTTTATTAGAATGTTGCCATTACATAGTCTAAACATTAAACGAACAAAAAGATGTTCAACAAATAGAAAACACTAAAATATAAAGCAAACCTGGCATGCAAGTATGAGCTACAATTAGACATAACTAGCTATTAATTTTGCATTTGTAAAACACAGGAATTACCTATCCTTACCATGACTCTTCTTCTTCAATTTACTGCTCCTTACCACACACTGCTTGTTAACACAAAGCAATAAATCTCTCTACAATATTGTATTGATGCATGGCTGTATGTGGGAACAGAATCTACTGGTTAACCCATCAGTATGATCCTTCAGTGTTAGGAAAATACCTGGCTTAAAAAGCAAAGTGCACTCATGAGTATTTGCAACTTAATTGTATTTAATCTGATATAGTCTTTTAAGGATCTTATTATTAGCTGCATTATGATGTGCTAAATTCTAAATTTAATTGGAATTTGGAAGACTTGTATCGTGCTTGCATGCCAACTGTAATCTTAACTTTTCTTTCAAAAAGTTCTTCTTTTGGTCTCTTTTTGTCTCTTTTATCTTTTATTAGGCAGCCAATTCAAGAAGTCAAACACCAAACTAACTGGGAAACACATGGTTTGAGTAGGATATATCAGATTTTGTAATTACAAAAAGACAAAAGTACAAATGAACATTTCTACATGTTTTCTACAAGAAAGCAAGCTAATATAATTGAAATAATAAGTAACTATGAAAACATAATCCCATTACTGGAATTCTGAGAACAGCATAAGCTACCAGTATTTCTATTTTTCTCCCTTCCACGCAGATCATCTTGCTAATCTTCCATGATCCTCCCACTTCGAGAGGAATTCTCACAGTAATACAGAACATGCATGGGAATCATTAAAATCAGAATGAAGAATGTACAGGTAGCATAATGAGATTTTGCCCTTTTTCTGACCAACAGATCTCACAGATTTACAAACTGAAGTGTCATTCTGTCCCTTAAAGAAGGTTCTTCAATTTATGCTTCAGAAAAGGATCTGTTACACGAATTTAAATTATTGCTCTTTTTACATGAAAAAAATCAGCCTTCTCCTTTCTTCCTGTTCTGTTTAAGCAGTTTCCTTTCTTACTTTGCTGAAAGTCAAATAACCTTCCATTTCACATACAGTGTATGATCTGGTTCATAAACAAGATTTATTTTGATATAACTGACTATATATTTTATGTGTAAATCTAGATGCAAGAAATAGCATTTTTACTCTTACTTAACTTTTCTGATAAGCTCAGTTGGATCCTCTTAGAAATTGAGATAATATTACTTGCAAAATTCACACTTTGAATGTAGTATTTACTTTGTTGTCTAAAACTAAATTATTGCCTTTTTTAAAAAAGTAGAATGTCTGTGTTTATTACTGTAACAGCAGGTACAGAAGACCTATTTCTAAGTTTGGCATGCACAATATCAAAAAATTTAAATCATCCATACATTTTAGAAAATACAGTTAAATCAGCAAACTAAGCCTGGGCTTAGAAAAGGATGTTAAGATACAGTCTGATGTCCTCTAAAGCAGTGAAATACACTTTGAAAAAGAGCTCAATGTTAAAAACTTTTCTAAAAGGCATGGATAGAGATGCCTCGGAATTACAATCAATGATGATCATTAACTTCAAGAAAAAATTCCTATTGTGAGAAATAAAGTTGTGTTTTTGCAGTAGAGAATTATTTTTCTTTATTCCAAGGTGTTGTGTAGTCATAATAAGGAGAAATGCTAAGTAGGTAAGGGAACAGTAGAAGGCCTCACTGCTCCAAAATAAGGTAGAAGCTTGAGAAAAAGAAGATGAACAGTGTGAGAACAGTAAAACAAAGACCACAAGTTCTCAAAACATATGAAAGGAAAAATTAAAGGGTTGAAAAAAAAGAAAAATTGTACATATGTGGTATAGAGGAGCGTCGAGTAGGTTGTGAACCTGCAGTACTCAGCCAATGAGGAAACAGGGGAGGTGATCAGGAGTCAGGTAATAGGGAATAAAAGGTTATGATTTGTTTACTAAAATGCACTCTTGACTGACAGGATGCCTGCTATTGCAATTGCGAATAAAATAGCTTCACAGAAGATCGTGTCTGAAGAAAATTATTTGAGATTTTTCTCACAATTTGAATTTAGGATAGTCATTAATTACTACATCTAAAGAAAGAATATCATGTGACTGAACAGGATTTTTTTGTCACAGAGTTAGAATTAAGTTCTTCCTTCTTTACCTGATTATGTCTGCCACGTGCAAGGAAAGTGGATTACTGTCATACACTGAAGCTTTAGGTAACTTAAAGAGAGATTCTATAATCCTTTACTTGTAGCAGAGATGATCCTAGCTTCAGCATTGCTCATAGGAGCACTCTTTATGCAGCACGTATTGAAGAAAAAAAGTTTTGGGCAAGACAAATATGTAGGGAGGAGAAAGGCTGTGAATTATTAAATGCTTCTGGATATCCTGGTCTCTTACTGAATAACTGCACAATTATGTGTGCCATACCTTCTGTATAGGGAGGTACTTTGGAAATAAAGCATCATTCAAACAGAATGCCTAAACCAGTCTGAAGAACTCAGGAACTCTATTCCCTTGATCAATCTATAAAGTAATAGTCTACTTCATTAGTATCCATAAAGACACATCCTGCAAATCCCAGCGGGGATTGCTCAAGATTTTGCCACAGCTTTCCTGCTACTAATAAACATGCTAACTAGATTAATATTAGTTTGGATAGGCCTAAAAATGCTGCAGTATAATGAAAACATCCACTGAGCAATCTTTTGCAGTTTCATCAGTGTAAGTGCTGGAGCGTTCTGAGGATATCTCATTTTGCTCTGAAGACAAAAGCTCAGAATGTGAGACTGTTTTTCATATGGTACTATAAAAACAATTTTAAAATTTTGACTTGCTTAAGCCCTCACATGTTTACTCACTCCTGTTTTTTTGTTGTTTTGTTTTTGTTAAGCTTCTACTTAAAAGATTATCTGTAATAAACAGAAAAATAATATACTTCAAACAGCACTGAACTGGGTATGCCTCTATGTAACAATACTTAAAAGTCAAAAGCAACACTCCAACTTGAATGTGTTGTGCATTTTTTTGTTTCTCATAAAGCACATCCTACCTTTGTCACTTACGTGACATCATCTCAAACGTTATTTTCTGTGAATTGCTGCTCCTTGTAAGACTGCAAAAAAAAATAATAAAAAAGAAATGGCCACATTCTACTTTCTTAAGGTCATAGTATAAATTGTCACTCATGTTACTATAGAAACAGAGTGGATTTTGTCATTATAATGCATGCAGCGATAATTGTTTTTATTTTAGTCCATGGATAGGTAGTTAATGGTGCCAGCTGCAGTTAGCACAGGCACAGACTCTTGTCATCTAAGCACAAAGCTGCTGTCTCTTGTCATTGTGAGCTTCCCTAGCCATCAGCAATTCATAGGGGAACTTTCAGGCAGAAAGAAGAGCCTTTCACAGGCCTTAATCTGTGGCTGAAACTGAATTCCCTGCAGGAATTATGTTTTCATATGAAAAAGAAATAAACAAGCTATAGCACAGAGTGCTTCTTCACATTGTCTTGTCAGGTCATTGCAGAAAATCTTGTTTCTATGTGGCAGTTTATAAAATTTGGATTGTATTGAAAAGAGGTTCAGCTGCCATCCTATCCTCAATACGAACTTTCTCTAGAAAATACAGCAGGATATTATGAGCTTAACACAGATCTCTATGAAACTGCGTATTTTAACCTTGATATTATAAACAGTTCAACACGTATTAAATGAAAATATTGCAGTTTTGTCAGATTAAAGCTATTAGATGCATGCTCAAATTTATGCTCATTTAAAATACAAAAGTGGATACTAACATACAACAAGATCATAAATGAAAGCAATATAGGCAAAGGGATAATATTGTATAAGGGATAATCCAGCGTCATCCAAAGCCTATTCAAAATCAGGTGTAACTCTGTTCTGAAACAGATGCATCTAAAATAAGCAGTTAATGGCCCCACTGAACTTTACAACAGGTGCCACATACAAGGCAAAGATGTGAGATGCCACTTTCTCTGTGGCAAGGTACAGAGAAAACGAAACCAGACTCTTCTTGGAGGTGTACACGATAGGTGGACAAGGGGCAATGGGCCCAGCCTGGTATGCGGAAAGTTTCAAGCGGATCAGAACAGTTTATTTCACCACAAAGGTGGTCAAACAGTGGGGGACAGGGACACTTTACTGATGACAGAACACTGGAACAGGTTGCCTAGAAAGGCTGGGCAATTTCCATAGATGAAGCTCTTCAAAACTCTGCAAACTGACTGCAATCCTGAGCAACAAGCTCTGGGTGACCCTGCTTGAGCAGGGGTGGTTGGACAAGAAGACCTCCAATGGTCCCTTCCAACCTCAGCCACCTGTTTCGCCCAAAAATGAGTTAAGCATCACGTAAAACAGCAGCAAAACAAAGTCTATTGTAATCTGTGCTTTATGAGAAAAAAATGGTTTTTCATAATATATGTCAGTTAATTCTCTAAACTGGCTGTTGTAATTTTCAATATTATTTGAAGAATAGGAAGTCACACATGAATGGATATTACGCAGGTCTTGACATTGTACCAATGTGCTTTTACTTCAGTTATGTTCCACACAATTTGTTGAGCTGAGCAACGTAATGGAGTGCTCTTTCCTACTGTACAGTTAATATGGAATACCTACCAAAGCTGTTATTTTATATTAAAACTGCCTTCATTACTTTTACTAAGATTTGGCTTGAACTACAGAAGATATATTACCACTCAGTTATTCTCAGTTCATGTTAATTTGGTTACAATTAATAATAGTTGTGTTGAATATTATCTCCTCCTCATAAGAGATGCAGCTAATGTGTAGTTTAAATATTAATAAGCTTATTCTTTAAAAGGATAAATACAAAGCTTGATGTAGATTATTAGCCAAGCAGACCATTGTTTTTCCTAAAGTGAAGATGCTTCAAATCAATAGGTTTATATGTAAACTATAAAGCACCATATTCCGTACTTGCTTTCCTTGCTCAACACTATGAAGTGCATAAATTGTACACAGGACTGTATTTCCTCCAATGTATGCCTGTGCAGCATGATTCTGAAAAGTCTCCTAGAATCCAACAATACTGTATGAAAAGCAACTGTTTTTTCTGTCAATTTTCCCAATTTAGAACTGACAAAATGCTGTAATAAATTAGAGCAGAGCTTCATCAAAAATAGACATTTATGCAAGGCATTCTGAAAACTGAATTAGGGCTAGAATTATACTTGGAAATGTCTGCTTAGAGGTCCCATCTGTGAACACAACAAATTATAACAGACAAAATGTTGATGGTGGTATAATTTGTGAATACCAATAATGACATTAGACATTGCTGGACATATAATATACAGCAGTCACTGTTAATGCAGTTCTTTCATTAATCGCTTCTCCTAAGATCCTAGGAGTGCTAATGTATGTTTTCTTAGTCATAAAGTTTTATGTAGCATATCCCTGCATGCTTCCAACCAGTGAGGTTTTCCCAGCTCCTTCGGGATTCCTCACTCTGTACATATGTACCCTACTTATTTTGTATTTAGGTCACATCAACCATGCACACAACAGCAAACAGGTCACCATATGTCCAATAATTCCAGATATGTTTGTTATACATATACATTCTGAAGCATATTTGATGTACCACAAATGAGCACACGCATGTTCAGAAATACAGCAATCATAATTATAACTTTAACGATACATCTGACACACAATACAACCTGTTTTGGGGAAACATTAGGCTTACTGCGTATATGCATACAACTTCCTAGTAAATCTCAGGCAAAAGTGACAGCCCTGTATTTTCTGAACCTTTTCCAGGCGGACAGCCAGACTGGAAAGATTCTGCTGCAGCCCTCTAAGCTATATTTGGTAATAACTTACTTCCCCGCAAGTATATATAACAACTATGTGAGAGGAAAAACAAGGTTCTAATTCCCACCCATTTGAAAAGAACCCAATGGAAAGAAAATAGACTTCTGTGCAAATGTGGGTTGCTGTATGAAGCTGGAAAGCACTGTGACTATGATCCCTGTTCTTCTGACCTTGGCACATTTGCCCACAACCTGGCTTTTTTGCTCCAGCACAACATTGAGCTGTGACTTGGAACAGAAACAAAATATGATCGGTGAAGTGGTGTTGGCTTGTTTTATTTTTACATGTATGCTTTGAGCAAGCATAGCTCAAGTAAATAGACCATAACAAGAAAAGAGTAATTCAGACATATTTCAGCAGTCAGCTTGACTCCCATTATATTTTGTTATGGATAGCTCTTAAGTACTTCACCTTCTGTAATAATTTTGTAGTGTGACACAGCATACTGTTTCCTAAGCTGAACTTAATCAGCATGCATGGAGTGGTAAATACACATATGAAAGCTTGGTAAGAACAGACAATGTACAGTGATATGAAGGACAGCAGTACAATAAGAATTTGGACAGCAATAGGTATCAAAAGTGGTATTCTTTTTATATCCCAAACATTTAGTAGTGAGTTCAGTACCTCATGTTTCCCTAGGACTCTGCTTTACTACAGCTGTAACCAAGCATGCACATTTTAGAGCTAACAATACAAGAACAGCAGGAAAAGCAACCTTTCTCCCCATAGTAACAGAACTGAATGTAAAAAAAACACCAAAATGCAAGTAATCTATGTAATTAAAGGTATTTTTGATGAATATATATATGTATTTTCAATTATGTAAGGCTGAATGAACTCAAAGACAAGCCACTTGGAAAAGAATCCCTGGAAAATACTTTTGTACCTCATTTCTGAACTGCTTACATGAGGCTGCATGTCTTAATTCCAGAGAAAGAAGGCGAGAGGGTCTTGGTCTTTATCAGGGCTAATCAAGTAACTCGAGATTATCCAGACATGTGTTACTGGCTCCCTCCTGCTACATGGAACATGTCTGAAAGGTAGAGCATAACAACTCTCCCTATCTTTTATGTTCATAACAGCACAGAGTAATGATTTAAGGTCCTGACTGGGAAAGAATTAAAAATAACTAAATCACTCTTGTTAAGTCAAACAACTATTCAACAAATTTATGGTATTTACAGATTACTTTATGAACAGTGACAACTTGAATTCCTTCTTGAACCTTCTTAAGACTCCTGAGTAAGCCCTTTACACAGCAATGCAGATGATATCAGGAAAGTCAGTTCTCTGTGAAATCCAGAAAACCAGACAAAAATCTTGCATGTAAAAAAAAAAAAAAAAAGATTTCTTCCATGTGCCTTTTCTTGACAGCTGCTAGTTTTCTTGACAACTTTTGTGCTTTCACTGAATTTCACTATTCTTCGCAGGGTAGGGAATCACAACCATGAACAGAAAGAGCCCCACATGCATCAAATTCATCCAACCGTGCAGAAAAACTGCTAGCCTTTTATTTAGGACCTGCTATATGGCACAGCTCTGGCCCTTAGATCTCTGCCACCTTAATTTCAAGCTGTTTTCTTTCTTTTCTCATCCTCCTACCAATGTTAGCAACAGATGAGCTTGGGTTACCATCACATTTATACTTCATCACTAAGCATGCAAGAGCAACCATGAGCAATTGCCTGTGACTTCGGTACAGTTACTACATTAATCTGCCAATACCTGGAAATTGATCCGGAAAATTGAACTTATGACCAGAGTGATCGATTTTCATGGGCTCCTGAAATAAATAAAAATGCAACATCTGAAAAAATATCCAAGGATTTGAAGGGTTGCAGGGGGGAGCATGAAGGATAGGGAGATAACCATGCATTTCATTCAGCAAGGTAAAATACAGAACAGCCAAGTTGTTTCAAGTTTTATTGTTTAAATCAATCTAGTTCTTCTGAGCAGTTCCTCTGTATTTTACATGTAATGAATTTCTAAAAACAAACAAACAAACAGTAATCTATGAAAGTACAGATTTAAATACGATCCATCAAAAATAATTATTTGTTATTTCAAGCTTTTCTGCTACATTTTTAGTCATCAATACTTTAGTGAATAAACATTAGAAACTATTGTACATAAGTAAAACAGAACCAGGAATGTTATAGAGCTTGAAATTGAAAGCTAAAAGCAGAGCGTTTGGATAAGATCTTTTCCAATTAAGTTGTCACAAACAGATTAAGACCACAAGTACACCCGTTTATATGATCAGCCTGCTCTTCAGCATGCAAATGTACATTTTTCCACACCACAAACGTAACTGCTGCACGAAGATATTTTACATCTCTAAACAAGGTCAAACAATTTTGTATTTGTCTGTGGCTACACCAAAATTATGGTCAATATTTTCAGAGTTCTACTAACAAATATTCTATGTGGTATTAAAAATAAAATTTGGGAATCACTAAAGGCAGAATCTGATGAACGCTGAGCGCACATTTGTTGTAGGAGACATAGATAATCAGAATTTTAGTCCTGAGTAATTTTTTTTTTGACAATAAAAGTTTTCCTATAATTGTACACAAGAACTGATCAGGATTACTGTATTGCTGCATCAGGTACTTTTGTACAGTTCCTATGCCAAACTTCTGTTCTCCATGCATCATAAAGCTCCGTGAGACATGGTGCAGCACAGACAATGTAAAGAAGTCTTACTAGATAATGAAATAAGGATGCCTGATGCACTGAGGCTGACAGGCTGTCAGTTTAACAGAGCATGCACCATTACCTGCGACAATCCTAATAGAGTGCAGAGAGAAACCTTTCTGTTACCGAATCACAGAATGTTTGAGGTTGGAAAGGGCTTCTGGAGGCATCTGGTCCAACCTCCTGCTCAAGCAGGGTGACCTAGAGCAGGCAGCCCGGGACCACATCCAGACAAGATTTGAGTGCCTTCATGCATGGAGATTCCACAGCCTCCCTGGCCAACCTTTGCCAGTGCTCACTCACCATCACAGTAAAAAACAAACTAACTACTGTTTCCTAATTTTCAGAGGAAGCCTCCCATGTTCCATTCTGTGCCCTCTGCCTCCTGTCACTTGGCCCCAGTGAAGGGAGCCTGGCTCCATCTTCTTTACACCTTCCCTTCATGTACTTACACCAAGTGATGAGATCCTCCCAAGCCTTCTACACTGGACAGTCCCAGTTCTCACAGGAGCCCTTCCTCAAAGGAAGAGATGCTCCAGCCCTGTAACCATCTTTGAAGCCCTTTGCTGGACTCTCCTGTATCTCCATGTGTCTTGTACTGGTCAGCCCTGAACAGCACATAGTACTCCAGGTGGGGCCTCACCAGCCCTGAGTACAGGCACTCAGTAATCATTATTAAATTCCCAACATACAGTTCAATGTGGGATAAAATAATCTATATACTCCTCTTTTCCATTCTATAAGTAAACTTCTAGGGCTCACAGTACACTTAATAGAAAATTTTAGACACTAATATGGAATACTGCCAAGCCACTCTCCCTTAGGACATATGTGCTGCTATTAAAGATGGTTTGGAGAGACTGGGTATTATTTATTAACAACATTTTAATGTAGGCTGCCTCGTTCAGCAAAGCAAATTTGGTGTGAGGAATAGAAAATCTCCCCCATCAGCTTAAAATGATTCAGGTAATATTCTGTCTGATCAAAAGACTAGCAAATTTCCTCCTGACCACATCCTTCACTGCTCTGACAGAGAATGCAATGAAATACAAGCCTGCAGGCACGTGCTGGAGTAAAAATATTTTTAGACTTTTAATCCCCTGGCTGGATACAGCCATATTAAATATAGATTACCTTTTATGACTACAGATAAAACTGAATGAAAGAAGGGAAAAAGTCACTGAGTAAGAGAAAAGTATGGCAATGTAGGTAGATGGCGCGCTATAAATAATACAGTATCGAGAAAGCTAAGGTATATGTTCATCATATGAAGCAGAAAAATGAAGGCTCTATTTCTGGCATAGGTAATTCAGTGTAAGAATACATTTATAAATGAATAATACTAATTACATTAACAGACCATCCTTGACTTTACATGGACTTGTTTGTAAATGTCCTCTATAAAAAATGAGATTCAAGCCCAGCAACTTAAATTTATATAGCCATGTCTTGGGAGATAGAGAAAACATATTTTTTAGTTAGAAGTTGTTACACTCCTCATTTTGAGGACTCAATGGTATTTTCACTAAATATGCAAAGCTTTGGTTCCCTTCAGTCACCTTACAAAATGAAATCCTACTATTTTGATAGAGGATTCTGAATACAGGCTGTTATTCTAAGCAGTATGAAAAGCTGATGTTTCAATTCAGTTTTCATTGCATTGGTATGATCAATAAATTAAGAGTCTCCCTGTTATGATTTTACATATGTTTGACTTTTCATTGAGACCTCATGACACCTCCCTTTGCTACGAATAAGATTTGTATTTTTAGCATTGCATTTGCCTTTAGTATGGAACTACATATCAAGCTAACAATGCAACTTCCACTGGGAAGTAGTTAGTCATATGCCATGAAATAAGTGAGATGAAACTGTTCTGCTTTAGTGAATAAGTGATTGCTACTAGGAAGGACTAGAGTGCAATTTGTTAGACTATACACTGAACAGTTCAGCGGGAGGCAGGAAAAAACCAAAGTCCTATGTTTTAAAAGACTACCTTCAACTTTTCCCACTTAAGCCAAGATTCATACAGCCAAACATTTCTGTCCAGAGCAGACTGCATGTAGGATAGAACGAGGAAAATGAAGCTGTGCCAAGCAATGGGTCACAACATTCGTGTCACTCACGATAGAAAATGTGAAAAATGGTTGTTTGACTAGTCCAGAATCCAAATTTACTGAGCTAATCTGGAAGCTTCCTTTCACTTATAAATCTAAATCACTTTTTGGAATATATTAATGACATAAATTTAAACCCAAGGATAGAGAAAAAAGAAAATAGAGACTCTGCACCCTTTACACACATTCATCTGCAATACAGACATCAATCATCTCCCATAGAAAGAAAAAGAACTATAGCTTTTACTTCTAATACAGCAGCAATGACAAGGTGCTAACTAGACAGCTACAAGAATGGTAAAAGTATTGTATATGGGAAAAAAAGAAAAACTTTTTTTTTAGAGATTTAAAACCAAACAAAACAAACAAACAAACACAAATAGCTCTTTTCCCCAAATGGCGTGGCTATTCAGATGGCACGGACATCTGAAACACAGATCAACTGGGAAAGTGGAAAAGTTCCCAGTGGATACAGCTCTAGCTAGAAATTTCTTCAGAATCAATGCCACCACTTAGCAGTAATTGAAAGAATTTAAGGGCTCTGCTCCAAAAATAAAGCAGTTTATATATTACATAGAAAACAAAACAAAACAACAAAAAAAAAAACATTCAAGTTCAACATCCTTTTGCTGATGAAAAAGGGCTGTTCGGGTTGAAACTCCTTATTAAAGTTCAATGTTCATTATTGTAAAGTAAGAATCATTAAATAGTACTAGCATCTACTGCTGAAGTCACTAGCACCACAGTGTTTAAAGTACTTTTAACTCATGGTTCTAATTCTGGCTACTTTTTTTTTTTCCTTTCCCCTTGCTTGAAAATTTGAAACTGTTCACAACCAAGAGAGGAACTGAAGTAAGCTTTTAAATTATCTGCTTAGAAGAGAGATGGCTAACTTCTGAAGATCTAAGGAGTTAAGAGCACAGTAAGCATACAAAGCCTGTTTGATTACAGGAGGCCCGAACTACCTGTGATTGATCAAGTGTTATACTTCTTCTAAAACAAACAAACAATAAACTCTCAAACTTATGGAAACTTTCAGTACTTCATAGTTTTATAGTATATAGCACAGAGCATAATACTTCAGTTCTTATACTAAGCTGCCTTTGTAGTATTCCTCACTTCCTTGCTCAAAATGTCTTAAGACTGCACATTGGCTAAAAGAGCACGTCGGAAGCATTCCCCCAGCTTTAACACTCTTCCTAAGAAACAGGTCTCAGCATAGTAAAATCCTGTTTGCAGTGGTTCCTGCCCAACTCTGAGCTCTTATTTTTTGTGTTGCTCCCCTGGCTGATACGTTGTCCCTTCTCTTACTGTTTTAGGATCAACCACCTATGTCTGGTGGAAGGAAGGTTTACTTGAAAACCTTGTTGATTACAGGATACAATCCTGTTCATCTTCAACACAGGTATAAACCACCTGGAGTCACTAGATAGGCATTGTCTCCTTCCAGAACTGAATTTGTTGTGTTTACATTAATTGTTTCACCATTTGAAACAAACTTTTATTTAAAGCTGATCGAGGTAAGAGCTGACCAGTGTGCCATTTATATCATCAGTGACTTTGCCACTCCATCACAGCAGGTTTTACTTTGAAGAAGCAGAAATAGCTTCATCAGACACAGAAGGAAAATTTTAAAGCTGCGGTTAATCAGCAGCAGTCTGTGGAGAAAACAGCAAAGTAATGAAATCTCCACTTCTGAATAATTTTACTTGGGAAGCAGTCAGATTTCAGCATAAATTAACTCTGAGCATCCAGCTCTGTTTTCACCTAGAATGAATCAATCAAGTACTGAAGCTAAATTCATGGCTTTTCATGCCATACTCTTTAGGGGAGGGTACGGTGAGATCACATTTTAGGCACTAAATATTTTTCTCCCTACATAGGAGATCCATTACTTGTAAAATACAAGTCACAGATACTGACAGAGGGTCCTTCATTAACCTTATGCTCTCAATATTCCACATACTAGTAATCAATAACACTGGAATGCTTACAGAGACATTCAGCCTGTAAACACACTCCGACATTTTTTGTTTTTTACTTCCCCCCTCCTTACTTATTTAGTATACATTGCATAATGTATACTTATTTAGTATACATTACTTTGGTCTAGTCTTTTTTATCACTTAATTACAGTTTCAGTTACATCTCATGTCTCTAGTACTACCTTAAAGGTTTATGTTTGAGCAGATAATTAAGTCCGTTTCACAAATCTTTTTAAAGTTTTCCCTAACTATTTTTTATTACAGCAATTTATTGATTGATTTATTTTTACCAGATAGGCAGCATATGGCTTCAGTATGGAGCAATATTTAATGAATCCTTTTTTAATTTGATCCTTTTCTTACTCTGTCCTAATCTATGATCACATCATTTTTTCTTGAAATAATCTAGTATTCAAAATTAATTTGAGAATCTAAAGTTAATTTTTTAAAGTTAAATTTTGACTAGGCACTTGTATGCAAAATGTTTATGGCAATAATTCAATCTTAAACTAGCTTGACTTACAAAGCATTCTGAAACCTCCCAACCTGGATTTCCAGAAGCAGGCAGAGTGATCTATACTTGGATACCTAAATTAATGGTCTGGTTTGTCAAAGTAAAATTATTTTATTCCCTACTAAGACTTAACTGATTTCAGCCTGCACATATCTAGTACTTTTGAAGGGCTACAAGAGTGGCAAATACTATTTCCCAAACAGTTCACAAAAAGAAAAATGGTATTTTAATATTCTTCTGTTAAGTAGTAATACAGTAATTGGCCTAGTACTCCAAAATAAACAAACATTAAAAAAAACAGAAGGTTTTTTGCTCTACCCGTAACAATGAAGTTTTCTCCTAAAAATAATCAAAATATCTTATTCAAATGAATAATGGAAGACTGCAGTTTTTATGCTTTCAATATTTACTTACTGATCATTTAATTTCCTCCTAGAGCTAAATATGGAATCTACTACCATACACAATCAATAATCTTCCTAGAAGTTCAGTTCAAGACTCAGACATTGGCAAAAGTAGTCAGCCAGAAATTAAATACATTTTTTTTGGTGGTGGTGGTATGGAGAAAGCAATACAAATATTCCCAGCAACCCTTACTTAGCTTACTGACTTCCTGCTGAAGAATGATACTCTAATCTTCAGAAGCTTTATCTGACCAGACAAGTTTGACTGGCTGAAACTTATTAGCACTACTTCAATTTGGAAAAGAAGCAACAAAATATACTGTTTTTATGAAGTTTTATAAAGTGCTTGTCACAACAGAGAGGGCAAGTTTGGATAATCAGTTCTTATTACTACTAAATATGTTTTGCTCCCAAAAGAAGGATGAGTCTTTTTGTCCAAGTAGTAAATAAAATTATCTGGTTGCTTTAGCAAGTGGAATCCCAATAAAAGATGGCACTTAATAGGAGAAATACACATTCTTCCTAGGAACAGCAAGAACCAGAAACATGAAGACGCAGATACACAAGATGTTGCGCATTTTAACTAGTGCTGTTCTTTGATGACATGACAAGCATCAATGAATCAATCAATTTAACTTGACCTCTGTGAAATATTAACTCTGGAGTCCAGCCAGTATTTTCCAGTTTGCGTTCAAGTCAAGCTTAGAGAGTTATTCTGGAAGTGATCCAGCCTGACCCCTTAAAAAAGGCTGATGCTTTAGCAAAAAAAAAAATCAGGCCAACCCCCCAAAAAAGCTGCTCTAAGACATGAGGCACCCCCAACAATTAAAGCATCCAAAATCCTGAAATTACAACTGGAAATCTAGCTCCAAGTCCATTTTAGGTACGCAAACACAACTGGCTTAGGCATCCAAATAAAAGCAGTTTTCAGAGGTAAAAAGTTTGGACTAGATGATCTCAGAGGCCTTTTCCAACTTAAGTGATTCTGTGATTTTGGCCTTCATAAGCAATTAGAGCATCATTGATATCTGATGGATAAATTACATTTTAGTGATAATTATTTTCCTGTTATTCTATGGATTAGTTCAGTTCATCCATACTAGATATTTGTCCCCCTTAAGGCTACTAACAGATTAAAAGTTCTCCTTGGCACATTTACAAGTTGCCTGAAAATCTTTGGACATTCTCTTTGGATCTCTTTTTTACACAGTATTTCTCTACTTTGCTCCCATTCTGTTCTCTGACAGCCAAGTCTCTTGGGACACAGTCATTGCCTAGATTTTATTCTGCCCCTCAAAGTGTTTTTTCACTCTAGGCATTTTGCCTGATTTATTCTTACCTGTTTAAATAATAGTTTTCCCTCCTGTGTTCCATAACTTATGTCTGTCCAGCATGGACAGCACTGTGCAACAAACATAGGACTGTTTCTCTGCTCTGCCTGTCTGCTCTCCTTTTCTCTTTCTCTCAAAGGCAGCCCTGCTGCACAACAATCTGCTAGGCAGTTCCAAACACAAAGAAAAAGGTTAACCACCATAGAAATGTTGGGTAGATGTGAAGGGAGGTAAAAATTATTTCACAATCAGATGACAGGGAAGGGACACTCCTTTCAAATGGTTCTGATGACAAGTCACAAATATCTTCATATTTTTCAGTTCTCTGAGCAAAAATCTTTTAGAGGTCACATGTCTTTCATACTGTTCAGATATCCACACCATGGAAAAACCTTTCTGAAATTGGTCATTCACCCAGTATGACTTTGAAAAGATTCCCATCCGGTTACTCATGTTACAGGACATTAATCGTATTGAACTACGATACAATTTAAATATTTCCTCTCTATGATGTCATCTTAAATAAAAGATCTGGGCAGACTTGACTAAAAATGAAATTTTTAATTCAATCATACTTTCTCACTAACTTCTTGGAAGTGAGTAACTTTCATGAAGGTTTTTAATGGAGATTTTGCTGAACCACCTAAGAAAAATCATCTCAAGATGAACACCCATCATTTACATGATTACCACAGAAGTATTTTAAACTGGACCAAGTACTAACATATTTTAACTGGACCTTGTATCAGTGAATGAGGGAGGACCAGTTGGAGATGTGAGAGTAGAGGGGAACCTTGCTATGACCATGATATGGTGGAGTTGAGGATCTTGCAAGGAGGAAGCAGGGCAGAAAGTAGGATTGCGACCCTGGACTTCAGGAGAGCAGACTTTGTCTTCTTCAGGGATTTACTTAGAAGAATTCCCTGAGAAGGAAGAGGGGTCCAAGACAGCTGGTCAGTATTCAAGTATTACTTCCTCCAAGCTCAAGATCAGTGTATCCCCATGAGCAAGAAGGCTAGCAAAGGGGGCAGGAGACCTGCATGGATCAGCAGGGAGCTCCTGGAGAAGCTCCAGCAGAAGAAGGAAGTTTACAGCATATGGAAAAAGGGACAGGCCACTTGGAAGGAATACAGGGACACTGTCGGAATATGCAGGGATGTGACAAGGAAGGCCAAGGCCCAACTGGAATTAGATCTGGGAAGGAATGTCAAGAATAACAAGAAGGGTTTCTTCAAATACATCAGTAGAAAAATGAAGACTGGGGAAACTGTTAACCCGCTGCTGAAAGGGCAGGTGCCCTGGTGACAAAGGATATAGAGAAGGCAGAGTTCCTTAATGCCTTTTTTGCTTCTGTATTTACTGCTAAGATCAGCTCTCGGGAATCTCAGATGCTGAAGACAAGAGAGGAAGTCCAGATAAAGGACGGTTTTCTCTTCGTTGAAGAAGATCAGGTCAGAGATCAGCTAAGCAAACTTGACATCCACAAATCCACAGGCCCTGATAAGAATGCACCCACAGGTGCTGATGGAGCTGGCCAATATTAGCCTGATTAAATGCTGAGCCCAAAATGCAAGAACAGGTAGGCAATTTAAAGAATCATCCTAAAGTAATAAACATTCAGAAGTAGAAAAATCCCGAAGTTTTGTAACTGAGCTGTAAGCAACTGTTTCTGGTACCAGGCATGTGCTGATTCAGCTCTTTATTTGTTTAATAAAGAGGAAGGCCTGAACTGTTATTTAAATCCAAAAATGAAGAACCTGTCTGTATCCCAGAAATGGACAGTGAACAAGAAGGAATACAGATGAGCGTACCCAGTTCAGAATAGGAGGGCAAAAAACCTGCAAATGATAAAAAGGTCATGGTAGCATTTATTCCTATAGTTGTTCTCTAGCTGTCTCCAAGAAATATTCTTGCCACCTTTATGCAAATACCTTAACACATCTCATCCGAAAAAAAACATTCATAGAAGAAATATTCACTTAGGCATAGAATTCAGTCAAACAATTTGTATGTAAAAAGGTTTTGACTTAAGCCATTTTTATTTAGCCAGTGAAACCAGGTTTGTAGTACCTATTACAATTCATTAAAACTGTTCACAGGAAAAGGCCATGAGATGCCTGCTGTTTCTGATTATCAGAACAGGGCTAAAAGCTATCTACCTCTTCTGTTGCTCCCTTGGATGCTACAATTATCCTGGCCAATTGGACATGAAAAAGAACATCCATTCTTTCAGAAATCTGAAGCATAATCTACTAGTTTGGATAACTATACTGCTTAAAAACACTATGGACAGACTCAACCGTAACTGTTCATCGGACAGTTTGCTGAGCAGCAAAACGTCAAAAATGATCTCAGATAACTATCCCTTTTTTCTTTCCTGCCAAAAAAAAATAATTCTCATCCAGAGACAGAAAAAAAAATCTCCCCATAAATTATAGGTAGCCTTAAGCTAACTTCATGTAACAGGAACACCAAATAAGAATACTAACTGTTAAGCTCTAGATGTCTTCATGTCTTAATGTATGGTTATTTGCCTTCAGGTTGTATGATCCAATAAGTGATGTGGAATCAGTGTAATAAGGCTACAGTAGTGCCTTGTAAACTACAAGCCTTCAGTTCTTGATGACAACTGCTATTCTGTTGCCTTTCAAATTTAAGTGATATTGAAAAATCAAGGTTTATTAGCATTATTTTGACTGCATACTTAAGCTATATTAAAATCAGATTTTTATTTTCAATGGTTTGGCATTTAATTGACAATTTTTTTTTACTAAACTTAATTATAGGGCCATGTTTGCTTGTCTTTCAGACTGAGATGTCGCTCCACTAAAGTTAAACTAAACATGGAACAGAAGACTACGTAAATTTACTTCTTTGGACCTTGACAGTAAAATATTCATATATCAGTGCAACACTATGAATAGAACAAGTAACTCAACTTTATTCTCTTGATCAACTTTTACCTCCTAATAATTGCAAATATAGTTTAGTCATTATGAGTCATCCTATCTTTCCTTACCGCCAGCAGGACAGTTAGCATAATTATCTTTCCTTTACACACACAGGACAGCTCATGAACAAGGCACAGGCTTTTCTTGACTATCAAAAATATTTCTGACTTAGTTTTACATTCTTCATGCAAGGCTCCACAATGAGGGTGTCAGAAGCCATGGCATAAAGTTAAATAGGGACATTAGTTTCCCACTACGGGTACTAATTACTAATATATGAAAGGATACATTTAAATCATACTAAAAAAATCTCTATAGTGATGACAGAACCAGCAGGCAGTAATTCCAATACCTACCCCAGGGCCTTAGTCTTCAGTACACACCGCTTCCCCCGCTTCTTTCATTTTCTGTTTTCTTGAATTCCCTTACCTGCCTGCTTTCCAACAATATGGCACAATTAGAGGTAACACATTGTGCTCTATTTTATTTCTGGTAAGACAACAGCTGAAGGCCCTTTCTGTGAAGTGCCAACCTGATCATCTTCCTGGGTTCCCTGTAGCTTTGAGGATTACCAGAAAAGGGTGGACCGTCTAAATAACACCTCTAAGCGTTGTCTAACATAACCCCTTTTATAGTTGTGAAATCTCCCACATCTACAACTATTTTGCACTTTTTTTTTGCTCATTTGTTAACAGTCCCTCATAAAAAAATATCTCTAGATATTCTAAAATGACCTGCTTTCTCAGTTCAGCCTTTTTCTGTGCATTTAACATCTATCCTTGAACAGTGATAAACAGACCGTTACAATGACATACAGAGTACCATGCCATGGAATCTCTTAGTGATAAATCATTTACCTTCAAATGAAGAATCATGAAAAAGTTATGCAGGACATCTCAAAGCAATTTTCAGTACTCTACGTGAATTAGGAGGTCTAAAAATAGTTTCAAAAATGTATTTAGGGACTATTTAAGGGCAGATCAAGACTGTCTCTCAGAAGCACTTATTAGACAGCTTATTGCATTTTTGAATACTTAAATGCTTTATGTTTATTTCATATATCCTTTCAATTATACAAGACTTACTGTACCTGGCTGTGTATTTTAGCTACCCCATTTGGCACAATCTCTGCTTTTCTATTCCAATATCAATGAAACAGAACTTCTTCCTCTATTTTAATTTTCAGTCTATTTCTTTGCAAGGCAAAGGAATCATTGATGCTACATGGTTATAATTTAATAAGGATGAGAAAATGGAGGTAGTGAGGAGGAATCATGACATCTGCTGTTCTTGAACATAGTAAGGGAAAACCTTTGGAAGCATAGCTAGGTAAACCCTTAGACAGAACAATCAGTGATCCTTTAGTAATGTCTGATTAAATGTTTACTAAGCCTATCAATAAGAAATTTGATGTACAACAAACTGAAAACAAGTAACACACTGAGGTATCCTTAGAAAATAAAATTAGGAATCTTTTTCTTCCTTTCTTTCCTAAGATTTCTTCTTGCATTCCTTCTGCTGAGATAAATGCAGGGATGCCACTTAAATTGGGAAGATTTTTTTTCTCCTATCTGGCTTTCCCTGAATTCATTTTATTTGTGCAGGAAAATGGGAGTCTCTGTCTGCAGGGTAAGCAGGCTGGTTGCTGCTGACAACAGCACACTACAGCTGCTGTTAGCAGAAAGCAGGATCCATGAATCCAGTTATTCAGCTGTACTCAAATGGCTGATGATTGCCTATGCAAGACCTTAAAGAACTTTTCATACTTGATTTGATAAAGTCATTCTGCTTTTACTACTGTCCAAAACTATTTGGAAGTCTTACTTAACTTACTTAATATAGGCAGAGCTAATTCCAGCTTCAAAAGTAGTGCTCAAGAATTTTTATGTGAACTTGGGAGCGAAGTGATGCTTATTCTTCTTCCATTTCAGTGCCCAAAAAGTTAGAATAAGGACCAGGTGTAGGAAATAAAAAATGAGGGTAGGAAAGATGTGAGATTTGGGACATGAATTATTGTTACCTGCATTTTATAAAAAAAATGTTCTCATTAAGTCCTTTAATTGAATAATAATGTGTGTTAATAATAATCTGTGTGTTTGAATTAACATATTTAGATTATTCACAAGTATTTTGACTATATTTTGGTTGTGTCTCAATCTTTTTTTTTTTCCAAAGCAGAAAATGGCTACTGGCGTGCTTTCAGCTAAAAAAAGAACTTGGCCTCACCGTGATTATGGGGTGAGGAAACAAATTGCAAAGAGAAGGGAGTTGTGACTCTTCCACACAAGCAAACCCTGTGCTAATTTCTGGTTTTGTAATATGGGATACCCCACAGCTATATATACACTCCTGAAAGTTTTCCTCAACTACACCATTTACCTCAGCTTGGCTCTCTGTCATTTCAAGTTCCCTGCTATTTCAAATGTACCATCCCTCTGTCCCAAACTACCACATCAAAGCTCCAATTTGGGGATGTATATTCTATTATTACTTGAATGTGTACGAAATGACAAAAGGAAGAAATTCTGTTTTTCATGATTTGTTTTTGACTATACTGAGAACTCATTTTTAATAATTCTGAGTCATTATTCAGAGTAAAGTATTTGCCTTGTCTCGTAAATACTTCTACACCTACAATTTCAGTCAAATAAAAATTCTAATGTAGTAAATACTATTGTAAGCTTCTTTACTGTACTTTGCTCAAACTGTATAATGATGAAAAGTTCAGGTATGGCACTAAGAATACAGAATTCTGATTTAAGTAAGCTGTGAAATACTCTGGGGAAGGTACTTTAGGAAGTGATTTGATGGTTGTCATGTAGCCAGGATTAGAATAACTATAAGACAGCTGTATGTATTCCACAGACTTTACTTACACTGTGATCAAGTTCGTATGCTGATGGCATTTAATATAGAATCTGGGCAGGATCCTATTGAAACAACATAAATCCAATACTGGATAAATCCAAAAATCACTACACAGTATGTAATATCAGAATCTGTCAATTTCTCACCTTTTCAGGAGAGCTGTAGAAGTGAGCTTGCTCAGTAGAGTGTGGCTGCATGATCCAGCTGCTATCAAGGAAGCCTGTTACACTGACATTTAAGAACTACCCAAAAAAACATCTGAAAGAGGAAGAAAAACCATAGCAATATCAACCGATTGAAAAAAATAACAGTAAGCCTAACTTCTTCTGCATCGTTAGTATAGAATAAATCATGCAGGGATGAGGATTATCCAAATGAAAGAATTGCTATCATTGTGTAAATAAAATATTCTGCTTAGTTTAATTTGGTTGTCCAGGTTTCCCTGTAATATTACTTGCTAGCTTGTAGTACAATTGCTAGAAAACATCTCCTGGGCATTGGGGTTCCAAAGCAGCAACACCAGGTCTATGCATAGTATCCTAACTTAGAATCTAAGTTCCTCTCTACAAAGAGAAAGCTAAAGCACCATTTAACACTCACCATCTAGCAATATGAAATTCCAGAAGGAAAATAAAAAGCTTGCAGAGCTGAAACACACAACCTTTCAATATCCTGAATATCACATATCTCTCAGAAAGAGATGGCATAGTGCTCAAACTTCTGAATTAAGTTGCAAGCCTTCAGCTCCTTGTATTAAACAACTCTTCAGAAACTTTCCTGTAATGGTTGTTACCAAAAACATAAGTTTACTTATACACCGTAAAAATCACTTCTTTTGACAAAGAGCTACACAGAAATCATTTGGAAATACTGTGTCAGTTCACTTGTAAGGTAAATAATGACACTGCTTCATAATTATCTGAAGAGCCCCGCAGAGACATTGGTACGTCTTTGATTTACGTCTGATGCCTTTTTGAAAGGCAGCTGCAATCAGGCTACAACATTTTTTTTCAGTGCTTTGCTCTTCATTAGGAAGGTGGCGTCCTGACTTCATTTCGTTGCTTTTATGTATATTTTAGCTTCTAAATCTCGGTGACAGGGAGGAAGGGTGCACAGGGACAGGGCACAGCTTTCAGGACTTTCTCCAAGACCTTAACAACTATATCACTTCTTTGTTCCTAATTATGCCCGCAAAATTATGGAAAAACTGCAGGATCTTAGTCTTTTGTTAATAAATAAATAAATAAATAAAATTGAACCCTCCATCCCGAGCAAAAGGCGCAAGACCCCCTGACAACATCCCAGCGAAGGGGTCACCCGAGCACGGCGCCCAGCGGGGCGGGAGGAGGCAGCGACCGCCAGCGCCTCTCCCCACCCCGGGGCCCGATCCCCAGGGGGCAGCAGCACCACCCCACCGAGCCGCCTCCCTCCGCGCCCCGCGCCTACAACTCCCAGCGTGCGGCGGGAGCAGAGCCGCGCCTCCCACCGCCGCGGGGAGGACTGGGAAGGGTGCTCGGTCTCCCGCGGGGCGGGGCGCGGCGGCGGGGCCCTCCCGCGCCCAGGGGCGGGGAGCGCGGCTCGGCCCCGCCCGCGGCACCCGGCGGAGCTGTTCAGCGCCCGGTGCTGAGCCTGCCCCCGGCTCCCGGAGTCTCCGGCGCCTTTCCCTGCCCGCCGCTCGCATGGCTCCGGGGCTTTGAGCTCCCCGCCCGCTCGCCGTGGATGCTGCAGCTGCAGGCGGCCCCGGCTCCGCGGCAGGTAAAGCTCCCGTCCTCCTCCTCCACGCCCAGCTCCAGCACCGCGAGGGGAGCACGAGGAACAAAGCGGGGCAGAGCGCCTGCTGCTGAAGGAGTTACGGGATTTTAATTGCCGGGAGGTGGGGAAGGGAAAGGGCTGGTTGATCGCAGAGCTCTGCCTCGTTGTTAAGGGAGAGAAGGGAGGCGTGATGCTGCCCCTGGAATCGTGTTCTTCTCGTGGCTCAGCAGTGATTTGCAGGGTTTGTCATACAGGTAGTGCTGTAGAAAAGACTGCAAAATGGTTTCCTTGAATACCTTCCTTAGCTGTGGTGCTCAGATGGATTTTGAACAGCAGTAATTTCTTGCTCATTTCTGTATAGATTACTACTGCCCCAGCAGAGCTGGGGCACACAGCTGAAGGTTAGAGACAGAGCAGCATGGAGTGGGGTCCTGTGGCAGAAGTGGAAGGAAAAAATGCCGCTGTATTTATGGCCAAATGACAAGTTACATCCTAAATGAAGTCAGTTACAGCCAAGCATAGTGCTGCTATGTCTGATGCTCCAGGCTTCCTCTTAGTGCTGGGTGATGAGTAAGGACAGGAGCAAGCAGATTAAACATGCACAATCAAGCAGCAAGTGTTCTCAGCTGTGCCTGTGGAGTAGCTTCCCTTGTCAGTGGAGCGGTGAGTATTCCTTAACTGCCCAAGGACTGTGTGTTTTACTCTAGAGTAGGCTGTAGTTGTATTTGTTGTTGTATTATTTGTGCTGGTAACTGACCAGCTTAAAATTTTTAAGTGGCATGGGAAACGAGAGGCTGGCAAGAGAACACTCGGCACTCTTCTCAGGTGTAGATGGTGAGAAAGAAGTTTAACCTGGTAGATCGCATCCAGCCAGACTAGGAACCTGCATAGGTTGTGCTGATTTCAACAAGAAACCAGGGAATCAAACTAAGGTTAAAAAAAACTACTTCCTTTAGAGAACCAAATGCAATCTAATTAGCATATTCTTCACATTTTACTTCGGCCCTGTATCAAGAATTTCTTTGTTTAAGGTAACCCCCGCTCCCCACGTTACCGTATCAGGTATTAAACCAGAAAGGAATTGCTGGGTTCAGTAAGGCAGGCATTTAAAAGCAAGTTGATGAGACATCAGTTCCCATGTTATCAAAGACTTTCTCAGTCTGGATTGAAACTTAACACTTCTCATTTTCCATTACTTTTCATTGAATTAATGATTTTAATAGGTCCAGGTGTGTAATTAATTTTCAGGAGATACTGCATTTGATTCATCTTATCTAGGCTGTAGTTTCAATTTTTGCACTTTATCTTACTAAGAAGATTTGAACAGATTGGGTACTATCTTTCGGTCCTCACATATCCAGAAAAACTCCTCCCAGTAAGAACCCTGGATACACAGGGCAGAACAGCAGGCCCTTAAAGGTAGCCTTTCAAGTTAAGGATTACAACAGTACATTACTGTAAAATTAAAAATCAATTTGTGCTTATGACTGTATACAAAGCAGGCTTCCCCCCAGCAGAAATAAAATGTTTCCTGACATGGCTCCTCCCTACTTCTGGCTTTTAGTCTCAGTGCCACAGAAGCCTCAGAGCATGTGATCAGCTATATGTGACTTAAGCTATGCTATTGATTTTTTCTTACAATGAACGATTACTATGGAGTGACAAGTCAACCATTTTGATGTTAACAGATCTAGCTCTGTTCAGCGCTGGCAACCATAGCACACAGCCTAACCCCCTCTGCACACCTCACTGTAGAAGCTTGCTTTTAAATTAAAGGACACAAACCTTAAAATAGGTTCCTTTTTTGGGTAGGAATGAAAGAGGCTTAACACTAGAATGGCACTGTAGACATTTCAGTTGCTGCCCGCAATAGTCCTTGAGGAGCCACTGAAATCTCAGAGGGGCTACGCTGCATGCTCTGACCACACCCCTACATTGCCATAATTCATAAACCGAGACTGCTTGCTGCCACATCGGTATTTGTACCTGGTCAGTTAGGACAAAGACAAAGCTCTTTTGTGCTAATGAAGCTTGTACAGCATGCCTTTAATAAGATTTATGATCTTAGTCTTCAAGATATTTTTAAAAGGACATTTCTGTTACCCCAACATTACTTATACTAAAGGCTATTGTAATTAGAACATTTTTTAATTGCTTACATGGCAGCTTGGACAATAAAGTAGTATTTTTCTGATGTAGATCCACAGCGACTTTCCCATCCAGTTATCATGCATTCAGCACAGTACAATAAATCTCAAGTTGCAAGCTCTTCATGGAAATGTTTATCCTCTATAGTAGACTGCTGAAGTCATGGAAATATTCCATTACACTTAAGCAAAAGTCTATTTTTCAGAAAGACTTGTGCAAAAAAAAGGAAGTATTTGAGAGCCACTCCTATGATCCCACTATACAGCAAGACTTTTTTAAAGATCAAAATCCTTATAAGCATAATTGGTATAAAAATCTAAAGTTAAAAATCTATATGTTATTGAAAAGCAGAGTAACACTTTTTTCCTGCTAACTATATGTGGGAACGAAGAGACATACTTTCATGAAAGACAGCCCAAGTACCGTGCATCACGATAAAACCTTTTAACATGCTGCTTTGTTCCCTGGATTGCAGCTGAGATTGTCTATGTACTTTATAGAACCCTAAAGAAAAAAAAATAATGTAGCATATAGTGCCAGTTTTCTCCTTGAATTCTAGCAATGTTTGCCATTACCTATAACTAATTGTACTCATCCCCATGAATGATGTTAAATTGTTAGTATGATGCTTCCAACTCTGCTCTTTGAAAGCTATTTAAACACACGGTGCATTAAAGTCACTGAACTGCTTCCTCTTAAAAGAGGGTCTGCAAGCTTTAAGCAAGTCAGCAGGATTACACCTTTCAAATAGCAAGTAATGGTCTCAGTAATTTTTGAAGGTATAGCTCCTAACTTGAAGATTTACCTATGGATTCTAAGTATTTGTAGTAAGTTTTCCACAACACTCAACAGTAAAGAAAATTACAGATGCTTTCCAAGCATGATTGCTATAATCATGTTCAAAGTCACTGTAAAAAAAACTGTGAAAACAGACTACAATTGAGCTGCGACACTGTGCAGAGGAACAGTCCAAGCTGACTACATAATGCTGGCAAGATTTTGCACAGGAATACTCATTTCCATTCTATTTTAAGTTAGACAAAAAGTTTGAGCATTAGCTTGGGGACAAGTATCCATGCTGAATGGATGGAAGAAGAAAATGTTGTACTCAGTAAGTTCTACTGAACTTTTTTCTAGTACATGGGGTGGGAGTAAGGAAGTGAAGCTGGGTCAGAGGACAAGCCCTACATGTTACAGTTGTATTTATCCAAGTCATCAGATTTCAGACTTAGTCATGACAGTGCTGTCCTTTGATGGCTGTCCTGTCATGGTCACCACAGAAGCAACCAGAATGCTGCCATACCTTAATAAGAGGATGTTTGCTGGTCACTTTAAGCAGGAAGAGATAGCTTCATCATTACAGAGAATCTCAGTGAAGATGAAGGAGACTGAGAAACTTCTCAGTCTCAGTTCTTGTACTACAAGTCTGAGGTTTAGCAAGTATATTTGAAGAACTCAAAGGAAGCACTTATGTGTGAACTGAGCCCCATCTCCTTGCTGGGAATGGATGCTTGGGCACCATGCCTGTTGCTGCTGTCTGTATAATTATCCCCTCTGGCTGCTGGCCTACTGGGCTTCAGGTTAAATGGCACTTTGTAGTTTATGCTCTCCACTCACCTGCTATTCTACAGCTAGCATAGACGCGCCTGGATGAGCAATTCTTAAGAACTGCATGAAATAGAAACCCAAAGAATGACCGAATAAGCTATTTCACTTTGAGACTTGTCTGATACTGATATCAAAGAGTTAGATTTTTTTTTTTAAAACTCCTGCTACTACAAGCAAATTTGTCCATTCCCCCCCCCCTCCCCCCCCCCAGTTTTCCTTATACAACTTGACAAAGTTTGGAAATACAGCCATCATAAACACCCTGATGAAACATACAGGACCAAAATCTTTAAAGCTTTTGAAACAGCCAGAGTTCCCATTAGCTTCAGTTTGAAATAGTTACAGTCTTCTACAAATTTGGACCCAAGACATCTCATATTATAACCAGAAGATCCATCCATGAATCTTCCACCCCTTAGAATCATAGAATATCCTGAGTTGGAAGGGACCCTTAAGGATCATCAAGTCCAACTCTTGACACCGCACAGGTCTACCCAGAAGTTCAGACCATGTGACTAAGTGCACAGTCCAATCGCTTCTTAAACTCAGTCAGGCTCGGTGCAGTGACCACTTCCCTGGGGAGTCTGTTCCAGTGTGCAACCACTCTCTCAGTGAAGAACCCCCTCCTGATGTCAAGCCTAAACTTCCCCTGCCTCAGCTTAACCCCGTTCCCGCGGGTCCTGTCGCTGGTGTTAATGGAGAAAAGGTCTCCTGCCTCTCGACACCCTCTTACGAGGAAGTTGTAGACTGCGATGAGGTCTCCCCTCAGCCTCCTCTTCTCCAGGCTGAACAGGTCCAGTGCCCTCAGCCGTTCCTCGTACGTCTTCCCCTCCAGGCCTTTCACCATCTTCGTAGCCCTCCTCTGGACACTCTCCAACAGTTTCACGTCCTTTTTATACTGTGGTGCCCAGAACTGCACACAGTACTCGAGGTGAGGTCGCACCAGCGCAGAGTAGAGTGGGACAATCACCTCCCTCGACCTACTAGCGATGCCGTGCTTGATGCACCCCAGGACACGGTTGGCCCTCCTGGCTGCCAGGGCACACTGCTGGCTCATATTCAACTTGCTGTCTACCACGACCCCCAGATCCCTCTCTTCTAGGCTGCTCTCCAGCGTCTCATCGCCCAGTCTGTACGTGCAGCCAGGGTTTCCCCGTCCCAGGTGCAGGACCCGGCACTTACTCTTATTGAACTTCATGCGGTTGGTGATCGCCCAGCTCTCCAACCTATCCAGATCCCTCTGCAAGGCCTTTCCACCCTCATCCGAGTCCACAACTCCTCCCAGTTTGGTGTCATCAGCAAACTTGCTCAAAATACCTTCTATTCCTAAATCCAGATCGTTTATAAAAATATTGAAAAGTACCGGCCCTAAAATGGAGCCTTGAGGGACCCCACTGGTGACCGCCCGCCAGCCTGACGCAGCCCCATTCACCATAACCCTTTGGGCCCTGCCCGTTAGCCAATTGCTCACCCATCGGATGATGTTTTTATTTAGCTGTATGGTGGACATTTTGTCCAGTAGGATCCTATGGGAAACCGTGTCAAATGCCTTGCTGAAGTCCAAAAAAGTCACATCAGCTGGTTTCCCTTGGTCCACCATACGGGTGATCTTATCATAAAAGGAAATCAGGTTAGTTAGGCAGGACCTACCCTTCACAAACCCATGCTGGCTGGGACCAATGACTGCTTTGTCCCCCAGGTGCGCCTCAATAAGTTTGAGAACCATCTTCTCCATGATTTTACCAGGCACTGACGTGAGACTGACAGGCCTGTAATTGCTAGGGTCTTCTTTCTGACCCTTTTTGAAAATCGGCACAACATTTGCCAGCTTCCAGTCTACCGGGACCTCTCCAGACTCCCAGGATAGTTGAAAAATAATTGAGAGAGGTTCCGCGATGACGTCCGCCAGCTCTTTCAGCACCCGGGGATGAATCCCATCCGGACCCATGGACTTGTAGGGATCCAGGTGGAGTAGCAAATCCTGCACACGTTCAGGGTCAGTTGGGAGTTTGTCATCCCCACCGTCCCGGTCCTCCAGCTCAGGGCACCCTGGGTCCCGAAGCCCATCATCGGCATTGAAGACAGAGGCAAAGAAGGCGTTAAGCGTCTCTGCTTTGCCTATGTCATTGTCTGTGAGGAGACCTTCCCTATCAAGGAGCGGCCCTATGTATTCTTTAGTTCTCCTTTTTCCATTCACATATCTAAAAAAACCCTTTTTATTATCTCTCACAGACACAGCCAGCTTCAACTCTAGGTATGCTTTAGCCACACGAATTTTCTTCCTACGAAGTAGGAAGAATTTTCTTCCTTAGAATTTTCTTCCTTAGAAGTTTAACCTCAGCCTGTCTGCTTATTTTTTTGCCTGTAAACAGGGACTATTCTTGCTTAAATTTGCAGGTAGACAGCAACTCAGTTGACATGATTTGTTATTTTTGCTTTGGAAGTGTATTCATTTACAGCACCTCAAATACAGAGCAGGCAAATATTTATCTGGCATTCTTAAAACGTGGGCAAACTGAGAAGTGCCCTACCATCACAACTTCTGTGTTATCTTTCATTTTAAAAACTAGCACATGACCTATGAAAGAGCTCTACCATAGAACAAGACTTGTCTTACAAGACTATACAGTTTTGAGGTAATCCAAAATGCATATACTTCAAATAATTAAAAGCATATTTAATCCAGCAATACATTGCCAGAGAACAGGTTACAACTGGACAACATAAGCCAGGAGATTCTGACTTAAATATGAAGAACATCAAGGCTCAGACTTATATCACTGTCTCATAGGAAATAAACCACAAGAAGTACTACAAACAAGTTCAGCACAAGCTTCACAGAGCACATCCTAGGCATTGCTTTGGGTAGCTAGGCACTGTCTTGAAAAACACATTTAGGAAAAGGTTTAGCAGGTGATTAGGATACAGTGACACCACTTCCCCTCTGCTCTGCAAATCCTTTGTTACTAAAGGACATCAACCTGAACAGTATTCTATTACTGTTGCATCACTTTATAGTTTAAACATACACGGCTCCTTACATCTGAAATAATAAATGCAAGGCAAGTAAGTACAAGACAAGTATTTTCTCTGTGGTACTTGACTTCTGTCAACTACTGTAACTCGAGCACGATCTATTTTGGTATTAACAATAGCAAAAATAACCTCCAAAGTGACAAGCTGTATCTGCCACTTGAAAGTATACAAGCTTTTAATATATTTAAAACCTGACTCAGGGTGAAGAGATAGCATCACAGGATTCCATCTGTCCCTCGACTATTTCTAAACAGGTTAACATTTGATTCCCCCTTCTACACTCTGACAAAGGAACAGTTTGCTGCTAATATTAGAAATGTGCAGTTTCTTCTATTCCTTAAGATGAAACTTGCTTCCAAAATTCATGTTTCAGAACCAAGTCTTACTTGTCTCTTTGGTTTTTAAGCTGTCAATGGGAAAAGGGCCTACTTTAATGCTTCTTGAGAGAAAAGGAAGCGTAGTGGAGCAGGTGGTAAGATCCAGTGATAGAGGAGAAAAAAACAAATGAAGTCTACATAAGAATTGAAGGGGAAAGCTGCTTAGTGCCTGCATGACGCTTGGGAAGCTTAGAAATTAAGAGCAACATACAAGACAAAGGTGAATGCAGGACTCAAAAGGAGACAAATCAAGACAGAATACAGGCTATATAGGGAGTTAAATTTGCAAGGACTAAAGATCCTGTGTGGTCCAGAATCAAGATGATCAAAGACCATGTCTGACCCCCTATTTTCTGAACTCTGACACATGCATATACCTGCAGAGGAATCTGAATTTTTTCCTCATTGAAGCATAGTAGCACATTACACCCAGGGCTGAAAGTGAAAGACGATTCAGCTGGAGCATAGCAACATTTAATTAGGCAAAAAGTATATTTAACCTAGGACACTGGTTTGAACTAGGCTACTCTGATGTGCCTTACTTTGCACCTTACCATAGATAAAGTGCAAAGGTTATCATCAGAAAGGTACTGACCCTGCATCAAAATAACTTGGATAACTAAGAAAAACCTAATCATTTTTCCTCCTAATATTTTAAGTCAACATTACCATGTTACAATACTATCACAGTTAACCCTCAGCCTTTCAAATCAGACTTTCACATAACAGTTGAATCTATGAATTACCCTAGCCTTCCTTACCTCTTCAATTGTCCATCTGATCACAAATAAGAATGGCCAATGCTGTCATTACAAAGAGACAATGTGGTTCACTGAGCAGGCACCCAACTCAATATCCTGGTATGTTTTCTAACTTTCCATGCACCTGTGGAAAGAGACTTCAAGCTCTAACTACTCACTATTGCCAAAGTCATTCTACTCCAGTCAACAGCACAAGTCCTCAGCTGGCTGAGTTAAGCTCCACAGAGCCTTATGTTGTATCTTCAAATAAAGAAATGGCAGAGAGAGGGTCATGAATCCCACTGCACTGCTGGACCCTTGCTCCATTTCCTCCCTGCTGGACCTCTTTTATAAAGAATGTACATTATTTATTAAACTGTCGAGACTAACCATATTAATTCCTTTCATCACTTCTAGCTAGGTCAATATTTTGTCTACTTTTTGACCCCAGATGATCATTAATCAAGTGACCTTTTACAACATGTAAAACTTCTTTTAATATAGGTTTTTAGGGTAGACTTCAGTAACTCATCTAATAAGCCGAAGTATGATTCATTGAACTTATCTGTTGAGGAAACTTCCCAGCAAGAGTGTTTAAGAGTTTTATTGCTATTACCTTCTATTTCATAAGGAAGTTTCCTTATTCCTTTGAAGCTAATTTCACACAGAACCAGAAAACCTGAAATGAGAGTAGAAGAGACTTCTTATCAAGATGCAACTACCAGAGCTGGACATTTTAGACATGCACATTTTAGAGTCACAGTAAATTCATAGTGTAGCCTAATACTGGAGAACAGCTAGCCATCAATTGTGTCAATATAGTTTCGTGTTTGTACCAATGCAGGGTAAATGTTTGACACAATACAGCAGAAGTCAAGTCAATACTAAGTTCTTAAGTTAATTGACACACCTGCTCTGGGTTTGGGATCTACATTTTTTTCCATTGTCTGAACTTCTTATTTCAGCCATTTCTATAGACTAAAACAAAAAAACTAATGGAGTGTTCAGTATTTGATCTTTAAAATACACCTTCTGAAAAAGTACTGGTAGCTTGTAACACTGGTTCCTAAAACAGAAAGATGTCTGAACAGCATGATCACCAGCGCCTGCTGATTTTCTGCCTCTTTGAAATACCTCTTGAAAGGAGTATACTGTTTCACCATAGGAAGCCATTTTCTTCCCCTTATTCTGCTTTTCTTCCCTAAAGGCTGGTAAGAGTCAGCCTTTCACCTGGCTAAAAATTAACAAAGTTTCAATGGCAGAAGGGAGCAAATGCAAGGACTCAATATATATATCTGAATCGTGGCTTTTGAGAATACTCTTCACCTTCATTGCTTAATACTTAGCAACTACTCAGAGAATAAGACTCAGTGTCACTAAGAGACTTTTGTATGCTTCAAGTGTGCCTAGTTAATTAGTACAGCCTATATGCAAACAGTCAGTCTGCATGTTTGTTTTTGTAGAGTACCCTACCCAAAGTCAGAATTCTGATTCCAGTTTCTTGCACTTGAGAACACTGCCCTCAAAAAGTTATCCTTCAAATTTTAACTGCTTGTCTTTTACAATTTGCATTTTCCCACATTTATGCAGTACAAGTATCCTAAGAATATGTAATAACATGCTGTAATATAAGGTAGGAGACTTGGTTATTACAGAAGTTACTGTCTTATGTATCTCTGAGCACTGCATCCATGTCCAAAGTCTGAAGATTTAGACACATACAAAGTCACCTTATGAAATTGCAAAGAATTTTTGAGATGACATGAACGTTTGCAATATCTAGATCACTCTTGCTGTAGCTGTTTATATCTACACATCTTCCATACCTTAGCTGTCCTTTATCACAGATTTTGAAGAGCTTCCTATCACATCATGTATCTGAATAACCCAATGTGTACCTTTCCATATCTACATAAAAATTGAAGCTGAAGATAAGCAGACAGGGTTCTTCCTCCCCACAACATTGGCAAGAATTCCAATTATTTATGAGGGTAAGATTTTTGATTGTTTCTACAGATAACATTTTCTTGACTTTTCCAAGAAAACTGCTTGATAGTAAGCCTGCATTCAGTTCACATATATCACCACAATCCAATCAACATGAAAGTTACTACTGTTAACTAAAGAAATTGTGGTTCACATCAAAATAAGCCACAGTTTATAAACACTCAAGTCTGAATTTGGAGAGCTTGTATACATGAAGATGTTAAGATTTGTTCTGGTCATGCATTAAGTTCACCTAGATTAAGAACATTTTTTCCAGATCTACAGAATTAGAATAAGTCACATAAAACTGTTATAGAACTATTCCAGAACTCCGAATCTGAACCAGTCTTTTATTGAATTACTTTATGCTTTTGAAGGAAACACTGACCACAGCTTTGCAATAGTTTCAGTCACAGGTCTGCTTCCAAACATTGTAACCATCTCGGCTCAGTGAGTTTGCCTAGAAAACCAACTCCTCTTTCATTAAAGAACAAAGTAGTAAAACTTGTGTTGAAAACAAACTTGTGTTGAAATAGAACTGTTACTTTGTTCTTTACCACCTACACTACACTTCCAATAAAGTGGAAGGAATTCACTTTTAAACAGAGTAGCTTGCTTTAATCTTTGTCAAGAACAGTCACTTTACTCCAATTACTCATTCCAATGTTCAGAAACATATGTTGGAAAGAGGGCTAAAAAAATCCATAAAATCCTTTAGTGTCACCAAAAAGCAGCTAATAGAAAGATGCCTGATCTCACTCCTCAGCAAACAGTACAACTTTGTCTTTACTTTACTTTTCTGGATGGAAAAGAGACAGTATAACCCTACCAGGGAAGAGATCTTTTAGTTCAAAAGAATTAGCAGCTAGCAGTTGAGTGGTTATACTTTTCCATACAGACTACTCCACCGTTCACATACTGCTAAGCAAAACTGTTTGTTGTTATTGGAAGTGGTAATAAAATCTAAATGAAAAATAAGTGAAAAGAAGATACATTAAAATATGAGCATGCCCTAAAACATTTCAAAGTTTAAGAGGCTGGAAGAAAAACAATTTAGTTCCTGGCCCCTCTGCACAGTTAGCTGTGTGAAATCTGTACTGCTTTGCCCTGCAGATGAGAGAACAGTTTCAGAACAACTTCTACAGGAGTATCTAATCCAACACAAAGCTGAACTCTACCACAGATGACTGTACCAGCAGAAGGGCAAGACAGGGAGACTCTAAACAACAGATAGGATTCTCTTATCCAAGCTAATGAACTGGCAGAGGTCAGTGAAGAAAGATAAGAATCTTGACCATTTAAAATTTCTCTGCGGGCTGGGATGTGTCAGCAAACCTAGTCTAAGGTTAAAGACAAATTTAATGGGAGCAACATAGTTAAGTATTACATCCCCTTATCACTGAGAGTGAGAGAAGGGAAGGATACAGGTCATGCTGTGCCTCCCTTAGGGCCTGAGACAGAAGAGAGAAACCCTGACAATTAGCACCCATAATTCAATTCTGAGCATAAAGACAAATGTTTTGCTGTATACACACTGGAGATGAAAATCCTCACTGGCCAAAGGATGCATACAGCCATCACTTTTTTGTAATGAAACAAAGCTCTGAGCTTTACCTGTAATCTTTTAACGCAGAAGTTAAAGATGACAATATAATCCAAAAATAGCACCCCATTGTTTCTAGATCTGGGGAAACTTTTCTTATGCCAGCACCAAAGGTGGAAAAATTACTGAAGAGAGGCCTGTCCTGATAAGGTGCAATTATGCAGATTACTTCAGTTGCTGGCAGGGTATCAGCTATATGATAAGCATTCCTTTGCAAGAACGATGTACAATGGAAATGAAGCATGAGAAGTTGGTTTCCACAGACTGGCAGACAATTCCAAATCCAGACCGCTGCAAATGGATGGACATATCTTAGGTATGAAATGATTTTTATTCACCACAAGGGCACTGAATTAATCATTTCAGCTTCTTGTTAAACTATCAATCTTCAGATAACGCAAGTAACAGAAGTAATTTGAACTTTTTAAAAGCCTGTCTTCTCATCACTCCTCAGAACCTCCAGCCTTTTACTGCCCTATTATAGCTGTTCACCACAAAACAGAAACCTAATCAAGATCAGGCAAAAAGGTACAGGCATAGCTAAGTCTTTATTGAACAAAAGTACATTGAAACTGTTACTGAAAGTTCCTCCAACAGCACACAAGCGGATAATGCACAAGAATCTAGCACCTAATACATTACTCTGCATTTTGCTCCTGCACTCATGGGTCCCATAGGTACAGAATGCTACCTTACCAGATCACTAAGTCAGCATGAAGTATTCATCCACATTAACCTATGCTTATACATACCAGCTTTCCAATACAGTCTCTAAAAGTAGTGTGCTACAGTTATTAAAAGTTCTGGCAGATTGAGAGGCACAGACTCCAATGTGCAGGATCAAAATCCAAGTTTATTAGGCAAGTATGCTTCTTATGTACACTATGCACAGAGGCTGGTAGTTTTCTGCCTGTCCTTGCAGCAGGTTTCCCAGTACTTCTTCTCTTTATCTCATACATAACTTTTCTTTATTCTTCCCTTGGCTTTTGTCCCACACTTAACCCTTCATATGCATTAGTCTCTACACCTAACTTGTTACTTCCTTGCTGTAGAATTTGTTCTCAATGAAAGCTTGAAGTCAGCATTCCATGTTACTGCCTCCTCCAACAGCTAAAGGCAACAAGTCCCCCAAAATCCTGTGCTTTCTGCAGAGCAACCCCTTACTGAGGAGTGCTGGGAAGCAATTTTCCCAGCTGTGCTCTATCATTTCAACACACACCACCTGCTTGCTTTTGTCACCACCCCCACAGTAATGATGCACAATTTCATTTCTTCACAGTGGTCCTTCAAGTTTAGTTTATACATTGACCATGCAGATTTTACATACCAAGTAACACCCTCAAAGAAAAAGCAAAAAACAGTCCTAGAAGAAAACAGCAACAAAAATCTAGGCTTCCATTCAGCCCTACTACCTCCCTCAAGTCTTAATGCTTTCCATTATTATTTTCCCTACTATTTTCTCTCACACAAGCAAGTTTCAAGCATCACAACAAAATTGAGTTTTTAATTTCTGTAAATAACTTTCCATTACATCCATTTACTCTTTAATTTGGTGGTCTGCTAGCAGCTCCTGAGTACCTACAACACCTAAAAGGGATCTATTATGTAGCCACAAAGAAAGGTTTCCTCTCTGCAGTCAGGTTTTCAAACATATGCACGTCTTTCCCAGATCCCAGAAAGTCCTGACAGATGGAAGAACCAGTAGACAGCTTCAGCGCTGGAAAGGCTATACATTAACTCTGTCAAGCAGAGATTACAGTTCAGATTCCATGATCTGCTTCTGAATAGCTACTTCTGGCAATGCTATAGGGCCCAGCTCCAGGTGTCTCCATTCAGACCTTACCTACACAGTCTCTGCACCTGTGCCACAACAGAAGTTCCATCATATAATTCATTTCAACAGAATATGTAAAGTTACTTGACCTAACTTCTTACTGAACCCATTATAAGTAAATAGAACAGCCTGCCTCATTTTACTAAGTGTGAAAAAGATTAATAAGATCTACAGTGATTTTTCTATTACTTTAGGATGTTGCAAACGAGCACTTTGTTTTTGCAAATAGAAGTATTACTTATTTGGATAGTTTTAACATGGTATTAATACATTTAGATTAAAAACTGAACCAACAGCTTCTATACCTTCCACAATGGAAAGATTTTATCAACCAAATGCAAAAGTTTATTTCATACTTCTTTCATTTTATTACTTTTATAAACTATATTATTTGATTTTTGACTGGTTTGTTGACAGAAATTTTCTTTGGTAACTGAGGTTAAAGCCCTGAATTTATAAGTCTTCTGAGACTTTTTTTTTTTTCCCAATGGATATCAAGAGATTCCTTTGAGTTTATTGGGTGCTAAGTAACAGCTAACACTTTATAGACTAGCATGTAAGTGGATTTTGTCTGCTCTTAAAATACCCTTCAAAACCACATTCTACTGAATAGTTTTATTTCTCTGTAGCAAGTTTACTGGTTATTTTCAGTTCAATAAGTAAACACAGTCATGATGTTTACCTAACAGTGTTTCTTAATACAATGAGACTATGTTCAGTTTGAACCCAGGCTACAGAATACAGCCTGCCCAGTAACAAGGAGGGAAGATGAACTACAGTTCACTAGCTTCTGTATCTACAGCTTTCTTTAGTTTGACTGCTCGTTCTTTTTAGAATTAGATATCTGTACCTCCACTAAATGAGAGGAAAAGTTTATTAGTTACTAACTCACAGGTGCAGACCACCGGGCATCTTCAATTTTCCTGGCCTCTCATGGTCATACTTAAACATAAGGCTTGTCTTAAGAACCTCATTTAACGGTGTTCTGGAGAGAGCTTTTACAGCCTCAAATGCCACCTCCAATTTGAAAGTCAGACTCTGGGGCAGGAAGTTGCCTGAAAGACGTACAAGAAATTAATTATATATCCTTACTATTTGCCATGCTGCTGTCTTAATTGGTTATTTTTTACTTTCTATAACACTGCACAAGAAATACCGGGTCAGTGCCAGAAATACAATGCTATGCATCTTTTACACAGCCTAAGAGCTTTCAATATCACTGAAATTAAACTGAGTTCCATTACAAATATAGTGCTACAGCTTTAACTTCCCTTCCCAGAAATGAAGGACCTATGATACGTATCCTGCATGTTGTCATACAGGTAGAGGTATGCTGTTGCAGCTGCAATGGTTTAGTTTGGAAGCGAGCCTTCCTAGTACAACCAGTCCCTCAGAAGAGGTAGTACACAGACCTAAGTTTATCCTGGAGATCACAGGTACAGTGGGGATATAAAACCCAAGCTTACTAATTATTAGTCTTGTTAGCACACTTAGTTTTCCTTACCATTAGAGAAAAAACACGTATGAAAGATCCTTAGAAGATGACAAACTAACTTCTAATATGCAAGTCAGCATCCCAGGAGTTTTAATCTTCTGGGGCCTTCTTCATGAGGAGAGCTGCCAGCTATGGATGCTTGGCTGACTAATTGGCATTAGCAATAAACAATATTTGAATTTGTCCAGAAAAAGATCAAAGAATCCGTGAAAGGCTTATCAACATACATTAAAAATCTGATAAGCCTCCATCTCTGTGCAGTTCATTTTACCTATGAAAATTGCATTGATACCAAGTAGTGGTTTATAATGCTCTAGACACCATCTAGATGAACCTTAGCTATTGACAGATTATGAAACAAGTGTGGTGTACAAGAAGAGGATCTGCTACTATAATAAGTAAGGGTACTATGCACTTGGGGCTTCATAAAGCAATTCTGTATCCAGGCTTGACTGGCTTACAAGCAAATAAAAATTATAAAAAAGACTGCTAGATTATTTAGCAATATGCCAGTCCCCGAACTACAATACAATCTATCCTACCTAACACAGATACTATTACAGAGAAAAAGATCTCTAAGTTCTTGACAAAGACATCATCAATCTTAAGTTTTCCAGAGCTATAACTTGACTTGTACAATATCTGAAAGTATTTAGATGCTTCTTCCCGGGTTTTTAAAGAATGCAGTTGCTGGAAAGCAACAAAACAAAAAGCAGACTATACTGTCCCTGCGTTCTGACATGCACTTTCCAGACTGAATTCAGAGACAAGCTAGGCTGTCAAAGTGAAGAGGATTAACATAAGAATTTCAGGAAAATAAATGAACCAGTAGACAACAAGCAAGTTGCTAAAGAACCGTGATGAAGGCTGGAGGCTGAAGAAAGCAATCCCAAGTGATAAACATTAAATAGAAGATTGAAATATAGGATGTGTGTGTGCAGCAGCAGTTCTAAAGCCTTCTGAATAAAGAATTAACAGCTGATGCTGTACTCAGTAGGACTTGAATCTAGCCCGAGAAAGGGAGCTGAGCCAGCAAGACAGATGGCTGGTGAAGGAACTGACATTGCAAGAGCTGGAACATTCAGTAGAGAGGAAAAACAACAGCTATACCCATAAATGAACTGCTGCCAAGCATGTAACTGAGGTGAGAGGAATCATGCGATCTCTACAGTTCTGGAGAACTGTGGACGATGCAATGAATTGCAGGCAGCATACAAGGTCCCAAGCTGGGCAGTCCAGCATCAATGCAGAAAGCAAAGAGACAATGGAGTGATTAAAAGGTAAAGCAGTACTTCAAAAACAGCTGCAAATAGTCATATTGCATAAGCGATTTCAAAAGCAAGTACTGAAAATGCTCTGTCAACATAAACACTGTAAAGATAAATCTATCACCTAGAATTAGTTTGCAAAAAGACAGCTCATTATTCAATAGAAATAACCATGTCAGATGCTAAGAAGTGTGAAAAAAAAAACAGATTTAAAGCTTGGCTACTAAGAAGAAAATAGTTTCCAAAAGCCTTTAGTTTCTCACAGCTACTCACAGGCGTTCAAACACTTAGTACAATTCTCTTTTCTTTATACTTACCAGAAAAAAAACACTTCTGAATATTTGACCACACAAATTCTTAGAAATAGAGCAACTAAGATGTAGAGGGGGTGGGGGTTGCAGGAACAAGAAGTTCAAGAATTTTACAGTTTAGCAATACAAAGGGAGGTGTCCTGAGGTCTCATGAAAATTGATATCAAATTTATTAACACTTGTTGCTAATCAGAAATGAGAGTTCTGAGAAAAATGGATAAGTATAATAACACCCCAAATGGGCATCTAATATAAAACAATTATTTCTACTGATTAGACAATTTACTTTTTAATTATTTTTCCAACTCATTACAATCTGCCAATCATTGATTACAAGAAAAATTGCATCTTTCTTTTGATTTCTCTGAAGGTGTTTATGAATCTAATATTGTGTTACTACAGATATACACTTCAGTACATGCTGTTTTCATTAAATGCATTTGTATTGCATAACATTGCAACTGTTTAAGACACACAGTTAAAGAAAGTCCACTGTTGAAAACAGCTCTTCCAAAATTCTTAAAGTTTTACTGAAATTTTAATCACGATCACAGAATGGCTGTGGCATGGACAAACAGTATAAGAAATCCCATCAAATTTATTACAGAATAAGATTATCTTTCTGGTATTCAGAAAATTAAATTACTTTCCAAGATGCAGAAAGATTTTTAATACACAGGCCAGGCAACCTAATTAAATAACAGTATGGGATGGCTCCAAAACATTATAGATCACACGTTAATGCAAAAAGCCAACATAATTATCAAGTTACCCATCCCAGACTTTTGGGTACATAAAACAGATTTAAGCAAGTCACTAATGTAATTACGAGCATAAAAATCAACATCTGAATGACAAAAATAAGTCAACACAACTGATAAAGCTAATTAATATGCTTACAGTTCAGAGAAAAAAAACGGCAGTACCAGAATCATCATCAGTAAGACTACATAACTCTTTAAAGAGGCAGGTAGTATGAGCTTTACATGAGACTGTTCTTTCTGAAAAATAGAAAACTTGAATATTCAAGGGAAGCCTCTTCCACTAAGTGGAAATAGGCCTACAAGGAGGTCAACCACAATGCCCCCTCCCCAGAAAATACCTACATTCAAACAAACAAAAACAACAACAAAAGAGTTATTATCTAGTGATAAATCAGAAGTTAAAATACTCTTCTGTTGAATCTCCCTTCTTCAGTCCATCTTAAGTTCCAAAGTTCCATTTTCCTATACTTCTGTTGCATCCCAATTCTGCAGGAAAGCAGCATTAACATGAATCAGCAGTAAGAAAGCCATCTCTGTTACAAGGCAATGCCAGGAGGCATTGCATAAAAACGCCAGAAGTTCAATCAGGTAACATGAGCAGCTCTTCCATATCCCAGAGAGGATTACTCACTTAACGCAGTCAGGTTCTGCCAGGCTTACCCTCAACCCTCTTACTCCATACCTCAGACACTTTCAAATTTGAGAAAGGGGAAGAGCAGGGTAGCAGTTAGTATGCTAATCAGAGAGTTGGCCTGCAGTAAAGATGGCAAGATTTACTCATTATCATAATCAGTTGAAACACCAAGGCTGATATGCTTTTTTCCTGATTTAAAAACTGACTAGGATACTATCAGGCTTGCTATACAACCTTGGAAAGATACCTAAGGCAAAACAAAACTAATCCTCCAGAGGGCACTGATATTTTACTTCAGAAACTAACATTAAACACCTGCAAACAAATATAACGTAGTGAAGAGCAACATGTGGTTTATACCTTATTTGGGGAGCACAGCTGATGCACAACTCTTCACTATAGTGAGGCAAGTGGGAACACTTGTGCATCTAACTCCAACCTCACAACTGTGCCTTCTTGTCGAGGAAAGGGTCCAGGGCCCGCTCTACCTCGCTTTTACCACCAGAACATACCCATCAATTCTCCAGTAGACTTTACAACACCCAACTAGGCTAAAGTGATTTTACCGAGAAGAAAATATGTGGGGATAACAGCTGAAATCCAGCAGCCACAAACTCACTTGCCTCCCAGGAGCAGGCTGCCCCTCCGCCATCTCGTGCTCTCCTCAGCCTTACAGCCCTTTCAGTGTTGCCCTCGCCCCTGTGGGCGCTTTCCCCTCGTGCAGGCGCCTCTGCTGCCTCTGCTGCCGAGTAGCCAATCAGGGCGCGGGTGGCGGGAAAACTGCTCCCTTGTCGCCTCACCTGGTGGAGGGTGGCTGCCGTTACAGCTTCGTGTGAGGGCTGTAGTTGTCGGTCCGTGAGAAGGTGTGAGGTCGTAGGCAGTAGCCCAAAGCTTCCTTCTCTTATTTCTACCATCTTTTTTCAAGTTGGTCTTGTAGAAGGAGGAAAAAAGAAGGGAGAATCAAAGCTTCCATGAGTATGGAAGCAGCGGCAGCCGAGGGAGAGGTAGCTGACAGGACTGGGAGGTGTGAGGAGCGGGTGAGCTGAGAAGGTGAGGGCTGTGGCTGCTAGGCATGGGGTGTCCTGCCTGTCGTAGGGGCAGGTTTCTATTCCTAAAGCTCTGTTGGTTCTCCTTCTCCAGTGTCATCTGTGCAATTAACTGTTCTGGGCAGTATGCAGCAAAGGTATTTCAGTGTTAGGTGCTTTGTTATTATTATTAAAATTATAAATATGTTCACTCCTTTACTAAATAACTAAGTGTTGTTTCAGGTGAGAGGTTCTGTAAAACATGAAGGCTTTGTTTTTATTCACAAGCAGCTCCCCACCCAGCCGTACAGAGCTGAGGTCAGTTAGTGGTATTCTTGCAAGGGAATGTCTGAGACTAGAAGCAGGGCAGGTGTGCTTGCCTGCAGTGCACCACTTGAATGAACAACCTATCTCACAGAACATGAGTAAGTCTTACAGGGCGATTTCTTTCTGCAGAATTCACTGAAAAATTAAAGAAGCACAGCTTATTTGTCCTCCCCCTGTAAGCGGTCAACCTGTAAGTCAAGTAAGTACTCTTGATTCTTGAGGGAGGGGTGGAGTGGAGCTCTCCCGTATGAGTCTCTGTTGGAGATTTTGCCCAGACAGTGGAATTTAGGGGCTTGGGATCAAATTGATTAATTATTCTGTGTTTTGTTTGCTCAAGGGGCAGGAAGGAAATGTTAAATTACACCCACTTGAAGTTACTTGCTAATGAATAAGTTAATTATACGCTAGGGTGTTAGAAAGATTTTACATTAAGTCCCTGATGTTTTTGTTGTCTCATAAGAATTACCTTTGTTTAAATAAGCTAGAATTAACATCTCTTCTTTAAAAGCCTATATTTTAAGCGGCGCAAAGAGAGGATTTCTGAAGGAAATAACATGTTTAAATTTTTGGGGCAAGGGGTAGCAGTAAAAATTCAAACATCTGTACGTTGGTTTTCACACACATCTTTTAAAGGCCAGAGTTTCTTTAACCAATGCTTGTAGACTTACTATAATGATAGGCAAAGACATCTGATGTTTCTGCTTTTTCTGTAGATTAGTTCAGAGAACTAATGGAAATATAACTTTTCAGTTTAGTAACTATGGATTAGACAAAATTGTAATTTCAGTTTTTCATTTGAACGCAAAGGTAAGCCATCACTATTTGTTTAAGTATCCTCAGTCTGAAACAAAGTAACAGTGAAGGCAATTCCACTAATGAAACAACTTTTATTGATGTCTTTGGGACCAAGAGTTGTTCTGAAGGCAGAACTTGAGCCTTGGTATTCCATATTTGATATGAAATTTAGAAAGTGTAAAAGCTTCAACATGTACAATTCAATCTCATTTTGCATAACAATTTATTTTAGGAAGTAACTCCTGGAGTATGCATTAAAGATAAGTGATACCAGCCTAGTGCACTTCAATTGCAAATGGCTGTGTTCTTTGGCAAGAAATTGTATAAATTATCAGTTGGATGAGTATTCTATTGTTGTACCTACTGCTGGTGTCTTGTATGCTCAGCTCCTTTATGTTGATTCAACCTGGTTTGATTACAAGAGGAGGAAGGTGTGAGGAAATGCTGCATTTTCTTTCAAGCCAACTCATTGTTCTCTTAATGTTCAGCTCACTATCTAGCAACATGCTAGGCTGACACCAGTGAGGAACTAGCAAATGGAAAAGGTGCTCAGTTCTGGCTCAGAAACAATAACATGCAAACAAAACGGTCTAAAACCAAGTCTGTCCAATGGACAGTGCCAGTAAATACAGCAGTAGTGAACTTTGTAATTTGAAGTAGGCTTATTCTGTTAAAGATTGCCTCTTGCTTTGCTCCATCCCAGGCAGAAACAGCATCCCCAGAAGTCCACAAAACCTTCACTGGCTGCAGTGTTGTTTTTGAGTGTATGACATCAGATTTTTAAAAGCAAGCACCCAGGATTTTGAGTACTTGGCATCTGTAACTGGGGACAGATTTTCAAAAGAAGCTAGCACTGATTGTGCTGAGCTCTAGTGAAGATTTGTCCATTTTGATTTTGTGCCTAACTGAGCTGATCTGTTGAAAATGTGCTCCCTATAGCTAAGCCTGACATTCTTAGAATACTATGAGGGCAGTAATAACAGGTAAAAAACAAACAAACAAAAAACCCATACAACTGTCATCTGTTTCAGTAGCTCAGTGCTGCCACCCTGCACAGAATAGGACAGGGTTTTGCTCTCTGGCACTTAATTTTCTGTGTTGAGACCAAATTTAACACTGACTGTATCTTTATTGTTTTGCCCACCTCCACTCTGGCTGTGCTTTTATCTAAAGTATAAGCTTTTGTGAAAGGAAGGCTGCTGGTTATAAGAGTGCAAAATGTCTTATGTTATTGGGATAGTACAGGAATTAAATGTTTTAATGAAAATTTACTTAAGTAAGCATTAATATTGGGAGTTTTGAGATACCACCACTGTTTCTAGAGCTGTACTGCCTTCTGGCCTATAAAAATATTTTATAAATATTTTATCTGAGATTCTCTTTCTCTGTAATCAATAGTGCAATTTCTTCTGAGTTTGATTTAGACTGTTAGATTTAGCAGTTTTGAGCCCTGTATAAAAATAGTTGCATCACTGGTAAAATTCATGTTTCATGTTGGAAAAAAAACTTGCTTCAATTGTCCAACATTTTTACTGGCAGAGCAGTTACAGGGTTTTAATATAGAGTTGTGTGGTCTTTCTGGCTACTTATTTGACTTATTGCAGATTCAGACACTTTAGAAGATTTCTAGTTCCATTTTTTAATAATTCCTTGCATTCAAAAATTAATTTAGTTGTCCATTCACACATTTTTTGGGCCTTGTCTGTTAAAAAATCACTATGTCTGATATATATATTGAATAGTTCAATAAATTTTACATGTTTGATGGTTAGTTTGTATTTATGAGAAGTAGTGTCTGCAGTTATTGTGGTTTACATGAAAGGATTTAATATTTTACTTAATATTATGACATGACAGATAATTATGAATTTGCAAAGCTTTTTGTAAGTAATTTCTGTGCCAGTTTGAGCCACAGAAAGATAGTTCCTTTAAGTTTGGGTATATTTTTATTCTTTACTTTGCAGTCCCACACGCCTTGCAATGCCTCATTAGTGAATAGAAGCTGTGTGCAATATGCTCATTTCCCAAGTGGGAATGTAATATGAAACTTCTTGTAATTTTTTTTAGTCCTGCTTGCTTTGAAGCATAAAAATAAATACTGATCAACTTTATTTGATAAAAAAATGATTTGTTATGGAAAAAGTAAATCCTCTGTGTTATAAATGCAGAGCAACTTAGCTTGGCTTTTTTGTAATAACTTAATGTACCTTTAGACAGAACTTTTTTATACACAGTCTCTATTACTTGATGCTTGCATAAACCCTGAGAAAATGAATTATTATTTGTTGCAATGGTAGAAAGAAACCAGTATTTTTTCTGTGGACTTCTGAGAGGTAAAGAAATTTTCTTGCAATGAATTAAGATGTTTTCCTTTGTGTAGTAGTATAAAAGACAAAACAAATCAAAGTTCCACCTGGTTTTCACCTATATTGTAGTTGTTTTGTGCTGTGCTTGCACAGTTTAAAAATGGACTCTAAGTAATCTAAATTAAGCAATCTATAATACCATAATTCTTGTGGATGGGATACCTGCATGAATGCTGTTGTTGTGCTGATAGAGTAGCTGAGAAAATCCTTAGAAATAAATGAAAGTGAACACAAAATGGCTACACTTTAGTCAATAACTGTCAGAGATTCAGAAACAGATAAATAAAGGTGATAAGGGTGAAGAAAAGAATTGTTGAGGTAACTGCTTTACAAACCTTTCATTAAATTGAACTAGAAACCTAGGGTATTATTCTGTTTCTAACCTGTCCATGTTAGTTGGAACAAATAGTAGGCTTTTAACAAAACTTGGTAAATTAGAATAGTATAATGACTGTACAGATTGAAAAACTAGCAGAAAGAGAACTGCCCATGAAAACTGTCACCACTGTGAGCTCTGGGAGCAGGTCCTTCTGTTTTGCTTTGGAACCAGACTGCTTATATGGAGACTCTATTCAACTTGCAACTTCTTAACTGAGATGAGTGTCAAGAACAAACAAGTTTAATTAATGGCTTTTGATAGGGCTTTGAGGAATATTATCATGATCGTTGTTAACATGTACACAAAGTTCTGGAATTTTAGTGTTGCATCCTAATAAACAAAAGTAGTATGTGCCGTGGAGTCAAAGTGAAATGCAGAGTCTAAAATTCTCATTATCAATTTCATGTAGCTACTGCTAATGCATTTCTTTCTCTTTTTTCTTCCTTTCTTTCTGTGTAGAACTTGAACATTAAACTCTCTAGACTCTCGCATAGATAAGTTACAGCAGTCACAAGCCTGATTTTGGACAAAGAATTCTTCATGTACTTCTGATGAGACGCAGCTTCCTTTGTCACGCTTTTGGGAGGGGGGATAATTTAGCTTTATTCTACATCTGTAGTTTATTCTTTTGAATGTCTTTCTGCAAATGAAGACTTAATTTGCTGAGGCTAATACAATGAATCTGATTCAACTCACACCTCACTGACATTGTGAGCCTATTATGGCATTATTAGTCTCCAGTTATAGACATGAAGGTAAGAAGTGACCTAGTAATGAAGGGTACATGCCCAGCATGGTGTGACAAGAATTTAAAGGAGGCAAAAGGACAAAAATATATATTTATGATGCTGATATCAGAAAGCCACTTTTGTAAGTGGCTACTCTGAAAGCGTTTCCAAGAAATACTGTGCCATCACCTGTTCATCCCGGCTACAGACCGGAACTTGTCACAAATGCAGATGTGTACAATGGGTATAGTTTGATGTACGGCATAACATTTGTACTTAAGTAATGTAAAGCAGTTTGACATTACAATGTTTATTTTGTTTGTCAGAATAATGTCTAAATTACACTTTACAAAAAAATCACCATGGAAGCATGTTTTCTGCTTTGGTGTTTGATGTGCTTTCAGTTTTGAAGATCAAATATTGCTTATTAAATGGTTTATTTGTGGTCTAGAAATCTCAAATATTTACTAGTATAAAAATCAATGTAACTGTCTTCTGTGATTTAAGATATCAGAAACTGTCTTTGTACATTTCCAAAACATCTTTCTCTGGTGTGAGTAAAATTTGTGAGACTGATTGTTACAAGATCCTATAGGATTCATTTTTAGAGAAGCTCCTGCCTGCTTTAGGATCACCTCAGTGTGAGACTACTGAATGTGCCCCAGTAAACTAAAAGGATTAGAGGAAGCAGAGGGGTAATAACTGTCAACAGGAGGCAGAGTCCATATAAATTACAAGTGTAGTATCAAATGTTTTAATCAGTTGCTTTAAAAGTACGAGTATTTCTAATCTGAAGAAAAAGCAGACCCACAGTGGACTGGTGGCCCAAGAAAATGGAATGAACCTCAGAAGCAAGGAAGTATCTCTTTTGGTAGAGTAAATAGTGAAATCTAAGAGAAATGGCAGAAATCGAGGCAAAAAAGCACATTCTTTTCAGGTAACACATTAAATTGAGATATGCTGAGTAAGTTATTTTGACAGAGGAAAGGATCCAGTGCAAAGTGAATAGTAAAACTGTTGACTTGCAGAATAGCAAGTAATAGCCAGTCTCATCTTAGATACAGTTTTTGTGCCTTTTCCTAGTTTATCTTCAAATAGTCACATAAACCTTTTAAAGTTGTCAGCTATAGTAATGTGCCATGACACAAAACAGTATTTGAGGGATGCAGATCATATTCAGTTCTAAGATGAATCAGTGCTGCTACACAGATTTCAGCAGGATTGATTCCTTGGTTTAGTTGCAGTGCAGGGCTGCTCGAGGTGCAAGTATCAGTACAAGGGATACGGGGAAAAAGCGTGAAATGAGCAAGTGCAAGACAGTCCTTTCTGGTGGCTGTGCAGGTTCACATTGGCTGAGTTAAACTTTCTGCAAACATGTGAAAAATGGACTTGCACATAGTTACTCCTTGCTGTTTGGAGTAGTTTATTAAATTATTAAATGTCATGTTGCATTTAAATCTGTCCAGTTTTCTGCTCTGGTTTGCTTTAAAACCGGAAAAAAAAATCCCTTAAGTGTTCTAGGTGCTATGGAGACAGTGCTGATGTCAGAAATGTTTGCAGTAGGGGCCTGGAAAAGGGAAACAGATGTCTGCAGTTACAGTGGTTGGCTGCTGGTGCATAATATAGAGCATTGGATTGCAGTTCAGAAGTGCTGAGCTAGTGATGGATGTGATAGACTGTTGGGAAGTAGTAGAGCTTGTGGAGAGACAGCGGTTGTTAGCTTACCCCAGTGCTGTGTCACTGAAACTGCTGCGTGGTGTCATGCTGTGTCCACACAGAGCTGAGCAGCACCATATGGCTGCATTAGCTTGAATTGGTGCCAGCTCAGGTGTCTGTATTGTTTGCAGACTTGGGCCACATTAAACTGCCTATTCAACTCTCATTCCTTCTGTCCTGCTATATGATGAAGTACCTTTCTGGTACTTTGCTTATCTTGACCTTTAGAAATCTTTATTTTCTAGGTGGCCCCTAAACTCACGGGGCTTTTGTGAAACCTGAGGAGCCTGGGGGTGAAGAGAAAGGATAGAGGTGGCTTGAAGTGCCACACTTGATGGGGGGGGGGGGAAAGGCTGTTTTATTTTAAGCATTGAATCCTATGGGAAATTCTACATTGTTGCCATTAATATCTTGCCATGGTATCTTACACTGAACTGGGCCAAAACCAGGTATCAGAACCCCCCAAAAGCTTTCCAAATCCCAGACTTTAAAATCTCCCTCACTATGAGAGAAATCCCCTCCTCTACACACCTTGAATCCTGTTTTGTGCAGATAAAATGAGTGCAGAACTCTGTCACAAAGGTCATTAGCTTGGATATTGAGTTAGCCACCCTGCATGATTTCTCTACACGTCTCTTTAAGTACAGCTGTGGCAGAACCTTTCCTGCCAAAAACAAGCTGCTTAGTTGTGGTCTGCTCTGCCATATCTATTGCCTCACTTGGTGTTAGTTTTTATTCTGAACAATAAATGAGCAAAGTGTCTTTATTGCTTATTTGTCAAGCTTGCTAACAAGCCTTTTCTGTTTCACTTTCCCTTGTGGTTAGGAGAAGCTGCCTCTAAAAATCCCTTGAGTCATCTTCCTTTCAAATCCATCTTTTGAAGCTTTCATTTGCTGTGATATCTATAAAGTTTTTACAGCAATTAAACAGTGCTTGTCATGATGTTCAAAATTATCTTGTTTCATGTACTTTCCAGTCAGTCTGTGCTGTTCTCTAAAAAATAAAATGATAGATTCTATAAGTTCCCTTCTAAAAGCAGCGTCCAGGCATTCAGGCAGAGGCCTGTAGTATCAGCTTACTTTTAAATAATGAATGAGATTTTAGTCATTTTTATGTCAATTGTCAGAAGACAATTTTATTGTCTTCTGCATATATTTGTCCACATTCACTTACACATAAAGTATCTGTGTGAGACCTGTGTTCGTTGTCCTAACAGTATTTCTGCATTTGGACTCTTCACCCATCAATGTTCCTGTTATTTTACTGTAAAAAGGGAATATACTTTAAAAAAAAAAAAAAAAAAAAAAAAAAAAGTAGGTAGTACGAATAGGTTCAAGGCAAAGCCAATAATAATTTGCATGTAGTATAAGCTCATCTAAGTATGTAGTATGAAAATCACATGCTGCTTAGTGAATGTGAAAGAACAACCCTGATTGGAATGATATTTAACTGTTGAAAAGAAAAGCTGTTGGAGAGGAGGGTGAGAGAGAAGGAAAAAAGGTTTCTAGTTGTAAATTATTTTTTGATAGGAAGGTAAGAGTAAGGTGTCTTCAGGGATCGTTTCTTCATAATGAAATGTGCATTAACATTAAAAATATGCAATCATTTTTAATTAGGATGATGTGTCTACACTGCAAAGTACAAGTGTGGTTAGTTTTTTTTGTTGTTGTTAATGGTATTTAGAGCACCAGTAGCATTTACCTAAGGTGGAATGGGCTGTGTGACAAAATGATTCTGTGCTCAAAAGCTGCAATTATTCTGTAAAATTCAAAATCCAGAATTCAAGATTAGAAGAGGCCAAGAATTTCGGCATTTGATTGGCTCAGGCTGAAAGCTAGAGGAAAAAGTGGTTTGCCTTTTATGCATTCTGTCAGCTACAACAATGCTAACCAAGGAGAGTGTCATCTCCCTGGAGTCTCTTTTCAGACTGAAGTACTGTAGGGCAATAATGAATCTCATAAGAAATTCACGATTGGAACAAGCAGTGTTTTGCATATAAATGTTTCTAATGGAGCTATGAACATCAGACTTCTGCTGTATTACTTTGAAAAATACCATGTGAATCCCTGTAGCTTTTAGTGATTCAAGATATGAAAGGTGTTATTTATTTTAATTTTTATTATGTTCCTTATAAAATATTAAATAATTCCTTGGCATCAAAAAATACTGTTAGGTCTTTAAGGCTGTACAGAAATAGTTTTTATAACTTCAAAAGCTTAAGTTGCTAATAGATGACATAGAAACAGTCATTAGTGGAGAATAATGCCTACTGGTTTCATGCACAGAAGCATCTACAGGTTAAGTAGATTAAAATGTGAGAAATACATACTTCTAGCAGTAATGTCAAACTGATTAAATTTTCAAAATCATACTTTAGAGCCCCAAGCACGTGCATGGCAGTTTTGTGTTTTGTTTTTAATTTAGTCTTATTTTTTCCCAATTTATCATCTATCACTATCATTTGGTCCTATACCATGCATAAATCCACGTCATCTCTGCAGCCATCAGGAGTAGACACATTGACTACTTGTTATTTGAAGAGAATTGAGATTCATATAATTGCTGGAGCTTTAGAAGATAGAAGTGTTTTAGGGTTTTTTAATGGTAAGTCTCCAAACTTTGATCACAAAGTTTATTCTTACAAAGTCAAAGCTGGGCTGAGATTCCAAGACCACATAAAACTGAAACAAAACATTTATGTTACTTGGAAATTTCAGAGCTGAGTTTGTGCATAGATTTTTCAAATCAAGTAAATGTTTTTAGTATTTATATATATTTTTTTCAAATCCTGCTATTACAAAAAGCTACTTGGTTTAGTAAAGCAGGAATAAATGGTAACTTGTATCTGGTTGTTTTTTTTCATTGTGTCCTTGTGACCTTGTCCCTCAGCCTGGAAAATCAGCCTTGGTGATACAAAAAAAGGATTGCTATCTGCTGCAGGGAAAGACTACTGAGAATAAAAGAAGTGACCGTGGAAGAGTTGTGTTCCATTAGAGCATTGGTAGAATTAGCAATCCAACCTATTTTGCAAATAGAAACATCATTGCAGCATGTTGTTTTTATGTTCCAGTGATGTTGCCTGTGTAACTTATGACAAAATACAGTGGGATTTGCATTCTCATAGATGGACGTATTGTCTATAAGCTGTTTTTAAAGTTCTGCAAAATATTGGCAACAAAAAGATTCACATCTTCTTGGGAATAACTGTATATCATGCATTTTGTGTAACAATTTTTTTCTGATTAGTTTTTCATTGGAAATCAACTGTCAGTTGAAATGTCAGTCGCTCAGGAGTCCATGGCACTTGTTGCAACAGCAAGGGGCTGAGGACCTCAAATGAAAAGCACTAATTGCTTTCTGCAGCATATTTTCATTTGCTATTAGAGAGTACTGTAGTGATGTCTGCATTTTACTAAATGCTGTAGTTGGCTTTTTTTTTTTCTTCTTCCTCAGATAGCTGGGCTCCATCAGAGACTGAAAATGTTTTTGCCTGAAGTCAGAACAGATTCTGACATGGCTTGCATTAGTTAGCACTTATTTTGCTAGTATTTGGTGGCAAATACTACCTAGTTACTAGCTAAAAATAGTCTAGAATCCTTTGAGATGATATTGTTGCTTTAAAACTAAGCAGATTGTGATTTCAAGGTTTAATGCACGTCTGAAACTGGAGGAAGTGGTAAATGGATAAGATGGGCAGGTAGCCCTGAATTTCTGAAGTGTGCAGGTGACATCTGTTTTGCCATATGCAACCTGTTTATTGGAGATCTGGATTCCAAAATAGAGTTTCTTTTGGGTTTCTCTCCTGGACTGTTTTGATGACTTCTTTATATGAAGTTCTAAATAAAGGAATTGATCAAGTCACATCTGACCTAAATCTGCCTTTTTCTTTTAAACTGTCAGTGGCAAATAGCTAAAGAAAACTTGTGTATAAGCTGTGGTAGCACTCTGGCTTTCAGAACCAGAAGAATTTACAAAAGGTTAAAGGTCACAAATACTCATAAAAACGTTTGCTGTTAGGCTCTATTTGTTGGAGAGAACACATGGGGAAACGAGATGCATGTTTAGCTTGAAAGACAATTGTTGATGTTGTGGATGGGTTTTTGTTTGCTTTTGACATGTAAGGAAGTTTAGCTATGGCTTTGTTTCAAGCAGAACCACCGTTTCACATTATTTTGTTTTTGGCCACTGATACTCGCCATTGTATCCTCCACTCCTCACTAATGAAAATTGAAAGAGAAACAAATGAGATAGAGTTAAAACTACCCTACTAGTTTTAGTGACTTCAGTGTCCTGTTTATCAACTAGAGAAGTCAGGTATTTCCAAGTGTCAGATCAGTGGATGAGTGTTCTTCTGTGAGACATAGTATACCTTTTCTCACTGCAATGGTGACATCTCATGAAACTAGCAGACTTCTAGTTACCCTTCCTTCCATCTGTCTGGAAAGAAAAGGGAAATTTATGTGAGAGCTTCCTATATCTAATCTCTATTTCAGATAGCATTCTGTGTATTTAGCTTTCTTTTCCTTATTAAATCCCATTTGAAAGATTTTGCTGGTTTCAGAAATTATTTCTGCTCTACCATTTGCTTCACAGTCCCTCGCTTTGCTTTTATATAAATCTGACTTCCGAAAAAGTCTGTTTTTCAGACTGAAACAAAATAAAATTTTAATCTCTGCAGCTTTTTCCCTCTCATATCTGTCTGGAGTCTTAATTCTTAGTCTTAATCCTTTGTGTAAAGAAATGGTGATATTTTAATTAATGATGCTGGTTGAAATTCACATAATTTACACTGTCTTTATATTTAGATGTGGTTCCAGGAAACACAGAAGAGGCTTAATGGACTGAATGTAAGATTTAGGAGTTGGGTTCTTTCCCTGATGTTACCACACGTTTTCTTTGTGTGACATTTTGCAAGCTTGTTCTTCGCTGCCTTTAGAAATGCTCAAGAATTATCTGTGGAAAATGTACCAATTTATAGAGGATAATTAGAAAGCATATTTACTGTTTAGCTTTATTTTCAAGTATATCTGAGTTGTGTGAGGCCTTGTGCTGTCCTTCTGTATGAAAACTTTATATGTTCTTAACTACTGTTGCTTGTTGTAAATATAAAGTTGTTCTTTAAATGCCATCATCATAGTATTTTTCTACAGTTGAATTACAATTAAAATGTTAAAACGAGCATGGATTAATTAGGAGAACTGACATTTTCTACTAATATCTTCAAGAGGACAAGGACAAAGAAACAGGTGTTCTGGCAAGGCAAAAGGTTCAAAATAAAGTAGTTCAAAGTAGTTTCAAAAGCCATGGAAAACACAGAGGTTATATTTTGGGTGGAAGTGATGTTATTATTCAACTTCTCTAGTTTTATGCAACTACAGTATAAAGACATCATCTACATAGCACTTGAGTTAATCATATGAGCAACCTTTACGGTGAATGGGAAAACATAAGCACTTCTGTGTGCAGTTCATTTCACCTTTGTAAATCTGAGTGAAAAATCCTGCTTTATTGAGATCAGAGCAGTCTGCCCTACTATGCTCATAAAACTTCCTAGGTAAATTTGTAGGGGAAAAAGAGCACAATGCATTTGGCTGTGGCTTACATCACTTCAGTCAGTGTTTAAACTACATACTTGTGTCCTGAGTATGCTTAAACATAGAACAGGTTCACTTTGACTAAGTTCTGTCCAAAAATGAATTGTTTGTAACAGCCTGCAGTAACTAACATATAGCACAGCTAAACAAATGGCTGTCACTTTATCATAAGCAAGGATTTGTGGTACTGGCAAGACAGGGTTATTTTATCAAGTGTGTAACATAATTCTTTGATTATTAACGGTGAAGCTCTTGGTTAGTGATTTGCAGTATTTACCCTTTCTTCTTTACTGTCTGGTGGATGTTGATGTGTTATGTTAATTCTAATGCTTGTGCTAAAGGCAACAATTAATTAAAGTGAATCAGGACTAAAAAAAAATGAAGAAACAAAATGTCTAGGGAAAGAGGGCTTTATAGTGGTACTTAAAAGCTATAGCAGACATGATCTCTGATATAAATAAGTAAAGTTGCAGTTTCCAAACAGTTGGTTACTCGTCTTGTTCTGCTGAGTTGAACTTTGATAGGAAGTGTAAAATACTAAAGGAATCAATGATTTCTGAATCTTTGAAGACAGGTACCTGTCAGGTTATGAATTCTGAAAATTTGGAATGATTGTTAGGAATAATTTCCAATTCATGGGTCCAGTTTGTATGATCAACATTAAATGCTTTTTGTGGATTTCCTTAGCCCTAATCCAAAATCAGCACTGCAGGTTACTGTCAGATAGCTCTTGTCCCACAACAAAGCATGTTCACTTTGCAGAAGGGAAATAAATGTGTGAGCCCTTTATTTATTATGGTCTCTCCTCCTCCACAAGTTGTTAAACCTGTTAATATGAGTAATGTCCAGTAATGGCGAAACCTTAAAGACATGAATTTCCTACTTCTGTTTTTCAGCTGGCATAATGTTAAGATCTTTTTATAAAAATAAATACAAATTGCTCTGTGTTCTGTCTGATAAGTATTAGGGAAATAAAATAACTTCATATTTAACTCAGTTTGCATAAACACTGAAAATGATAAATGGCTAGATCTTCAAGCACTTCTTTTGTTTTTTAACTAATACTAATGTGCTCGCTAAGCACAGGTGGAACTCAACATTTAGTGTTGGATAGAATGAAGGGAAAATATTCTGTAAAGGGCCATGCACACGTGCATTTGAGTTACAGAGAATTACTTAGATTGGCAAAACAACACCATCCCACTGGTACTAACGTGATGCTGAAGATGATTACAGTGCTGTGTATTTGTGTACATGTACAGAATTATTCAGTAAGGTCTGACTATGCCCAAATAAAATGCCAGGTATCTCTGTACCTGACATGACTTAAAAGCTACTTCAGCAAGCTGGTTTAAAACAAACAAACAAAAAGGTGTGATCTAGCTACACCTCTAGAGTTTTGCTGTCACATGCCGAATGATGACTCAGTGAAATTACAGTGTTCTATGGAAATGTGCTGATATGTGGTCATCCATCACTACGAGCCTGGTCTTTTATTGTCTATTATTATGGGATCACATCCCGTAATAATAAGTACAGATTAAATTTTTATTACAGCAAGGTAGCTTTTACAATTACATATATAATGGGAGAGGGAGCAGGTTGATTGAAAAGCCTCCATCTTTCTATAATTAATATGGAACTCAAATGACCTAAAAATGAAGAACATTATCATCCTGGAAAAATTAGCTGTCTTCAGTTTCATTCTTCCCCCTGTCATGGTCCGTTAATGAGGAAAATCCTTCCCATTGCTATTTTCTACAAAATGATACTCAACAAGAACAGAGAGTTCTCATTATCTCCTGGATGGTACTCAACCATACTAACAGCCATACAGAACAACTTTATCTCTGCAGTGAAATATAATGTATGTAGTGTACACTATGGCTTACAATAATGAGACATCACCTCTAAGTAGATATTAGAATACAAACAAAGAGCCAACCTACTCTTGGTAAATGACTTCCAAGTTGTGAAGAATAACACTAGGTCTGCTTGGCTTTGTTCTCTGTCCTGTTCTTGCCCTTGACCAGCATGGTCTGGTATAGAAGATGATTACTCCAAAGGGTGTTACTGTTTTATTTTTAGTTTGCAGTTAAGACTGGTGGGAAAGATGTATTGTCATCTATATGTTCATTCTCTCAAATTTATCACAGTAAAAATGGTTTTGGTCTGAATATTAGAGAAGAACAAGGTAAGAAACTGTGCCCATAGTGACTGGAGTCATTCTGTTGTCTGCTTCTAATCCAGCATCAGTTCCTCATGTTGTGATGGCTCAGAAAAGGACCTACGGATTTAACTGTGTATGCTTCACAATAGGGTAATAGTTATGTAAAGCTATGTGACAGAATTATACATCTGATTATGTTTCATTTACAGTAACGCAATCATCAGTTTCTGGAGATGCTATAAGAAAACTAACAGCCTGTTACACATTCTATAGCTGTCTCCTGAAATGTTAAAGGATCAATAGGTGTGTAAGGGTAGGGGGTGGGGAAATTGGAAAAAGACAAGAACAACTTGTATTGAAAAGGGGTGATGGAAAGGAAGAAGATGATGAGCTACCTAGCATCCCAGCTTACCAAGGACACAACACTAATGCTGCTGATCTGTGTAAACCTATTATAACTAGCAACTAGCAATGGGGGGAAAAGCCACAGTTCCTGAAACCTGAGAGTAAGGAGAAATCCACCTAGTGCATTCATAATGAATGGTGCTCGTGGATGTGTGCACACCTCAGTCAGGTTGAAGGCAAATCTTAAGTTATTGCTGTCTTCCTTTAAGGGTTGGGATGGGGGAGGGGGGAGGAAGAGGGGCAAAACAGAAAATAAAGTAAATCCTAAAAATGCTATACTTGCTAAAAAAACTCCATACGTAAGTCATTATATGTAAAGAAAGAAAATAGGCATGATGTGTTCTCATGAGACTAGACCACAAATAAGGAGTTAAATATTGTCATGGAAGACCTTTAATATTCATAGCTAATATTTACCAAGCCAAAGAGAAAACAATGATTAACTTCTGGCAGCAAAACAAAAGTTTGTTTTTCTGAGCGTCTTTACGTGCTTCCCTTTTGCCTTGCTTTGCAGCGTTACTAGAACACTACCTTCTGTAGACTTTTCCGTGCTAGAAAACAGAATCCACATCTGTTGGATAACTTGATGGGTACCTTACTGTTTTTTTTTATCTATGTGTTAGGAACTGGGCACAGCAGCAGTAATGCTACTGTCTGTTGTGTGTAATTTGTTCAGGAAAAGTGTTGACCTCTTCTCATGAAGTATTGTGCAGTGTAATAGGAATATGACTTAGGGAATAGTCCTTACTGAAATTGATAGGTATGTTGTCTATCTGCTAATTTGCACTTGGGCTAAGAGTCCTATTTTGTAAAGCAATAAAAAATTCTTTAGCTGCCTTCAAGCTTATTGTCTTCCTCCATTCAACTGCTTGTCAGGAAAAACCACCAACAACAAAAAAACTAGTGTACGTTTCTCATTGGCAGAATTAATAAAACAGAACGCTGACAGGATACGGAACAATCATAATTTCAGAACTGCTGTTATGCATTGTTCTTCATCAGCAACACAAGAGGCAAGTACAAGCTGATATCCTGCAACAACCCTCTAGGTGAATTCCTTTGAGTAAAGCTGTCAATTTGTTCTTATATCTCAAGTTTGTATCAAAAGTTCTAACAAAAATATAAGTATCTTTTGTTAACTGTTACCTCATCTTAAGAAAAAGAATTGCAGGAGTGGTGTCCAAGTTACTTGTTTCAGTTCAGAGATTTGATTACTTGTTTTCCTGCCTGCCCTTAGACCTAACTGAGATCTGCAAAGCTTTGAAGTGTTAAATTCTGGAGATGGACTTGTAGGATTTATAGCATTTTCTTCCATTTTCTTCCACTGTTTTGCTGTATGCTGATAGGTAAAATGTGTAGGTGCCTAGCTTGAAACATCTGTTAAATGGGCTTAATGTTAAGTTACAGAGCTGACTGAACAAATGTTCAAATTAGCAGATAATATTTTGAATGGAGGCAAAAAAAATATTTCCAGGCCAAGGAGTAAGAACTGAAGGATGTATGGTTTAGAGACTTCAGTTTCTGTCTTTTATTTGAAACAAAACAGGTAACTTTAAAATTAAGCCAGCTGACATTAGTTATTGTCTTAGCATTAAATCAGTTTTCTTGAGTCAGAATCAAACTCTGTGGGAGCTGGATATGAAGCATTTCAATTTCCACTTGAAATTCTCCTTAGGTAGAGACTTTAAGGTAATGATTTGAAAATAACTGGAGATATTTAGGGGAATAGTTCCGTAAAAAGCATAACTGTGGACTTGCTGCTTTTTTATTAATAAAATTTAATTATTGTCTTACCATCATAAAATATATTAAAATATTACTTAAAATATCTCAGTAACATATGAGCAATCCCAGCTATTTTTATACAGAGAAATTGACGTTGGTTGAGAGTAAATATAATCCTCAGATCACAAAGAGCTTATAGAGTTAAAGTCATGCATGATCATTTTTCATCCACTTTTCTTTTTTAACCACAGTAATTAGGCACAATGCCAGGCAGCAGAGTAGAAAAGAAAGTTTCTTTAATAGATTTTTTTTTTTTTTTTTTTGACAAGCATTACTGAAGACATTCTGAGATTGGTATTTTACTTTCTTGTGAAGTTGTCTTCATGGTCATTTCTTCTAAGGGGAAAACTTTTGGTCATGAGTTAATTTATTTCAAAGGTATCTACGTGCTGTTTCAGCTTGCAGCCATTTCAATTAGGAAGGTGATTGCTCATGCTGGCCATGTGTTTTTGTTTTTTGTTGTTTTGTTTTTTTGTGGTGTTTGTGTGTAGATGTTTTGTTGTCTTCAGGAAACCTTGAGGGTGTTTGATGTGGAGCAATGCTGAGTAATATGCTGCACAAAGAATGTTTGGGAAGTAACATCAGTCAGTCTTGCATTTTTTTTTTTAGTAGAATTAGCTGGGGAGTAGAAAGCTGGATATTTTTTTTCAGTCCTTTACATTACTAGAAAAATGATTCTGCTGCTTAGACACTTAGTAATCAGACACTCTGTAGCTTCTGATTTCTAGCATGATCCTATATAAAGAAAAACGTGCTTTACTGCAGTAGCTCGAGTTAGTATTGGGGTTTTCTGATTTTTTTTTTTTTTTTTTTTTTTTTTTTTGTCTATAGGAGTTGACTGTGTTTGGCAGAATATTTTCTTTGGCTGAAGTTTTAAGAGTCATTTGCAGACATCCAAGCTGTAGAGAGAGAATTTTTTGAGTTCTCTCTGAATTGGAAGGCAGTATCACCATTTCATTCCAGTTACTGGCTTGTGGTACATGAGACTTCTAAACCCTTCAGTTTGATTTTCTGGCATTTCAGATTTTATTTAAATCTAGTCTACATGTTGTGTTGGTCTGGTAGTGTCTGTTTTTCATTCTACTGCTGTAATGCATCTATTAGAGTATGAATAATCAAGACTGGAGTTAATTTTAAAATGAAAGAATCCCTGCCTCTCAGTATTAGCAATTCACTCATGAATTGGAGTTGTACCTGTTTTCCTTTAAATACTACTTAAGGTCTAAATTAAAGCTTTCATCTATAAAATTTGGGGTGTTTGGAACTAAAATGATAATAAATAGATAAAGTTTAGCCAGATTGCTTTTCATGGGTTTGAAATGCATGACCTTGAAGGGATTTCTATACTTTGTTTTAGGTTTGTATAAACCCTAGTGTGCTATAAAGCAAGAGGGGACCTCCTTTCCTCCCAAGTCTATTGTGAAGTCAAAAGGCAGTCCTCTTTTCAGTGCTGTAAATTTTTTTACTACAGTTTAGGGAGTTACTTAACAAAAATATGCTCTTTTATTGCTGAGGCATCTATCTTTTTAAGTTTATTGTGGCTGTTAATAATAAACTTCAGTCCCAGTTTATGTTAATTTAGCCTTTTGAGGAGCATAAAATACTGAATTTAAATATTATTGTGTTAGGTTTTAAGATTTAACGGGCTTATTTTGGACTGAGCAAATTTGGCAGCTGCTTTGAGATACTAATTGCATCCATAGAAACTGTGAGAGAGCTAGAGAGCTCCTTCTTTACCTTCTGTTTCTATGAGTAAAATGCAGAAATTGCCTTTTTATTGTTGTTGTTGGGTGAGTTGAGTGGTTTTGACTGTTTTACAAAAGCTATAAAGCATTTCAAATCTTTTAGGCATAGCATAGTTATAACTGCATGTTAGATTCGACTTCTGTACAGTCTCTCTCTCTGAATTAAATTGTATACTTGGTGCATGAATGATATAAGGAGTGCATATCTATACGTTATGCACTAATACACGTCATTGCAATAATATATGAATAATAAGGTATGCAGCTTAGTCTCTAAACTAAGGGGAACTAATTTAAGGAACATAAGGGGACCACTTTCCCATGTTTCTAATTTTATATTCAATTGATACCTTGACTAATGTGCTTACATCTGCTTTACTATGAGAGTGGGATGGCCTCATAAAAGATTCACAAAACTAGAATAACAAAATGTAACAAGAGGGAAAGGAGTGCTTCCCTTACAGAGACTGTATTGCTTCTGCCCAGTGCTTCCAGTCTCAACCCTCATGCATGTTGCACCAATAAAGGCTTCTGTGAAAGAAAGGAATCTGTTTTTCCAGATTGTCTTCTCAAACTGTTCCTTTCTACTTATATTCTGATTTCAGCTGGTAGACTTAGATCTGGGAGAATGGAATCAAATTTTTTTTTTTTTTTTTTTTTTTTTTTCCACAATTACATGATTCCATAATTTTGGATTCTTGTCATAGCTTTCCTTGCATGAATTTGATGTATATTAGAATTCAAAGCCACTGAATGGTGAAATTTAGGGCACTTCTGTGTGCTAGAGGAAGTGACTTTACTATCGTTGCTTGTAAGAGGAGGAAAAAAGATGTACAGTCCCAAATGAATTTCATATAGAAAGAAAACTATGCTTCAAGGTGCAAGTAAAGATATTTAAGGTTTTGGTCATGGAAAATATAGTACATCTTGCACTACTTAGCCTCATGTGTATAATATACTGTCTTACTTGAAGTTCTGTATTGGGGTGGAACAATTTTTCTTAGAGTATACAAAGCTTAATGTTATTGTCTGGCATGCATCCTGCTGAAGGACCTGGGGAGTGTCAGAAGTCTGGTTTCTCAGGCTGAAGTTTCTTCTGCTTCTTGCTTTGTTTGTATGAGCATGTTATATACCTATATGCATTTTTGTACATGCTATATACTTGCAGACATGATTCTTTAATGTATTGTCTATTCATTTTCTCTAAAGTGATCTTACTGGTTACAGAAAAGTAAAATATAGTCCATGAGTCATGTTACTTCAGTGAAAGAACATTTGATATATGTACATTGTGCACATATTGTAATCACAAAGGTTTGCCTTTACTGAAAAATAGGACTAATTTTTGAGCGTTTGTTAGATCTCAATTCTTCCCTCCCATCTTTATCACATTAATGAATGCATGTTTCACAGTGTGAACATGAGTTTGTAATCAAGTTCGGTGATCCCATAAGGAAGCTGTTCAAGAATCTTGAATGTCTGACTTCTGTTTGTGTGGTTGGTAATTGGGTGGAAGCCACTGTAATAGTAAGCTTGAGCGGAAACTGCCTAATTTTCTTTGCTGGTTTCTTCTCAGAAGTGGGCCAAGAACTAACCACTGAAGAGATACAACAGTAGTAACAGGTATTGTTCTTGCATTCATTAGTACTGATGGAAGTCGTGTGAGGCTCCCTTCAATGGGAAAAAGACTGACTAATAACATGGTAATAAGTTTTTTAATTTGAAGTGATAGAATGCATATAGATGTCTTAAAAAGTAATCAGAAATTGAAAGACAGAGGTGAGTGCTCAGTCCTTAATGGGCAGCTGATGCTCTACTTCTCTGCTGTTTCTTTCTTCCTCTGCCTCTGGCTAAAAAAATGTTGCAGAGAAAGTTCAGAGGCCGGTTTTACTTCAGACAGTAGGCTGAAGCAGTAGCTGCACTGAAACAATCCCTTAGCTGTAGTTTCTGAACTATATGGTTCAGAGTTGTTGGATTCTCTTGGTTTGCTGTTAGGTGGAAGTTGGTTGCTCAGACTTGGTACAGACAGGAGGGAACTATTTAGCATGGGTGCTTTATTATGTAACGTTTTGTAACTTTTTCTATGTAAAATGGGCAGTCAACTAAAAATTATATACAAGAGAACTTTGTTATTTTAACATGTAATATACAGTTGGATTATTTCAGCCAGACACATATGAACTAATTTATAATAGAAAGCTAAGAAATGCTTTTTCTATATATGAATATCCATTAATATTTATTGACTGATAACTGCGAATTCTTACATTTTAAGTAGAATTTTTTTATGCTTTCATTTATTAAAAAGACATTTAATAGTCTTCATTTGTTCAACACAAAGTTGGCTCTATTTTTATCAGAGATTTGCTGTCTTATTTTTATAAAGCCTATTGTTTGCCTTTGAAAGGTTCTGAATAGAGCTTTAATAGGAGACTAAATTTGAACAGCCAGAAAGATTTGAATATGAACTTCTCTTATTCTCTCTCTGGGTTGCTTAGATTTTAATTTTGTGAACTGCAGCAAGAAGCTTATGGACCTTTCCCTATCTTCTGCAACTTTAGCCACTGAATTTATTCATTACTGGCCAAAATCCTGTTTGTTTGCTGGTTCTCTATCAGCATTGCTATTAGTTGTCTTACACACATCAGAGTTTACTTCTACATCTGTTTAAGGAAATCTAATATCTTCCTACCTATAGGGAGAAAAAGATTGTATACTTTGATGTTTTACACATAGACTGCTTAAAAAATAGATTCAATTTTTATGATTCTTTTATTACCTTTTATTTAATAAAGATAACTTTTTGATGAGTTACTTAAAATTATGTACCTGGAACAGTGTATAAAGATGAAATTGAGTGAGACGTTTGAATATTGTTGCATATTTAAATAGATATGGGCAATTTGGATGCCTCCATTATGAGCAGTTACAACACATTTATTTACCTGGTAATTGTTCTTGTAAAAGATACTCATTCCAAGTTAAACTGTATGGTGTTGTTTGCAAATTCTCACTGTGTAGTAGTTTAACTCACAGGTACTCATAACTTTTATTAAAAAAAAGAATTGCTGTGTTGAGTTATTACTCCGCACTACACTCCTGGTACTGGGATTTGCTTCTACTGTGCTAGCTCAGAGTGGCTACATGGGCTAAATACACTTGTATTTATCCTTGTTTTCATTAATGAAAGAAGAACTTGAGACTAGATAAAGCCCTGGGTAACCTGGTCTGACCTCATGGCTGACCCTACATTGTACAGGAGATTGGACTACAGAGCATGTGAGGTCCCTTCCAACCTGAATTCCCTGTGATCCTATGAGTATAGAGAAGGAAATAAGGCCTTTGACCTGTTAATGTGTGGTGAAACCTATTTGTGGGTCAATTCTTAGCTTAATCTGAAAATGAGTCAAGATTTTTTAACTGAATAATTCAAGTGTGGGATATGCAAAGTAAATTAGGTTACTTAATTCAGGCGGGTGCAGTATCTTCTGAACAGAGTCGGTGCTGAGCAGTCTTCTTGCTCAACCTAAATGAAGGTAAATGGTTCTGAATAATCAAATTCTGAGAACTGCCAGCAGTAATGTGGCTCATTAGTATGCTACAATCACTGTTTCACAGAGGTGGTTCAACGCATGGACAGTACAGCTGGAGTTCCCATCCATAAAAATGATGATGCATTTAGTACTAATCCAAGGGGCTGGCAGCTGTAATAATACCAAGTAATAAGTGGACTGCGTAGCCTATACATCTTTAAAGAAATGAAATTTATTATTACTTACTAAGGTAAGTTGAATATGCAAGGAACTTCCACGCTGTACAAACCAATGATAACAGTTAAAACAATTTAGTCAATATCCATGTGGAATAAAAATGTGAATGTATGGCTAATTGTATGTTTGAAGTATAAATCCCGACTAGATCTATTGGTCCAAATATTTGACTGTTCACTTGCTGATAATGACCAGGTACTTTATAGCTGTGTCTTCCAAGCCTTTGTTTAGTTGAGTGTCAGTTGAGAAGAGTAACAATTACTATTTCTTCCTAAATCCAGTGCTTATATTTTTTCCTGAGGAGTTTGAAATCTCTGTAAATTAAAGATCTGAGTATGCAAACGGTGAATCATCATCAGTTCCTACTGAACAATACTGCAGACAGAAAATAGGCCTTCATGGTGAATTTTTCTGCGTAGTTCCTATATGTCAAAAATGGAGTAATTGAAAACAAAATATATTTCTGAATAGGATTGTTTTCTCTTACTCTACCAACTTCAGAAAAAAGAGTTTTGAACAAAAATGAATGTAACTTAACACTTTTGTATTTTCAAAATGAAACATTTAGGTTTTTATTGGAAACTAATTTTAAAATTATTTTCTGGAGAAAATACCATAAAATCAACCTACAGCCATTTAAAACTAAGCAAATGATTTTGAAACAAGATTAAGATTTGAAGGGTGCTCAGTTGAAGATTTTTCACTTTTAAGGAAAATATTTCACTATTTTGAGCTTATTACTGACCTAGGAAAACAATTTCATACATAGCTTTTTGCAGAAGTAAAGCCAGATGTATTTTCAGATGACTGTATTCATGACGAAAGTGAGATCAGTGTCCACAGAAATACTGAACAGACCAAATACTTGGTCCTGGACATTCTGTTAGTATTAAGATCATTATAGTCTAGTAATTTTGGCCATGTATTGTAGAAAAAAAAAAAAACAAGAAGGTGGTGCCTGCTCCCCAGAATTCTCTTTTCTGTTCAGATTTGTAAGAACACGTGGCAAAGCAGAGGGACGGAGAGGAGAAAATGACCTCAGAAAATCTCAGAGAGGCCCATGAGCAAGAGGCACAGACAGAACTAGAATCTAGACGTCAATCTAGGGATGTCAGCAAGCAGTTCTGTCTGAGCAATAGCAAGACACAAAGTGGGGAGGGGGGAGCAGATCTCTTTCCCACAGGCTTTATGCTGCATGTTTTAGCTCTCCTGTCACTTAGGTGGAGAATTCTCTCATCTTTGTTGCATCACCTTTTTGTGCTTTATTTAGTACAGACTGTCTTTTGAATCTAGTAGTGCAGTAGGTGTTTTTTTCCACTTCTTTTGGAAAATGCTGTTTTTTTTATTATTATTACTATTTTTGTTTTCATTTCATTACTCTTATAGCTCATTCTGTTCTTTACCTGGTACTTTCTAGCTGCTGCTGGGCCAGTATAATTCCTGATAACTTTCATGAAGCCATTTACGGATGTGCTGAAGACAGGATATGTCGCAAAGACTTCATAGTTTGATGACGCACTTTCCAAGGGACAGAGATCAAAATGGTCCAAACAGCAAACTTGGAAGCCAAAACCTGATCTTACATCAGTGTTGAGTCCCAGCAGCTGCACACAACCAGGCACATAGAAAAGAAAAAATGGATTTAGAGGCACACCTTGTCCTGAATAGGGTGCTTGGGGGGGGGACTTTTTTCACCAGAAAGCAGAGGGTACATAATGGGGATCAGTCTCTGGACAAGTCTGATCCCTTCTGAAATAAAACCTGGAAAGGAAATCTAGTCTACTCAATGAATGGCTGTGATAATGCTTTTAGGACTATAATAATGTAATGCTACTATTTTTTCCCTTTATTAGCATGAAAGGGAGAGAAGTTTGAAGCTAGTTTCCAGAAAATATAGAAAAAGACTAAAGTAATTTCTAGATATTTCTATAAACAACATATTCAACTTAGCCTGTAAATTTCCTTTATATTGTTGGGAGAGATTACCACCAGGTTGCTTTCTTTTTCTGTTGCACTGAAGTTTTCCAGAGAGCTTTCCAGTGATCCTCACAGTAGGTTTACAATTTTTGTTTGTAAAATTTTGTTTTGCGGAATGTAACATTTGAGTGTATGGGATTTTTGTTTTAATCTCTCGAGAACTCACATTGTGGGTTCAAGTAAAAATAAGCAGCTCAGCCATACTCAGAGTCATGGTGTAATTTTGTACTTGCAGGTATTGCTCATACAAAGCCAAATGTAATTGCTAGAGAAGGCAGCAGGAGATCAGACTTGCTTGTATGTGCACCAGGTTCACAAATGGCCACAGCGATTATCAGCATGATTTTTGTATGTACCACTGTTCCACTGCAGATCTAGAACTTGTCACCAAAAATTTGTCCTTCTATTACAGAGATTGAACTTGTCTTATGTAGAATGGTACTTAAATCACAGTTAGTAGTTCCAAGCTTCTTATTTTCTTTAAAGTCAGGTTTGACCAAAACATTAGCAACCAGCAGGTCTTTTTCCTTTACTAACCACAGGGTACAAATCTAAGGTTTTTAACTGCTGCTAATCTGTTGTTGAATCCCACTGAGGAGAAAAGGTTGCTGCATAATGATTTGCAGATAGATCTTTAAAATTGGAAAGCAATGTTTATTGGAAAATACACAAAGTTCTTGTTGTTTGATATTAAATTATACAAGTTTTTCATTTGAAATAGTTTGTGGAGCATTAGGTTGAATATGCAGTACCAATTAGAATCTGAAATTTATTGTTTTGGGGACCAACATCATATTTATGCTTTTTTTTCAGGAAACACCGAAATATTAGGGTTGAGATTGTCATTTGATTTTGATCTGTTTTTTAAATCTTCTCAAGCATTTGATAACAGAAGGTGTTCTGGAATGTTTACAGTAGCTGCAAAATAAAAGTAGGCTGCCGGGAAGACTTTCCTGTTCTGTTTTTGTTCTCAAGAAAGCAGTTTACAGCTCTGTTTACAAAGGTTTGTGCATATGACCTACTGAAATGGAGATGGGTATTTGTAAGATAAAAGTCAAAAGTCAGTATTAGCAGTAGATCATTATTATATGAATTTTCCTTTCCCAGTGATCCTTGACTAGAGAACTATTCTTATCGTTGACATGTTGGTATCAGATGTTACAATCAGAAATGTATGGATGCAGGACTTGATGTGAGAGTTCACCTTTGTTTCCTATTGATGTTAATAGAATAATGTAGGAAACTTCTTATGTTGCACATTAGCAGCCACATTCTTCAGTCCAGGGAAGCCGGTATATGGTGTTCCTTGTAACCCTAGGAAGATTCTGGTTTTGATGTAATCAGTGTTCATTGAGAATTGCATGTACTCTGTCTCCACCAGTACAGCAGGAACTGGTTACAGTCAAGATCTCTCTGCAAAACTGCAGTAATTATCTGCAGGTTTTCCACCAGTGTCACGATTATACCGTGTGCTGAACACAGCTGCTGAGAGAAGAGGGTGCTGAGCCCAATGCTGGAAAATAGCCATAGCTGGCTGCTGAATGCAGGAGGACAAAATGGGTATTCTTTATTTTTTATTTTTTTAAAAAAGCCTGAAACTTCTGATGTGTTGTAGGACATTAGACATCTATTACAGATATTCATATAAATTAAACTTTGGAAGCAAAGGGTATTAATATTGTAAATAAGTTATTGCTTGGAAGCCTCTGGGAAGTTTGTGTGTTCTACTGATACCTGCAGATTTCAGATGCAGCTGCAGTTAACTTTCTTCTGTGCGCTCATACAAAAAGTTGAATCAGTGTCTCTGAAAAATTATATGAGAACGGTATGTCTGTCTTTCTGGCTGGATGCTTCAGAATGAAGTAGTTCAGAGACACGAGAAAGCAGTCATTGTTTTGTCTTATCACTTCTTCACCGTATGTTCAGTTACACAATTCAAATGGTGATTGTAAGGCATCCAGTATTCTGTAAAGGGTGCTGTGGAACCATGTGGAGGGTGTTAGACAGGAGTTTCTGCTAAGTGTTTAACTTGCTGTTCATTCCATTTTGCTTATCCCTTTTCCCCCTTCCGCCCCTCCCCCCCCCCCCTTTTTTTTTTTTACAATGAGTTACTAAAGTAATTAGAGCAAATTTTGTTTTGGAAATAGTCATTGTAAAGCCATGATTACTAAGGAATGTGCATGCAGTACTTAGTAATTCCTTCTAGGTTTTATGGAACTTGGTGGAAGAACAAAACCATACAGGTAAACATCAAGCCTGATGCATTAATGTAAAGTAAAACCCTTGATTAACTCATTACTGAAAACTACTTTAATGACTCTGCTTTACCACATAGCTCTCTGATGTTTTGTTTAGCAGAGATAAATAACAATGCTGAAAATACCATGTTCGTTTTATTGTTCTTTACCTGCAAAAATCTGTTGTGTTTTTTTATCTTTCCTCTTCAGCAGGCATTGCTAGAATTTGTGAAAGGGTAGTAAGTAGGTCATGATAGCAAGGGAAATGTATTGTTGGTAAAAATGTGGGGGTTTTTTTGGTTGTTTGGTGTTGTTTTAGTTTGTGAGGTTTGTTTGTTTTAAGAATATTGTACCTGGGAAGTGTGAAATGTCTCAGTCGTGACAGCAATGAATGGCAGTGTTGATTGAGTGATGCAGGAGGAAGTACAAAAGAAATGTAATGCAATTTATTTAGCTGTTGTCACTCATCAGCAAAATGTAAGGCAGTGTTCTGTATGACAAATGTGCTGCTGAATCCAGGACTGAAACATAACTTCTGATTACTGCTGGGAATACTGTGCTTGATGTGATAGAGGAGATTTGCTAAGAGCATGCTGAGAATTGCAATGCCATTTAATAGATACTTAGAAGATGCAGTGGGTTATGTTGAGAAGTGGGGGAACTCTATTAGGGAGGTGGTTACTGAGAGCCTCAGTGCTGCTAGACTGCTAATACCATCTGCCTCTTTATCTTGGGATTGTCTTATTTGCAAGATTTCTGTTTACATAGCTTTAGAAGCTGCAGTACTTCAATGTGCAGGATTCTGTAGCTATAATAGGCTTTTACAGTATGGATGGGGAAAATTATCCATGTAATGTTAGCCAGCTGACTTTAAAACATAAAAAATGACGATTATTTTTTTCCAATACAGAAGGTAGTAAAAGTCTCTTACAATGCACCTGATGTATGTTTACCAACTGGTATCAGTGGCAGCATACTCTGATTATATGCATTCCTTCTGAGGCTGTGTGATGAAAAGGCATCAGATGTTAGAGCTACTGATGGAGCATTTATGCAGAAGATATTTAATAAGTTTTCTATGTCAAATTCTGAAGCTTGGTATTGGATTTCTTTTAAATACGGTGCTAGATTCGCTGTTTATTCTTATTTACAGTATACTCTGTTGTGTCTGTGGCAGTTACCCGTATTTTTTCTGAGAGCATCTGATACACTGTCAGGAAGAGCTATAGCCTCCAGTCCTAAGTGCTGTCTTGATATGAAAGCTGCCAAACTGGCATTTTGAATCTCGAAGAGATCACCTCTATTTCTTTACCTGAATCTCTGCAACATTTATTGGCTTAGTACAAGGGGGTTGTGTCCCCCTCTGTAATTAAAAAGCAAATTAAAATTTGGATATTGTGTTCCAATTGAAAGGGAAGTGCAACATTAGAAGGCAGGAGAGCATTTCTCAAAGTGAAAGTAACTATCTGTAAAGAAGACTGGCAAATTACCAAAGAGCAGCATGTACAGAGGTGACAAATAATAACTGAAAGACTTAATAAAATATTTAATTAAGCAAGATTAAAGGGATAAAATATCTAATGTGAGGGACTGGTGGTTTACTGCCAACATGGCTAAAAGAATAACAACAACAAATTTCTCATGGGAAGTCTCAGTCAAATTTAGACATAGACATTGATGTTCTTTAAGTAGAATTTGTTAGGTACAGAAACAAAACAGATTATTATGGTAAGCCTGAAGGTCTACAGGTATGTAAATGAGATATTTTTAATTCTGAGGGATTTCACATCTAAGATGCTCTATCTTAAAATTCTCCGGTTTGAGAATAAACAAATGAATTCAACATTTGCTCATGAGTGAAAAGCATTCTCTCTGTTCTTGAAGCAGTGAATAGGCTGACTAAAACTGTTATGGCCTATCAACTTTCACAGCAAATACTCCTATCTGAAGCAGAAAGGAAGAGGGCCTGGGAAAACAGGACTTATTTTCTTGCTCTGACAGTTTAGTTATGGGTGATTACAGACAGACACGGTACTGCATGATATGCTTTATGGAGCTGATGTAGTAAATAAGTATACTCCACTTCCTTTGTTGGAAAATACATTTTATTTTGATAAACTTGAAGTTCCTATAGATAAATACAGTGCATTCACATTTGAAAATAAAACCAAGTCGTTTGCTGAGAATTAAATTAGAAGGGAATTACTTTCCACCTTGAGGGTGATCAAATAACATGGAACAGGAGACCAGAGAAGTTCAGGCATCTCATGCATGGGGGATATTCAAAGCTTCAACTGAAGAAGGCCCGGAGCAACCTGCTGAAAATTGTCCTTGCTTTGAGCAGTGGTTGTGTGTGGGTGTTGGACTAAATCAATCTAGAGCGCCCCTCTCAACAAGTTTTTTTTTTTTTTTTTTTTTTCCCTGCAATTCTGTATCCTCCTTCTTTCAATTCCTTGCTGAATGCAAGGTTCCCCACAGTGGCTCCATATTTGTGCCATCTCTGTTCTGTCATTTTCTGGGAGGACAGGAGGAGTACTGCCAATTGCAAGGCTGGGAATAGGAATGTTCTCTCTTTCCAGTTCCTTCCCATCTCTGCTACAGAAGTAAAAAGGCAAACCAGAAGGTAACTGTTAGTAAAGAGGGTAAGAGGAGGCAGAGGAACAATTTTGAGCCAGGTGCACATCTGATATTATGCCTATCGCTCTGCTGCAATGGTGTTTTGATGCTGGAATTGCCATATCTCACCAAGGTATTAGAGAATATTTTTGGAATGATGTGTTTACCTATCTCAGTATCCCACTCTTTTTGCTTTGGCACTTGGTTACCCACTTGTGAGGATGGACTTCCTGGTAAGTTTGTTTGAGGCACAGAAATAAGTTCTGGAAAAGAGCAGCCCTTTCCAGCTTGTTGCATTTGACCTTTCTGAAGTTGAGTTTCCAATTTCCTGATCCAGATGGTTGAGGAAATCTTTCTAATAGAGCAAATCTCTACAGATGCAAACAGTTCATTAATAATTCAAATTGCCTGAATTAAGACAGTCATTCCATTCTTTATTCAGTGTTTGAATTAGTGTAATCCTATTTCCTTTATTTCCTGTACTGCCTTTACTAAATCTTATTTTGATATAGTATATGATTAGGTCATGCTATGAAATAACATGTTGTAAGGGGCTCTATGGAATGATTTGGGTCATATTAATTCAGACAGTAAAGACAAGCATTTATATGAAAAAAATATCTTTTCATGTAAAGACCGGAAATGCTTATAAATAGCTCATGGCATTGTATGATTATACCCAGTCATTTGCAGTGAAATCTCAGTGTGACGATCCAACTGCTCTAACTGTAATTCGGATAAGAAACTTCCAGAGAAGTTAGGTCTGCTATTTGGTATTTTCTCTATATCTACTTTTATGTAATTTGAGCACTTCCTGAATATCAAAAGTAAGGATTTAGTTTGAGAAGGGTACAAGGTTATTTGATCTTAAAAATGAGGTAAAGTTACTGTTTCAGAGATCAGGTTTTTTTCTTAGTTATAGAAAGAAATGGTTTTATATGAGAAAGATGAGAACATGCTGTCCAGTTCACTACATGTGGTAGAAATATCTGGATTTTCTAATGATTCAGAGGAAGGGGGGGGTAAAAAAAAAAAGCAATGCAGGTAACAGAACTAGTGATATGGAGAACAGGATCTTCGTTTTGAATTTTTTAAGTATGTGGCTATGTAGTACAAGCTTCATTACTTGACTGGTCCCAGGCTTCCTACATAACAAAGGACAGTTGTATGCTGTTAGTCAGAATCTTAGCATGGATAATAAGCTGGTGAATATGTCTGAACAAGGTACGATTTTTATAGTAGTTTTTGGAAGTTTATGGATCGTCTTGCATTGAAACACGGATTCTGTACTTACTTGACATTCTGTCATTCAGATGGTTCAGTGACTGTTCCAAAGTGAATTTGAAGAAATTGTATCTTATTTATGATTCATGCTCACTTGCCATTGTGTATTTTTCATTAACGCTGATTTTCAGATTCTTATTACTCCTCATGTGTGACTACAGTGGCTATGGAAGCAAGTGAACACTTAAACTTAGTGGGAAAGTAATTCTAATTTGTTTTTTTCCTTCCAAATGCCTGTATAAGACATTACATTTTTTTAGAAGTTAAATTTGTTGCAAAGCTGCCATGCAGAACTCGGTACTGGTGAGTCACAAGTATTGCTTAACCCACACTGAACAAGCCTGGACTTTTACACCAGGAGAAACAGCAGAGTCCTGCAGAGCGAGACTTGTGAAGCTGATCTGAGCTGAAGCGGAGGTGAAGGACCTTATTGTTCAATCAGGAAGAAAAGCTCTTAAATAGTAGTTTGGGTTCCTAGCTGGCTTTTGGCCATACCTGCTGAATCAGTATGTTGACAAAAACCTTCACTAGTGCGAATTGGGCTCTTCAGGAAAGTGGGGATTGTAGGTACTAATCAGAATAAGTTTCCTTTTTTTTTTTTTTTTTTTTTTTTTCCTGCTAGTAGAAGTGTATTTGTTGCACTGAGCCACTTCAGTTGTTCCTCTCATAAATGCTGCTTTGAAATGCAGGTAGTGTCCCCCTCCTTCTTAGGAGATTTTCTTTGGGAGGGGGAGAACTGTTTGTTTTTAAAGTATGTATTGTTCTAGTGGACAGGAAGTATAATACTTCAACTGCTTTACCATTGGTTTACAATTGGTTGCATTTCTTTGAGTTTTATAAAATTGACCAGTGAAGTCACAGTTTTATAGCATGAAAACTCCAGACCCAGCCCTCCTCCTCCCTCACCTGCAATAAATAAATATTTCTGCAAATATTAGTGTGGATAACCAGATGTTATGGCTTCTCTGTCAGAGAGCAATTGTTATGTTGGGTGAACCCAAAAAAGGAGGTATATCCACATCCACTTGTCTCCAGTGGTATTATCCAAAGCACCCAGAATGATCTGGGGGGAGATCAGTTTTACTGCTGCGTAACATTTTAGAGAATGGGGGAGGCAAAATGGAAGCAATGAAAACTGGGAGAGATCTTAAAGGCAGCCAAGACCAAGATACTTCTTTTAATTATATTGCTTTCCTTAGGATTTTTTTTTTTTTTTTTTTGATGTAAGAAGCTGGGAAAGAATGAAGCTGAGATGTGATTAATGGTCGCCTAGACTGCAATATGAAAGAAACGGATAAAATGCTTTTGAAATAGATTTGACTTTTAAAAAAGAAAGAGAATCTGTTATTGCTCTGTTTCTTACATCATCATCTGGAGAATGAGATACACTTTGGCAGAACAAACTGTAGTTGAGATACTGCTGTGACAGCACATCTAACTCACGGTGACAGAAATTTCCAGAAGGTGTCAGAGCCATGTTCTCCATTTGCTTCTACAAGAAGAGGTGGGGGTATTACTACAGGGTGGTGCAAAGAGCCTTCACATCTTATAGGTGCCTGGAATGCCTGGAGAGTAATTTTAGTCAGCATATTTTTGAACTACTGAATAAATCCTGGCAAGTATAAATTACAGTTATATAAACCTTTGGATTGACAAGATTACTTGATTTACTTGATGCTTGCCACAAGGATGTATTGCAGCCCCTTACCATGCCTACAGCGTGTTCTCTGCGGGCATTGTCTCATGAATTCTTACATTGTTTCTTACACAGCATGGGCCGTTGGGTCAAGTTATTGCATGTGGTACAAGGGGAGAGTAGAAAAGGACAGCACTGGCAGTCACTGGGGGAAATCCTTCAGACTGTTATGGATAAGGTTAAGCTGTATGCATTGTGATTTCCAGGCCTTTCTTTCTGCTAATCTTCTAATCTGTCATGTTTTGTTAGTCTGTAAACTCTTCTGTGATAAAATATTGGGAGCCTGGTTTGACGCACTCTTTGTTTTAAAAATATTAAAATTGATCGGCATGCATTATTGTCCTGTACAGAATGTTTCATCTACAAATACAATGGCTATTAAAGTCTCTTAAGGGTCAAACTTATTTGAAAAGTCTTTTCATTTTACACAAAGAATTTTTTAAGTGTACTTGTAGATCTTTAAAAGTCTTTTTGTAATTTTGCCTGATCTTCCACTTTTCTACTAAAATGGATAGTGAACTCACCCAAGTAAAACTGAAATTCTGTCCTTAATGTGACTGTTGTCAGACTGACAAAATTTTTGATGCTTTCTTTTGATGTTATTTTGAGGAGTACGACCACATGTAACTTTTCATGATTTATTTATTCATTTAGTTTAATCTAAGCTGTGTTACGTATCTTCTTCCTGCAGGGTTGCTTTTATTTCCAGACAAACCCCATCCTCTCCTTTTTTGCCCCAAATAAACAGTGCTATCATTCTGAATTTGCGTGAATTTGAAGCAAACAAAATCCATGTATGACTGCTAATAGGAGAAGAAAGACAGCCGTAGAGCCTGCAGTTACCATGCCAACGCTGTTCCCTGGAGTGTAGGCACACAGAGATGAATGCTGTGAAATTAAGCTCTGTGAGATAGGTAGGGAGGTACCTTTCCATGCGGCTGTGCTCTATTTGAAGCTTTTGCATGTGTTACCTTGTACCATTTGTATGTTTAAGGTTATGCGTTAATCTGGTCTTTCTGTTGTTCCCTTCTCCCTCTGTGCACACTTCAGTTTCTTTCTTTTATGTAGCATGGAGGAACCTGACATTTCAAAATGTCTATAGTAACTTCCCTGAAAAAGAGATTACAAAATGGTTGTGATACTATGAAGAACGAGGGCATTCCAACTCAAATTCAGCCTGCTGGTTGCCCCTGTAAAGTTGTTGGAGTTGTCCTGTGCTTTCATTTACTTTGTACTTGCAGTCTGTTTGTAGCAGTTACCCAGGAACAAACAAAATGTTTCACAAGAGGCCACTAGCAAAACTCATGCAAGACAAAGTTTTTTTTAAGAAATTTTTGTTGCATGTTATTTTTCTACATTTGTCAGTAGCTGGTCCTAGGTATTTGACCAACACCAAAGACAGGCATAATTTCTCTTAATATTCTAGAGGTGCTTACCTAATGCTTCATTATCCTTTGGAGTCAGAGCCTACTCTTACGCCATAAACACACCTTCCATAAGTTCAGGAAAAGGGGCACTGCTCCATATTCTTTTGTCCCACCTTGTGTTTGTGCTTTCTGGGGTTGGGAGAGATGACAGGATTAGGATTTCTCATTCTCAGTAGATTTTTAAGCAGGTCATACGTTTCTAAGGGCATCACAGAGCTTGATTAGAATTATATGCTAAAACTTTAATGTTGGCCCCTTGAATGTTTTGAAATGGTGACTGTGCTTTGGAAAGCACCTGTTAATACCTTCACCAGCTTACCCAGTTCTTGAAACAAATCCTGTTAATGAGTTGAACAGGTCAATTTTCTTCTGCTTTATTTTTTTCCTAAATGCTCCGCTCACAAATACATGCAAAATACAGTCAGAGCTGTTTATAACGTGGTGAGCTTGCCAGGTTTACTTATTTGAACTTTCCTGGAAACCATGGATTGGTTATGTAAGTGGAAATTCTGTGGGATATTTTAGTAAGTTTTTCAACTCCCTGAGAGGTTAACTTTGTGCACTGGAAATGCTAGTTTGGGAGATTTGGAATGAAAGCATCATAAAGCTTGTGCAGCTCCAAAATTCAGTAGTCTATTTAGATTTTTCTTGGGTCATGTTAAAGAAAACAGTCTTCAGCTCAATTGCAGCTAATTTAAATATCTAAATTGCCATGTTTCTACATATTACTTTTGGTAAGGGAATAAAGCAACAGAGTGGAATTAATGTTAACTGCACTTATATAAGATCCCAGTGAGGTTTCCTTCCTTCTGAACCACGTTGCACTAAGGAATATTCAACACAGCAGCAAATGCACTTAGTGTTTAATAATAAACACTGAAAATGCAGCTAAAACATAAGATCTCAGCCAAAGAGGCAACTACATGTATTACTGTTAGTTATGTGGAATTATAAAAGGATTAATGCATAATGTAACAGTTCAAAAAGTTGGTCTGCTAGTAGATATTCAGAAACTTATCAAACCAAAGCAAGTGGAACATGGTTTAGGTCTACTGGGTGCAGCTGTGTAAACTGGAGACTTACAAATTAGAGTTTAAAGATAGCTAAAATGCTAACACATCTGAGTCTTTCCTGTCAACCAGTGATTTCTTCTGAGAGTGTTCTTCTGAGGATGCAGACAGAACTTCAAGTATTTAAGTCTTTATATTGTACTAGGCTGAACAAGGTCATTCTTGACATCCATAAGCATCGTGTTAATGAGGCCTGAACTATAGAAAGGGGGATGAGTGCAGAACATCTAATTAGGTGCTGCTGCCTAACAGCTGTTATGTTGAGACATAGTCCATGCTGAGTTGATACACAGATGATGGACTCTAATTTTGTATGATATACATATATTTAATGTGATACGCATAATTGTCTGTCTTGGATATATATCTGATAGCTACCATCTGTCTTGGATCGCCTCGTATGTACGGTAAGCTATCTTCCTGTGACTCAGTACAATGTCTGAATCGTTGAGCAGTTGAGGCAGGCTCCTTATTAATCTACAAAACTTGACTGTGAAAACACGGAAGTTGTAATTCTGGCTTAACAAAGATTTTCATAGCCCCAGTCCTTTCCTGCAAAATTATAAATTAATTAAGCTGAAGGGAAGGATCTGGAGCTATAACTTAATAAAATTTGCCTTTTTCATATTTTTATAGAATCCCTTTGGACAGATTATATTTTTAGGTGGTAGGCTGTAAGGCTTGTGTGCTGACCAACTGTGTAGATGTAATGAACTTTTCATTTGATTAAAAACATCCATAAGCACATCCCAACTTTGCAGGATCTTTCTTTTAAGTAAAGAAGATTGTCGCTAATATTACGTTATCGACTTTGGATTTCTGTTGGCTTTTAAAGAGCTGAACTGCTGCTTTTAAGGCCAAATTCTGTAGCTGATTCACAAATTAAACTTCTGTTATCCAATGGAATGACCACATGACACTATTCTTGGATGCCTGCTGCTACTCTATTAAAAAAAGTTCTGCTATTATGTTTGTGATCCAGCTTAGAGGACGACTGTTTTTTGGAAAACATTCACTTGGTCATATTAGCTAATGAACTGAGCAGGCCTCAGATGTAGTAATTTTGTAAAACAGATTGTGTAAATTTACTTACTGCAAAAAGAAATGCATCTACACTTAAATGGGAGAAACCAGGCAATAGCAAGACATGACAGGTAGATGAGTTGTGTGTTCCTGAAATTTATCAGAAATATTTCACCCTAGCTAGCGGTTAGTGCAAAGCCTTTAATTATGAAGCATGGGAAATCAGCTCACAGAAAATGCTTTAATCTTTGCATTGTGCATTATCAGACAGAACACCTGAAAACATGATTTAAGAGGTAACCCTATGCACTGCATCTGTCTACCTTCCACTATGCAGGAAATGAACTTGGTATTCTGATGCAGAAGTGAAGCCATGCCTCTGAATTAAAACACGTTGGGTTGTCTGAATGCGGAAATTAACCACCTGATTGAAAGCGTGTCTCATAAATATTAACTCTAACTGCACTGTAAAAATAGAAAGCGTATTACAACATCTGGTTAATAAACAGACTCCTTTTTAGTGTGTCTTACCCTTTATCCACTCCTGTTTTCTTCAGGAATGCTTTCAGAAGATTGTCACTTGACTTTTCCTGTAGTGGATTCATTTGTCAAAGACCAGAGCTGTGGAGCTCGCAGCTTGATTGTAGGGTTTGCTCATGTGCTAATCTTTATGTGCTGAGCTGCTTTCAAGCTTAAATCCTGAAAGATGTACTTAAAATGGAGATTGTGCATTGCTAAATAAGCCTTGGTTTGTGAAGGAAGAGTGAAGGAGAAAACCAAAGTCAAAGAATAGGCTAAAACAGAGCAGGACACAGTTAATTCTAATCCTGTACTGGCAGTAGAAATTATAATAAAAATGTTAGCAGTCATATTAAACTGGCAGTGGGTTGCTCTCAGAGGAATCTCTTTTGAATATTTAAAGCCAGTGCAGCAGAGTTCTGTGATTAGAACTTCCCAGGATGGTAGTAAAGTCTGTTGAGTATCCCCCTGCAATTCTAAAATCTAAGAATAAAATTTACCTCACTTAATTACTGCCCAAGCAAAATAGCTTGAGTTGAACTATATATCCGAGAAAATAATTAAGACCTCTATAATGTGCTTGTAATTGCTGATATTAGAATAAAGTAGTTCCGGGTTTTCCTGTGACGCTGCCTGGCACATCTCAGTGCTGCTTGATTCCTTTCTTTGGCAGTTAGGAAAGCTGGCCACTACACGCCTGCTAGCAGGTCTTGCTAGCTATTGACAAAATGAAAAAAAAAAAAAAAAAAAAAACCAACAACACAAAACTAAATTGCCTAAATATCTTATGTTGATAACGGTAATAAGATAGGAGTACTTAAACAAACAATAACAACGAAACACCAAATTCTTCAAAAGAATTATCTATATTTTCTTTTTGGGGTTTTGTCTTAATGCTGATACTTAAAATTTCATTTTGGTACCATTAGTTGTCGGAGTACTTCAAAATTGTACGTTTTTGTCACGCTTCAGTGATGTTTTACAGTAATGCTGCTAAATATACTTAGCTATGAAGAGTGTACAGCACACAGGAGTTAGAATACAGGATCTTTATACAGCTCATCTTGGGAAAAATGAATATACATCATTATCAGCATAATCCATTGACATGTTGGGCAGGGTTGCTATTAATATATCTGTAATTTTTAGCATGTTAGCTATTCACTAAATGTTTATATACTAGGCTTATTAAACTGGAGCTTTATGTAACAGTCCATCAAAATATTCAGGATTATTAAATACGAGTCGTTGTAACAGAGAGAATGAACAATATAAATAACGAAAATTAGTGGAAGGAAAAGTAATATTAAATTTGAATGGGAAAGCTGATGAGATAAAAGGATACAGTGTAGAAGGCGGTCAGTGTAAGGAGATGAGCAGTTCAAGTGCACTTAATGTCTTTATCGTAAAAAGACTACCAGAAATGTGCGAGATGTTATTAAACATTTGCCATTTTGTTTAGGAATTCTCCACTGAAAAACAATTCAATATGAATGGACAACAACTAGGAAGTCTGTGCTGGTTACTTCTTAAATGAAAGACAAAATCTGAGCTGGAAACTCTATTCCAGATTCCTATTTCCTCGTCTGTTGTATTCTAAGCTACCAAGGTACTGTGAAGTTTTTTGTCATTTGTTTGTTTATGCATTTATGTTATAGTTTATGCCTATACTTTTGTAGTTACATTTTTCTTAAAGCTTATGCTGTGTGTGTGTTTGCTTGCACAAAGAGGCACCCAGGCGTGCAGAGTTTAGTAATAACAAATAATAATAGCGTTCACCTCCTTTGTCTGTACGCTGATGGCGTGTGTTCCATTAGCGCTCTGATTGCAGTGCTCTTGTCAAGATTCCTGGTTTTTGCTGCTGGATTCTGAAAGCACTTGATCAATTGATCTTGGAAACGTGCTGAGCTTTTTCCTAAAGCCTTTCAGACTCACTATCAGCAGGGGAAATTTTTAACAGTTTTGTTCTATCAGTAAATCACTGAAGTAGATAGATGGGGGAATCTATACATGTTTAACATTTTTTGTAGAACCAAGAACCTGTATGTAAACAGAAATTTCCTCTTTCTGCAGTATTTGTTTTCAAAACTAGGTGAAAAATACAAGAATCTCAATAGGACACTACGTGTTTTTCCTTGCAGTCAGTGAATGAAGGTATCTTTATATTTTCTGGAAAACTCCCTCTATCATATGCCCTTTAACCGAGCTATTTTTTTTTCCCTTTTCATTTTACCTGGTGTATTTTACAGTGTTCTGCTCCATTCTGTGTTGACTGTAGCTGTCTGAATGGATTCTGATGGGCAATGTTATTACTGTAGGATACTAGGCTGTTTGTGGCTTGTCTTGAATGATGTGTGTAAGCAGGACAGTGTGTCATACAAAGACACTTGTTGTTGACTGCTGTTTTCAAAAATTCAAATCCAGATTATTGTTTCTGCAGTATCATATTGTCTCCTAGGTACCTATGTCAGACTTCATTTTTTTCCTTTTCTTATTTTTTTTTTTTTTTAAACTTTTCTTTACTTGTCAATGTGTTTGAATTACATGATCTGAAGTTCAAGCTTTGCTGCATGTTTGGTAAGTCATGAACTGCAGCATTGAGAGAATAAATAAGAAGCTTTGTGGTGAGAGAAACTTGCTAACTTCCAGCTAGGTTTTGAGTCTTTAGCTGTTACGCACATCAGTGTACATTCTACGCCAACATATGTCATGTAGGACCTGAACAAGCCCTTGACTTCTTGGGACTGCTCATTGTGAATTCTTTTACATCTTTTCTCTTGTAAGTCTTCCCTCCTTTTAACAACGCTGCTCAGAGAAAAATTCTAAAAGTTAGTCTTCTTTGTAACACTCCTTCACTCCTACATAAACATGTGTTTTCTTTCCAAGTATGCATGTAAATAGCAGACTTGTACTACATGAATCACCTTTTATTTCATGTTTTTACATTTTAATAGGTTGTATCTTAAAGGTGTTTGTAAAAACACAAACATACTTTCTGTATAACCACTTTCTATCTATGTAACCATATAACCATTTACAATTTTATATTTATACTATCAACTTAGCAGAAAATATTAAAAAGGAGAACAAATATGACAGGAAAGTATAGTTAATATTGCAAAGCTGGAACTAAACACGTGGAAGGTTCATAGTAAAGACAGACCCAACTTGGTATCTATAATTGAATATGACAATTCCAAACTGGTGCTTATCTGTATGGCTGACAGAGCAAAGTTTTTACTTCAGTAATGCATTCCAATAATTCAAATATTACTTAGTTTTTATATGCATTAGGAAAGGCTCTTTGCAATTGAAGTCATGATTTTGTAATCCTTCGAAGGCAAACCATGTACTTGTTGGTCCTCTGACCTTTATCCTAGACTATTGGAGCAAGTGTGGTTGGGTAAATGACAGCAAAAGCTTGCTAGCAGCTTTAGGAAAATCTCTGCTGTTTCCAAAACCAGGGATTTTGCTTTCCCTTTGCATATTTCTCAAAGGGATTTTAATGTCTTCTGCTGTAGCTTGGGGGAGTTTGTGCTAGTATTGCCTACACACTGTGCTGTATATTGGAGCAGTTTGACCTAGTATTTCCCCGACTGTGGCATGAACACCTACCTTCATGGCTAAATGGCATGTTAGCCATTGATTCTATCAAGCACTGACTGTGCTGATAAATCTATGGAAGAAATGGGGAAAGTGGATAAACTGTTAGTTAGACAGTCAGGGGCTGATACTAGAAAACTTAAACACAAAATGCATAAAAGCTTGTTTGAAAATACAGTGGTAGAAACTAGCTGAAGTTGCTTGAAGAAAGTAAATGCTGTATGTGAACATCTTACTGGTAATATTGGTCAGAGCTATAATGCTTTTTGGGTAGTGTTTCCACTCTGTTTCCTCCCACTGATTCTTCAGAGAGTGTTTAAGACCTAAGGTGGGAACAACGCAATGTCTTAAAGACAGAGAACAGGACTGTAGTCTGTCTTCCAATTTCTACTTCCAGCACTATTTTTTATTTATTACTAAGTCCAGAAACTGTACAGTTGAGAATAGCCCACTAGGTGAGTGTTTCTGAAAAGCCTTTGGCTGAGCTTTGCTCAGTTCTGTTGAAAGTAGGTGTATCAATGCCTGCCTGCACTGGAAAAAGAAGCCTGTGGAAGCCAACAGGCTGACCAGGTTTGTGCAGACTTGTGAGACAGTTGTCAGAGTTTTAACCAAGTAGTGGAATATCTTTAAGCCTCTTTCCAGTTAGTTTCTTGCTCACGTTTCCTGCTCAGTTATTTTGAGTTCTAAATTCTAAAGGTAGCGCTCAGTATGAACTGCCTGGGAAACCTAGGTGTCTAGTTCAGAGCTTTCCTTTCCGCTTCACATTCAGGCACCTGGACTTCAATGAGGTGGCTTTTAGGTGTCTGTTAGAATGGAATATTTCCCTTAGATCACAATCAGTTTCTTTACTTGTCCTAGGACATCCTCAGAAAGTAGCCTTTCATCTCTCTTCCTTTCCCCATAGCCCCTTCCCATGCATTGCTTTAGGTGGTAGAATAATACAGCTTTAAAGCTTTTCAGATTAGATACCCTTCTGAGAGCACATGTAAGAGACTAAGATATGAAAATGAATCACAACTCATTGCATTCCTATAATTAGGCATAAGAGAGCACAGTGTGTCTCAGAACATGGAAAGATTGGTGAACGTGATGATTCCCCCTCCCCCCCCTTTCTTTCCTTTTTTAAGGGAAGATGCGGCAACAATATGATAATGATCTTGTACTCAGATATGCTGCAAGAACTGCCATTGTAAAGGAGATTAATGTCACAAAAAGGTAGTATCAAACACATTACCTCTTTCTTTTCATACCTTTTTAAAAATCTGATTTCACCCAAGCTTGTGTACTTTTTGTGTAATTGTTATTCTGTGCAAACTTCATTTTAATGAAGCATAAAGTTGAGGAATAGTTCACACTTTCATTTGAATGAATGCTGATCTTTAATGCAGCTGGAATGCCCATTTAAAAAACATATATTCAGAATGTGTAGTCTTTGATTGCTGCAAATTAAATACTCCTTCAGTAGATACGGTTCTCTCAGGATCCGGTAGGCTTTACCTTAACAGTAAAGCAAATTTTTTCGTTTGTTTTGTTTCAGGATCCTACTTGAAACTTATTGCTGTAGAGTCAGTCTATAGAATAACCTCAGCCTATATAAAAGGGTTGCATTAGCAGGCTTAAACCAGAAGAAAATCAAAAATGGAAAAGTATCTTCCTATGTGTATATGTATGCGTGTGTGTGTTTGTATTATATACGTTATATAAGTTTATATAAAATCCATTTAAAAGGTGAAAACCTAAATGTACAACTTTTATTTGCGCACATGAAAACTGAACTGCAAGTGCTTCTCCTGTCTCGTTATTGAAGCCTCCTGAGATTCAAAAAAAAAACCTGTTGGTCATGCTTTTTCTTTATATCTGTATCACATGGTATTTAGCAGAAACTGTATTCCTAGCACCCTGTGAGGATCCACATCGGCCTCCAGAAACTGATTTCAGCAAATAATTGTGAAAATGGTTTCACTTAACAAAGCTCTGCTGGCAAGTGACGACTGGTAAGAATGGAACAGATTTTTGACAGAGGTGATTGCTGTACAATGTTTCCAGTTCTGTAGTTCCCTCAAAGAATAAAGTGGATCAGTTTTCAAAGGCTGATACTGAAAATGGATTTTGGGATACTGTCCATATCTCTTGCAAATCATATTTGGTTTCGATACAAAGGGGATATTAAACCTTGAGAATAAATACCTGACTACTAATATAGATTATATAAAACTTGCATTACTATTTTATATAAATTCTATTTCCCCAAAGGTGGAACTGACATGCAGAAACATGAATTCTGATGTATGCTTATACACATACACACTCTTCTAGTGGAAAGATCCATACTTCAGATCCTTAAGGCTTGCATATTATTGTCCCCCTAGTTGGAAACACTTATTATAAAATTGAATATTCTCTTGCAAAATAATTATTCTGCTGAAAATTTTTTGAAGGTAGCGAAATGCTTGGGAATTTCTTAAGCTTATATTTCATGAGTTTTTTTTCAGAAGTACTTGTTTTTCATGAGAGCTTTCATTTCCAGATTTTTAGCTAAATGGACAATAGTACTACCTTGCAAAAATCAAACCAGTGTGTTTGTATAAAACGTTGATAGTTTAATTCCTTATTGTCTTGCTGTTTACTCACTTAAGTGTGCACAGCCAATGGATTCAAGACCATTAAAAAGGAGTCATGTTCATAAATAGTTGTTTCACTATATCTTTTTAAAATTATTTCACTTTTAATGATAGTTCTCCAGCATTTGTGCTTTTGTTCTGGTGATGACAGGAAAAGAATTTTACTGCATCCAGTACAGTAATTCACTAGAGTGCTCAATGCATTTTGGCATGTATAAGATGCACACTTCATCTTGATCTTTCTTTAGTTAGCAGAAGCAGTTGAAATACTTTTTTTTGGTTGTCATTTTCAGTGGCTTATGTAGCAATAGCATTTTGTCTGAAGTGATATTGATCATTTTACCATAAGTTACTTACTGAGTTATAAGCAGACAACCTAATTATTCTCTTGTAAATCCCATCCTGGACCAGTCACTGAATTTCACAACAGGCAGTATTCTAGTGAGCAAATTTGGGGAAAAAAATGGACCCAACCACTTTGTAATTATTATTCTCCAGCAGCTGCTCCCAGTGGGTGTGACAGCCTGTTAATTTCCTTCTATATAAGCTTGCAAAGAATTCTCTTACTGGTGCAAAGTTTTCTTTTGCCGATTCCCACGTTTTCACCTTGTACTACCAGTTATTACATCTACTTTTCAAGATTTTTTTTTCATTTTCCTTTTGATTATTTCTCTTGGTCTTGCTGAACTAGCAGTCTGCATCTGGACAGGAGGTTGTTACTTTTGCTGCAAACTGTCATTGAGTAGAGTTCTCTGAACACTATGAAGTAAGATGGAGACTTAGTGATTTGAGATGCTGAATTCTAAGGAGCCCAGAAAGTCCCCCCTTTGATGCTTTGTGTGTGAGGAGGGTTATGTTTCATTCTTAATTCTGAGAAACTGTGTAAATCTGTGTTGCTGTTTTTGTACAGGAGAAACAAAGCACTGATTTGTAGTGATGGAAAATGAGCTGTAACACTGAATGACTTCCCTGGTGGCATTCCGTCAAAGACATTTTTAAAGGTATTTGAGCACCAAAGTGTTCTTTGTGGCTTTCAAAAATCCCTTAAGCGAAAACAAAGGTGGTTTAGAAAGGCTTTTCAATAGGAAAGTCTTTGAAAAGACTTCATACTGATTTCACATGTTCAGGACAAACATTCTTAATCTAATAGCTACTTGCTTACAAACAAAATCGTGCTCTCCAAACTTCATTTTTAGTAATAAAGAAGCCATAATGAACATTTGGATACCTGACAAGGATGAGTTGTGAGCAGTGGATTCCTAAAGAGGTGTGTAACAGACAGTGGAGCTTTAGTTCCTTGTTGACTACTATGTAAACGTGTATTAAATTTTTCAATCTGCATCTCCATTTTTATTGCAAACTGGATTTGATGATGCTTCCTTTCTGGTTTATTCCTAGCTTCTCAACCATGTTGGCTTGGGTCATGCAGAAGTTAGTTAGGTTTTGTTGATACCATTCATGTGAACGGTGTTCTTAGTGGTCAGGGTTATCTGACTGAAGGTTCTTAGCAGTCTTGAGCTCACCATGAACAACTGAAGCATGCAGAGGCACAAATGCTACTCTTGGGCCTACCACCTTTCCTTCCTAATTTTTAAAATCAGTTCTGTTGTTCATTTATATTGCATGCTTTGCAAGGGGTTCCCATGTTGTCAGAACATCATAATAACACCATAATAACAGTGATGGAAGGTTGCGTTTCCTGTATTTGTCAAATATTCCATAGAAAAATACATCTCAGTGAGTATTTTAGTATTGTCATGTCAAAAAAAAAAGAAAAAAAAAAAAAAACTTGCTTTCTTGTACTGTCAGGGTTGCATTATTTTCAATAATCGTATTACTTCTGCTGCAGATCTGGGGGAAGAAAGAGGCTATATTCATGCCTGTGTTGCTTAATAATTAGAGGTAGCTTTTCTGATTTTTTTTTCTAATTTCAGAGCTTACCTTCTTAATGCAAACTTCATATAGAAATGGTGTTTTTCATATAGTGATGCATTAATGGGTCTAAGACTTGCACAATAACTGCAAGGCATTAAAAAAAAAAACAACTGTGATTTCTCTGTGCCATTTGGCATTAGTTCACAGTACTTGGAGTCCTTTTTAAGGAATGTAAGACTAGAAGGGACCATCTGGGTTATCGAATTCAAAGCCTTCGCGGTTACAAGCAACAGATAGAGAAGCAGTGCAAAAAGTTCCCCAGAGTACCCTGGCTCACCAAAGGCAATAAAGATAAAGCACTTCCCAAAGCCTTAAAACAAAGTCAAAAATACTTTTAATTGAGAAGAAAATGAAGTAAGTGACTGTTTGAGGTTTTCTCGTGGCCAAGAAGAAAAGCTGAAGTGTAATAAATTCTATACAAATGGTGAGAAAAAGAAAGTGCTCGCAATTAACTGAGAACAGGATTCAGCAGGCTGAGACTTACCACCACCACCATTTCTGAAGGCAAAATGAGCCATGAGTTGGCATAGAGACTGCGTATAAACCTCCTACCAGTTTTTGGAAGGGATTGATAGACTGTTGAAGAACAGCTATCCAAAGCACACCTCTTATCATTGTGAGCTACAAGGAATGTCTCTTTGCATGTTATAAATTACCTTTAACGTGGATAAAAACTGACAGTTACGGAAACATAGCCTAGTAATGCAACTCTACATTGTGAGCAACATTCACTGGGCAGATTTCGGTTAATTTGGGAAAAACAGCATCTTTTGTTCAGAGAAATAAACTGCATGTGTTACCATAACATTATGTAGATCAGCACCCATTACATGCAAGCTGATTTTAGTAGGAGAATGTTTTTCAGAGCCGTAAAGGGGGCAGTCAGTTGTTTATTTCCTTCATGTGTTGAAAAGAGTGAGATTTTTGTTTCTGTCCTAGTGTATGTGTGTCTTTTTTCATCTTTGGGAGAAAATGAACAGGCAAATATATACTGATATGTATTTGGAGTTTCTTAATCCACATGAGTGCACACTGTATTGAATTCAGCACCAGAAGAGATTTACTCATGAGGGAATTTCCTCTTCCCTGGCCCTTTCTCCCTTGGCATCTCTAGCACAGTACATAGATTCCTGCTGATTTTGTGTGTGTGTATTATTTGTGATTATTTTTATTCCTTTCTGTTGTTTTTAGGGTTATTTTATATCTTTAAGTAAAAATACTTTGCTAGTGTCTGAATGAAGAAGTCACTCACTGGAACATTTAAAAAGGAAAAGGATGGACTGGCAGTATTAACATGCACAACTACGCAAAAATAAAGCCACCAGTTCTTTCCTACAGCTATTATCTGCACGATTATAAAACACCTTAATAGTTTTTCTAGTCAACGTTAATATATGCAAGTACATAAATGAAAGTTCATGCACGCCTACACACTTATTGCTTCATATAGATGAAGTCTTAGGTGAGAAAAGTCACGAGCATGGTTAGCATGGTACAGAATAATCCTGAAGACAAAAACGTGTACTCCTGCCTGTTCTGTGACAAGTGTCCCTGCTCCTGCCCTCAGTCCTCTTGGTTTCATTAGCATATGGTCTAAGTGTCGTGATCCGCCCCTGTGGAAAGTGTAGTTAGGACTAGTGGACAAATTCTGTCTTTGGATTTATACAGTTGCTGCTTGCTCAAATGTGAGCTGTTCACAGAAATGTATGGATAAAAGCTTGTCTACAAAACTTAAACAGCACAAGGAAAGACTCTAAATGTGGCTGTTGGTCTGCAGTTGGCTAGAACTGTGTAATGGCCAGTGTGGATGCCAGATCTACTGAGGTGTGAGCAGATTGTGCTCAAGTAATAGAAAATTTAGAAGTCAAGTTAGGTTGTTTATCATAAATATAATCTTAAAATGAATATACTTAAAGTGTTAAGTACTTAAATTTCTTGCTATGTTCTTGCTTACTCTATAGATTATTCAGCTAGTACTGGTACATCTTCAAATGGTTTTCAGTGATGCCTAGAGGAGAAGTTAGTTGATCCTGGGGAGAAATAAAGGGAATATGCATTAGAAGAACATGGTATTTATTTATTTATAGTTATTATTTATTTTTAAGGATTTCTGGCTGGTAACTTACTGTTTTCTCTAGCTCTTATTTAGATGTAGCTCAGGTAAAGCTTTATTAATTTGTTTGGGAATTTGGGGAATGTCATAGTTTTGGCTGGGACAGTTAATTTCCTTTGTAGAGGCTCTGTGTGTGCATGTATTGTCAGAAAGATGTTTTGGTGGGTGGCAAAATTTAATGTAAAATTAAGTAGATACCAGCATACGACTTGAATGCTAAATAGTTGTGGCTACCTTTGGTATGAGCTTTCTCTGAGAGCCAAGTATAGCGCATAGATATTTCATGTATTCCGCATTTGTCCTGACATAGTGATTCTGAACATGGAATCAATAAGCTGAGAGTGTATTAGTCATTATGTATGAGTATTGTGTCCTTTCCCAGTGAATTTAATCAGTAACACCATATGCAATTAATTTGAGCAAATCTAAACAGGATACAACAGGACCAGGAGCAAGCATATATTCATAACAACCAGGCAACACCTACATTAACTGTTCAGATTAAAATTGTAACTTGAATTAAAATTCAAGTGAGGCCCATTTGCCTTTAACCAGTTTCTTGGAAATAATCACTGCTGAAGTACATACTGAGCCATTTCATTAACCTTTAAAAGAATGCCTTTAAGTGTTGCTCCTTGGCTGGGATGTTAATATGCTAGTCAGGCTGATGACCTGTTCACAAAAGCTGAATTACCAGCTGCATTTGCATTGATCTGCAGATGAAGAGGGCTATTTTAGAGCTGAGTGTTGTTCTCAAATCACAACTGTATATACTTATTTGAGTGATAATACAACAAACATTAATTATGTTGATGAAAATGTGTCGGTTTTTAATGTGATCAGTATGAAATATAACTTTGTGTGTATATGATGGCAAATATTCTATAAGGAATAATAGTTTGTTCATCAAAGACACCAAGATAGATGGTTACTGCCCTCCTAAAAGCTTATGGCGCTAGTGGGTGAGACAGAGGGCAAGAGATTAAGTGATCTCAGTGGAGAAAGTTGCTGAATAGCATTTCACAATTGATTATTATCTTAAAGAATAACATTCTTGCCTGTTTTCAGAGGGCAACTTGTCTTCTGATACGCTGACTGGCTGCGTGTTTACTAGCTAATGGAGCCTCTGATCAGTGAGGTGCCTCTCTAACAAACCTAAATTCAAGGATTAATACAGCACAGAACTCAAGCAAGTAAATCAGCTCGGACTGGGAAGCTGGCCAGCAGATGAGGAGGTTCACACAGAGGTCCAAAAGCTCACTTAGGGACAGGTGACATATACGAGCAGGAGTGCTCTTTGTTTTGTGTTTCTGCCCCAGCTGAGGAGTTTCTGGATCATCCTGGCTCAGCTGCACTGGGAAGGAGGCAGAGGCAGGGCTTCATTTGCATTGGCACCATGGATGTTACAGAGAAGTCAGAAACAGTGGAGCATGTCTAGAGGTTTGTAAGTTAGTGCTTTGTCCTATATCGGTCATAACCTGGTCCCTACCCTGGTCATCAACTTTTTCCTACTGACGCACTAAAGAAATATAATGAAAGTTATTTCAAATTTCAGTATTAGGAAGTTGCGGAGGTCATCCTTCAGTCCTGGCCTGACAGTTCAGTTAATTTTTAATTCTGCCATTATCACTATCTCTTTGAGATGAAAGCTGGTGACAAGACACCCCTCTGGTTCACTGCTGTAATATTTCTCATTATTTTAGCAAGTCGTAAAGGTGGGGCTTAAAATCTAGAAGTAGGTAAAGTACTACCTTGAAAGCTCTAGTATGCTGTATAACTACAAATGGATGGCAAAAAGATGGATTAGCAGTACTTATGTGTCTGTCTGCATTAAAGGAAAACTGGAAAAAAAAGTTAGGGAGAGGAATAAAAAACAACAAGGCACACTGTAAAATTCATGTTTCCTATTGAGTAAATGGCAAAGTCTTTTGTTGATGATGATCTTCCTTGGTAGGTGCACCTAACCTGTTTTGGGAATTTCCATGATGTAATAATAATAACAGTCACGCTCCCAAAATAAGAAGAAATAGAAGTGATTATTAATTTTTCTGCAGGGAAGAAAGATATGGTTAGAGACCCCAGGGAAAAAGATAGGGGAACAAATATGTCCAATAGCAGCTAGTAAATCAGTAAACGAGGGCTAACGTGTTCTTTTTGTAAAGCAAAACAAAGTCACACATCTTCTATTATGTTTATTTTGAATATTCAATAGGAACTTTGCCTGGATTATCTGTTCATAAATAACTTTATTTTTTATTGAATTAAGTCTGTCCTAGCCTCACCATGTGCAAGTGAAATTACAATAGTTAAACCTCATCAGCTTGCAAGCCTCCTCATATGAGGCACAATATCAAATAATCCTCAGCTGTTTTCCCTGTGGTTGCCAGAGTTACGGCTGATGACTGTTCTTGTATGTTGTGCTTCCTGCAAAGTCTCAAGTGTGTTGCTTCAGACAGACCAGCTCTTTTATAGGTAACTGGAGAGTTCAGACCGAGGGTATTCAGAACACAAATAAATGTTTTGTTTTTGAAAATGAGTGTGTATGCTGATAGCAGTGGTATTTTGATATGGCAGGGCTTGACTGCTGAGTGCCTGTCTGGGAAATTTGCTATAGTCTGTAATTTGCATCAGCTTGTAGGGGAATATGACTTTTCTTTATTGTAAAATTATTTAACGGTCATAGAGTTCTTCTTGATCCTTCTGCTGTGATGGTATTTTAACATGAGGTGTTGTGTGTTTTGTAAAAGAAAGCAAAGATATAGTTAGAGAACTCACTGAAGCTCCTTTCTCTTTACATTGTAGTGTGAATAGATGTCTGAATTAAGAAATAAATAAATAAATAAAAAGTCCAGTAAAGTGCCAAACAACCAAGCTATCAGTACATTTGGCATCCAAAGTATGTGTGGTTTATTGATTATGCTTTTTGCTCTAGAGATTATTCTCTTTTGAAAAAATGTATTTTTTTTTCTGGTAACTAAAGAATTTTGGTCACTGAAATCTTAGGCTTACACAGCAAGCTCACACAGCATGGTCAGTGGCATTCTAAGCGTGCACAATTTTAACTGCAATCACTCAGCCCTCCAAATAACGCCAGAGGTTTTGTATGTTTGTAGTAACAAGTGGTTCTTTGAGCCAAATGTATGCATACAGATGTCATTTGTTTTCAGGTGTCCTATTTCCATTGAGGAGTATGCTCAGAATGATAAGCACAGTGTATAAAACCAGGCTTTGGATTTTATGATTTATGACCAGGCTTTGGATTGGTCTCTTTTGAAATCTAACATTGAGATCCGTTAGTGTCAGCAAGTGGACGTCCATGTAGATGATTGCCGCAGCAATCCCTTGCTTTTTACATTTGTTTTTGTTGTTGTTTGTTTTTGTTTTAAAAAGTGATCAAATTAGGAAAAAAAAAAGGTCAGTAATAGATCTCCCTTGGAGGAGTTCGTGGCATCTGACACCCATGTCCAGGTCCCCTGTGTCCCAGTGGCAGAAGCTGGCATTCAGCTGCTGTGGTATTAACATAGTGTGCAGGCAGTGACACCTTTTGTGTTTGGTAATAAAAGGGAAAGTGAGCATTTTGCTTTCAGCATTATTCAAGTCCTTGACTCTGATGTGTATTTTAAAATATAGCACTGGTACTGATGAAGCATGTTTCAAGCTGTTTCTAGAAGGTAATCTATCCCAAGATTACAAAAGCAATTATCATTCTGTGCCCTAGTGGGGAGTTGCTTAGGTTCTCATGTGGGTAGAAGGTCAGAATTTTGTTTTTGTTTTGTTTAGCTTTCCCCTAGAAACCCCAGCAAGCCACCTGTTATATTTCAGCTTTCCAGATATTCCACTGGCAGCAACGCATTAAACGTTTTGGGCTGAACTCCGTCCTATAAGATAATAAGAGCCTGTGCTGTTTGAGGTTCCTCATGTTTTTTCCCCTACCAAGTCAAGTTTCACTTCAGAGTACTTTGTCACATGCCTCTTGCCACAAGTGTGTGAATTTCTTCCAAGACATTGCCTGGAAAGTAAGTGCTTGGAATGGCATGCTTAGAAAGACACAGCTGTAGTTTGAAGAAGGTTTAGACCTGGCTGAATTATTTGCTTCAAATAATTGTGTGCATTTGTAACTGTGAGCCAGTGTAGGTGGGCTGACTGAAGGACTTTAAAAACTGGATCCTGGGTTAAAACAAATATTTAATAGTTTCCAGTGTGTAGTTGTTGTATAAGTGTAACATTATAAATGTGTGTGTTAGAAAACTACAGCAGGTAGCCTAAATGTAGCTGGTGAATGTAAATAGCTTACCAGAGGCTTAAGACGTCGCGAACAGCCAATACACATTTGCTTTTAGAAATCACTGTTGATAAGAAAAGCAGTTATTTCCCCAAAACTTGTTTGTCAGAGTGCTGGCAAATGAAGAGAGAAGAATGTGATAAAGAAAATTACCTGTTTGGCATTGGAGAAATACTCTCAAACATAGGAATAGGGCTTTTGTTTGTTGTTCTGTTTGTTTTTAGATAATGCTTCAGCACAGAAAATCCTGTTATAGGGAAAAAATCAGTAGACGTGCATTTAAACTTGACTTGACTTCGAAGATGATCTTTTGTACTGGAGAGGTGGCTTTGGAACTTAGACAAATTTGCTTTGAATTAACCTAGCTTGTATTCATACCTTCCTTCTAACAATTCTTTGTAATTTCATTGATATATGCATCAATTATACATTTAAAAATGTGGTATAATTATGGTATAATTAATATGCCAAGAAGTCTGTTGAAGAACCTTGACAAGTTTGTGGTTTACCAACGATAGCTTTACTAGGTTTGGCAGGAGGTCAAAACTGACCTGTGTGAATTGCTCACGTACGTCTTAATGCTGAGGTCCGTAGGAATGTGAATGTTCACATTTCTCTTAATGCTGGAAGTTGGGTTGTAATTCCAGAAGGGTGGAGCACACCCCAGGCTTCTGTGCTTCACTGCCGCTTGGGCCTCTCTGTCTTGCTGGAATCAGTCACAATCATCAGTTAATTCAGGGTAACTTAGCAATTTCGGTATTATCTCAGCCACAAAATGACTTGTTTGAATGCATAAAACAGTCTAAGATACAAAGAAAAACATTGTAATTAAAAAAAAAAAAAAAAAGAAAAAAAAAGAACATAAAAATAAAAAAAGCACAAAAAATTTTTTTTTTTTTTTTTTTTTTTTTTTTTTTAGTACAAGTGTTTCTTGTCTGTGGGAGGATGCAATGTGTTAATCTTCCATATACCAGCCTTCTGGCTTTTCCCCTGTAGTTCTTCCCATCGAAGCACATTAATAATCCTCTTAATAAGGATGAAGAGTGTAACCAGCTGGTACCTGCTTTCACCAGGTACCCTGTGCGAGTTCAGTGGTCTAAGCCCTGACCCATCCGGCAACACTTAGTACAGAACGCACCAGCGTATTTCCTGATGATTTGGCCATAAGGCATCAGGAATTTCCTGGTGGTTTTGGGCATAGGGCTCCAGAGTGAATGACCATGGCTTGTAGGTAAATGCCTTCTCTTCCCTAGGAAAAGGCCATCCACATCAGGGTGTCTGTGTAGCTTGTGGATTATGCTGGTCCATTGGTATCTCTGTGCTAGCAGTCTGCTATTCATAGCTAAGGAAGTTATTTCTCTAATCACATTACAATAAGTTCTCCTTTTAGTGCGGAAAGTTTGACACACAGTTCCATAGACACAAGTGGTTCCTTGTTATCTGTAACCAAGGCACACTGGAATTTGAAGTTCTGCGTCCTGTGCTGTGCTGTATTGCTCTGTGTCAATACATGAGGTTTTAGTCTCTCATCTCCTGATTTATCAGTCTAACACCTGGCTGATTCATATAATAAATTGAGAATAAATATGAAAGTTCTCTTTTGTGAATTTCTTTCTCTAGAGGTAATCCGGAATTTCACCGGTTTTGCTGGTACATTTACTGCACATAGCAATAATTACCTGAGATAAAAATCCCCTGTACTTTGACTCCTGTTGATAGTGAAGCTCATTACACCCCCATTATAATTATTACCCTCTTTATGTATACCTCATGAAACTTCAAAAGCTGGTATCCAGGGGATGCTGTTTAAAGAAACTATTTAAGTTATCAGGATGAATTATGTAAGACACTAACAGTATGTTCCCTCTACATCACTTCAAATCTTATAAAATTCTGGATGCATAATAATCAGAATTTTATAAATAATACTATTCTGTCTAACAGGGTTCTGGTACTTCCCCAGTATGCTTTTTTTTTTCTTCCCACCACTAATGCAAGATTAGCTCTGGGGGTAGCCATATTAAAGGCAACGTAGGCTTACAGTGCATGGCCAACGAACACATGGCATCTCTACCAGCGGTACTCGAGTAAGCATATGTCCTGCAGAAGGTAGCATAGGCAAGGGGCAGTTTGCAGAGGTGGAAATGCAACTCAGAGCTAATAAAGATCACTTTGTCTTTCAAGTTATGACAGTTGCTGTTTGGCCATTGAAGCTGTACCATTCCATGCAGTCAGATATCAATCAGTATGGGACAATTCAAGTCTGTAGTAGTAAAGAGGTAGCTCAGAGCCAAGGAGGTGCAAAGTATCATAAATATAGCACCCTGGGACTTCCACATTTTTCTTTGGCGGTGTCCTGTTGCATGCAGGAGATAATATAAACTAAGGCTAGATTATAAATCTCATTTCAGTGCTGAAGAGCTTCACTTCCAAGATAGCATTCAACATACAAAAGCCTGCTTTTCTAGGGAAGACAACTGAAGTTTTTAGGATGTATTTCTGGCCATAGGAATGTATTTCTACAAAATGCATCTTAAAACACTGGATCCTGAAGTGAATCACAGCTCAAAATTGAGTTTATTTAATGGCAGGACAAGACTTTCAAACTCTACATCAATTTGGAAGATGTAGCAAAAATCTTTTCAATTGTAGGCATCCATTTTTACAGAGATTGTGCTGTGCAAATCACAGAATGGTTGTAAGGGACCTGTGGAGATCATCTAGTCCAGTGTCCCTGCTCAGGCAGGTTCCCCTAGAACACATTACCCAGGATTGTGTCCAGACAGATTTTGAATGCTTCTAGGGAAGGAGACTCCACAACCTCTCTGGGCAACCTGTTCCAGTGCTCTGTCACCCTCATAGTAGAGAAGTTTTTCCTCATGTTCAGATGCCTTCCTTGGCCTGCTGGCAGTGCTTTAATGATGTACCCCAGGATCCCATTGGCCTTCTCAGCCACAAGGACACAATGCTGCCTCACGGTCAGCTTGTGCATCAGGACACCCAGGTCCTTCCCCACGCCTTTCCAGCCCCCTGCCTGTACTGGTGCTTGGGGTTATTCCTCCCAGCGCAGGACCCCAAATTATGTACTTTGCGCTATTATAACCCTAATAATCTATATAGGACTTGCACATGTCTGAGGGTGCTCTTCAAAAATAACCCACTGCACAGTTGGTCCGGGAAGTGGAACAAACTTGACAAATACATCGATGCCGGTCTTATAAAACCCAAACTCAACTTAACTTGCAGTGGTAGAAGTGGCTGTATAGAGGCTGCTAAAAGCAAGTTTTTGGAAGCTAAAATGAGTTGCTTGCATTCTGAATATGCCTCAGAGACCTGGTGAGGACAAATATATTTTGACCAAATTTTAATGCACTCAGGTTGTTTGTTACACACACCACCACCTGCCACATGAACGGCAGCATGTATTTGTGGTGTCTTGCCCTCTTGCTAAGCAGTGAGAACAGTAATGCCCACCTGCCTGAGTGAAGGCAGAAGGGAGGACCTAGGATGCTTGCTTTGCATCTGAAATAGACTACTGAGCTCAAGTTGTTCATAGGACAATAGGCCCAGGCTTACTTAGCAGTCAAGACTTCTGATTCTCAAAAGTTTTATTACATGTACAAACTGGAAATATTGTGCATTTGTGCACACAGCCTCTGGCGATTTATTAAGTAACAGCTATTTCAATTAAACGTTTTACTTTCAGGAACAACAAGTCTTGTGATAGTTTGACTCGGCAGAAATTTTAGAAAGCCTATTAAATATTTAAACTTTTTCTTTCTTCTGCTGATGGCTGAAAGAGTCATCTGGTGCACATCGTCTGCTGGTCATGATACAAGAACACTACAGGGATTCCTCTTAAATATGTAAATAAAACACTCTGTCCCTCCTGCTCATTCTGGGTGGAGAAAAATTGCTGATTTCATCGTTGTAAGAGTAATTAAAAAAATATGGCAGTGGAAGGCGTAAAATGAAATGTATGTAGGTTGTCCTGGTCTTTACAACTGAATTTAATAACAGAAAAAAAATAAACAGTTACCATATTTTTCAGGAAAATGTAAAAATCCATAGAAAGTAAGGTGAGCTTTGTATGTAGATGTATGTAAACAGAGCACCTGTTCAGTCTCACTAGTTCATTACTCTTTGCTTTTAAAATCTTGTGGTTTTCTGGTTTTGTTTTGTTTGTGGTTTTAATTCTTTTATGTTAATCTCCAGTTAGAGGTAGAAGTGAGAGGACATTTCGTATGTAGTACAGATTCTCGTTTCTATTCTAAACGTGTAAACTTGGACCCTTGAATAAAAACAACACAATTTTGATGTTTTAGGGTGTGGTATGGATTAAGCATCATTTTGCCTATGCTCCAAAAATTAGATTTGCCTTTATTCTTAAAATATTTTTGCTCCAAAATAAGATGCCCACCCCCCTTAAATATTACTTTCAATTTGTTCTACCAAATCCTCACCAACCAATGCACAAAACCACATTGAAGCATGTGAGTACAAATCTCAGAAACACGGACCCTGGAAGGTTGGAAGCATCCTGGCCTAAGCTGGAGTGTTCTGCCGGCAGAAAATACGGGAGAGTTTTAGACGATTCAGTGGAGAGTGCCAGGAGCCCACTTCTTGTCAGTCAGTGCTAGGAGACTTTAAAGGGTGCTTTGTGACTGAACACGGCTTCCTGTGCTGTACCAGTGAGGTGTCCAGGACATGCTGAGCATGTTTCCCAGTTTGTCAGGATGTCTCAGAAGGCAAAGAGGAAGGATCAGCATCTTCTGTATAACCAATGCGTAATAAAAAGTAAGTTTTAGGATGAGTGGGAAACATATCGGAGCCCTTCTGTTTTGCCTTCGTGAGCCTAGAATATTTTATTTTATTTTTCAAAAACACTGTTGTGGTGACAAATAACATTTAAAAATTGCTGCGGAGTGTCTCTACAACTGTGTAGAAGCAGAGTTATCTAGGTGGACACTAAGTGGATTCGTGGCATGTGTCCTACCTAGGTACAACTTACTGCTCTTCCCGAGGTACCCAGTGTGACGTACAGTGGCATGTTACTCTGCTGTAGGCAGGGAACGGTTGAACCAGCTTTGTGCTACTATTCCGTGATGTGTTTTGCAGCTATTACAGGGAGTGAAGCTTCCTCCAATGAACTTGCGAAAAATCCTCTCTCTGCTTAGGAATGGCTTTAACACAAATCACCAAATAGATCTTGTGGATTTAAATATTTTATTCGTAAGTACTTGAGAGATGAATAGCTTTGGAATATCCGAGCAAAATTTATCTGTGTTTTATGTAAAGGCAACAAGAAATGAATGTGTTCTCTTAGACTAAGTACAAACTTACTGGATGGGATATTTAAAAACAATCATTGCTAACAGTCTTTATTTCTTACTCTGTAACATGAAATGAAAGTATGAGAGGATTGGTGCACCTCAGTCTAATAGTATATTACAGTGAAGTAGATTTACAGATAAGTAAAAATATTTTTGCTGGGATTTGGACCATATTCAAAAAGTCAGGTGTAGAGTCCGTTTTTTTTGTTTGTTTGTTAATTTGTTTGGAAACAGAATTTTAATAATTTATATTTAACATTTATATTTAAGTGCTTGAGAAAGGTTGGTGCTTTTTGTTATGTATCTCAGAACTATTTAAGCTTAAAAAACCCTTGAGTTGGAATTCTTGTACAGTATTCTTGCATTTTGTCAGAAAGGCTGATAAAGTAACAGGTTTTTGGAGGACAATTCAGTATTTGTTGAGTTTTGACTAATGCTGATTCTTTTATGACTATCCACCATACAATTAGATCTCTGTGAATCCTGAGGAAATACGACATTGTCAGTAGAGCAGGAAAGCATTAGTTAAGGAGTCTAATCTCAGGCTTTCTGTGAAAATTTGCTTAAAATACTCTTTTTTCAATTTTCCATATGTAGAACATGAACAAATAGACTTTAATTTTTCTTCATAGGGATGTCTGCGTTTTAATTTAGTTGTATTGTATTGTAATTACCTTTATAAACTATTCTGAGAATTCTAGGTGAGCTTTTTTTAGAACAGATACTTATTAGCATGGATTTTGTTGGACTTACTGTAGGCTAAAGTAACTTTTCTTTGCCAGCTGGTAAGAACAACTTTGACGGTATAAAAATATTCACTTGGGGGAAAATTGATTACTTTATAATTCTATCTGATGAGCCATATTGGACTAACCAGAAGCCTGAAGGCTTAAAGTGCCGCTTGAGAAAGAACAGCTTTCTGTTTTAGAGGCAGCACATACCCCTGACAATTTATGCACGCTAGACACCGCTGTAGTTAGGCCTCTGTAGGTTTTAGATGGTGAAAGATGAGTAGGAAAAATTTTATCTCAGATTTTTTCTTGGGCAGCCAAAGCTAATATTGTTTCATCTCAGTAAGATTTGTTAAACAAGCCATCTACAAAGATCAGATTTATTTAGCCGTTATTGAATTATGCCAGCTCCTATAAAATACGAGGCTAAAGCATACCAAAAGGTGATTTTGTAAATAGAGTCAATTCCATTTCTATTATATAAACAGAGCTTAGTGTCACAGATTCATGCATTTGTATGCTGCAGTTGTCTCACTACCAAAGTACACCAAATAAGGGCTCAAAATAGAGAGTGTTTAACTTTCCAGGTACTGAGTGAGATCACCAAGTGGTCAGATGAATTTATTTGTCTAATTCTTGCCTGATAACAAGGTTTTCCGGAAAACTTCAAGTCGTAGGAAGTGTTCGCTGTTATTTTTCAACCATTAGTGGATATGCTGTTGATTCTACTTCTTACTGGCTCCTAAGGCCATAAATACAAATTGGTAATTTGGAAACAGGTGATTGTCTCCTATATGAAAAGAGGTGATTTTGCTGGTTATGATTTTGTGTGCATGTGAAGTCCTGAGTTACTCAAATGACAATTCAGTTTGCATTTCAAAGTAATGTCCTTGCTGGTTGCAGCTGGCACTAGTTACTGCCTTAGGCAACTGGGTCCATTAGTGGCATTGGCCCTTCTACAATGCTGCATAAAAGGTATGTCTGCTTCCATTTCCACTGAAACCAAAACAACTGTCAAAAGTTTCTGCAGTCCAGATTTTAACGCCTGCAGTGAACAGAACTGAGTGCCCTATGACAACGTTCCCACACAGCACCTCACGAGTCTGCCTGTGCTCAGTCTGGTATTGGCGCACTCACCCTCAAGTAACAGAATGCACAAAGGTTTGGAGGTTAACTTAGAATTTGGAATTGGATTGCTGAGGTTTTCTTCCTTTGGGTCAGGCCTGCTGGGATTCGTTAGTAAAGTCAGTGTATAGCTTTGTGTAGACACCGCTTGTCTGTTCGTTGTTGGGATTGCAGTTTATCCACATAAAGAAAAAAAATAAAAAACAAAACATGTTTCTTATATGCTTATAAGATATGATGTGTCCTGTCTGCACTTACGGCTGCAAAAGTAAGTTTTAAGCAAGTAACATCTGTTGGGGTAGGTGGGAATCCAGGTTGCTCTCAGGAATATAAATGCTGGTTGTCTTCTACAATATCCAATTCAGCTCCAATTTTCTACCCATTTTGAATTAAAAAAGGCACAAAAATGTAATGTTTCTCAATCTGCTATATTTGTTTAGATACGTGTTCCCATACACGGATGTAGTTGACTTTCTATTTTAAGTATTAAACCTAATCCTGTTTAATTTAGGTAGCAGAAGGTATGTGAGTATGCTTTTTGGCCTGGCAATGTAACCTGGGACTACCACACTGAGATGACTTGCTTTTGGAGATGAGAATGTGTTGCCATGCTGCCCTACAGAGCAAGTTTTGCAGTCTGATCACAAGCAGATTTTCAGCTCGGCAGTAGAGAAACTCCCATTTGGGCATAGGAGGTACACAGGATACCATGCCAGTATGAAGCTTGGTTTCTCTGCTGTGGTCTCTAAGGAGGAGGCCAGCCACAGTCAATCACCTGTCAAATGAGCAGGATTATTTCCTCGCACTGGTTGTATGCAGGTGACAGTTGACAAGAGCTACTTCCACTGCTGCCAGTTCAGCCCATCAGGTAGACTGCTACACAAGAGCTGATTTGTTCTGAGAAGTCAGTTGGCTTCCCAAGCCTTTTTCAGGTCCCTTAAACTACTAAGGCCGTAATTAACAGCTCCTTAGATGCTTAAACGTACAGCTTCTATATCTTTCCCTGAATTTTAGTAAATGTTCCAAAAGCTCCATTTGAAAACACAGCCCCAGTATTTTTTTTTTTTTTTTGACTAGAGCTTGCATCGTACCCTGCTCCTTACTAAGTATGCCAGAGGCTTTAGCAGGTTCTGTGAACTGTTGGGGATTGTTGGTTTCTTTTTCTTGCAAACACGTATTTAACTGCTGACACTGCTGACATTTAATGAGACATGTAAATTCACACTTCTTAATACTTTATTTTTTACAGGTTATTTCAATTAAGCTAGACACCTTGCTTGTAGTGGCTGTTTGCCTGATAGCAGCTTTTAGACACAAAAGAGACAAGGTGCAGAGTAGCCAGGAAACGTTTGATTACCTTCTTTAGAAAGACAGAAGAAAGTTTAGGCAAAAACTAGCAAATCAACGTTGCAATGGCAAGCCTGCTAAAATACCTTTTTCCCTTCTCCTTCGCCTTCTGACAAATCCTTGGGCTGAATGGATACTGCTTTATTCATCAGCATCGGCAATGGACCGAGTTCAGATTCTCATGTCAAAGCAAAACCACATTTTCGCCAAGTTTTTACTAGGAGTTTCATAAGCTGTAACATACCGATTTAAGTGGAAGTTAAGGTGAGCCAGTAAGTGCTGCTAAAATTCCCTTTAATGTACATATTGAACTGCATCGAAGAGTGAGGACTTTAGTTAAAATCCTGTTAAACCAACAGGATTTTAGTTATAACATAAGACTGTGAAGTGACCACTAGGGAAAAATAAAGCATCTCCATTAGAGCCATTTAGAGCCATTAGCACCTTGAGATAGCTGCATCTCTAATTAGTTATGCAATCAAGCATAGAGAACAATTCACGTGCATTTTGCCTTTTTTTTTTTTTTTTTAAATCCCCAGAAATGAAGTTAGTCGTTAAACGAGACCCCTTGTAAAAGTATGCATAATAATTAGAAAGAGAATGTAAATGAAGAGAGAGAATTTAAGAAGTCTGGGGAGAGCAAAAGCAGACAAGACCATAGAGGAAAGCAGAGGTGAGGCTGTGGTGGGTCTAAGAAGGAATGACAAGAGCCTGAGTGGGTGAGTGGGGATCACTCAGTTCTCTGTTTTGGTCTGTTTCCTCCAAGCTGTGTGGGAGTTCTGATTTTGATTTCCCTATGACCTGTGTTTGCTGTGATGCTGAAGAAATGTGGAAAAGCAAACAGGCATGGGTCTTTATCTTGCCTACTCTCACTGTCAAGCACTGAATTTTGCAATTTTGCGTTGTGTAGCGATAGCATTGTTGTAAGCTATATTTCTCTACTTCAAATAACAATCAATTGACAATAATGAAGTAAAACTAAAAAAAAAAGTTAACACATTCTAAACAATCTGTTTTTCTAGAATCCAATTTTAGAAATGTATTGGTACAGCTTTCACTGAAGATCAAGCAATTGTCAGGATTCCAGAAAAACACGTTTTAATGAATTGATGTAAACAGCTCATGAATAAAAACAGCACCCCCAGAGCAACTTTCCAAATCAGTTACAAAGTTCAGCCATTTAATTTTTTTAAACCTATGTTCTTGCAGTGATTCACATGTATTTTAAAACTAGTTGAGATATTAATAGCAAATTTGAAGAAATTTGAATTGTCTGAATTTGAAAGTGTTAGTTTTCTAAGAAAAAGGAAGTTAAAAACTTTCTGCCCATTTCTAGACTGTCCGCGTAACCTCATTATTGCAGCCTTTGTTTTTCTTCTCGTTCTCTATCATTTGACGACGTGTATTGTCCTTTATCTAGTTTGTAAGCTACGTTGGAGCTAGGAACATCTCTTGATCTATGATGTCTCTACTGCACTTCTGGGCATAATTATAATCATAAAAATCTTTGAAACCTTTCCACCTGTTGTCTTTATCACTAAAGTTGAAATGTTCTATATTGGCATCATAAAAAAAAAAATTAAATAAAGTCTTTTTTTAGCCTTCAAACACTTAGAAAATAATAAAAACAATGAAGCAAGACTGCTGTTTACCTCTTTGTAGCATATAAAAATATCTGTTTCATTGCAGTATCTTAAATTCTCCCTTAATCTCTCAAGCCCCTATGAATAAAGCATTGGATTACCAAGTAATACCCATCATCACAAGGAATTAGGCACTTTAGATCTGGGCTCCATCTGAACCATTGCATTAGGAGAGATGTTACTGACGTCATGTTTTCCAAGTTGCAGCTGACTCACGTGGTGTCAGTCTACCAGCCTTTAAGATCTTACGGAGATGAAAAATGTGTCTCTTATGCCTCTTTCTTGTCTCTTTTTGGGTTGCTTTGGGGCAATAGCACACATATGGTTTTGCAGCTAAGAGCTGAGTAGGAAACTAAGTTCCTGTTTGTGTGTGCCAGTAAGTCTGTAACAGAGCTTTGGCAAATTGTGCGATTTCCTTCATCTATAAAATTAATAAATTAGAATACTATTTTACTTCCAAGCAGAGTGTTTTTTAATTAGGGCCCTGATGTGCCGATGTCTTCTGTCTGCAATATGTAAAAATGAAAGGACATCCAGATCACGATTCCCTCCTTCCTTTTCTCCAGCTATCATGTTTTAAAATTTGCTCTGGTGCCAGAGTTTTTCTAGTTTTGTACCGTTAGTTGTGAGAATACTACTAGAACTCAGAAAAAAAAAATGATGGAATGCATCTGTGCACTCAGCTCCCTATTGCCTCCCCACTTCCACTGCGCCAGCAGTGAATGTAGCTGGCACCTGGTCAAAAACCATCCAGCCAATCTTCCACGATTTTCAAAGGTACCGTCCTTGTTTAAAGCACAGGAAGGCTAGGAGTCACCATGCTGTCTTGAGCCACCATTCAGTCCTTACTGTTTACAAGGAATTACATTCTTGCTAAATGTTTTTGAAACAGACTTTAGTCTTAACCGGTTTGCTTTATGGTACTTGCTGCATGATTCTATCCAGTGAAAGGATTTCTGATTACATTCATTTTTCTTCCTTTTTAACTAATACATGTGATAGTATGTTTTATCTGCAGGAAACATGAGTCCCTTAGATTTACTATGCTCCCATAATGTGGATAATTGCTTTTGTGAAGCCATTTTAGTTGAACATTTTATGGGTTGCTGGACAGCTATTTATCTTGTAACTTACTGGTGCTGCAGTCCGTAACAGAACCTGCATGAGTTATCTGGGCTTGATCTCTAATTCACCACACCGCTGCGCAGGTGTTGACTGCTCTATTTACAAAACTGTCACTTGGCATCATGTCACCCTAGGAGCTCTAACACCCTGTCATCATACAATTCAGAAAATATTTATCTGTAGAAGACCTAATTAGACAAATTGTTATGAATCTGTTGTACTTCTGCATTTCCTTCTGGCACGTGATTTTTTTTTTTTTTTATCATAAAGTTCGTTAGCCTGAAAGTTGAAATATCAGGTACCAGGTTTGCAGTCCATCCTTACTTCACATACCCTAAACCACAGTGTTCCCTTTATCCTTAGGACTGCGGTACAGATGAATCTTTCTAGTCTGTGGAGTGATTATGTAAACCAATGTGGATTTTATAAAGCATTTTAAGCATCAAGGAGAATAACTTATTCACAGTTTTTCTTGTCTAACAGTAATATTTTAACATATGATTTGTAGATGCCAGAGTGTCTTTTGAGAGAGTCATACTGAAGAGTCCTAAAAATCCTTCAGGATAACAGACCTGCTAGGCTTCCCACCATTATCAACATCCCAAAATGCCTTTGGCAAGTAGTAAATGCCAAGAGTTTGTTATTCGGCACTTGACTATCATTCATTTATTTAAACTCAAACATAATGTATAAAACTGTGAAAGATTTGCTAAGCTAACACTTAAAAAGAAAAAAAATATCTTCCTTAATTCAAGTTTTGCAATTTCCATGGAAATTGCACCATCAGGGCAAAAAAAACCAAACAGGACCATGTATTGCAGTAAACATAGCTGACTGCCCTACTGCTAGCAGTTGCAATGGGCTGTGAGCTGTTACTTTGCTTCTCTGTAGTATTTGGGTACCAGTTACTTGGTTTCACTTTCAAAGGTTTTCATAATCTTGTTCCCACCCAACCTGATTTTTCTCATTTTATTTTAGGATTGATTCCTGTCTCCAGTTAGTTTTTGTTACGAGCTATCTCATCTGTTTCTTTAATAAAATTCTCTTTTTATCCAAGGTGCCTACTAAAAATGTATGTCTGCAGATCTGATGTGCTGTGACTACGCTCAGTCCTACTGATCATGAATTTAGGGTGAAGAAAGAATTTTTTTATCATTAATAAATAAAAATGTGTGCGGTGAAAAGAGAGCTAGCTAAGCTATGTATTTTAATGCTTTATTTATCACTTCTGACCTGTATAGTACACTATGAGTAGGCAGTGTGCTATTGCATGTGTGCCACAGTTAAAAACATGCTGCCAGGAGGAATGTAAATCAGTTGCAAGGGCTTGGCTTGGAGAAGCAAAAATCTAAATGGTGACAGAAAACTGAAGAATTGCATTTTTATTTTGATATTGAGGCACTGTTGCTTTGTAAAACTCTCCTTTCTCTCTTCTGTGTTCTGTACCATTGTTTTACTTGTTAAATAGAAATAGAACTGTCCAGTTTGTGTGTGCCCTGCAGAATATTTAAAATATGCATAAGTTTGGCTTTCCAGGAGTCCCAAATTTTAACTGAATTTATGCCAATAAATATTCTTCTGTAATTTTTATCTAAGATGTCAAAATTAGAGTTTTGAAGTGTGGTCCAATGTGCATCCTCTTTCTTACTTGTTGAATGTTTTTTATTCAGTACTGCTCAATATTATTTACATTCCAGGTTTAAACTTGAAATATTATAAATGGGAATTCTGCCTTCATCAGTTATATAGATTTGCTGATGAAGAGATTAATTCATTGTAAAACCCCTTTTCTAACCTTCTCACTTTCTTCTATACTTCTTTAGAGTGCTTGATAAGTGACCTGATTGCTTTGCTTTACTTATTTCCAATCTTTCCCGTTCTCGTTCTTATTGGCTGGTATCACAATTTCAGTTTGAAGAGAGTGATACCACATTCACTGGTCGTACCATTGTTAAGGCTGATAACGTTTGATTTACAGGAGTGTTTATTAAAAAATCATTTACATTTCCTATTATCAAAACCTGTGATAAAACCTCAACTTACTATAAATTGTTAAGATTAAATAACTTAAAGATATGTAAGCTGTACATACCATGTTTTTACCATTTTGTGTCCTTTTTAATGATGAAATTTGATAAATTCCTCAGATATGAAATTCACAACTGGTAAGACAACCTTTCAAAGATATGCTCTGTCTTCAGAGGAAATTTCTTATTTTACATATTCAGTTAGTGTTGTTTTATTCAAAGCTGAAAATTGAGATTTACAAATAATAATATCAACTATGATGACTTCATATTTTGCTTAAGCATGCACCACATAGGATCAAGAAGTCTTTTATAGGAAATTTTCTTAAGATTTTTTTGTGGGCTGTTGCAATGAAATTGATCTACAGCTTGAATTAAATTATGAGTATTAAATACCTAAATATTAAAGCAAAGCAGTTTGATTTAATGTTTTTAATAAAGTGAAAAATAAAAATTTGAAGCCATTTTTAACCATAAGAAGGGTGTTTTAATAAGTCAACCCATTTTGTTCTGAAGTGCAGCAAAGCAAACCATTTCTTAGTAAGCATGGGTTTTGCTCTTGAATACAAGGTGCTTTTACCATTATACCTTCATTGCATTGCTTTTTTTTTTTTTCTTCTGTTAAAGGCCTTGGCAATTCAAGCACGTTTAACTTCAGTGATAAAATACTAGATGCCTAGAGATAGCTGCTTCACGCCATTTATGAAGATTTGAAAGCAGCTAATATAAATAAACAAATATTATTAAAGTGTCCAACATATATCTGAACGTAAGGCTTAAACTTTGTAGTAGAAATGTCTTCCCTGACAACATTTGTCATGTGCATTAAGTGGCTGATGTTCTGATTTCATTTGCCGAAATACCAGTCTCTTGTAGTTGGAGTTGATCTAGATGCATGATCTGTAAAAGACTGTCAAAAATATTAATTTAAACAAAACCGGGAAATACTATGAAGGCAAAATGAGAATGAGCAAACCTGCTTTAAACTTTTAGTAACTGTTATATGCGTTTTGTGTCTTTTGTTTTTACAGATTTTCTCTTTGCCTCTGGAGTGTTTCATTATGGCAGCCTCCAGTGAACAATGACATCCTTTGACAAATACAAATGCCAAAAAGCCAAACAAAAACAGTGGCCTTCTTTTCTTTTTACTCCAACACAGTGAAATGGTGCTCTTACAGTTTTCTTATTGACTCTTACTGGAAGAAACAAACTCCTGACTGGACCTTGTTTCCTCAACCCTCTGCCAGTATTATTATGGATGTTTGACACAGTGACATCATGTAGTAGGCCCTGAAGTGTTGTCATAATTAAGTTGCAATGGTTTTATACACTTCCCCATTTCCCAACAGCTTTCTGTCAGTTCTGCATTCCTTTTCCTGGGGCCTAATTTTCCCATGTTATTGGTTTGCAGATAGGCTTGTGGCCTCTTTTGTTCCAACCACCTATGAAAAACGTCAAAGAGCAGACGATCCGTGCTATTTTCATGCACTTTGCATCATTATTACCACTCCCATCTACTTGGCGCTGTTGGTAGCCTCTCTTCCTTTTGCTCTGATAGGCTTCTTGTTGTGGTCCCCGCTCCAGTCAGCCAGGAGGCCATACATCTACTCCAGACTAGAAGACAAGAGCCATGCCAATGGAGCCACACTGCTCACTGAATGGAAGGCTGCAGGGAATGGGAAAAGCTTCTGCTTTGGCAGTGCCAATGTTTGCCTGCTGCCAGATTCTCTGGCAAGATTTAATAATGTTTTCAATACCCAGGCTAGGGCTAAGGAGATTGGCCGGAGGATCCGAAATGGGGCAAGCAGACCGCAGATCAAAATATATATAGATTCCCCTACCAACACGTCCATCAGTGCAGCAAGTTTTAGCAGCTTGGTTTCCCCTCAGGGTGGAGATAGCACTAATCGTACTGTTAATGTTGGCATCAAAAGGACAACATCAATGGAGTATAAAGGAGACAACGCTGGGTCGAACAACAGTGAGGACAGCAGAGAAGATAAAGGTGGAAACGGAGAGCCAAATGAAGGAGAGGAAAACACTTGCATCGTCCGCATAAATGGAGAGGATAACGGCCACATGTCAGACATAGAAACAGATACCGTCAATGGGCAGGCTAATGCTAGTGGCCCCGCAGAGCACTCGCTGGAAGGTGACGCAGAGATCTCAAAAACACCTAACCACAAACAGAAGGAAGGAGATTCTGGGAGCTTAGACAGCTACTCGGCCTCAAGAGAGTCACTAGTTAAGGTTCGTGTTGGAGACGGCACAGTGGACCAAAGCACTGTTAACAACAAGCTCCTTTACAAGGCTTCAATCATGAAGAAGACTTCAGTGCGGAAAAAGAAACATACGGATGAGACCTTTGATCATGAGATCTCTGCTTTCTTCCCTGCCAACTTGGACTTTCTGTGTTTGCAGGAAGTGTTTGACAAAAGAGCTGCAGAGAAATTGAAAGAACAGCTTCATCACTATTTTGAATACATTGTCTATGATGTTGGGGTCTACAGCTGCCATGCCTGCTGTAGCTTTAAGTTTGTGAACAGTGGTCTCCTTTTTGCCAGCCGCTATCCTGTTATGGATGCTGCCTATCACTGTTACCCCAATGGAAAAGGAACGGACTCCTTGGCTTCCAAGGGAGCCTTGTTTCTCAAGGTAAGAGCCTTTCTTTTTGAAGCTGTAAATATTGACAAGTTATGTAATTAAGCTATTCTCTCTGTCATTTCTGTTAAGAATTCAGAAAAGCAATTTTCGCATCTAGATTACCTGATCTAACTTATATATATATATTGGTTTTGTGGCCTAGATGATGTGTTAAGTGTTGGATGTGCATGAAATAATAAGGAATTTTTGGAAGACAGGTATAATTTTAAGTGTTGAAATGTGAAGTAGTTTACATGGAATTTTAGTTACTTTTAACAGAAATCTCATTAATAAAAGGCATACATTCTAAACTTCTTAGCATAAGTACAGTACTATGGGCATTACAGTTGGACACCTGCTTATTCATGCTACACGTGTACAAAGGAATCAAAAGACAATCAAGCCTAAATACCAGTAAAATAAAACTGAAAGGATTGCAATGAACTGTGTGGCTATTCCTCTCTCTTACTTGCAAAATAATCGCTGTGGAGAGATATGAAGAAAAGCAAACAAAAATGCATGCATGGGACACTGGGGAGCCCAGAATGTTTTCCCTTTATTAACACAGTTTACTTAAATTAACTAATGGTAATGGGAACAGGAAGCCTGGGGTTACACTTCTGTAAAACACAAACAGCAGAAATACAAGTCTGCATGCAATGATTTGCTTTTCCAAGACTAATAGCTGTTCATGCTGAATTCTCAGGAGAATCTGGCAGTGCTCTTCATAAACTGGAATGTGGGCCCTTTTAATTTGGAATTAACTACAAACAAAAACTTTGTGCAGAGGTCCAGATCTGTGGACCCAAACCTACATGGATCTGAAAATCTCCTAGGATACTGGATTTCAGGTTTTGGGATTCCGTCACAGCTTTTAGTTACTGAAATGCATTACAAATGTATTTTTTTTCCTAATGCCAGCAAAATACATCAACTGAAATTTTAGGTATTTTCTAGTGCATATGCTCACTAGTCCTCAGCAGAAGCTATTTCTAGCCATTAAAAATATAGACCCTTAATAAGTATCAGTGGTGTTCTGCACCTGTTGTTTGTAAACAAGGGAAAAAAATGATACAGCATTGCATAAAAAAGCAAATATTAGATCTTGCAGTCTGATAACACTCCAGTATTTCACATATATTTGGCAAAAACAAAAATTCCATGTTTGAATACAGGATTTTCAAAAAATGGCATCTGCCTATACTATACTCTTATGAGTTTACAAACAGCTGGAGTTTGTTCTTTCATCATAAAGTGCTGTTTGCAAAAAAATGAACATACATGTTGTTCAACATAAAAATTACCAGGGTCACAAAGACTGCCCTTCGGCATATGCATATATTAGGGACTAAGAGATTAAAAACAATCTGCTTTCAACTGCCTATTGCTGAGTCATTGATTTGTTACCCTGCTAGGCACACAGCAATGTCTCCATTTCTCTTGCAGAAAATTAAGCCTCCTTTCAGAATTCCTCTGGGATGATGAATTTAATTATGGATTCAAGTTGTTAAATAATGTTACAGTTGAGCAGGGAATAGGGACCAATTAATATGAAGATTCAAAGATGACTACATTTTTTTAAATATTACAGAACTCTGGCCCAGCTAAAAGACCCTTTTACTTCATGTCCGTGTCATTCCGACATACTGCATGTTATAGCTAAAATTGGTTTTCATGATGTAATGCTTAATTAGTAACTGCATGTGTGTGAAGTCCTGTGACAAAAGCTATAGTAAGTAAAAAGCCTGGTGTGGTTTTGAAGTCATTGAGAATCAATTCGTTCACTTCAGAATTCTTCAGGTCTTATGCTGGGGTAGCAGCAAGCTGACAGAGCGTACAGTAACTGCTTAGAAGGGGTCATTCTAGCCAATTTGAATGGCATAGTACTACTTACATCTTACTTAGTACTTACATCTCTGGTTTTACATCATTTCTTTTACTGGCTGAGGGCAGCTCTTGTTTTACTTTCTGTGCATACGACATAATCTGATCCTACGTTAGAGCTTATCTCCGCATGATTTCAAAGACAGCAATAATACAGCCTTGCAGAAGTGTCCTAACAGCCTCGCATCCAGTGCTGCTGTGGACTTAGAAAGTGTCTCTGTCCTGTGCAAATGCTTTTTAAAGTTTATGACTCCTGTGAAAAACACAGTGCTCCTACTTACGGAGTCGGAAACATGTCGCTTGAGTTTTGAAGTGTGCTTTAGAAGCTTGTTCCCCTTGCATAGGTTCCATCTCTGAGTACAGGGCCAATTGCTTTCCGTGCTGTTAAAAAAAAGTGTGAAAAGCAAGCGAGGGGAGAAGACTTGCAAATTCTGACAATACAGATAAAATCGCTGTGGCTTCACTCACTGGGAGGATGAAGCCTTTATTGAAATTATTCAGATAGATGGGAAAGACCCAATATCCAAATGCAGAGGAATGTTCAGAGAAGGAAATCGATTCTCATTTAAAGAGCACTATTTGTCTCCTTGCTACAAAGTATTGAGATAAACTGAAGGTCTCAGAACTAAACCTTTAATGCAAGTTGAATTATTTGGAACGAAAAGGCAAAACTGTTCTGGGGGAGTTGTCACATGACAGATCCCTGCTGCCAGGGTGAAGCATTTCATGCATTTTTTCGTTTTTGTTTAAAGAAAATTGGGAAATTTTCTATTGCCTCTTTCCTCCACTGCCTTCACCATCTAGATTGTAAAGTTCAGGTGGAGATTTGGAAGGATTTGAAAGATTTGCTTAGTTATACAGAATTATTTTACCTGAGAGACTTAGACAGCTCAAGGGTTATTATTAGTAGCTAAAACAATCATCAGCTCTTACGTACAGCTTTTCATTTGTATGTCTCAAAGTGCATAATAAAGAAAGGTCAACATCTGCTTAATAGAAGGAGAAACTAGAGTACAAGAAGGTAATGGGATTAGATTGTGGTTTTAACACCTGGGCTGTCACAGCCAAAGAAAGAAAGATGTAAGTAAATTATAGGGACTTTTAACACAGCCTCATGCTACCTAAGCTATCTGGAGACCTGTGCAACGGAATTTGGCTAGTCTTGATCTGTTCTCTTCCTGAAGTTGTATGTCACAAAAGGTGCTGCTGCTGGCATTTCCCTGACAAAGATCGCAAGCTGTTGTTCTCATCTGGATAGGCTCGTGCTTTCCAGCTCAGGATGAAGGCATGAGGATGACAGAGTTGTGAGAAGCTATTGTGAAGTCTGTTTTCTAAATTAGCGGAGAACTAACTTACATTCAGCACTTCAATCTCTTCAAACTCTAGCAGTGTTTTTGTGTCCAGTGTAAGAGGCCCTCATTGGGACATAAGAGGGACACAGTCACAGAAAAATATAGTGCATAGGGAGGGGGGAAATGTCACCTGCATCTAAGTGACAATTTCTTGTCTGAAGTGTTAAACCACTGTTCTTAGCTGCTGGTAAGGACTCAGAGGAGAAGTTAGCAAATATATAAATCAGCCGATCCATTTTCATACTTCGACAGTCAGAGCCCTTGGGAGAGTCTGCCGTGACTCCGTGTTCTGGTGTTGCATTTCACATTAATTTAAAATGCCTAAGAAAAGAACCCTTGAGTCTACTTTGTAGGTTTTATATCTCTGCTGTCTCTTATTGCTGCTCTGCTCCAGGCAGAGGAGGGAAGTGTGACTGACACAGGTGCTATCCCGTGCTGGTGATTCTAGCTAATAAGCTAGCTTGCATGTACTTGTATATAACATGATGCAGACTGCAGTTTTCTCAGGTGTTCTGCAGCTGTTGGTTTGACACGTACATAATTTTAATTCATAGTATTCTTAATGAATTTAAAGGGAGTTAAAAAATGCATGTCCCTTGCAGAAGCTGGATTATGATACCGCAAGCAAATCAATTTTAAAAGTTACCAGTGAGGGCACCAGTTTGTAAGTTGCTAGAAGGCTTCAAAAATCATTCATCTTTAGATAGGGGTATTAGTATATACCAATATGCTTAGTTGTACTGTTTTTTTTTTTTTTCTGTTCAAGTTTTGAACACTAGCGTAGTAAAACCAGAAAACTCACCCGTAACTTGACCTGATGAGTTACTGAGTTGGAGATTCTGTCCAGCTCTGCTGGCAAATCATGCCCTTCTAGCCTTAAAATGTAATGGCTATAACTGTAATGTGAACCTAAGCCAACAAGATACGTAAATGCATAGTTGGGGTAGGGAGGTCAATGAAAGAGGTACTCTCAAACTGGCTATTTACTGAGCAGAGGTTTTGGAGTGGTTTTCTTCCCACTGAGACTGGGAGAAGTGGAATTACATTGAATTGATGCTATTCTTCGTGTTCTTGGTAGGAGGCTTCTACTCTTTGGCATCTTTTAAGAGAGATACTTTTAGCAAAAATAAGAATTCTTGTTTAAAACACAGTATTTGAACATAAAGAAAAAGCAAAACCACAGTCTGATGTGGGTAGTTTGAACGGATAATAGTACTTTAACACAAAGACTGTAGGAATTAAAAAGGAAAAATTATAAGTCTTGTGGGTTTTGCTAAATTTCTGAAAGAACTTGTGTTTAATATTAATTCCTAAGCTTATTAACAGATTTACTTTTCAAATTCTCTGAAAATTAATGCTGTTCTCAGGAAGTACAGTAATTGTAGAGAGAACATGTTATTATTCATTGTTTTAAAGGAAACCTAGCAACCTTTGCTTTATGTGCAAACCTAACCTTGTTCTCAGAAGAGCTGGAGTGGCTGTAACAGATGGTAGAAGGAGCACTAGCTCCAATTGCAAAACTGCTTCCAAGCAGTTTCTTCTTATTTGCTACTCTGAGTGTCTGCTTTTTATAATAAAATGAGGGTTCCCTGAATTATTGTCTCTCATTCTTTTTTGTATTACAGATGCAGTTAAATTTTGCTTGGGTAATTTAAACTGTATGGCTGAGAATAAAGGGGTAACTTAAGCTATGCAGTTGGACAACCTATTGGGAACCTTTTTTATCTAAAGATTATAGAGGAAAGCAGGATGGCTGCTTTCTGAGGCCAGTAAGAGATTTCAGACTCTTTTCCTAGATCAGTTGTCCCATACCTAAGTTATCCCAAGATGTTAAAAGAAACGTCTAGTGCTGCTCATGATTTTGTTTAGATAACTCTAAAGCTGTCCTGTTTAACTCAGGAGGGTAACCTAAACATTTTCCACATGTTCAGTTTCTGCTTTAAAATGTTAATGTAAGAATTGGACAGAGTCCAGTAAAATGGCTGAGGCTTTTTTCTTTTTTCTTTTTAAAGGACAACCCTACCCATGAAACTTTACCATGTTTACTTCACCTTGATATAATTGAAGTTATTAATCCCAACCTTTTTCTCCTTCATTAATGGGACATATTACAACTGTTGTGGAGGATGAAATACAGGATTGAGATCAAACTGTGGGCTTTATCCTTTTCAGAAAACACAGAGCCCTTCATTCATGGCACCAATTTACAGTCAAACACTTTCCCTCACATATAAACTTAACGAAGCTTTGCCAAATAACTAATTCTGTGAGCTTATGAAGCAGCAGTCGTTGCCACGTGGTAGGTGCAGAGAAATAGAATTCTGAAAAAATCAAATGCTACTGTGGCTAGAAAGAATTGCAGAGCACCAAAAAGAATTTTGTGCTGATCTCTAACATACAATACTTTTTATTTCATATGCTTAGATAAATTTATTTATAATATTAAATTAGTAATTTAACTAATGCCTCTTCTTTAGCAGCTGGTACATATCCCTGAAGGCAAAAGGGAAAGTTGTGGAAGTACTAGTATAAGATGCCTGTTTTTACAATGGGTCTAACAAAAAAACTACTACAAAGAAAATAAAGAACAGGAATAAAGTAAATAGTTCTTGGAAGTTACCTCTACTCTAAATCATCTGTGCGAGACAGGAATGTTTGAACTGTGTGAGTCACAGCAAGTTTTCTTTGGCATCATCTCTTAAAAGAAACAGGAATTAGCACTTGGGCACACGGTATGATTGGTTCTTCCATTAGTTTCTTGGTGCTGACTCTCCCGCTAGCCTTGGAAAACAGCTGAAATAGAGGGGGGAAAAAAGTCCATGAGGAATTGATAAAGTTTCAGACTACAGAAAAGTTGAAAGAGAGAATCTGTATCATACGTTTGTTTCTTCAGGGGAGGTCCCACTCGACTGGTGGCTAGCAAATGTGACACTCATCTACAAGAAGGGCCAGAGGGTAGACCCAAGGAACTATAGGCCTGTTGGTTTGACCTCAGTGCCAGGGAAGCTCATGGAGCAGATTATCTTGAGCGTCATCATGAGGCACTTGCAGGGCAAGCAGGTGATCAGACCCAGTCGGCATGGGTTTATGAAGGGCAGGTCCTGCTTGATGAACCTGATCTCCTTCTATGACAAGGTGACACACTTAGTGGATGAGGGAAAGGCTGTGGATGTGGTCTACCTTGACTTCAGTAAGGCTTTTGACACCGTTCCCCACAGCATTCTCCTCAGGAAACTGGCTGCTCGTGGCTTGGACTGGCGTATGCTTCTTTGGGTTAAGATCTGGCTGGATGGCTGGGCCCAGAGAGTTGTGGTGAATGGAGTCAAATCCAGTTGGAGGCCGGTCACTAGCGGTGTCCCCCAGGTCTTGGTACTGGGGCCAGTCCTCTTCAACATCTTTATCGATGATGTGGATGAGGGGATCGAGTGCACCCTCAGTAAGTTTGCAGACGACACCAAGTTAGGTGCGTGTGTCGATCTGCTTGAGGGTAGGAACGCTCTGCTGGATGATCTGGATAGGCTGCACCGATGGGCTGAGGTCAACTGTATGAAGTTCAACAAGGCCAAGTGCCGGGTCCTGCACCTGGGGCACAACAACCCCAAGCAGAGCTACAGGCTGGGAGATGAGTGGTTAGAAAGCTGCCTGTCAGAGAAGGACCTGGGGGTATTGGTTGATAGTCGGCCGAATATGAGCCAGCAGTGTGCTCAGGTGGCCAAGAAGGCCAACAGCATCCTGGCTTGTATAAGAAACAGCGTGGCCAGCAGGTCCAGGGAAGTGATTGTCCCCCTGTACTCAGCTCTGGTGAGGCCGCACCTCGAGTACTGTGTTCGGTTTTGGGCCCCTCACTACAAAGGACATTGAGGTGCTTGAGCGAGTCCAGAGAAGGGCGACGAAGCTGGTGAGGGGTCTGGAGAACAAGTCCTATGAGGAGCGGCTGAGGGAGCTGGGGCTGTTCAGCCTGGAGAACAGGAGGCTCAGGGGCGACCTTATCACACTCTACAGGTACCTTAAAGGAGGCTGTAGCGAAGTGGGGGTTGGTCTGTTCTCCCAAGTGCCTGGTGACGGGACAAGGGGGAATGGGCTAAAATTGCGCCAAGGGAGGTTTAGGTTGGGTATTAGGAAAAACTTCTTTACTGAAAGGGGCGTTAGTCACTGGAACAGGTTGCCCAGGGAAGTGGTTGAGTCTTTAAAAGACATCTAGATGTAGAGCTTAGGGATATGGTTTAGAGGAGGACTCATTAGCATTAGGTCAGAGGTTGGACTCGGTGATCTTGGAGGTCTCTTCCAACCTAGACTAGTCTGTGATTCTGTGATTCTTTTCTCTTCCTTCACTCTTACAGTTTGCTCATTGTACTAAGGTAGATAGGATGATACTTTCCTAGTGGTTGAAATAGGGAGGAGGTACAAACTGTGTGCTGTTACCAGGATCTGAGAGCATCAAACCAGGTGTGAACCATGAGCATGTGGAGATACCACTACTGGGGTCTCATGCAGCTCTTTGTCTTGGGCTCGCATATTTTTAAGGGCATTTCCCTTGAACTTCATCGGTTACATACAGTAACTCCCTTTGCTGAGATGATGTTTTTGCAAATGCAATCCTCATGCTTTTAAGGAGAGCGCTTTTTTGTTGATGTTTTTCTTCCCCACAGAGCATGCAGGTGTGCTTTTCAGCTTGGCTAGTTTTCCTTCATAGTGTGATCATTATCTTGGTTCTTGTCATGTATATAAATTTGCCATAGAGCTATGTTGTACTTCGGAGACATACCTTCCTCAAAGAGTAACACAGGCATCACTACTAGAACTCATACTTATTCCAGTGACAAAACTGACACCTTAATTAATCTGATGAAATGAATGGTTTAACTCATTTGCAGTCCATGATGTAATTAAGCCATAATGGTGGAAGTTACAACTTTTCTGTGTAATATTCCATCTCCCTGTCGGATTCTTAATGTTACATTGAGATTATTTACCTTCCCCAGCTTTGGGTTTATTGCCTGCATGTAGACTGTGGAGTGACAAATTCTGTGGAGCTCTTTCTTCAGGAGTATGACAAAATTTTATCTCTTTTCTGGTTTGCACACCTGGATTTCCTTCCCATGAAAGTGAAGGCAATGACATATCCTTTGAACTTGTGTGTATTTAAACACTTTGTGCTAGAGGGCGCACATTTCAGTTGAGAAATTGTCTACCTTGCTTAGGATTTTTTTCTACAAAATACCACTAAAGGTTTGATTTTCCTCTTAACAACCTTTTTGTTTCTGTCTACACATTATTGGTCAGTTGGCTTGATTCTTTAATTGAGTGTCATTTGTTATGAATGGCACAGCCCAAATTTTTAAACATAAAAGATTGTTTCTTTCCAAGTAGTTGATTTTCTAACACAACGACAGATTTGAAGCTGTTTGTTGAGATGGTATTGAAATATCCCTAGTATTTAGGCAGCATTTCTGTTTTTTTGTTTATGTATCTATTGATGCTTTTCTTGAGATCCAGATAGAATAGAACTGTTTTGCACTACTGGGACAAATGTGTGTAAATATAAACTGTTAAAGACAAGATATTTGTCATGTTTACAGCTTTGTGTACTTACTGTACTGAAGTATGATAAACATGAGATGTGCAAGATTTTCCAGTTAGCTCTGAAAATTCCCATGATAGCAAGTAACGTGATTGAATTTAAAGTGATTTCTTTCACTCTAGCTGTAAAATTTCAACTGTTGCTACTTTCAACTGTTTTTACTTGTCAACAGGAATCTTTCCACTGTAGCCTTGTTGGCTTGATTTCTTTCATGAGCATTGTTTATTATCTGATATGCATCTAAGTTTAGTACTTAGTCTGTATTGGACAAGCTCTTGATACACAATTTTGCACTGTATATAGCCTAGTGTCAGCATGGTATCTCCAATATATTCTACTAATGTTCTGTGACATAAGGTGAGAAGGAATCTTTTAGAAGAAAGTACCTGATGTCAGTCTCCTGTGCCTGAAAATAAAAATTTGGAGCTGTCAGTTTTGCACTTACTAAATTCACAGGTAAGCGATGAATGTAAATATTTAGTGGTAACAACTGCCATTCTGATTTCCAAGCAAAAATTGCTTGAGCAGACTTTCCTCTATAAAAAAAAAGCCTTTCTTATCTGCAACAAGCTTCCCTTCTCCCCCAACAGCTGACAAAATGTAGATGTTCACTGTTGTAGCAGAGATCAGAATGCTTTCCTAGCTTTTACTTTTCCAGATGTTTGACTAGTTTGACTACTTAACCTTTGCAAATGTACTAAGAGTTGGAATATATTTTGCATATTTCAGCATAATAATGAAAAGTAACTTTGTTTCTATCAACTTAGAATTATATAATAGGGACACTTTATGAAACAACGCGTATGCTCTCTCAATTGTAATTTTACCTCTAGATAACATCATACGACTTTTTTCTCATGCCATGATAATCCTGTTTTACAAGATTGGGAACTTAGAGTTAGATACTGCTTTTCTATGACTACAGAAATTTTTAGTAAAGTGGTCCATGATACATCTAAGACTTCAGAACACAGTATCTGAAGGACTTCTTTATAAAAGTAATTCAATGAATGTTACTGATTCACAGAGCTACTAGACCATCTGAAATGAACGTAAGTCAGGTTTATGATGAAACCTGGCTTATTTACCTACATATATTTTCTGTATAAATGTGAATTTATATGTTTCTTCTGTTCTAAGCAGCAAGAAACACATTTTACTTGTGAAGTGCTCACTTGGTTTGGTGGAAGTGGAACTTTTCTGCCAAGATGCACGTTGCAGGCTGAAAGGAACACTCCGAGTTTTCTTCCTGCAAGAGTGCCACGAAGCTGGTCAGGCTCAGTCACCACAAAATAATATAGCCTTGAAAATGGAACAGTCTAAAAGTAGCTACAGTATTTGACCACACAAAGGAACATTTCTGTGCAGAATTACAAGGCTTGTAGTATTTGGGAGGTCAAGTAGTTTTCCTCTCTACACATCCCATAGTTCTTTTCCATCTGTGAAATACCAAATTAGACTGAATAATCAGATTTTTTTTTAATATCCTAGTGCTTTTCTGTAGCTGGAAAATACACCAAGAGGCTGCAAGGATATTTTTCTCCCTAGTAGTTGTCACAGTTGATATTTATTTTCTCTCCTAGTAGTTGTCACATATATGACAGAAGTCAAAAAAGTTGGAGGAAATGTGAAATCTGGGAGATGATCTGCTTTGGATGTACTTCCATGATGGCACTTTCCAAAGAAATTCCAATTATGTTAATGTCTTCAGCTCTTGCTTTAGGTGGCTTTTTTTTTTCTCCCTATCAAGTGCAGAGCTATGGGGGCACTCTCCCCCTGTAGTGGCAATCTGGGGTGGCATTTGTTGTGCTGCACATAGCAGCAGTCAGTGTTTCCTCTACGCCGTTTCTTGTTATTCTTTGAGAGCTAGAGATCCCAAGTCCATTACAATACGGATGTGTGCATGCAGGGACAGTATGATAAATATTTGTTTCTGATTAATGGGTGCGAGTGTGATCCTATGTATAAATTGGTTTAGGAGTATGAGGTCTTGTCAGGCACTCCATTAAGACTGCACAGGAAATTCTAAAGCCAATTTGAGCTGACTTTTTTTTCTCAACTGACTATAACTTATATTTGGATGTTGAGCTTTTAATCTTTTGTGCTTTTTTAGAAAATGATTCCATCTGTTTTAGGCAATAAGAGGATTATAAGAAGCACATTCTTGCTGTAAGAAAGAAAACTTTATGTGCAGTATTTTCAGCATGGTTATGGTAGGTAACATTGGAAGATGGATCACATGCATGCTTTTTCACTGCAGCAAGAGTCACCAAAAATCTGTAAATATATAAAATATACATACTGTAAACTTTACAATATATAGTTATTGGTGTTGAAGTCAAAATCTTATTCTGAATTACTAAGTTCAGAAAATGTTATTCATCCACCTGCCCAACCTAGATAGTACAGGATGTAAACTAATGCTTTCCCAGTTTTCTCTTGAAACTGCGTATGTTATGTAAGATATTGGAGAGAACACCCCTTTTAGTTTACCTGTGACCCTGGGATACATTCAGACCAAGGCAGCCTGAGGGAGGAAGAAAGAGGTCTGCATACCTAAGCTCCTGCAGCAGTCGGCAGCCATCAAGCAGATTGCCATATCCTTTGAGACCCTGTTATGGTCTCGTGTTTAGGAGAATCCTCTGGTGTGAGGTAAAATCAACAGTGATGTGCTTATTTTCCTCATCTTCCTCTGCCTTCAGGCTCCCTGAAGGAGGTAACTGTTTGGGAACAGCAGTAAGAACCCCATCAATATTAATTTGAAATCTGTCTAAAAGAGGACTGAAGAGACTGAGGACAGACTAATGCAAGATGATTATTGTATGCTCTTCTAGCTGGAACAAAAACTGAAAGTTAACAAGGCATTGTTGAGTGCAAGTGACATAATTTCATTTACTGCAAATATGAGATGGTCAATTATTGGAGCAGGGGCTTGGTGAGGTGGTAAAATCTTCATCCTTGAAGCTAACGCAGACAAAGCTCTATGCAACCTCATCTAGTTGGGCCTGTTTGAGCAGGGGGTATGCTAGAGGACCCCCAGATGTCCTTTCCATTCCATGATGGTATAACTGATGCAAGTCATGCGTCTTATGACAGAAACCTGAATTAGTTCTTCCCTAAATGAGCTTGGGCAGAATGATCTATGCAAATAGCATCACACTGCCTGAAAATTTTCAGATACTTTGGCAAGAGGGGTGCTGCATGGTGATGGGATATGGTGCGCAGTAATGGCCTCATTCTGTACTAAGAGAGAATCCATCCTCAAGAGCAAACTAAAAACAGGCTCTGCTTCCCTGATTTTTTACTTTTTACTTTAATTTTTTTCACCATTGCTAAGCAATTGCAGAAGGCCTGAACTGGCAGAATCTTCAATAAAACTGAAAACCTGAACCAGAACTTGATTTTCATTTGCTTGTGTGTCCACCAGCAAATACATTTAAAAAAAAAAATACTGTAGTACATGATACACAGAAGCAGTTACATTACATTCTAGTTTCCTTGGAAGCCCTGCCTCTCTGTGCATAAATGCAGGGGTGCACGTCATATTTTCATGTGGTTGACAGACATGGGGAATGCTGCTGTGAAATTATGCAATGGAAAAATGTAAATCCGTTGAGACACAGCAAAAATCCCCCAAACCTTTGCAGAAGAATGTAAAAAATAACCAATCAAAATCCAAAATTCATATATGAACGAGAGCTGGGATACAAATGGTGGCAAAATAACTGGCACTGAAAACCAATGAGACTTTGAAGAACTGGAGGAAGTCAGAATCATCAGAATCTTTGATGTAGGGGTGAGCAGGAAGGAGTGAGTGTGCTAGCAGCAAAGTGGGACCCTGCGGAGGCCAAGTGTGATGATCAGGTGTCTCCAATGGGGGTGTGTGTGTGTGCGTGTATTCAAAATGGAGCTAGATAGGTAAAAAAAAAAAAAAAAAGACTAAAGGTGTGCACAAAGACTGCACAGCTGGGGTTGGAAGCGGGGCTGTGTGAGCTCCTCTACTAATGACCATTAATGAAATAAAGTATTTCTTCCTTTCCAGGTGCAAGTGGGAAGTACACCTCAGGACCAAAGAATTGTGGGATACATTTCCTGCACTCACTTGCAAGCAATTGCAGGTACTGTCCATATTTGCTTCTCTTAATTTCTCAGTTTCTAATTTGTTGGAATTCTCATGCAAAAGTTGGCCAGCATTGATCCTCTAGTGTTTCTCACAAAGTGCAGTGTGCATTGCAAATAGCAGTGAAATAGTGAAGAAAGGATAGACAAATACATCACAAAATCTTTCAATTTTCAGTCTTAGAATAATTAAGCATTATAAGCATTATAACGCAGTATTAAAAATCCCTTGAGAACTCTTCTTCCCTTTGCTCCCTCTTGAGTAAATACTGTTATTTTAGCAAATACATTACAATCATCACTATTTGCATTTGTGGACCTATACTGTATCAGCTTATAAAGTAAATTTTACAAGTTGGGACAGTTTTTCCAATCAGAAATCAGTGGCTGGAGTAAGCCTAAATTTTCTCCTTTTACCTGCCAACTTCATGCATAAACTATTGGAAAATTAATACTACTGTTTAAAAATTTCCTAGGTCATGTTAAAAGAGTCCCACTGCTACATTTAGAACAGCATGAAACAGCATACTCTGTGTCCTTTTTCTGAAACAGAACCTTCTAAGACTGTTAGAGATAAATGAAATACAAAAACTCTTATCAGGGTGTAGAAGATTTGTTTTAAATTTTCTCTGAATTATCGAAACAAGAATGAGGAGATGTTCTCTAATAGTGTATGCTGTGTCTGTGAGATGCATGGACTGCACTATCCATCATAACTAGACTGGAATTTCAGGTAGGTCTGTCATGTTGTGTCTGGGCTTCTTCCTCCTCAACAATCATAGGAACTCTTATGACTTTTTTTTTTTTTTTTAATGATAGTAACTCAACATTCAGCTCTCCTTTTAATATCAGTATTCAGAACCAGACTGGGTGGCCTTATCTCCATTTTACAAATCAACTCCAGAAAGGGAGGGGAGGAAAAGCTAGTAACTTCAAGTCCTTTTGTTCTAGTGTTCTTATGTATATGTTTTGTAATCAAGAAGTTTCTCCGTGTTAGCTGCTAGCCTGAACACTCATCGTTTAAAATTGACAAATACTAGAAATACTTGGAGATGTCTGTGGAAATGTCTGTCTCCTATCTTTTGCATCAAAACTACCAATTCCAGATTTAAAATAGGTATAGTGATAAAGTGAAAGTCAAATCTACAAACCTTTACTTTGTGTAAGATCAAAATTTAGTTTAGCTGGAGGGGTACACATCCTTAGTTTGTTTTACTTGATGTGACCGTGACTCCTGGGCTGCTGAGAGCTGCAGAGTACCACAGAGCTGTCCTAGACTTGTTGAAGACAGCATGTGTGCTGCAGGCAGAGGCAAGACAGAAATGCAATGTAAACAGCTGGATTTTGAACCTATGCTGTACAGCATGTCTACGTTAACCCCGTCAGGCAGTTAGCATTCCTTTTACTTTGTCACTGCTTCAATTGCAGAGACAGAATTGGGAACAAAACCGTCAGTCCCTAAAGTACATTAGAGAGACTGGATAGTTCGAAAGAAGTTTCATGAATTTTTCAAATACATTTTAACAGTGTAACATTTTTTAGTTTTCTATTTCTAACTCTGGAATTATATAGTAATGTACTGTGTGATTGCTGCTGTGGAGCTGACATTTCTTGCTGTTCCAGTTCAGGTTATAAACCTCTGGTTTTTGTCCTTCTCCTTTTTTATCACATAGCCATGTATTCTCCAAGGGTAAAAACACAACCTTCCATTTTCCTATTTATGTTCTTGCTTCATATTTTTAGGCTTATCTGGTTCAAGCAACATTCAAATAGAGCAGACAAGGATCTAAGAATCTAAATGTCCTTTGATAACTCACATTAGTTTATGTAATGAAATAGAAAACTAAACTTCAGAACAGTAGGGCAGAGCTGTGCTTTCTGATTTGTATCATCTGATTCAAACCATTTCACACATTTTTAAAAAATGACAAAAAAAAAAACACAAAGCAGTTTGACTGTGTAAAGATGTGTTATCTATAAAAACAAGCACTGTTTAAAAGGTTAACCATTTAAATCATCTCATCATACATGGCTATGTGCAATTTGGCTTCCCTTCTAGGATATACAAACTTGCAGTTGATAGTTCTGGTACTTACATGAGTATAAAATGAAGGGATCCCCAACTGTTTACAGTCAATGAACTCCTAATACTTTTTTCAAGAGATGTGCTAGCTAAAGTCCATTCTGAGCTTTTTTTTTTTTCAAAGCTAACTTTCACTTTTTTCAGTAAAACTTCAGAAATAGATGTGGATTATTCTCTCGATAGCTATTCCAGAATCTCAATACCTGTTAAGGAACATTGCTATGAAGGAGCTCTTCATTTCTATTATAGAAGTAGCTGCTTTTCTGCAACAAATGAGGGTGTCCTTTAATGAGACCTGAATGTAATTGTTTTCCAGGGGGCTGTTAAGTTTACATGTTTCTTTTATGTCTTTCAGTTAGTCAGTGATTGATGTTCTGGGAAGGCATTGGTTCGTAGAATACACCTACTTCCCAAGTCCCCCCCCCACCTTTAAGACACCCCTCCAAGCCACCAAAACAGAGTAAGCCTCAAGCTATTCCAGCCCAGGTCCAGATGATGTAGCATGCTGGATGCTCTCTCATAACCTGGTCATGCCTCTTTTTTTCGCATTTATTGTGAATCTGGTCATCAAAAATCAAGGTACCGGCAACTCTGACTTTTCCAGCACTAGTTTCAAGCTCTACCAACCCACACACAGCTTAAGTAGAATTTAGCTTGGGACTGAGAGAGATCCCTCAGTGTCTGAAATCCCAGCTGTAAAATCAGGAGTATCTTTGGTGTTCAACATCCTCAGGCAGTAATTCTACATAAATTGCTAAAGTAGCAAAGCTAGCTTATCCACACCATGGCAATCTGCTCTTGCCTCTTCCTCTCAGCTATGCTAACACAGCTGTTGTAGGCTATGTTGTGCTTGACTGGGGACCTGGCCTAGCTGAAAGGTAACTCAGCAGAACCCAGCAAAAGGGTGTTTTTTGGTGGTGGTGTTTGGTGTGGTAGTTTTTTTGTTGTTGTTTTGTTTTTTACCTTTGTTTTGCTCCAGCCTATCCTTGCTTAGATATATTACATGGGTCTGCTTAATCCATCACCTAGTCAGGCATGACATTCAAGGCTGAAATGGATCCTTTGGTTGTGACTTGGAAGCAACGTTCCCTTTTGACTAGGCTTTATCCCTTACACTTTAGTTTTTGCTCACCTTCCCCAGGTTCCTTCCAATATATCCCCTAGCACAGATCAGTGCTGAGAACTCTGGCTTTAAGAACTTCCACTGCAACTGTTCCGTTCCAGCCCCTGACTAGGCCTATGAGCTGCTTTGTTTGATACCTAGCGCTCCTTCTCTTAACAGCTTTCTGGGGAGAACAAAGCAGTCCTCCTATCGCATCTACCTGCAGTTCTAACTAAAGCCAGGATTTCACTTAAGCATTTCAAAAGTGAATGAAAAGGGTGGCTCTGACTACCCTATAATGAACAAAGGTGATGTATTTGTTTATGCTGGCAGAGGCTTCCCATACCTTTTCGTCCTTGTATGAAATTTGAAGCTGAAGGGAACCACAGAGAACTTGGAAATGCTGACTGCAGGAACCAGTCACAACATGATTACTTGCAGTTTTCCAGCCCAGTTACTGAGGAAGAGTGCAGAGCTATTAGCACAAATCTGTATTCTCTGGTTCATCACTGGTGGCAGTCAGTCAGATCAGTGATTCTATCTGAACGTTTAATTAGAGCTGCAGGCTGGAAGAAGAAGTTGAATGTTGTAGTTGGGACTTAATACCTAGCTCCCTTCTGTTAATATCAACTGATTTATTTCGCTTCAGCAGCAGTTTCTGAAATGTCTATTACATTGGTTGTTTTGGATTCAGGTTTGGGTTCCCCTCTATTTAGATGTCTAATTAGTTCAGTTACCTTCACCTCCAACGCTATGGATCACTGAAAGGTACTAAAACTATGCATTGCTAAGAACTTTTGCATCCAGATACGTACAGCACCTGCTGTATAGCCACAGGAAGCTACATAATGGTAGTATTAATTTCAGAAAACAGTTACATCTAGGTTGTGTTAGAGGATTTCTTTGTCATGGAAATGTAGCTCACTTGATTGCACACACTCCACTTAGTGTGCTATTGCTTCCATGACCTCTAGTGGGGAGAACCAGAGATGCCGGACTACCACAGGTTCTGCACCTTTTCTAAAAGGAAGTGATGGGTGCCTGTTTCTCAAGCTCAAAGGTTCCTATTTTTCTAAGGTTTTCTGCCATACAGTGCTGCTACAAAGGCTCACAATTCTCACTGAGGGAGATGCATATCACTATGTAGTTAATGCTTTTTTAATAATGGCAATACATGTTACACATCGCTTTTTAAAACATCCTCCTAAAAGCTTTTGCCTTTTTTTTTATGTTTTTATAAGTAGTTTTCTGTTTTGGAGAATTTTATCTTTGTGTGCTTAGTTAGTGGGTTTGCTGTGTTGTTTCAGGTTGCTGTCAGTTTTATGTTCTCATAGGTAATGGCTGTATTATATTATCACTCGTCCTAACTGAAACCACACCAGATATATACTTCCCAGAAAATGCATGCAGTATCTCGACACTTCAAGGAGAAATAAGTCTATCTTAGACAGTTAAGCAATAAACAGGACTTTGTGGGGAGCAAGATAAATTACTGTAGTCTTGTCAATAGGCATCATGCTTAAAAGTTACAAGGAAACAAAGGCAGGCCACAAGAATGTGGTGGCCTAATGTGATAAGCCAGGATAGAAAGATACAGATAATGCAAAAGAAGAAGGCTCTGAAAGGATCTTTGACCAAAGTGTATAAATACCTGATGGGAGGCTGTATGGAGGTTAGAAGCAGGCTCTCCGTGGTGGTGCCCAGTAACAGAACAAGAGGCAGTGGGCACCAACTGAAATGCAAGAAATGGTGTTTTAACAAAGGAGGGTTTTGTTTTTGTTTTGCTTTGAATAGAAAGGGAAACTGAGCACTGGAGCAGGTTGCCCAGAGGCTGTGGAATCTCCATCCATGGAGACAATCAAAGCCCAACTGGACATGGTCAAGAGCAACCTGCTTGAGGTGACCTTGCTTGAGCAAAGGGGATGGACCAGATGATTGCCAGAGCCCTGGAACGTCATGCTTTCCCTGACGCTGTGATTTCATATGTGTCTTTAGTTAAGCGGAATGTATATATTAGTCACACACCGTTTGTAGTTAGTATCACCTGCTCCAGGCTGTATTTATTCCATGTGACCTATTTCTTGTGCTTTTCTCTAACTGCGTCTTAATTGTAAGGCTTTTCTTGTGCTGTGTAGTATATCAGTATGCATAATCAGTAAATATGTGAAGTGCACTTCTGCACTTCACGTGCACTGTAGTAGTGAGGGTTTTTTTCCAAGAATACAGGACTGGATTTATGTCAAGCTGTGTGATTAGGGTATTATCTAAATGTGACGTACAAGCACTAGAAACTGTAGATCAAGGAAGAGATCCAAAGAGCACTTGTAAAAGCTTGTATATTACAGCCCAACTGTTACCGATTTGTGGGGAATAATTGAGTAGAAGAAAAAAATCAGTTTACTTGCAGCTTGAGTTAACAGTCTGAAGAGATGAGTCAGTGTCAGGACCTACTTAAAGGTCTCTCTTCCTGGTCATGTTCTTTTCAATATTTCATGTAATTGTTTAGGATTGTAGTAAATCACGCTTGGTTGAATGTTTCTGATTCAGTTTGTGTTTAGCTGGAGCTTTCTTGGGCTAAACATTATGTACTGAGCATGCTATTATCCGTGCCATTTCTTAATTTTGCACCCTTTTTTTCAAGATGTCTACTAATAGCATAGCTAATAATATGACTAGATTTTACTTATGACTGTAATTATTCCACATTTAAACAACTACAGAAGTTCACCCTTTAGTATTAATTTCAGAATTTTGACACCTTTGCCAGAGCATTTACGAAGACTTTAATGACTTCTATCTGCTCAATCTGTATCAGGTATACCATAGCAAAAAATGGTCAAAACCATGCAACTAAATATACCTCCTTCTGTATATACAACTTGAGATGCAGTATTTCTTAACTGAAAAGCTGGACTTTCACCTAGTGTCATTCTATGTATGAATTTTTAATATAGCTAATTATGTAGATGAAATTTCTCCATGTGCAGTCAAGGCTGCACAAGGCTAAGGTACCACTTACAGCTCTTGTAAATCTGGCTTCAAGGCTTAATTTGGCCTTGTGCAGACTTAGCACTGTGTGTGCTAAGGGCTTTTTTTGTTGTTATTTTAAATAAAAGGTAGGCCTTTAATTTTGTTGCCCGCATGTGCTCCATTAAGGGATTATGTTTGATGGATAAGGGGAAAGAAAATGAGATTGGAATAGCTCTGTTATTTTTATTTTTATAAATTGTATTTATTCCTAGCTTGCTTTAATCTCTACCTCCTCTGACTGAATCAAGTGAGATGCAGACCCAGCTCTACAGAGACCTTGCACCAATGGAAAAGCACTAGTGATTTAGCTGGACTCACACAGGCATACAGCAATCTGAACATCATCCTAAAAGATCTTATTTCTTGGTATTTTTTTTCTTTGCTACAGGAGACACTACTGTTCGGTGTGAGCAACTGGATATGCTTCAAGATTGGCTGTCTGAATTCAGAAAATCTACCTCCTCCTCCAGCACAGCCAATCCAGAGGAGCTGGTGGCTTTTGATGTAATCTGTGGAGATCTCAATTTCGATAACTGCTCCTCTGGTAAGACAAGCTTTGCCTTTTCCTAGTGTGTACTGACTTGAACAAGAAATAGGAAAGTTCTTGATCTGTTCATCTTGTGGGTTATAGTAGTATACTAAGTTGTGACTGACTTATGCAAAGAAGGACTTGATACAAAAACTTCTGAACTAGGTACCAGCCCTGTGAGGAGCCAAGGATATGCAACATCTGCCTCATAAGTAAATATGATGGTTTTTTAAGGCACAAAGCGCAGTAGTTTGTGATGTGCAGTAGTAACAAGGAAGATGAATCCAGTGGTTTTGAGTGAATTTACTTGATTTTACTACAGTGTGCCGAAAGACACCTATTGTCATAGAATTTTATTTACTAATTTAAGAGGTGTATGCTATGGCATTATAGTGGAGAAAAAGTACTAAATTCATGCAGTTATTAAAGTAATTTGACAGTGCATATACATAAGCATGGGAGATTAATGCTACAAAGAGAACTCAACATTGCTAAATCAGTCTTGGAAAAAAATAACTGATGCTGTGTACTTTTTTTATGTTAATAAATTTATTTTTCTGTATTTGCATGCTGTGGACAACAGAAGAAAGAACTCCACAGAACCATAATTAATGAGTGATATATTTACAAATGATAGCCTTTTCCAAACAGTGACAGTTTTCTCTGTTAAGAGTTACACCGCCAACTCAGAGTGCAGGGTTGTGTTTTTGTATCATTTCTGCCTTCCCACTTGGTACAGTTCATGCATCCAGCAGAGAGATCCTTGCAGGCTTTATAAGACAGCAATCAGCTCTGCTGGTTTGGAGCTAGCAAATGGATCAGTAGGGCCTAGCGGCCAACCTCCCACGAGGCTGATGGCTGAGAGGCCTTTTGTGTGACTGGCCAAAACTGAAGTACTGGGCTAACGTGTGCAAGCCAGGTACAGTGAGGGGCGAGTTTAATTACAGGGATTTCACCTCTGCTGTGTTACCAGAGAGAACGTGTGAAGTGCAGGTGAGCTCAAGCTGCAGCATTCAAACTGGGATTCAGCAATTCAGACCACTGAGTTTGTGGATTTAACAGGTGAATGTGTGAAGAGTATCACATGTGAATTCTGTAGTCTTCATAAGAAGCCTAGATAATTGAGACTGACAGCAACAACTGCACCAATAAAAAAGCAAAAGCAAAACAAGCATTGTCTGATCTCAAAACCAAATAGCATTCTCTAAGCTCATGGTATCAGATGTTTGTAATGGAAGATTAGAGCAAAGTTGGAGAAACATTTAATTGAGTAGAAAAGACCAGCAACCCCAAACAACCCTTCTCTTCATTTCTAGCTCATTTGTACAAAAAGTAAAATCTATCACAGCTATGCGATCTGAAGTAAAGTCAGAAGGGCCAGAAAAAGTGCTGGCAAGTGCTCTGACTAGTAGAAGAACCCGGTATGCACTGTGGAGATGAACAGTAAGTGGTAATGATTACAGAATACTGTAGCAAAAAAAAAGGTTTAGGATAAAATACAAGGGTAGTAGTGGTAGTGAGTTTTGAAGGAAGGAAGGACATGTATTTAATAACAGGTCTTGAGCTGCTACGCAAACAGGCTGAGGAGTCCCAGTGAAAGGAGGAGACAGGAGCTGGGGAATCCAGACGGACACATCCATTGCTATGTGACTGTTCTGGGTGCAGCACTGTTGGATGGATGGAGTGGCCTGAAGGGAAGTATCCCCTTCAAGGAAATAAGTAATTCACTACAAACCAAAGGGGAGACTGCCCCATCAGGGTGTGGCAATCTACAGAATGTGCAACTGAATGCGTTTACGCAGCATGAACACACACAAGAGTGAAGCTGTGAGGTAGCACATATGGCCAGCATTCTCTGTCTGGGAGATTTGGGCACTTTAACCAGTATCTTGAAAAATTACAGAGTATAATTAATGCTGTTGTGACCTGTCTTTTTAAAGCAAACATAACTATTTGCTTTTGCGAGTAATAGCTGTAAATGCTGCAACTAATAATAAAGATTATTAAAAAGTAGGTTATAAAAATCCATTTTTTCTTGCTATCTCTGTAACTTATTTACACCCCACTCCCTTTTAAAATTCACTCAGCATAGGAACTGCAATTAAGCTGGCTATTTCATTTGTTATTTGTAGATTGCTTTGTTTTCTTCTGCATTAAGCAAGATTAATGCACTGTTTTAGAGCTGTCAAGTTGTCTTCTCCATTTTACATTACTCATTGTTTTAGGGATATTTGTTAGGATTGCAACAATTTGACTCGTTTGGTTCCCCCCCCCAATAATCAGCTTTCTGTAATTCTCTGTACGTTTTTTGTGTTCTTTCCTATTCCACAGACTGATATAGCAAATAATTAATATTGTGGCAGTAAATACCAAGCTTCTATTCTTAGATGTATTTACAGTACAGTTTTCAAAGATCTCCTGTTCCATGAGTAACCTTATGCTTATGACAGATTTTCTGAAACTCAGCTCCCTCCCTCCCAGCTTTAGAGAACATTAACTCAATATTAATACAGTAAATTCTCACCATGGGCAACATTATTAGAAAGTTATCTTACTGACAGGTTTATTTGGACTAAGTTGTGTAAAACTTGATGCTTTTAAACCTTTTAGTATAACGTAAAAAGCATTCCAATCAGATGCGTTGAAGTTTGCCTCATCAGCCCTGACTTGTAAACTACCAGCACCACAGTGGCAAATTAATCATGACAAATTTTAATCTGTCTTGGTTTTGAGGTAAGTTTTGTAGCCATATGACATAACAAGGGAAAGCCTGAAGAAATGGTTAACTGCAGAGATTGCATATTAGCCTCTACCACAAACATTAAAGAATCCAGCTGGATGATCAGACAGAAAGAACAATTCTCTGCATTGCATACCTGGCAAATTTTAGGGAGCTCAGTCCTCCAGTCCTCTGCCACAGCTCCGGGATACCCTGGCACATTCATTTTTCAGTCTCCTTGCTATTATAAAGATGTTCTCAAGGTAAAGAGCTGGTTAGAGAGTGGGGAAAAAGCTGAAATCACATAGTGAGGCAGATCAGCTGGTACAGATGCAGTAGCTGCAAGAAAATTGGCTTTATTAATGACAAAATGGCCAGGTGCCATGGTCTCTTATAACTACTGTACTCCACATTACCGTTTGTGTTGCGGTTCCTCCGTAACAGGGAAAGGTTAACAACTCCTTTACTTAGCAAGAACACTATTTTGCACAAGGACAATTAGTTCAATCCCTACAGTGCGTGAGCTGCATTGTCACGCATACAGCTTACAGTTCAAAGTTTGGCTTCTGACTTTAGAGAAGTCCATTTTCATGCCTACTTACATATTCTGTTGCCTTGACAATAGACAGTGATAAATAGCAGCAGCAGCTCCAAATTCAGGTGAATATTCCATTGATCCCAAGAGAAAACTTCAAGTGTTGCTAAGAAATTTTAACCTTGTAAAAGGTACAAGTGCTGCAAGAAAGTTATCAGGAGCTACTGCCAGTTTCTTTGCCATTTGGCAAAAATGGAACTATAGCAGCTAGTATTTTCAAGTTCTAATTGTACTTGCTCCTACGTAAAATGATCTCTATGTTAAACAGCGTGCACAAAACTAGTACTTGCTTATTTGTATGTTCCACATCTGAAACTGTGATGTATACGTTTCTGTAAGATATCTGTTGTAATCCTAGTAGCTTGATGGATGCACTGTTAGGCTTTAAATCTAAGGAGCACAGTAGCAATTAGGAAGAAATTAATTTGAAAGCTGAGAGATCATGACAATTATATTTAAAATGTCTCGAATGCTGTAGATAGTATCTCAAGCAGATTATCAATTGCCTGTCCTTTGTCTTACCTATTACAGCTTGAAAAGCATTCAGTGAATTCATCTGAAACAAGTGAAGTACTAGCTCTTACCTTCAAATTCACTGAGATGTGTATATACACCCCCAAACAGCCATTTCTGTTGCCATTTTGAAGTCAGTCCAAATCTCCATCATGTGATCTCAACAGAAGTTTTGTGTAAGTGTAAGCAATGCAAACGTGAATGGCAGGGTAAGTCAGTATGTTAGAAAATCTTCAGTTTACAGCTAGAAACTACCCCAATTGTCTTTCATAGAAAGACTTTGTAGGAAAAAGCACTGTTATTAGCAAGCATTAGTTGGAATTTCTGGTTAAGACAAGTACTGCTGTGCAGTAAAACCACTGAACCAGTTAGCATCAGTCCTCTAAAAGATACATGAATACTGAGTAGGAAGGAAGACTTGCATTTTCTTTTGTGGCAGAACACACAGTTATCCACAGGTTTAACAATGTATGACCAATGTGCTTTTTCTTGGCCTTGTTCTTTCCCTGCAGAGGACAAGCTGGAGCAACAGCATTCTTTGTTTACACACTACAAAGACCCATGTCGAATTGGTCCTGGAGAGGATAAACCATGGGCAATCGGTAAGACCTTCTCTAGCCATCATTGTATGAACATGTTCTTGTCTGTCACTCTCAAAACACCCAAAACCACCAGGCCACAGCTAACTGACAGTGACAATCTGTGGAGACCAAATATTTGCAAGGGGTATTTCTCTTAAGGTAGTAACAATATTGTTTGTGAATCTTAACAACGGTTGTTGGCTTCTTGATTAAAATTCAAGAAGACATCTCAAACTCAGGTCCATGTTCTAGAGCTTATTCATTAAGCTATTGAATGCTTACTGTACTTCTTAAATAACCTCTAGATTACTTGGCAGAAAAGAGAGCCAAGTTACTGTTTTTGTGCTTTTTTCATGCAACAAAACATGTAGCTTTTGATCAGAATGTTCCATTTGGCGTTACAGAAATACTGTAAGTGAGGATTTACCAGTATTTTAACATTACTGTGAACTTGCAGAATTCATCTTATATCAGATTTCATGGAACTCAGACCTGGTGAAACTCATTTGAGCTCAGTAAAAGTTTTAGATCAGGAACTAGTTTTTCTTCAGAGGAGTTACAACAGTGAAGATGCTGAATTTAAGAATTTGGAACTACTTAAGAATATGGCTTTACTCTGTTGTAGCAGGGAAAAAAAAAAAGTTTCTCTGCTCCTGAGAAAAATGAAAGGGCAGAGACAGTATTTTGAAAGGTGGCTTTAGGGAGGCTGGGATAGAGGAGTTGCTTGTGAAGACTAAACCAAGGCTGTTCATCTAGACTGGCAGGGAACACACAGGCTAGTTCCCTGCCATTAGAACCTACTACCTTTTGCTAATCTCTTGTGCATATAGGTTGAAAATGAAAGAAACAGTTAAGTCAAGAATTATTAAGGAACAAGAGACAGCATTCAGAGTATAGAAAGGAGAGGCAACAGAAAACACAAAGTTCAAGTTTAGATTGGAACATACGCTGGGAACATCTAAGAGGCATAGGGTAGGAACTGTGCTTAGGTAAAATGGAACAGAATTCATATGGAGGGAGACAGCAAAGGAAAAGCTGAGGTACTAAGGCCACGTACCCTCATACGCACTATTACCATTATACTATTATGTTACTGCATTTGTTCTGAAAATAAAGAATCCCTCAGACTAAAAGCCTCACTTAGTCAGGTGTGAGATGCAGGCACTGTAAGAACTGCTATGGTTATTACTTCCATGAATTCACAGAAGTGAATGTAAAGTGCTTTCAAATCAGAACAGCCTCCTGTCCCACCCCTGCCACATATGCTGTTGTCACATACCTGTGCCCCAAGAAGTTTTCTGAGAGGCCAGTAACAGCCTGCATGCTGGGATGGTCACATTTCCCTTTCTGTTCACAGGTACCTTGCTGGATCCTGAAGGATTATATGATGATGAAGTGTGCACTCCAGATAACCTACAGAAGTATGCAACTCCTAATCCTCCTACATACTCTAAGTGATTCCTTAAAAAGCCAGTTAATTGCTTGCTATTTAACATTTCACAAATGGAGAGGTGTTTCAAGGACTGTAAAAAATAAATTATTTTTTACTTGGGGTGTCTTGGGGCAGAGGGAAAAAAGGGAAGGAAAAGAGTCTGCTTCTTGAAAGTTTGTTGGAATTGGCTTCAGTGGGTGAGAAAAGTTGAGAGCAACTGAAGTCAATGTTTTTGTCTTGAGAGTTGGTCCTACCTGAACAGGCTCCTCCCAGGACAAGAACTCTGAGCATGACTGAAAAGGGTACGCAGTCTGAAAACCCCTTGCCAGGCAGCTAGTTCCACGGTGACGGCTCTGCAAAGGACAGAAACAGAAGGAAACATACTTTTCAAATGAAAAAAATCGAGAGGTTTAAAACACTCCCCCAACCAAACAACCCATGCTAGAAAGCTTGCAAAATTTGATGAATATAAAAAAGCAAACTCACAAATAGAGGAATTAATTAAAATAGTACATCACATGTAACTAGGAATGGCTGATTATCGTTCAGTGATACTAGTATGGCAATGATTTAAAGAAGATTTGATACTGAGAAACAGTATTTTTGTTTTGAGCTAGTGGACTTACAATAAATACAAAAATTATTAATTTGCAAGAGCATTTTTACTCAAAAAGTGCAGTACAGTACGGTATGCATGGACACTCAGATGAATGCATTAGGTAAGGCTACCCCTGGTGGTCTTGATATGTATTGAACACGTCTAGGATCTTACTTAATTTCTAAGGTCTAGGTTTAGTTTAGATAAGGATTTGTTACAGCGAGTCACACTTTACACATTCAAAAGCCTGCAAAATTTCTAGGCATTTCTATTCACGTGTTGAAAAACATGAATTTAGTACATGTGAAGAGGATTTCTGGGAAGCAAAAGTAAGGTAATTTGGCCTCTACAATCAAGTTTGCAAATGCAAATCTGTATGTGGGTGTAACATTCTATTTTATCCTTCCAAGAGCAGGCTTGGAGCTCTTTAAAAAATAAAATCTGTGTTTTCAAGCAGCCTTTTTAGACAATCTGTCACCAAATTAATTTGGGGGGGGGGGGGGGGGGAAGGGGTATGTTGTTTTATTCCCTGAAGAGTTGCTTGTATTTAGCTATTAAATTCCACTGACAAATACATGAATGATAAATAGCCATTAAATGATCAATACAGGTTTAGAATATTACTCATGCTACATATGTATATGCACAGCACCTCAGTAGGAGGTAACGCAAAAATATTCTTGAATTTTGGTAACAGATATACACAAGAATTCTTGCCTATTAAAAGTGGCTTCTTTTTCTCCAATATATATTTCTTTTAAACCAATGAAAAAAACCCTACTTAACAGGAATTTCGACTAGCTTTTTATACACAGCTGCAGGGAAGCTAGGACCTGAACGTGTAAGTTATTATGTAAAGGTGCTTTTATATTAGAGAAGCCATCACTTCCACAAGAGGCCAAGAATGCCAGTCCTCCCACCTCTGCAAGGGACTGGTAAATGTAACTGCAGAAATTACCCATCAATTCAGTAAAATTCAAAGTCGTTAATGGAATCTGGGCTTTAAAGATTTTTTGGAAGCATTTTTTAAAAAAGCATATCTCCTAACATACATAAGTGAAGTATTGAGGGACTATGGAGGGCTATCGAGCACTTTCCAGCTCATGAGGGTTGTCCATATATGCAGCAAAACAGAGTACAGCCTAAAATCGAACCGTTCTTAAATTTTTCAGTAAGACTTTGATCAAGTTTTACAGATATTTAAAACAGACATTGAAATTGGCAACGTAAGCTCTTCAGGGAATTATTTCTCCACCAGCACTCTTCTGTAGTTTATAAATAAAATTAAGTAGTTCACATTATCAAACTAATTAGGCCATGAAAGCAGTAGAACAACTAGTTCTTAAGTATCTCTTTAATGTTAAGTACAGCATACCTAAAACATTGGAATAGACAAACCTACTTGGTACAAATAACGAGCAAGTAATTTATAATTATAAAACAATTAATAAGCTAGACGTAATCATCTGGGGCCCTCCAGCAATGCTAGGAGCTGCACAAGCTTCTACCCAGAGAGGCTTCATGAAATGCATGCAACTGGTCTTGTGTGACAAAGATAACGTTCACCTTCAAGCAAGGACTGGAATAAGCCACTTGTAGTCTCTAAACCCTGAACGGTCTGGCACAGAAGAGCACCTTACAAGACAGCTAAGAAACATGATTTAAAAGCAAATTTTTTTAGACTCCACAAAACTGCCTGTCTCCACTGCCAGGTAGTGGCTCCCGATTCTGGGTACAGGCAGAACCACCACTAAGAGCCATCCTTAACTCGGGTGCTGCCCACCTGTTTATGGCTCCCTTACATACACCACTCTTCATGTTCCTCTGTTCATGGCAGCTGCAGTCAGTATTACAAAACCAGCGTCCAGACAAATGCAACTTTCACATTTAAACTGAAGAGCTTCAGTCCCAAGTAACTCCAAAAAGGAAAACTCAAGTTCCAACTACCTTTCTAGCTTGCCTTTGTGTCCTAGGAGTTAAGGCAATTGTTCTGAAAAAAATAAAATAGGTCAGATTTAGTTGTGTGACGGTCATAATTAGTTATGTTCATTTAAGTTGTTAGCATTCAATTGTTAGTTTGGCATAGCTGGATGTTTGGCAGAAACAAAGAATAAACTGTTATGTGTAAGTGATAGCAGTTTTAGTCAGAAGCACATGCATGCCCAAGTATAATAAATTCTCCCCAGGTATTTGAAATTAACATTTCTCTTCCATGAGCAGTTGTGCAAGTTAAGTGAATACCCAGCGTTCACAGACATTCAAAAGGAAAGAGATGAAGCTAAAACAAATTCATCTTTCAAATTAATGTGTCCATTTTTTTGTGCACAGTACTGCAGCAGTAATCAGCAGTTTCTTCTACTTTGTTTCTTAATTGGCTTTGCCAAATATAAATATGATTTTTGAAAGAGGTCAGGTCCATCAAAGAGCTTGCTTTCTTGGATCTAGAAAAACGATTTCAGGAAGTCAATCATTCGCAGTAGCTCTTTGTAAAATCAGCTTGCAAATGGGGTGCAGGGAGTAAGCTAATTTAACGTGAGTTATTAGATGACAATCTAAAATTGAATAATACATAAAAGGAAGCTTACTTTTATAAATTGGTTACAATAAACTCTAAGAACCTTCAATACTTCACTAAGTCCAAAGGGAGTTAAAAACCCTGTGATTAAATAACCAGCTATACGACCATGACATTGTCACTGTTATTTTCTGAAGGCACATTAAGTACTAGCAGGCATCAATTGACCCAATCTTACTGATTATGACATTAATGAGACCAAAGCAACTGTAGCAAGTGCTTATGTCCCCTGTCACCATCCAGAGCTTTCAGAGCTTTCCAAAGAGACAAAACTTGACAAAGAAACCATGTGAATCTAAAACATTAAGAGACATCTGACAGTCTAACATTTGTCTCTTGCTTTTCCTTCATTCTGTACGTTCACGTGCATTAAAAAAAAAAACAAAAACAAAATCATCAAAAAGCCATCCAAAGTCAGAAACTGGGTGACCAAAAATATCTTACTTTTTCCCCCAAGGTGAAATTAAAGGCTTTACACCTGCTAGGACCCAAGTTCATGGCTCAGTGGTTCTGCTGCAACAGTTGATGTAGCCTAATGGTGTCATCAACCATCCTGTGTCACCAACGCAGGAAATCACAGAACCTTGAGCTCAGGGTTTGGCAGGTAAGTAAAGGAAAATGATTTTCAGGGAAGCGACTTTGAAAAACATTTGCTTCTGTATTTTGAGCCTGACAGATGAAACATACATAACCTCATCTGGCCCTCTCTTCCGGCACAGGTACCATGCAAAACAGCTGTGATTGTACTTGATATAAACCATTGGTGTGCTACCCTGTGCATGCAGTTACTGCATGCAGCTCTGCTTTCACGTGCACAACTGTGTCTGTTGTCTATAGTGTTACTTTGGTACATCTTTTAAATAGAACACAAGATAGTAACACAAGTTTCCTTTTACATCCAATAAAACAGCAAAACGATACTGAAAACATACAGCATAGCAAGACAGAATTATTGTACAAGACAATCCTTCAGGGGTTAGCTAGTCTCTACTACAGGATACTACACACAGCAGGCGGACAGGTGCCTGCTCTCACATTTTTATTCTCCTGGCTACAAGGGTAGGTCTGCAGGACCACTGTATGACATCAGCAATGCCAAACCCACCACAAGGCTGTAAGAGCACTGTTAGCAGAGGTACAACCTCATATTGAGAGACACCTGGGAGAAGGTGTGCTTTACATTGTGTATTTAGCAGTTCTGGACAGGCATTCTTGCCCTTACTGGGGATTCAACAAGCTAGCGTAATGCGCTAAGGGACAGAACAAGCCAACATCTAATGCCTTTTTTTTTACATAATAGGGTGCTGGAAAGTGAAGAAAGAAGGAAAGGATACTTAGTCTACCCCACCAGCAAGAACCACAATTCCAGTCAAAAGGGGAGGAAGGCTTCATTGAAAGGAAACGGGAGGAGGATTGATTATATGCTTTATACAGAAGAAGGTCTCTACCTGGAATGGAAAGTGGTGAGTTTTGCAGCTAACAAAAAGAACCGTAACTCACAGAACAAACTTGTCTGGATAGTTGTACAGTCCCTTCTGTGTGGGTTCCAGTTTATATTCCACGAAGAACCTGGTGCTCTGCTATCTTCTCCTGTTTGTTGCTATCTTCTACTGTTTGCATGCAAGTACTGAATGTGAAAGCCAATTAAATCAATTTTAGATAGAGTTGTAGTAATCCTTATAGATGTGCTGCCCTCTGTAAGGAACATGTTTTTTGTTTTGTTTATCTTTTGCCAGAGTAAGTGTTTCCACTGACGTTTTCCATACCAGCAAATGCTTTTTAATCTTTTCAACTGTCTGGATGTGCTTTTGTTATGCCTATGAAAATCAACCTAGGTTGCAAGTCCGCAGTACAAAAGCAGAACTTGACACGGGCTAACTAGAATGAGAACCTGCCCTGCACTGTCTGCTGCTTCACACAGGACCTTGCCTTAAACGGAATTCCATGATGAAAAAGATAAAGTAGTCCACCATAACCCATTCAAATTACCGCAGAAGAGCAGGCAATCAAGCAATTCAGTGCAGCTTAGCAGATCATACCTCCATCTGTCTCTACACTCTGTGGACATGGCTGCTGAGCAGCTAAATTGTTTTGAGGCTTCCTGTTTCAGATGCAAAAATGCCTGTGGTGCATCTGTACAGTAAACCCATCTTATATTCACACAAGCAGCAAGTCAAACCAGTATCTGAATAGTTTTGACCCAGATTAGGTCTTTGATAAGTCTCATGCTGACAGCAAAAAGAGAAATGAGTGGCTAGGAAGAGACTCTTTCCCCTCAGGCCATGCTAGTTAATGCTAGCCAGAAAGCTCCTGCAGAACTACAGCATCCCCACTTCCTGCAATTCCCAAAGTATGGGCAAAGTAAGTAACTGGCCCACAGGAGGGGGCAACCAAATTGTGTGAAGAGAACGTTAAGGTTCCCACATCCAGCTTTTTGAAGCTGGGAAGCAAGCAGTATTTCCTACAGAAATTTAGTTTGGTCCTACACAATCTTGCCAGGACAGAGGCAGGAGTTATGACACAAGGAGCACGGCTCCTGATTACTTTTTAGCATCTCAGTCTAATGAAAGCAGACTTCATTTTTAGCTGCATGCCATGCCTTTTACAGTACAGCCCCCCAAACGTCTTTTTACTTTTGTTTCCTTCTGCAGGAAGTGGAAGAGTTCAGCTTCATTACCCAGCTAGCAGGCTTGACAGACCATCTACCAGTAGCAATGCGCCTCATGGTGTCTACAGGAGAAGACGACCCTTAAAACTGAACAGGTTTGAGAGCTTAGAAGAGGGAAACGTTAATGATATTAGGAAAATATCGCAAGTTAAGAACGAACTATTCTGGTGCCACGTTAGGAAAGATGACCAGACCTGACCCAGGCTACTCCCCAGAACGTATCAACAATGGAGGATACAAAAGGGAAGAAATTGAAGGGGTTGTGGCCAAAAGCCAGTGTCACAAGTTGCTTAGGCAACAGGGCAGGCCTGTACTACAATGCTTTCACTGTGGACTGAACGGAACCAAGATGGAAGTCCTAATTCCTTCTGAACCAGTGCCATTCTTACTAAAACATGTTTTTATACTAATATATAGCACAATTTAGTTTGTAATTAGTCTGTGAGTTAGTGCTGCTCAATGGTTTTTTGCATAATTTCTTTGTATAACTACGAAGCTAATGCTTTTTTCTTTTCTTTAGCCTGTTGAAGTTGTAGTAGCGTGCTTGCATCAGTAGCATGCGCCCGCACTGCATGCCACTCTGAGATAAACTAGTCAGTAAGATACCATGGGGAATATCAGAATGGAAGTTAATTCAAAAATCAGATACCAGCCAAAGCAAGGCATTCTGGGACTGGCAAACCCTTCTGTCCTAACACAAAGATCTTAAAGCAAACAAAAACTGTTTGATTTGCAGAACAGTAGTCTCCTCTCCAATTTAAGGGTATTTTAAAAAAAAAATTAATTAAGGCATTAAGAACACAGTTGACAGTTTTACCACCCTTCTTCCAGCTGTGATGCCACTGAAATTGTGAAGTGTTTTGTCTGAATAACAACTCCAGAATTGGGCCTTTAGTTTTCTAAGTGCAAGTTATTCCCTTAAGATTAAATATAATTCCCTTGTAATGTCTTTTCTTTATCTCCCACACGTGGGGCAGTTCTGAATTATGGTATGGGATGATGTATGTGTTACAGTAGAGTGAATAGATTTCTGTAGTACCAGAGGTAACACCAGAGCCAACATTCTGCCTTAGCTAGGAAGAGTAAAATGGGAAATAGCTTGTAAAATGCATGCTAGATATAGGGTTAACATAAACATAAGTGACATTTGGGGGAAAAGTGTAGAACAGCTTATGACTGGTAAGGCAGGATTCACTTAATTTTTCCAAAGGAATCAGTACACATATAGGGAAAGCACAGCACGGGCAGCTACAGTAACTACAGAACTGTGACTCTCAGTGTTCAGTAACTACTTCCTTTGAGCAGACCGTAGATGCAAGTCTGTGAGACACAGTCTTCATTTGTTACATGCTCACAGACTTTAAAAGGGGTCTTGCCATCTAATTAATATGTTCTTTCCACTGCAACTCTTTAAATGTGGGGCTACGCCCACTTTGCCATGTTATCCCCACGACCTGACTTACTTAGCCTCTGTAACCTTAATGGAAAAAAAAAAAAAAAGGACAAAAGAAAAGCTGAGAATCAGGTCTGTAACTGTTTTTTTGGGCTTTTCTAGGGCTTTAAATTCAGAAGGGTTTATGTTGCTGGAAGAACAATGAGACCCCTTGCATTTTAACCAATACTTGGTTTCTTCTGCCTAATTCCTCTTCAGTATTAGAGGTATTTCCTCTACATTGCAAATTCCCCATGTTGAGAAGAATTAATCTAATAGTTATACTTACTCCATTAAGTAAGCTTTTTTTAGTTCTGCTGGCCACAAACTCCTGAAGATCTTGTTATAGTTTAGTTTCTACCTACTAGGAATCAGCTTGAGCTAAATCAGAATAAACTAGACTTACATTAGAAATCCTAGTCTGCGCAGCCTCTTGTACTGGCTTTACTGCAGCAAACAACAGAATTTATACTTAGATCAGCCTGATTTTGCAAGTGGAGAAACTTCACAGTCAATGAAAGTAATGGACTGACAGTATTGGCTAATTCCCAGTAGGTGTTAGGCCACTGCTCACCCTCCCAGTGCACCCGATGTTGACACGTTTTATGCCTCACTCCCAGTCCTGGCATCCCTTCAGCAGAGACTGCCTCTTGCAAGTGTACTGTGCCAAACCATGCGGTAATCTGCAAAGCGTAACCCATGGGGACTCAAAAATGGAACCACACTCAAATCCCCTTTTTGATAAAATTAGGAATTCAAGTTTACAGCATCAGAGACTTCAGTGTACTACCCCAGTGCACCATCAGTTTCCCACTTTGTATGTTTCTCTTTATACAGAGGGTGCACGTAAGTGCAATGTGTTTTTCTCGTTTCTTATCTTTCCATCCAATTCAGAAAGACTTGTACCTGAAACAATGCTTTTAATCCTATTTTCTACCTTGCTTGTATTTTATTAACCTTTTTAAAAAAGAAAAAAACAAACAGTATCAATAGCAATTTGTGTGCTGTCCAGCAGCTATTTCTCAGTAGTAAGATTAAATATAAGGTACAATATTTTTAATAGCTTTCCTAACAATGTAAATTACAATTTAATATCAGTTTCACTAAGCATCAGTTGCAGGAGCTGAATTTGACACTGTGTGGGATATAATCATAAAACTACTGCCGAACAACGTTACCTTATTTACAGTAAAACTAAAATTGTCTAAATTACTTCTAAATTAGTTCTATGGCTTTGTGCTGACTAAAAACAAGGCACTTTTGTCAGCTTTTTGAGATATGTTGAGGAATATTTTTTCAAATTTGAGGTAAACTGTTTTAAGATTTTGATGTTCTGAAGTTTTTCAGTGATCAAGAAATGGACAGTTGTAAAATGTCCTCTTTAAACTGTGCACATACATTTAGCCACTCTAGGTAGTTCTTACCGATGTACTGTCTCACACATCTAACTTTGCAAGAGACTGATGGTAGGAGGTACAGCTTCGTGGCACCACTGTACAGATGCTCCTTGCTTTTTTTGCATTGATCCTGTGCCTTCTGATGCCTTGATACGCTTGCAGGAGTTAGAGAGCATATGTACCAGTAAACTGTAAAGAGACTTTTTTTTTCCAGAAGAGTAACATCCTGGAGAAAAATGAGTTTATCTACACAACTACTACAGTTCCATATCCTATCTCACAAAGAATCATTCAGACTATGACTGTGCTGGCAGGATATCAATCATTACAAGCCTTAGACAGATATTATGTAATAGCATATTTACATACAAAAAGAGAAAAAAGAAAAAAAAAGGCAGAAAATGCCCAGGAAATTAAAGCCTGGATAGGTTTTTTAGATGTCAATCCTACCTTGCTGAAGGACAGCATGACCCAATTTATTAGTAGGATGTTATTTATAAGAAATTTGAGTTAAGCTTACTCTACTGCTGCTTACCCCACTTTGTACAGGAGTTTTAGGTATCTTCAAGAAGTGGGTGATAATGCTATAATTGGTTTAATAACTGCCACTCAACATGGATACTGTAGATGATGTGTCATCTGTTTTTATAAAAGCTAGATAACATCTTCTGTTTCTCATGTTCAATTTGCATTTTACAACAGCAGTTCTAGAACAAGTGAACAAAAGACATGAACGAGGACAGCTGAAAACTAAGAAATTCCAGAAGATTCAAGGATGTCAGGTCGTTACAAAGTTGGTACCTTTAGATTACTTCAAAAACCCAAGGAACAGAAAACAGTCCGTACATAGCCTTTTAGGCTTTCAGATCCAGCTAACTGTGCACTGTTTGTCTGAGGGCCTGAAAGGGATACACAATCCACCTGCTTTGCACCACAGCTCAGCCACTCAGGAGTAGGATAGTAATGTTTATGTACAGCTTCATGCTATGTGAAAAGGTGTTTACTATAAATAATTCAGCTGGTGGCCAGCTAGTTTTGTCATATTACAAACCGGATGCTTAATAGAAGCAATCTAAAGCAACTAAACATAAACTGTACCACAAAATGGCTCTGAGAAGCCTGTGGCCCTCAGAGGTGTGGCCTGCTTTAAGAAACCCTTGAGGAAGCTGTCTCGTATAATGAGTTTACCTGTCTTGTGCTAGAATTATTACAAGGTTTTGTCCCAGAAGCATTCTCAGCTAGTCTCGCTAGACCCTCAGTCCTACCTGTTGGATAAGACAGTAAGAAACTTACAATTCCAGTAAAGATTATTTAAAAATGGCCTTTGTTTGGTGGCCCAGATTGAGCAGATCTGACTGTCTCCAGTTTGGTCTCTGAGCCACCCTCAGATCCCAACAGCACATCAGTGTCAGCACATATCATCAGCTCCAAAATGAAGTGTTTTTACCTCCTCCTGGTACTACAGGATGAGAACAGAAGTAACTACAGTCCAAGCACTTTGATAAACTCCCAATTTTACCATTTGTTATGATGAGGGTCAAACTGTTACTGAAGGTCTCATTTTTCCATGCCATCTTGTTTTAAATATAACCTTGATGCTTTTAAAAACTTGTATTATTGCTGAGGTTTAGAAATCCTTTAACAAGAATAACCTTTTTTATTTCAATAATTTTTCGGTATTGTATCCTTCTGGGACCTAATGTTTTTATATGGTAAGCACACACCTTCTGACATTTTGTTATAAATGTATTAAAAAAATAAAAAATTAAATATTTTCATTGGTTTCTTTGCCTGTAAGAAAACCACAATCTCGGACCTGATAAAAACAAGGTATTTTGAACAACAGGGAGAGGGTTTTTTGTCCTTTATTGGTGCTGAAAGGAGTAACTGGTTGATGCAAACAAGATAATAAAATTTCAAGGCTCAAATGTTTCTTTGCAGTCCCCTTCTTCTGGTATTGTGGTGTAGAGTCTGGTGACTCTAAGATGCAGTGGCATTATTATACATTTGCCTACTTTCTCATGGGGGGGGATCGAGTATGGTCTCACTGTGCTATGCCTGTTCTAGAGAAGCTGCAGAAAAGAATAGGTAAAAGACGCAAGTGCTTTCAACTTGGCAGCCACCCTGGCTTCTACTGCTCAGCTATCCCCAGCAGACACCTCTCTCTGTTTTCAAGGTGTGCAGCATTCAAACAGGCATGCACAGCACCTGCCACAGGCTGTAAAACTGAACCCTACACCTCACAAGTTCATGCTTTAAGTAAGAGGACATCCATTCTACATTGCGTTCCTCTCGCGTTTCATGGAACACTTCATGAGAACAGCTTATTATGCAGCTGTACATCTCCACATCTCAACAGTTATCTAGTCCCTGAACTAGCTGAAGCATATATTGAAATCTATACACTTTACAAAGTTAATTAAAAACATAAACAAGCTGTGTACATGTTCTTAAGAAATCTAGTGATTTCACAGAACAGTGTCACGGGAAAAGAATCCTTTTTAGTGATTCCGTCTTTTTGAACAGTCCCCAAAGTCTTTCATAAAGCTGGCAGGGAATCCCACCCCAAAGAGATTGTTCTCTCCACATGCAGAAAGGAGGAAATAAGTGGAATGTAAGTGATTAAGGAAGGAGACAGTGCACACCCATCTTGTCACTAGCTCAGGAAGGAACCACTCCATCTTGCGAGACAGGATGTTACAGAGGGATCTCTGCAACTTTCTCTATTGCTGTGCGGTTGAGTGTCTGCAGCCGATGCCACCACTGCATTACAATTTTGCAGCAGCAGATTCCTAGTGTGTGGCTCTCCTTCAACACCAAATCCATTTTTCCATCGTACGAGTCTGCATTATTACGTCAGCGCCTGCTGAGTGGATTCCCCTGTGCCAAGTGCTACAGAATCACGAGGCTTACAGAACACAATCATATCTGAGAGTTTGCACCTTCCAATCGTTTCAGTAAGAAGAACAAGTACAGAAAGGCATAGGTCCTTCTCCCTGCTCCTCCTGCCCCGTGAGTTTGTGTAGTTTATTATGGACCGCCGCCTGTTGGTCAGCCCTATAACTGCAACGCCATCTGCCTCTGGCTATCGTACAGATTATTTTGGCAGAGCACCCATTAAAATACAAACCTCCCCATCCCACTGAAATTTCTGCTCCGAGTGCTGCTGAAACCATTATTTTCCTAGCCCTTTTCTTTGATGATTTAATACTTTGATGTACTAATCCTCCTTCCCATCACAAATAATTCAAGTTGCTCATCTACATTTTCATGGCCTTTCAAAACACACGCTCCTACCCTCTCCTGTTGTTTATGACTAACCGAGATCTACCACCTCCTATGTTTGTAAGCCCTCCAAGTTTCCTTCCATACTTTCCCTGACATTTAAGGAAGGTTCCAGGCAGCCATTAGAGAAATCAGTGAACTGGGCTTGCAGGGATGACTGGCAGGAAAACAGCAATTCTGATTCTCATCTTCTACATAATATCAGATATAGTAACTGTTCCTTACAACCATGAGATGTGGACAAGGAGAAATACGCATTAATTACAGCTAAAATTAGAAGGAAGAGGGCAGAGGAAAAAGTATGTGAGGGCAGTTAGACTTTGGATCATGGAATCACCATCAACATTTAATCTGAGCCTTACATTCATTCCCCTTTTTTCCCTCACCAACCCTTTACATGTCTGGGGAATGCATCATACTATTGCAAATAGTTTGAGCTCCTGAAGTTGTACTCAGCCCTACACATCTCAGTGTCTATGCCAATACTATTGCCTCTCACAATGACGCTTTTCCCATCTTTGGACTCAACTGCCTTCCCCTGTTCATTACATCCTGCTCTCTCTTTCTGTCTCGCTCACAGACCCTTTGGGTCAGAAGACCATGTCACTGCCCATTCACACAGCACCCAGCATTACCTTGTCAAGGAAAACGGTTGCTGGTCACCAAGAAACATCAAAACATTAAAGAATAATCAAAAGAGGGGATTAACTGTAGTAGAAGTGTTTCAGCCTCCCTGTGTGCTTTAACTGATGGTATTCATTGAAAATGATTCCATACACAGACATTTCCCTCTACCTTCCTTCCTATTAACATACTAGCTTTTAGTTTCCTGGTTGTAAATATTCAATTGTACATTGCATAATTCTTAGAGAACAACACCTGCTTACTCTGTTTCTCTGGCAATGTTCATAAACAAGCTGGCACGTCACCTTCCCTCAATTCCCACACGAGAACGTCAGTCACCAACACACGCCTGCTGTTTTTCCTCCACTGCCAAGGTCTTTCCCTTCTGTAAGCAAACCTTTGATGTCTGCAAAGCCAAACCTGGCAGAACAACTCCAACTGCTTGAAGCGCTATGCCATCCTTAGTAGGCCATGTGTGTCAGAATACACTTTATCCTTACAAACACTGCAATAAAAGCATACAGCTTCACAGATTAAGTAGTTGCCACTGTTATACTGTATTTTTAAGAGCATCTCTATCTTAGTCATTTTTTTTTTTTAAATACTTTCAGCCTCTCCAACTTCATACAAATCAAAAAGGTTAAAATAAAGTTAACTTCACTTGCTTTATTGTTACAGATATATTAGTTGAGTAACACTGGCAGAGATTCAGTAGCTTTGAACAGATCTCAGTCTCACATTGGGCATAATGTCACGTTACACAAAACTAAAATCTGATTTCTTTTACTATATTTAGGAGACAAGACACCTGCTGCAGTTCCTGATTCTAATACTTTACATACAATTATACATGGCTGTGCTATTATTGGATCTCAAGAACAAAAATAACACAAAAAAGTCATCATTTACGAAGGTCTGATCCCTACTGTTCAAATTCTTATTTTTAAAAATGTGTTTTTAAAGTAATCTGCTAACACATCCAATATTGAAGTTGCACACCCAACATAAAGATGTGGAAGTACATAGTTAGGCCAGTATTTAAAATAAAATCATTGCTGTCCATCCCCTATCCCAGGCAGATATATATATATACACACACACACACACACACCTATTAAACTGAAGGAATCTAATTCACCCACAAAACCCAAACAGGAATGCCAACAGAAACCCAGCTAGCTCAAACCAAACCCAGAAGAATTCAAAACCCTCCAACTTCTATTGCAATGATTTTATTATTGCACTTCACAATTGTCTGATAAAAGCTCTGCGTGACCATCACTTAGAGTACATCAGATTTTTTGCAAAGCTCTGATGAAGCTCCTCAAGCCATGGCAATGTGTGTCAAAAGCAGCCAAAAGCCTTTTAAGTCCCACTCCTATTTGCAAATGTTTGCAATGTTCCAAATCACAGCAACACTGCCATGAGTGGACTGAAAATTGATCTCTGACCACTTTTCACCCACCTAAAATGGAATTTGCCTCACAGATACACACATGAAACACTGTGTTAGCCAGTAATTGATATAAAGTCTTCTGCCTTAATGATATAAAATGCAGGACAATTACTAAGGCACTGCGGTGTTATGCCAGAGAAACAGAGCTGTTTGGAGAACGGACAGTAACATCTTAATGAAGGGCAGGGGAAGGGGGGCCCTGCCCATTTACCTGTGAGCTGTGATTCTCACAGAGGCCTGGCAGAACAACTCACACGATGGAGGTCGCGATAAAGCTAAGAGCTGCCTTATTCCACAATAATACTGTTGCAATTTTAAGATTTAGGCAAATGCAGTAAAAACAAATGCAGGGATTTTCAGCACTGCACAATAGAGGAGGCAGCTCTGGCACCTTTGTGGGCAGTCTCCAAAGAACCCTGCTTCTTTCCAGTGCCGCGATGTGGAAGTTTGTGGCCTGAAGTCACCCAAAGGCAGGATATTCTGAATGGATCCCACTGCACTGAGGGGGAAGAGATGGCCATGCGGAAGGGGAAGGTAGTGTCTTTCCACAACAAATGTAATAAGGTACCCTTGTTCTCATCAAAGAGGTTCTAAATTAGCAGAAGACTTAGGTTGAACACTGGCCCTGCTGCAGTTTGGGTAGGATCCACACTCCTCCTTCTAATCTGACTAGGTGTAACACATAACATTCTTTGTCTTTGCATGCAACAGGTTCTTAAGTACCTTTCACGTGCCGATCCCAAGTTTTGAATACCCAGCAAAATCCAGCTAGATCTTCTTCTACAATTAAAAATTTATCCTGAAGTCTATAGCAACGTTGTCAGTTACTGCAAAGCCAACATTTACTGTTATGTTTGGCTCAGTAAGGACCTGCAGGCTGTCAAGAAACAACAGGCAGTTGCAAGTCCTGCAAGATGGCAACTGAAAAAAAGTTCCTAGGCCTAGTACGGTGCCAAGCACTATGCTAAATATATTTCTAATGAAAGGTGTATCACACAAGACAAACTGATTCTCAGTATGCAGCCTAGTCCATTATCTCACCCCCAAATTAAGGGGCTGTTATGAAACAGGTATTTAAACTCTATTTTCTGTTTCTCCTTAGTTACATATAATTTCCCTTTTCCACGTTTGCTGAGAAAGCTATTTATAGCTGCCGCAAACTTAGACTTTTAACAAACTGTGTCTTTTATCTCAAAATAAGCACATAAGAAGGACTTCATGCTGTAGCTACTTCATTAATTATGAGATTGGTGTTCTTGGAACTCTGTGGCACACACATACTATTGGTGCTCACACTGATGAGATCCCTCTTACCCACAGCTGACCTTGTGTGTGCTTCCACCTCAAGGCAGAACCCTCAGGTTACCATTCTGCAGCTGTGTGTTCCAGGGTTAGAGCAAATTAGAAGCTGTAAACATAGCATTTATCATACACCAACAGAAACAAATGCTGAGTCTGGTGAAATGCTGGGCAATGGCCCCCTGTCCAGTACAAAAAGCCCTTGTGCATGACTGGATGCCCAGAGGCTGACAATTAGAAGGTTTCTGACCACAAGACCAGTGAAGTTCAAAAGCAGCTTCCAAATGACCACAGTGGAATGCAAAAAAAAAAAAAAAAAAAAAGTTTTTAAAAAAAGAGTAACTACTTGCTTTTAAAACAAGAGGGTGGTGTATCTGTAAAGCGAAGAAAGATTATATGTGTGAGGCTTACCCCAGGCAGGGACCAGATGGAGCAAATCAGAAGGTCCCACTCAGTCCTGTGTTTGGTTTGAGGACAGGAGAAAATTACCGAATTTCTTTTGCTTCTGGGTAGTCGTTATTTACAAGTGCATGCATAATTATCTATTTGGGACCTTGCTTTTTCCCCCAAAAATAAAAAATAAATCATGTTTTAAACATAGGCAGAACTGCCTTTTGCTACCAGAAACTCTTCAGCTATGAATAACTCCCGGTCAAGGTGCTGGGTAAGATCGTACTTCCAGCTCCTCTCCAGCATGGGGGATGCAGAAAGCAAGGGAGTGGGAGGGGGGGACACTGGCTTGGCAGGTATACTACAGAGACACAGAAACATCGCAAAAGGAAACAAAAAAAGTTAAGAACATGAAAAAATATTAAATGGCCCTTAGTTATTTTGATGACATTCCACAGAATATACAGTTCTGGATAGTTCTGAGAAGCAAGGTTACACCAAACTTGCCTTTAGTTTTATGTAAGTTTTTATATTAAACCTTATTTGAAATACAATTCTATGATTAGCTGTTGCCCAGCCAACCTAGGGAATGCAAATACAGACTGTGTCAAAAAGAGACTCATAGCTCTCACATTTCAAGGGAAGGTAAAGAATGGAGCAGTGTATCTTAGTTCTCAGCTAGAGGCTGAGACACAAGCAGAATATTCTTCCCTTCAGCAAAGGGATATAGGCAGCAGCATCCAAGAAAGCAGCAGGAAGCTGGCAGTGGATATAAGGCATTGCATCGATCCCAACAGATGATCTCCTGTGAGAAAATACCTTTATTTATTCAGGCAGACTACACGACTTAGCTGACTGGCACCATGACAAACACAAAAATGGCAGCATTCTAAATGGGACATGTTCTCCCATTGAGTGAGGCTTCAAAGGAGGGAAAAAAAAGAGAGCGAGAAAAAAAGGGCTAAACAGCACTTAGAAGCACCACATCATTTCCTTATCACAAAACTCCTGTTGATAACCTGATGAATTCCACTGTGGAACAAGGAACCTGCTGCCAACCACATCTGTACATTAGCATAGCTACAAGGGATAATTAGAGGAGTTCACTCTCCATAGAACAACCCTGACACTATCCTGTTGTGGGAAGAACTGCTTGGATCATGCAAGGTGCTGGTATCCTTTTGGAAGGAAAATGCTACTTACAACCCCACGCTACTGTTCATTCACATATCCTTTAAACCTCAAAGAAAACCATAGCCCGACAGCACAGGCAGCGCATACAAACACAACAGGGAACTGACCTTGAAGAGAGCCCTCTCTGTGACAAGCACAAAAGAAAACACAGAGAAATTGAATGTATTGTCAATATATACCCATGAAACCTGTGGAATTGAGTGCTCTAGTAAACTAGACAAAGAGACTGTTTTGTACTGAAATATGAAGACACAGTCTTTCCTAGATCTTTTCCTGCCTTATTCCCTTTTTGAAGGCTTATTCGATGCATCTTGCAGGGTGTGTGTCATGGTAACGCAAGTGAGGGTGAAAAAACATATAACATGGAAATTGACCTTACCATTCTTTTAGTCTGCTGTGTAACATAATGGGAACTGCTAGTTTTTGCTGAGCACTAGTCATGTATTATGCAAAAAGAGAAGGGAGAATAGGTAATAGAAGAGATACAACTTCCCTGCCAAGTTTCCTGCAAAGCAGAACATGTAAGAAGTGCTGATCTGTAAACAGAAATACAGTTAAAATCACCCTTGATCTACCATGGAAACAAACAGATGTCACTGTGCTTTCCAAAGACCTTTTTCTACATATCTCCTGTGTCCTGTGAAGATAAAATTGAGTCAATTAAATAAACTAACAGAATGGAGAAACTTTTAATAACCTAAAAATATGAACACCAGGACACATGCAGTTAAACCTAGAAAAAAAATGAGCTTCTGATGTCCTCTTGAGAAAATGGCTGCAAAGACACATCCTAACTTAATACATTAGCAGATTTTTCAGCACAAGACCATAAAACATTAACATGCCTCCACAAGACCTTCATCCTTCCGCACGCTATGTCTAGAGTCTCAGGAACAGTGCTCCCTAACACCACAGAGGCTGAACAAGATACACTTTGTTGTCATCTTACCACATTTTCCACATGCCTTGTCAGTACCTTCAGATAAAGTTTTTTGGTTCTTTTTCTTAGCCTGGCACAGTTCCAGAAGCATAAACATTACATGGCCTTTTTGTAGGGAGAAACACCTTTTTCTTAAGAGGAGCTCCCCTAATTCTGGGAGACTTTTGGCTTGCTTTTGCGTTAGCCTCCTGAAACCTCTGCATCGCTCTCAGGATGGACAGATTGGTCTTCATGGCACAAGGGAGGTGGGAGGAATGATAGAGTTTTGCCATTGGTTTTGGCGAGGCCAAGGCTCAAGGACAAGTGAGCCACCACGTGAACTCTGCAAACTGAATGAAATTGACAGATTGAGAGTCCAAAGACCATTCTAATCACTAGGATGGGAGCACACTACCTGAAACACCATCACAGAGACAGGTAGGTAGCTGAGGTTAATCTGTATCTCAGCTACCTCACTTAACACAGGTGCTATGATAAAGATGCATTTTTTTTTTAACGGCAAGCAATCTTCTGTTTTAAAAGAACCAGGGATGACTAGCTTTTAACATAGCAAACCATCACCTGAGCATTCAGCCTTGCTTGTATAAACTACAACAAAATTAAGACTAAAGTTAATCCAAAACTGAAATCTGTGACCAATGCTTTCCTTTGATGCTTCCCACCCTCCTGCCTCTTTCACCTATAGTAAGGAAAGGTATGATGTAAATGCAAGCAATAACACAGAATGGATCCTTAAACGGGGGCAGACACAGAAAATAAACAAAAAAACTACTGCCTTCTGCTTTTTGTCAGTCAGCATGGCTTGAGAAATTGCTGTTTAGAGCTATTTTGTTACTCGTAAAGAAAAATGAAAGTTCCTCAGCAAACTGGACATAAAAGCAATTAAGTCTAGTGATAAAGAAATTAAGCCTTTAGCTTTGTATCTCTACAGAGAGAGAGTTCAAAGTATTTTTTCCTCTTCAAAAGCTTTCCACTAAAAGGCCATAGGACAGAGGCTTCACTCATAGGAAACAAGCGACAAGAAGTATCATGGAGAACTCTTGTACATCAACTAAGGAGACAGAGACCCTAATTGCTACTGCTGTTTTAGAACACCGGAGGCATAAACATGCAATACCAAAGCCACCGTCTTGTCATTACCTTACTTGGTACAAAGTCCCAGCAAGCCAGGACACACATGTGGCAAGAGAGCAACCAAAATTATATGGTAGGAGTATTTTTGTCGCACCAGTTTATTACCCATATGTGTGCTTGGCTTTCTGAATCTGAAAGTCTCACAGATGGCACTCGACACGTGAAGCTTCATTTTGGAAGCTCCACTGTTCTCCTAACGCAAAGAAAGCAGGCTTCCGACCTCTCGCCCCATCACAGCCGCCCCCTCGGTGGTTTTACACCTCAGGGCCAGACCTGTCCCCGTCCCTCCTCCTTCCCTCCCTGCCCCGTCAGCACAAACGCCTCCCCGGCCCGGCTTACGGCTGCCTTTCCCAGCCGCCGTCCCTCGCCGCCTCGTCCGCCACGGCGGGGAGAGTCGGGGGGGGTGCGAGGAGAAAATGGCCGCCCCCTGCCCTCAGGCGGCAGGAGGCCAAAATGGCGGCCGGCTTGAGGAGGGGGCTCGACCAATCAGGAGCGGGGCTGGGCCCGGGCAGGTGCCGGGGCTGAGGGGAGCGGGAGCGCGGCTGAGGCGGCTCCAATGCAACGCCCCCCGACCCCAAACCGACGGCCCTGGGGGGTCAGCACATTGAGATTCTGGTGGGATCCCCGGCTAAACTTGCTCCTGGCTGCCTCTCCCATTCCCTTCCCCAGCTAGAGGCTCCGGGAGAGTCGCTTCGTTGCTAATTAGTTCCGGATGCTTTCACAGCCCTTTCTGACTGGAGACAGGGCTGATTATCAATCCTTCAGTGTCTGCAAAGTGGGTATGAGATTATGTATGTAGGCCTACAGCACAGTCACTTCAATGTTTCCTAGAAATATTACAGTTGAGGAGAAATATGACACGTTCAAGTGCTGTAATGAATGCTGTTTGTCTCTCTCCCAGTGCCATTCATCGTAGCAGCTTGATTTATTTGCTGATTCTCAGGGTTGTGAATAATTGGTTTCTTAGATACTCTTTAACATGAAGCAAGCAGTTGCTTTATTGTACTACAGATATAGCAGGATCCATCAGCCTTGAGAAGCAGGAGCCCAATAAATTGCAGTGCCCATTATTTCTTCCACTGCACAAGTGCCACTCTCCACCTCGGAGAGTCATGTACAAGGCCAGAAAAAGCAGAGGTTGCAGAAAATGAGAGGAACAAGAGACAACATCCACAGCAAACACACTGCTGCTGCAATACATTAGGCAGTTGCGCTTGAGTAAAACCCTGAGGAAGGAGAAAAGGCTGCTTTTCCAATCTCCAGGGTGCATGTCAGAGCTAACATACCCCAGGACCCACACAACTGCGAAGAATACCTTCCGGTGCAGGGCTTTCCCTTCACATACATGAAGATAATCAGCTCTCATTCTTTCATTAGTGCCCTTGTCCACAGAAGAGGCATCCTTAGGGCTCTCAAATCCTAGATAAGAATCCTGCTGGGGAAAGAAAAAAAAAAAACAAAAAACAACTGGGTCAGCTTTGTGACAGCCATTCAAAATGAAAACAAAGCCCTATGGCCTTATATGTATATACACTTTTTTTTTTTTTTAACCATGGTTTTAATTACTGAAGTATCCAAGGATTTGCTTCCTCTGAGCCTTTATCTGCTGTATCTCGGTCAAACCTCATAAGGCTGCACTTGAAATCACACTGCACTAAGAAAGCATGATTAAAGCAGAGCAAGGGAGTCAAGGGATTAGTTTACTCTGCATGGCCTTGAGCAAGTCATTTTTAGCTCTTAAGGCCCTAATCTTACGATCTCAGGGCAGATGAAACACTTTAACGCCTACACAAAGCACTCTTCCTTTTTCCGCAACTGAAAAATACGGATAATTATACATACCTCTCTCTGAGAAGAAATGTCTTAATCATTAATCCACATTAAATGACTGGAAACATTGAGTTTGAGAACAAGTACCAAACCAAATTAACAGTTTGCAATGCCCCCAGAGTCAGTAAGGTAAAATGGTGATGCAAGCATCCATTATATTCAGCTCACAATCACCACTAGAAAAAAAAATCTAACATTAAGAAGCTATAAGTTTCTTCCCCTCCTAACAACCAGCTGTAACTACAAATAGAATACAAAAGATGAGTGCCTAAATGAATTAGTCTTGAATTGCATCCTCTATCTTGTTAAATGCAGGAAGCCTACACAGAGCAGTTTCAAAGGGACTAATGAAGGAGAAAAGCGAGCTCCTTGATTCCAGTCCTTGAACTGTCCAGCCTTTAGACCAAAGGTACCCTTTTTGTAAACACAGGAACAAAACTTGCAGCTGCCATGACTTAAAACACCCTTTAAATAAAATGCAAGACTGGTCCTTCATCAGGACTAAGACAATCTCACTTTGATAAAGTACTATTCACTTGGTGTCTCACTTAACATGAGACATTTCACCTGTCTTTTTATTGTAGTCTTACTAACAGTTATCACTGGTTTTGTACTAGTTTTCTATTTCAGTACATGTGTGTGTATGAATCCCATAACATCACAAGCATTTTATTTGTACAGAAAATGAGACAGCTGCATTGAAAATCTGTGCACTTTTCCTTGTAGGAAGTATGTATGAACTGAAAATACATTTAAAAAATAAAAGTGGGTTCTCAGCACCCTCTTGTGGATTACTGGTGTGATAACCACACAGTAACCACCCCAGTAATAGTAAAACTTTCATCACAATTGAATGCTACAGAAAAGTTATTTTTGCAGCAGAACCACAATAGGGAATTTAAATGTGAACAGCAAAACTTTTTGATTGATGATCATTCTTAGTACCTGAATAAAACCTATGTCTTTAGTGCAAGCATCTCTTCTTGTGCCACACACACAAAAAAAATCATCCAGTTACACAATGGCTCTCATGTAATGTACAAGCTATAATACTATTAGTTCAGTGGTGGCAGGGGGATCATGTTTCTCTTAAAACATGCATCTATGCCTGCAGGCCTAGTCAGGATCAAACCTGTTGTCATTTAGGGAAAAAAAAAATGCCTCTGGTGGCAGCACAGAGTAAATTTCCTTCCAAGAGTAAATAGGATATTCTGCTTATTAAGATGCCAACAGCCAGAAGCTCTTCAACTCAGCACATCATGGCAATGCTTCTGTCAGGTCTGGGAACAAATAGAAGACTGAATGTTGCTGCTGGGTAGATGTGTTTTTCTGATAAAATGCCTTTTTTTCCTTCCTGTGTGCCTGCAGTAAAATGTCTTGTGGAAGATGACAGAGATGGAAGTATTTTGTTTTGTTTTGCTTTAAAAGCACATTTATGTAAGGAATGGCCAGTATCCCCTATAAGAAGCTGTTTCCCACACAATTTGCATATCACACTAGATTTTGAATTTTACCCTGAAGAATTTACAAAAGCCAAGGAATACTGATATATATGCTAAATCCTCCTAATTACAGGTGAACAAAGCTTCCCCTCATTCACCCAGATTCTTATCAACACAATCATCTTTTGTATGTACCAGAATTTGATGAATGATGTGACCTTTGTGAAAATGTTCCAACTGTACAGGTGGTAAGGGTTTGCTTCAACGTAACAGCTTCCAGCATGTTCTAATCAAATCCCCAAAGCAGTTTCAGTGCCTGTCTGAATGCATAACTGTAACCAGAAACCATTCACAATGTTGATAGCCCTCACAGAGGATTAAAACATGCACAAGGTTTCCCAAGCACATCTATCGGATTCTTTTTCCCCTCTAAGGAACCCACAGGTGTTAAAATATGCACAGTGCTCCAGCTTTCCAGCGCTCTCCCCTCCCCCTCCCACTTTGGACAGCAGCAGTGTAATTACTGCTCCAGGCATTTTGAAACTTAAGATGTTTTTCATCACATGAAGATAATGTGATTCATATTAATTGCCACAGTTCAGTTCTGGAAGCAAAATTCTGCCGATATGCCACTACACAGTCATTATGGCTTTTGCTTTCACTACACCAACCTATGAGTCTCAATAATGTCAAGTCTGTCATTATCAAGATGGTTTAAGAATACCTCTAGGTCACCATGCCTAATACCTACTGCAGTGACCACACATCTCCCACATATAATACTGATAACAAACTATGAATTCCCCTCAACACAGATTTCTTCCATTTTGCATGTCAGCAAATTTATGATTTTTTTTTTTCCTTAAGTAGTATGATTCAGGCAGATAGGTATGCAGTTATCTCAAGAAGGTTAACATTAGGCATTAAAATACTGTAACCTCAGTTGTGGCTTTTTTTAATTTTTTTTGAACACATAAATTCTAATATATTGCTGTACTTTAATTCTGTGTTCCCTTCAGAATACTGTAAGCTTCCATTAGAACCTGCATCATTTGAGAAATAAGTGCAAAGCACCTTCAGAAGCTTTTGTACTGCAGAACAGCAGTTCAAGCTTTCTGTGTCAGGCCACAGGAGGCAGTATCTAGCTGTTTTCTGCTGCATTCTCCCCTGAGAGATTCAAAGCTACACAATACGTTCAGATTTGCACAACTGTCTTTTATTGATGTTATATATAAATATGACATTAATACAAAAATGCAGTATTTTTGAAAATGTGGTAATAACTACTGGGTCTAAGATGTCTGTCAGGAAAATAGTTCTGAAAAATTTAGCTATATTTTAGATGGCTTCCAGGTCTATAAACATGATCACACTCTTAGGAATTAAAATTCCTACTCACCAGAATTACATTTCTTGGTGACAAGGCAAAGCAGAGTAGGCTCCTGCTCCCTCACAGCTTCTTTCCACCATTTCTATCACTTGATAGAAGTTGCTGCTCAGAGGATACGGGAGTAGCTCTGGCAAGCAGTCATCCCTGCAGCTGGCTGACATAATTTAGGACAGAGAGTACATTGATTTTCTATTTCACTTAATAGATCACACATACAAAACAGATACAGCAATTGATTGTCCATCTAAATCAAAATTAATTGCACTCATGTGGTCACACACTGCAACCGCTGCCAATGTGACTTAGAATGCAACTAAGAAAACCTCAGCTGTGGACAACATCTATTGCAGAACAATGTACAACTTACCTGAACTTGCAGATATACTAATTCCCTCAGTGGTCTGAATGATAAGCCAAAACTTTGATCATGCATTATATATATCCTACAAACATGCAAGTTCTGAGACTGTGGCTCTTTTTCTTTTGTTTCTGGTCAGACAATTATCAGTTTGTCATTTCCCATTAGCCTGAATATGTACATATTCTAATTTCCAGGTATATCTTTCCAGACTTGGGCCACTGTCTCTTCAGAAATGCAGCATAGCAGACTCCAGCAGAATGTCAGTCCAATGTACTTTAATTTACCAATCATTTCAATCTAATACTAACCACAATGTACATTGCTTTCCCTTAGTATGTGCACTAACACATATACTGCTACATATACGTAGCTTGACTTGTGATTTCTTTTTGTGCATTCTCAGAATTAGTTCCAATTTTACAGCAGCAAAAGCAAGCCTAAAAATAGGCGAGTTTAATTTCTATCTAATTTCAGTGTAAGGTTTAGTGTCTTCATCCACCCATATGCCATGTAATAGCCAGTACATCAACTGCTTTCTGTCCCCATAACATTATTCAAAACCCCCAAATACCACATAGTTTCACAATGAAACAGACAGCAATAAGTAGGCGTACAGATATAATGTAAATCCTGTTGGGAATATAGGAATACAGGTCCTTAAAATATTTCTCTCTACCTCCCTGGCTATACATTTTGGAAACAAGAAAGTTTTTAAAATATTTTTCAGAATGGTTTGTTTGCTTTCTGAGCACAATAAAAACAAACAAGCAAACTCTGCCATACAAAGAATACTGTACCAGTTTATTATAATTTATAAGTAAAGGAAAGCATTTTATAATAGTTTAAAATCCATTGCAATATCTCCTGTCTTTGTGTCAAAATTTATAGCATACGTGACAGCACTAGGAAGGTCTGCCAGAGTTTCTGATTCAATAACTGAACTGAAGAAATAGACAGCTTGCTTGCAGTGGGGATTCCATTCACAGTTTCCCTACAGAAAAGAGTTAAAAGTTAAAGTAGTCACAACTCTAGGATATTCTTGCTAGACTATTATTGGATATTATTATTATAATGCAATAAGAGCACAAGAGTTCTAGTTCTCAGTTCAATATAGAAAGATCAGATAAAGTTATTACTGTCATTGCCAACCATTCATTACAGGAATGCATAACTTGAAATCTAAAATGCTACACTGTGCACTATGTAGAGAAGACACTTGGTCAAAGAATATTTACACAGAGTACCAAAAATACTCTTTCCCCTCCAGTTTTTTGCTTTTGTTAGACTGAGAAAGGGAAGTTGCATAAAAGGAATTGTTTGTAACTTGTATAAATGCTACTTTGAACTAGCATCCTGAGTTCTGCATGTAGTTCCAAACTAAAGCTCAGACTCTCTTATTTTAAGGTTCATCTCCCGCTCCCCCCAAAAGTATAAATAGATAGCTCTATTAGTTCTGTCTACATAATATTCAAATAGTGTAACAAAGAGCACTATATAAACCAAGCATAGCCAGCAGAGACCCATTTTTCAGCACTGTAATCCTACAGACTTTGAGAGATAATAAAATTAGACTGAAGAACTACCTTTTCATTTGAAATCTGCATCAGTCCTGTACTAACTGAGATATCAGCAGTAAGATTATATTCCATCCACAAAACTGCTCCATGGCTTTTTCCCTTCCTGAAAAGAGGTAGAGGGTCAAAACACATCATCATAACATTATCTTTATATAATACTACATCCTAAACTCTGAACCTATTCCTCATGTAGCCTGGGTGAGAGGTGTAAAAGCATGAATAACTTGTTTCTTTGAATAAAAGTAGAAGAGCAGAATAAATAAAATAGATAAATAGGAACATTTGTTAAATAGCTAGCAACTTTTTAAATACTTGCAAATATGAAATCTAAAAAATAAAATGAAGAGGAACCTAAGTCATAATTAATCTGTTAAGAAACACAGTCATTTAACAAGCAGTTAAGATTACACTGCATATATTATACAGTGCATCTGGGGAATACATCCTTCAGAGACCCCAGTTTATATTGTTTCTGCATTTTGGGGAAAACCACACATCCCATCTCACTTCAAGTCTCTGCTCCACAAGGGGCAGAGGTCATGCTAGCATGTTGCCTCTTAAATACAACCACTGCAAAGGCACAGAGACCCTATATGCAGATGGTTCTGGATTTTGTGAAACCATTCATTCAGATCACAAAGAGAAACATACAACTCCAATAATGTTTAAGTTGTGTAAACTAGATAGACAAAAGTACATTCTTCCTGTTTTTTAATTCTTAACTGCATTTCATTCTTGAATAGAAATAACTAGAAACTGTAGTTAGATTATAGTTAAAAGTACCTCAGATGATGTGAAAAAACATCAAGATTGTTAGAATTATAGTTAAAGGGAAAGATAATAGACACTTCAAAGCTGTTAAACAGAGTGATGTGGAAAGACTAGTAGAAGCTTTGTCTGCAAGAACTCAGCAACAAGAAACAAATTCTGTTATTAAAAACTTCCAGACAATAGTTTGTTTTCTATAAACTATAACATGTTTATGTTTTAAATCATGGTAAAAGCTGACAAAATGTTATTTATGAAAGAAGGGTATATTAGCTGAGAAATTCCCCCTACTGTTATAGCCCATTGTGAGTAAGCACAGGAAATTCATGTCAGAGTGAATTCCACAACTTTAGGCTACATTTTTAAAAATTGTGAAGTACAATCCCGCTAGCTAACCATAACAAACACACAGTTTAAAGATGAGGTTGAAAAAAAAAAAAAAGAATTATGATGAGAACATTTATTGCAATGAGAAAACTCACCGTAAAAGATTTACAGAACCCTCTGTGCTGAGACAGTTTTGTGGTACAGTCTCTCTGAAGTCAAATATCAAAACTTCCATGGGGTCAGAGAGTGACTTGCAAGGATATTCCCACAGAGGGTGAGGTTCTGCTTCCTTGGATTCCCTAAAATCCAGAGAACTCTGAAGAAAAAAAGTAAAAAACTATCTGAAAACAACTCAAACACAAATAGCCCTTGTTTTCAAGTTAACTTTGTATCCCAACCCAGAATATTTAAGCAATAAAGTTCCAAGAGGACAGAACTGTACTTCTTAGGCACAAGGGAAAAAATATACTGCATGAATGAATGAATTGCTAGGACTACAGTCCTCAGTAGTCAGCCAAAAATGTGCACTTTCAAGACACAATGCATTTAAGCTTCTCTTCTCCCTTGAGATGAACTCTACTCTAGAACCACCTGTACTCCTCCACAATGACTAGAAAGGCAATCTAAATGGCTACCTCAAATATGGAGATAAAAATCTCACCCATCATATCAGTTTCTTGGAAGCCAAAGAGCCTTTTTCTCTCAAAAGTACCTGCAAGGGCAAGTAAGTGCTGCAGGATTCATTTATAAACAAATCCCACCTGATTTTATTTCAAGCACAGAATAGAGAACAGGATTTTTCTTCTTGGATAATGGAAGCATTTCCAAAGCAGGGCAAGTGGTCTGAAAACTGAACAGCTTGACAAATGACAAGACATGCATAATCCCAAAACGCCTTTTGCAAGAAGAGAGCCACAATATTTACGAGAAACTGAAACAATGGTGTTCTAACATACACAGTTTTAAACAATGACTAGATACATTTTTTCTTAAGCCAAGGTTAGTTTTGTTCTCTTTTACTAAGACTTGTGCTGAAATTATTTTCAGTCTTCTTACTTTAATCATATCATCCATAGTCCTGACATCAAAACCTTCACAGATGCCACAAGGACTCCGTATTCTCCATAAGTCCTAAAAAGGAAAATAGGATATTCTTTGGCTCTTTTAATGGAAATAGCTTTAGCTGTGAACTCAACTGTTAGTAAACTGCACACACCTACTTAAAAAACATTGATTGATTTGTCCTTAAACCTCTGCTTCCTATTACATGATGATTCAGATTTACATTATTTTCTCAGAATACATTTTATATTCGCTACATTTTCGCAGAAAACTGTGGAACGTATGTAAAAATACGTAGTGTGGGTGATTAGTCCCTCAGGGAAAAAGAACATACATGTTTTCAGATGCACAAGTTAAAGGTGGAAGTGAGGTAACAAGGCTAAAGAGCATTAGAGTAAGGAAACTACTAAGGGAAAGGAGGCTCAGACACAAAACACAAGGTGAATTAGAAGGAAGAAAAGAGAGAGAGAAGAACTGGCATCTTGAAAAGATATACTGAAGATTATGCTTATGTGAATATATGCTAGATTATACTCATTTTTTATTTCATAGATATATTTTAGTTTCAGGCTAGAGTTCCCTCACTTACACTACCAGACAGAATCTTTGCATATTAAGTACTTCTGTAATTTCCTTTGTCATTGTAGGCAAACTCTTAATATTCTTTACTGACCATCTTAGGGTTCTTAATTAAAAAAAGTGTACCTTTGTAAAATTTCCAAAAGATTACTTTTCAAAGCAGTATGACCCTTATTATGCTCAAGTTTAGAACTGTGTGCAGTCTCTAGTGGTTCAAAGAAAATGAACATGCAATTATGAATCCTGCTTACAATGTTAAACTAAAAAAAAAAAACATTTTAAAAACTGTTATTTTACATAACATAACATTTTAGAAATAACCACAATTCTGACATGCTTCAGTGATAACCTAAAGAACTACTTTAAAACATTCAGTCTTTTCAATGAAAATGGCAAAAATTTTCAAGGTAATTTTCTGATAAGGGATTGTTGATATGGCAAAACTCATCTTCAAGATATTAAATATTCTTTTCTCAGGTGGTAAGTGCAAAACATATCAAAGTGAACAGTATGAAGACAAGATAAACTTGGCATTAAAAACTCCTGAAAGAGTACTCAGTTTTAAGTGAACTCATATTAGTATCAAGTGGTTTTAAACAACCTCACCTGAAATTCCACGATCATCATGTGCAAAGAGGCAGACTGAGGCAGAACAGTGACATTGCTGGCAAGATGCTTGGACACAGCTGTCCTAGCATACCAGAAATACAGGTTATGCCACGGCAACAAACTTGTAGTGAAAAACGGCTCTCCAACAAGAACTGAAATCTTGGCAAACAAAGGAAGAGATAAAAAGCATTATCGTGAAGAATAACAGCTCCAACAATAACACAGGCTGTTTATAACTTCAGTAGTTGACAACGTAATGCAGCAAGCAAAGCCACCTAGGTAAAAACTTCTCCATACAGATTTAATTACTGCATACCCTACGTAACAGAAATCTTTTTGTAGTTCTACTCAATGAATTCTAAAATGAAATTTCCTGCAACAAAGTCCAATAAAAAAATGTTGCAGTTTTCAGTTGGAAAGCTTTGGAAGAAGAGTCATAGAACATTGAAAATTTTAATTTAAGGATGCTGGTAATTCCTGATAGACTGTGATCTACTGATTGGTTTCAGGAAGAAAAGCTACAGACTAGCAACACATACACAGTTAAACTGGTTTAACTGCTGTTACAACAGGTGTAGATTATGCAAGAAAGGAAAGTCATACCCTTTCAAAAACAAAGCAAAAAAATGAAAAAGAAAACCAACCCAAAGCCTTTAAATTAAACTTCATTTAGTTTCAGTAGGACAAAGTCTCAATTGTCTGCTCACTACACTTTGTATAAACTGTGGTTCATTGTGGTTATGGTAGCACACAAGGAAAACAAAAGTCATTTTCACTCTCCCCTCCCTGCCAGGCCACTGAAATTCAGTACAACTATCACATACCTTGTTACCTTCCAAATGAGATGATGTCAGTGACTCAGGACGTGCTTCTACTATTTTAATTTTATCTTCAAGATGATTTGCCTTAAAAAACTAAAATAAAAGTAATATTCTGTCTTTATCAAAATCTACATTTGAAATTCAAAACTATATGAAAATAATAATTTAACAAAGAAAAAAATAAACAAGAAAGAAATACCTACAAGAAATTTTTAAAAAATGCCTTCCTTAACACAGCTCTGAGGATGTTATAAGCCTGTTCCTGAAGGATGCACACCATTAGTACCAAAATGTCACACCTAGTGAGCTAAAGTACCTGACCCTCCTATTCTTTCAATTAAGTACAAAAAAAGGCAGATGTCACAACATTTGCCTCACTTTTATTCATCTGTACTCTGAAGCATGTGGGAAGGACAGTCAAGACAAAGAAATATTACTGGAACTATGAATACCCTAAATATTTGGTTTGCGATTGAAATGAGGTTTGCATCCTAAATTGCCTATGTTTTTATAGTCTTTAAGACTATATAGTGCCATCTGAAACAGATGACCAGGGACATCAAGAAACTGCTTCTAATCACTTCTTAGATATTAATTGCCTCTTCTGAATAATCTGCACTTCGCCAGAGGGTCCTCCTGTACTCTACCTGAAGGAGCAGCTGAAAAATCACCTGCAGTCTGGACTCACTGTCTACTTTCTCTTAAAAGCAGTACAGAAAAGAAGCATTCCCGTTCTTGTCTCAGCTGGAAGAAAGAACTGCTAGTTGCCACCTTCCAGATTAGACTGGCACAAACTACGTGATGCTCTTACATTCCACTGAACTTCAGAAACAAACAGCTTCGTTTTTTATCAGCAATGCAATGAAAGCAGCAGAGCAGAAGCTCAGGCAGGTATCTGCAAGGAGAGATCAAGCACTTGCACCTTTAACTCCCTCTGTTCAGGTTGACTTGCCCAGTGACCTATTCAGCTTGTTACAGCTGTGAGATCAGACATCTCACAGATGGCATATATTCCTCCAAGTATTTGCACACAGCTCTGTACAACTTATTAAAAAACATGAACAACACCTCCCCCCTGTATCTTTCTGCCTCCCACTGTTGTGTCAAACTGCATGGTCAAATGCATTCACTTATCTTATTTAACTCCCAAGCAATTATGTAAGGACAATCCAAATCATCAACTTTGGCATTAGAAATGCCAAGAGTTCATTTACCACTTCAAGACAAAATTAAAACTCACTTTTTCCATGACAGAACGGGACACAGCAGAGTTTTCTAATGTAAATACCTGAAGAAAATACGTAACAGTTAGTTAAAAAATTACATAGTAAACAGGGAGGGAAATATTTTGATGCCCTAATGAACTATGCATCCATTCTACAGCCCATTGTCACATGCTTCTTAAACAGTAACAAAAACCACTCAATAGCTACAGGCTAAATAATGTGTTTTCACATCTGCACAAGAAAAAAAAAAAAAACACACACAATAGACCACAGCTATTTATTTTTCATTTTTAAGATGCACATAACATCGTTTGCTCTAGGCATGTATTACCCCTGAATAAATGTGAGGATATTGCTAAAAAGGAAACTCTTACAGCAAAATCCTCAAACCCAGGCTGCAGTCAGCTAGATGTTCAAATTCTCACTCTGACAGCAGTTTGGGGATTTAGGTTCATCCTGATGGGAGCTTTAAGAAGAACTTTTTTCCTTCTGGAAGTATGTGAATAAGGAGTGCCTCACCCTGACTTCAGCTTAGCAGAGAAAGAAAACAGGTCACTTACAACTGACCCCATCACCAGTATGACAAATCAACCCCCATCAGGTTCTTACTGCTCGTAAGCATGGTTTAACACAATCTGATCACGCTAGCTGGAGAGAGCTCTGATGTGCACTGCAGCACACCAGCCTTTTGGAGTTAGCACCTCTATCCTTTATAATATTTGATCTTTTAAAGCTCCTTTACCCACACCGTATTTTACAGTGTCAATTGTAATGGCACCTTTCTGCTGAGAGAAGCTTTTCCAAAGCTAAGTATTTCAGAGGTTATCCAGAGTATATCCATTCATCTGCTCTTTCAAATGCAGAATACATTTTTACTTCAAACTGTGTATCAGACATTAGATATTCCTGGATATCCAATCCAATTGATTTTTCAGATTTTAGTCTGAGGGCCCCGTGCAAGCCCACATCACGTAAGGTGTATATATATATACATATACACATATATATATATGTAAGGGAGCCAGCCAGGCAACTCTCAGTCTTACATCTACACAGATTCAGTATTCTTAAAGCTTCTTATCTTGCTGTTACAGCCATTTCACTTCAGAGTAGACAATAAATGTAATTATAGAATGGTGAACAGAAAAGAAAAAAAAAAAACTGCCAGACATTTTAGTTGGTAGAAAGAGTATTTTCAAAAGCGCTAAGATATAAGAAGGTAAACAGCAATCAACGAGAAATGAAAAACAGCACTTCCATTCAGGGCTATGCACTGGTAAACATCAAAATTGGTTACTGTTATCTCCCTAGACTTCAGCTTGAACAGTGACAAATTTAACCTGCATTTAGCACAATTGGAACCTCCTTCACACTTTGCACTGAAGAGGCTCTGGAAATAAATAATGGGCCAGAGTACAACAGAACCCAAAATACCAAGCTAAAATGAAAAGATCAGGGGAAAAAAAATAAATAGGAGGAAGTTAATATACCTGCTTTGCTCCAAGATAGTGAGCCAGCACAGGCAGCAGACTGCCATCACTGATGCAAAGGCAAACACTATCTGTTCTCAGAACCTACAGGAAAATAAATTGCCATTGTTATTCCTATTCCAGATGAAAGAGCTCAAGTTCTAGACATTTTGAAAGCATTTTTCCGTACTTTACACAGTTCCATAGCAAATAAGGACTGAGAGATACAATGATTAATACAACCACTTCAACCCGAACAGATTACTCTAAGGAATGTTCACATAAACCCTTGCTTTAGGTCTGAAAAAGTCTGCACAAACACATATTGGGTGTTTAGAAGAATATATGTTTTGATTTCAACGTGATCCTAAGAAGTCTGTCTTTATCCTATCACCAATTCTCCTTTTCACAAGTACACAGAGCCGATACAAGTTTCTATCCAAAAAATGCCTGCTTGCTATTAAAACAAAAAACACCAAAAATGTTGTACCATGACAAAATCCAACTTACATTTGCTGATGTAAATAAAATATACTTTATGAGTAAACTCCTTAGCAAGGGAGAAAGAGATTCCAAAAATAATTAGTTCAAATAAAACAATACACACATCTGTCACAGAAGCCAGAAAACCTACAGGCAACATGCACTCACATTCATCAAAGACTTGATGTACTGGCGTGTTCGGTTCTGATCATTTAATTCTCCAAAGCGTGGTCTATTCCAAAGAAGGTGAGCCTGGCATCTACAAACTGGACTCTCAACACAAACATCTGCTTTATTGTCTTCTCCTCTGGAAGTACGTGTGGGGGAAGCAGAAATTAAATGAAAGATTAACTACAGCATCGGTGATTTGTTTTCCCAAACAGTTAAATTCATGCATTTTAACTAGCATGCACATTAATGCATATAGACTCCACTGGTACTTGTTCAAATTTACTAGCTCCCCTGTGACATTTTTTTTAGACTTTGCATTTCAAAATAAAGGGAGCCAAAAAGGCCAATTTTTGCCTTTACAGAAAAAAAAATCCCACTGGATTGGTCTTTGGTGGTTAGGTATTTTAGGCTTTGAACTTTTAGAAAAAAAGTTGCTTGTTTGGGCTCCTAATTGGACCTTTTTTTTTTAAAAAAAAAATGTCTTGGCTGCTACTGTCATCACAACCAACATGATTAAGCTCCTTTTGAGAGCTTAATCCTTATGCTTTTTCCTCAAGTTAAAAAGACAATGCTGACTGGGAACATAGGAAATGAAAAGAGACAAAATGGTAATTACTTCACTCCCTTACCTACATTCCAACTCAGCTAACTTATGTTTTAGGAGTTCCAGGAACCAACCACAAGTAGTTTTTGTTTCTCTGCTACATAACAACAACAGGGATAAGGCTGCAGTGCAAAGCTCAACTGTGTTTCTATACATCACTTTATTTTTTTTCACCTGTTTATTTAAGCAAGTTTTAGTTCATTTAGGTTTTTAGTAATTTTCTAGTCTCTTGGTTTTTGCCTTTCTCTTCCGCAAAACAGCACAGCTCTAAAAGCAAATAGTGCAGCTTGGAATAAGGTGCCACCCCTTTTTTTTACCCACATATCATTACCTGGCTTTCTGCAGCTTATACCACACAGAGTACTCATCACGACAGGCAGTCAGGTACACCTTCTCACCCTGGAGAACTGGCTCCTCATTTGGCAGAAAATACACACACTGCATCCAGTGATCTCTCCACTGAAAAGGAGTTGAGAGATAAAACACTAGGGATTAACTTATAAATAGGACACGAAAAGTAAACAAGTAACAGGAAATTGGTTAGTAAGAACGGGTTTGACTTCAAAGCACTGATAGATGACTAGTTGAAAGAATCTTGTTTATGTTAGCAAAACTGACTAAGGCCTAATACTGGGTACTGATGGTACTTGATATAGATTTCTTACAACAGAATAAGCCAGAGACCACAGGCTTTCTGAGTAACTAAGCTTGTGTTTTATGAAATGAAAAACAAATTAAAAAAATAATTTATTAATGCTGTTTTGCTTCTACTGTTCACTTATGTTAGAAACCCATATTGAATTACAGACAGTGACCAGTGTCTGGAGCTTCATGTATCAAATGAGCTCAGTTAGTGTCATTTTAATGACATCACCACTATTTTGTTTTTCAAAAAGTTGTTTTCTGCATTGCAAGTGTTTTAAGCTCAAGTTTGATAGTCTTGAATTTTATTCTCAAATATGCAAGTATTTGATATTATTCTCAATAAATGCAAGTATAGTTTCTGTTTGACTAAGCTTATCCTACATGTCAATACAAAAACACAGGAGTCTGATTTAATAGTGACCTCCTCCTATTCCTCTAAATATCCAGTATCAACTATTCATTTTTCCACACTAGCCTTCTTCTTTATGGGAATATAAATATATTACCATAAAGCTAACACATATTTGGAAATTTAATACAATAGCTACATGGAAGCAAAGCAAAAACTAACATTTTGACTAGGGATGGAGACTATTTAAGGAAAAATATGTGGAAGTCTTTGTTTTATTTCGTGGAAGTAACAGAAAGAAATCAAGGATTGTACATATAGAAGACAGCTTCAGTTTTTAAGTTCTACATGCAAACCTAAAATGGGTGTATAATAAAGTTAGCATTTCTATGTTTTATCACCTTCCAATACATAAAATAGTAGCAAAGTTCCTATACAGTTTACAAGACAGCTGCTTAAATCACCCAGTATGACCTTTACTTAAAATAATTACTGCAAGTCATTTGCTCAAAGTATCTTAAGGCTGAGCATTACCTGGAAAGCAGAAGTGGATTTTACCCAGTATGGAGCCATTGTGCAATTTATTGTCCCAGAGGGGTCCATGTCAATATCCCACCAAGAAAGTACGATTTGTGCCTTGCCAGATTTTACAGGCTCCAGCTGCACTCTGTAGTAGGTAGAAGCACTCCTTACTGGCTTACTGAAATCCACACTGCAGAGAAGCATCAAAATTGTAAAAAGAAATATTTAGCACTCTTCAGAAATTCTCACCTGCTTCCTAAGCCGAATGCACAATTTTTATCAAAAGCACAACAAGAAAATTTTGCTTTGAACAGAACAATGCCCAACTTACCTGAACATTGTCACCACATCACTAAGGATAGTGAATTCACTTGAAGGCATCTGGTTCAGCTGGATATCACAAACAGAAGGAACACCTGGACAATCCTCCATTTCTGAAGGGGAAACGACAATTTTTTCACCATCCTCTGCTTCAACACGAACAGGAAACAGTTTGTTCCAGGACCACATTCTTTTAGATTCCACTAACTGGACATGCACTGTTGCCCTGTGAGGCACTGCCTCACATCCTTCCTGAGTGTTCAAAACAAAGGGTAGAAGCATTCAACAAAGTGACTTCTTAACACGCACGAGAATTAAATCAGCTGAAACGTGAAACAATTTAAAGAAAAGTAGTTGGACTGGGAACTTTGAAATCTTAAACTCCCATTATTTCAGAGACTTCTCTAATATCAGAGCATATTCTCTTTACCTCTCTGTGAAATGTTATACTTATCCATCGTGTCAGGTATCTTTCAGAAAGACAGATTGCTTTGTTATAGTAATGACACAACAGAACAGTTTATTTGCTGAGTTAAACTTGCATCGCAGTTCTCATGAGATGAGGAATCTATTTGGAGCTTCTCCAGGCACATAACCATTACGCTATCAACATCAACACGGAATTTCTGTTTGCAATGAGTAAATCAGAAAAATAATGGCTCAAATATTTATTTAATGACAACTTTTTGACCCTGATTAAAGGGCAGAAAACATAACAGTTGTTCTAAGAAAACAATGTGAACTATGAGCTAACTGAATTCCAAGAACAATGCTTTTGCAAAACGTACTAATCACAATTAAGAGTTAAACATAGGAAGCTGTACAAAGTTATGGAGTGATATTGTCTTTATATGTAAAACACGTAAAATGAAGCCTAGAAAGCTAAACTGTCATCTACCTTTTAACTAAAGGGAAAAATTGAAAAGGGTAAAGGAGAAAGCCATAAAATTATACCTACGGATTACATGTCAAACAAAAAAACACTGGCTGTTAATTTAAATACACTGTTTAAACTATCTCCATGGGCAAAAAAACACATTGAGCAGCAAGTGCCTCCAATTACAAGGAAAATGAATGCCTAGGACATGAAGTCCATCAAATTTAGGAGGAGAAATAAAAAATACATTTTTGAAAACATATTTTCATATGCTACTAGCATATTTTCATATGCTACTAGAGCCAGCTACTAAGGAAAGCTCCAAATTGGAACTGGACACCTTTCTGAAAGACATTTGCTAGGCAGCAAGTTATTAGTTTTAATATAAATTTAAGCATAATTTCACAGATGGTAATTTATGATACGTACCCCAACAACTTTATTCTAGGAATGAATGTAGTAAATTATTATTGGAATAAGAAATTAGCACAGCTGCTGGATTATTTACAAACAATACAGAAGCCTAAATCAAATATGACCTCCATCCTATTCCAAAAAATACAGGAGTTTCCCTAGGAATACGTAACAGACTGTATTTTATTACCTGTACAAGGTATTTGTGCGCATGCTCATATGTTGGTAAGGCACCTTCTCCTATCAGCTCTGTGTCAAATAATTCTGTTACCAGGATATTTGCACGACACTGCATATCTCCATCTAAAAGACATAATCTAATATTGTAATACTAAGACCATATAAGCGTTTCAAGATGTTATGCTGAAAAGACAAGTCATTCAAAAATTTATTCCTGCCAGAGAACCTGCTGAAGAATGCAAAAATAATTCCCTGGAGAAGTTTACTAAGAAATTCAAATGACTACTTAAATATTACTAAAACCACTTCCTTTGGAAGTAAACTTCCAATGTTACTTCCTAGCAAAAAATTAATTTCCTTTTTATAAATAAAAAACATTCAGAAAATAAGAAAAAAGACATATTACTTCACAGTTTTGAGGTAGTTGCCAATGATTTTTAACCTAGCCTTGTATTTCTCACCTGGCCCAACTGTGACTTCAGTGGAGTGCTTGTTGATTACCTTGATCTTGTCACAAAAACCATTTTTCTCCACTATCTTCACAGCTGCGTTAGCCATGGGCTTGAAAACCTGCAAAGAGCAAGAGTACAACAAACCAGTAAGCTAACATTAGCTTTCAAAAATACAACACAAAATGCAGTATGTTTAGCCCTGCAAAAGTCCAACATCTTTTGTATCTTTTCCTGTGGTTGCAGTTCATTACCATGAAACAAGACAGTCTCATTTCAAAAGTTCATTCACCTACAGCATCACTGTTACAAACCCAGCATCAGCTGTCTTCAAAAGCTACTTCACTTTAACTTTTGAAAAAGAGTTTACCTTACAAAATTTTTAAACATTGACCTTAAACAAACTGATGAGTTTCTCAAAATTGTCTAAAAATTAAAGATGCATATGCATCAAAAGAGGGTCCAAGAGACCTGTATGTATTCAAGATGTACTAATAAAAAAATAAATACTAATTAAAAGAAAAGAAAGCAACCAGCACTCAGTGACTGGAATATTCGAAAAATCTGCTGTTATTGACAGCATAACATTGAAGAGACGTTTTCTTTCCTTCACAGTAAAGAGAATAATGAACAATAAAGAAAGCAGATTGCTTGCAAATTACATAATGATGATGAGTGTGTTGGAAGGGCTTAATGACCAGATTGTTTTTAAACTAAAGAATTTTAAATATTCTACCCAGCCACACAGTTTGACTACTTAGGATAAGAAATTTGTGACCACCTTGAAACCTAACCCAAGTTCCAAAGCTGGAATAATATATCGCTATTAGAACTTAAGCACCAGTAGCTTTCAAGACTGTGACCTAGGGACAAGCGAATGTTCTGTTTCTCCAAATGCATAAAAAAAAGAGAAACTGGTCAAAATGTTCCTGTTGTTATCCTTAACATAAGTAATGGCTGTTAAGGACTATGATGCTCTATCTAATCACAGAGATGGTAAAATCAGTTTATGAGACAGTTTCTTTATTAAGATGTCATCCACATTTTAGTGGCCTGAGAAGCCACCTACAAGAGTTGAAATTACGAAGATCAGCAATATGGTTTGAGCATACTCAAAATTTTCAAAAGCGTTAATCAACGTTGAGGTTTGTTAAGTAGAAAAGTCAGAACACTGTAAAATTTGACTTAGATGATCTCTACACTTACAAAAGCTGTCCCAAAGATAAAAAGTGTTTTATGCCTTTTCAACTACGTTTTTATAAGATTCACCTTTTTCACACACATAAAAAGGCATCAAATTTGCACTTCAGAAAGCAAAGTACAAAAAAGCAAATGCACACCCATGACTGATCATGAAGACACAACAACTGTAGTTAGAGGTTATAAACACAGATGCAAGTACATGCAATCGGTAACAAAAGCTCACCTCAATTGCATAACAGAAATCTGCACCTGCTGAAGCTGCCATCATAGACAGAAGTCCTGTGCCAGTCCCTATGTCGAGAACAATTGCTTTTTCACCTCTGTCTTTTACTCGGCTCACTGCAGCACGAATACCTTGGTAGTATTTCATGTTCTGTGGAAATAACATTTTTTTAAAAAGCTGGGGGGGGTCAGCAACCTCTCAGCTTCATACACTTTTTATTTTTGTGCAGAAATTTTGACGTCTCAGACTATATGAGTTCACAATCAGAAAAAGGCCTACAGACGTTCTTTATGCTATATAGTCATACCATCATACCAAAGCCACTGTCAGCAAAGGCAAGCATTTTGGGAGGGGGCAGTTCATTTACAGCAAATCAAACTTACCATACCATTCTGCTCGTCACCAATCAGTCAGCTATTTACATTGCATTCATAATTTACAAATACAATACATCATTTTTGGAAGGCAATAATAACAATACCCAGGTAAGATGCTACTTGTTTTGGTTTGGTTTTCATTTTTTTTTTCCCCTGCAGAATCACTAAAATACTCATATAGGGCCTGCGCCAGGGCAAGAGCTGAAGTATCTTGGATTTAGATTCCTCTCTACATCTACAGGAAAACATTCATACATGAGAAACAACACGTCTAAATAGTGGCTTTTGGTTATGTGCCATGAAGAGGGGTTACAAACACAGCAGTGTTAGCAACAGGAAAGAAACCAAATGCTGCCACCTGTCAGCTAACATATACATATTAAAACATACATTTACTTCATAACAGTCTATTTTAGGAGAATCCTTTCTAAACAATTTATTAAACCTTTGGACATTATAAATCTAACAATGTTCTGTTGGATTTCTTTCTGAACAAATGTATTTAACATTTTTGACATATAATTGTAGCAGAGCTTGTTAATTTCTTATATACAATTTGCTGTCCATACATGGCTTATTAAATGCCCAGTCCCACTAGTATGTCTTCTTCAGGGGTCATAATGCTGACATATGAGAAGTCTTTTAAAAGTTTATGTCAGATGTAGAGCAACAAAAAGCAGCTACTGAGTGTAAGTAACACATTCTGCAGTAAACAGCAGTGTACTAGAGTCAGACATAAGAAGGCACCTCCTGATCCAGCAGCAGGTCTGATTATCTTGAAAAGTACAAATCCGAACACTTCACCTTTCAAAGAAACCTGTACAGTCATGCAGTGACAGCTTCTCAATAAAAGAAAAATGATTTTCTCACCATTCAAAAGTTTCTTGCTTCTATACTTACTCTGTCTTTATCGTGAAGCATGTCTGCATAGCGTGATCTGCAATAAATAAAATTCCAATCAAAATACTGCAAAATCAAAATAGTGCAAAACACTATAGAACTGCTCCTATAACCTCCTTGGTTTTCGCTTACTAACGCAAATAGTCTCAGGGCCCATGAGCATGCAGATAACCATGACACACACTTTAAGGACTCAAGTGGTTTCTCAGATCAAAGGAGTTAAGTCAGTTCACTGGTCTGGTCATCAGCATATGAGCAAACTAATTAACTGCTGGTATGTATCTGCTCTTCAGCAGTGGATCCAATATATAGATCAAACAGAGGTGAAATAACAGCTGGGACATATGTAAGTTCATACAAAGCCATACAAAGCAATGAAAGGCTGTCTAATAATGGTCTATCATTGGTTACTAAGATCCACTCACTAAAGCTAGCATTTGTTATAACTTAGGACACAATGCAATATAATTCTCAAGCTAAATTAACAACCACTTGAGCCAGGAACAGATAGATAATCATCAATTATTTGTTGTATTATGTATATTAAAGAAATTTAGCCAACACACTTTGCCACAATTGGGTGAGTGTTGGTATTAAAATCAGAACCTCAGAAAGTGTTTTTTTTAAAATTTGAACTACTTGGGGAATACTTTACAAAATTCTACAACTATAATTCTGCCCCATAAAACCCTGGGCACCGTAACATTTAGACTGTTGTACAGTTTGCTCATCTCATGCCCCTGGAATTTCTGCAGAGATATAACATAAAATTGACAGAAAGGTAAGTAGTTCGGTTACTTGCCAGCATACCTTGCAATTTCCTGATGGTAGTCATAGTTCTCATCCTCTTCTAACCACTCCATTGCACCAGTGGTCGGGTTAGCTCTTCCGCAAAAGGTCTTCATGCTGAATATTTATGTATCATGCAGTTTTGATTATTTGGTTTCAATGTAACACTCTTGAGCGTCTGTAAGCAAAGAAACAAACAAACCCAGTGAAAACAGTCATTACTTTCGCTCTGGGCACAAACGCGCACCTTCCCTCATACACCCGCCTCAACCAGCGCACTGATCTCCGCCTTCCAAGAGAATAAACGTTTTTTAAGGTCAAACCTAGACTCAGCACAGCAAATTATACAACCAAACGGCGTTGTTTAAAGCCAAACACCTCCCCACGCGGCGAAGCACCTCATGCCGGGGGAACCCCACGGCCTGAGGGCGGACCCACATTCTGACAGCAAAGCGCTCCGGCAAGAAGGCAGCGTTTAGCCCACCTCAGAAAGGAGCTACGACGACACTCTCCTCTCCCCGTCCCTAGCCAGCCTCGGGCGCGCTCCCCCTCAAAGCACCAAGCAGCCGCCACCGAGCAGCCGCCACCGATCAGCCGCCACCGCTCCCCCTCAGGCCGCCCCTTCCCGGCCTGCCCCGCGCGGCGCCATGGAGCCTGCGGCAAGCGGCCGCCCTCTTCCCGGCCTGCCCCGCGCGGCGCCATGGAGGCGGCCGCTGTGCTGCGCGTCCAGAGGAAGCGCGGCGGCCCCGAGCCGGCCGGGGCGCTGCTGCTCGCCTGCAAGCGGCCCCGCACCGAGCCCGGCGGAGCTCCGGAGGTGGAGAGGAGCCTCTTCAAGCTGGTGGCCACCGTCTCCTCTAAGGTAGAGGCGCGGCTGATGCAAGGGGCTCTGGCGGGCTCCCTTAGCGGGACGGCTGCCGTGAGGGGGCTGCGCCCGCCTTCGGTGTGGGAGAGCTGGGGTCGCGCCTCGGGGCTGGGGTCTGTCAGCTCGACGTGCCGGGGCTCAGCTCCGCAGCATTAGCCAGCCACGGCGTTTTGCTGTTTTTTCTTGGAGCTATTTTTCACAGGCGAGGGTGTAGAGGATGTTGTGGTTTAAATTTAGGACCGTCAAAGTTTTTTTGAGGCAGGTGTTTTTGTTTGAAGAGCTCTTCTATACCATAAAGTATATGTATCCTTAAATAATATAAGAACAGTCTTACAGTTTGCAAATACTTTGTACCTTCTTCCTGTATCTGGAGAACTGGCTGGCAGTTTCATTACTTGAAGCACTAGGAATGACTTGAATGTTGTTACGAACGCTAGCCCTGCAGTCCTCAAATAGGATGTGCCGGCAATAGTCGTTGATCACCTCCAGAGAGGGGCACAAGGGGAATAATGCCTTACTGAGTTGACCATGTCATTGTATCTATTCCTCCTCCTTGTTCCTCTACCCAGAACGAGCCGGTTCAGAAGTATGTTCAAGAAGTGATCACTCGAGACAAAGCCGCGCAAAGTCTGCGGCCCTCCAAAGGAAGCACTCAGCGGATTGTTCAGGAGATCCGTTCTTCCAAGGAAGCGAAGAGGAAAGAAAGTCGTTACCGTGTAATAGCCAGCCATCGGCCCAACGCTAGTGGAGCTAATGCACCTGCCGCAGATGGCAAGGCATCGACTGATGGTGACAGATCAGGCTCTGAAGCTACAGAAGATGCTTTGCAGAAGGAAACAAGTGCTGTTGACGAGAGTTCAGACTGTGGTGGGAAATTCCAACTGTTTGATATTGTACAAGAAGACGAGGTGATAGAAGACCCCAGTGCAACTGCAGCAAACCCACAGGTCAGCAGATAAACCTATGTGTACTTGGAGTACTTTTATGTACATGTGGGCAAACTGACAGCTATGGAAGTTTTTTTGCATCATAAGTATTCCAGTGTTTAACAGGAGCTATAACTAGGTATTTGTAAGTTGGAATAGTTAATACATTGTATGAGAAACAACTTCTATGAGGACCCTGAAGTGCAGTACTGCTATTGAAAAAGCCATATGGAGTTGGCCTCTACAGGAAAGACTTGTACTACTGTTTTTTCTGCACCTTGTTCAGATATATTAATGCTCTTATTCATCTGTTAGGTGGATTGATGAGTGTTTTATTTTTTATTAACTTCTTCTGTACTTGCTAGACAAGAAAAAAAGCAAAAAACTAATTCAATGTCTTCTCATCCACCCAGATGCCTAGGAATGTCATTTGTAGGCAAGATTCACCAAAGCAAAAAATAGCTTTCAGTGTCCCCTTGTAATTCCAATATACTTTTTTTTTAGTATACGTTGTCTCTAGCAGCATTCCAGGTGTTTGACAGGCTTCTTAGCCCCTGTTTTCACCGGTATCATGAGTTAAGTATGTTTTTGGTTGGAGGAATATCTAGCTCAATATCTACAATGACTTCAAGTATGCAGAAGCTCTGCCTTCTATGTAGTTTCCATGCATACAGGATGTTAAGAAGATTTTGTATTTAAAAGACTCATCACGATACAAAAAAGGAGATAAAAGGGCTGTGTCGGCATTCTTTAGTAGTTGTTTCACTGTATGGCAGTGAAGGATGGTTGCTTGACGTATGCAGCCCATCACAGCTCTGAGGAAAACACAAATGCTTTGTTTTAAAGCAGAAAATACTCTGGTGAGCCAGTGCAAAATCTGCTATCATCCTTTAGCGTTTCTTGTAGATCATTTTAGAGCTTTGCCATCGAACTTCAGTATGAATTCTTGCTTTTTATAAAGCCAAAGTAGTTCTAATAGACACTTGAGATTTGTTAGTTGAACTGTAATCTATCACTCTGCTGTTCAGAAAACCACACATAAAATTGAGCAGCATCAGAGCTTTATTCTTACTCTTTTAGAGCTAGCAGTAAGTGTTGAGGAAGAAAAGCTTTCTCTTTGATTCTGTAAGTATTTGGAAGCGAACGAAAGGCCGGTCTGTAGCTCCTCCTCAGAAATACTTAAGTAGTTCAGGGGATACCACTGTGGTTTGGCAAAAAATATTCTGAAAAAGCTCTAACAGAGAAAAATGGCAGCAAAAATCAGCATGCATAGACTTTCAAATACAGGTCGCTAAAGCAAAGATATTGCAAATGATTTGTTAGGAAGGGGAAGGCATGAATCAATTTCTTCTGTTTTAATGAGGAGATAAAGGAAATAAAAGGCCTCTCTGCAGGGCCTGTCTGTGTTTCCCTGTTGATTTGTCACATCTTCGTTATTTCTCCCATAGACTTGCATTGTATCAGTGCTACTGTATGCGCACCTTTCCTGCAGTGTTGCAAGCGTAATGCTCTACAAAGCACAGGCTGTCTTTAAATGGTTTTTCAACCCATACATCTTCAGAAGCGGACTAAGAGTTATACAGTATTATTCATACTCCTTCAGTAGTTTCTGATGAACTTGTCCCCATTTTTCCTATTATCTGAAACAAGGCATAGCTGCACAATACTACAGTAATTGGAAATTTCTTCGGGGTCTTTGTTTTAAATCGCTAATGTTCCAAATATCAGTGTTCCAATGGGAAAATGTTTCAGTATAAGATTTCAGAATGTCATCCTTAGATAGCTGTTCGCTACTGTCATGCACACAAAAGAAAAATATATTTAAAAAAATAATAATTTTGGCTATAACTAAGATTTTGTGAGTGGCTTCAGGATAAATCTGCCTTTTTTTCCCAACAGAAAAGTGGTGATCCGGATGTGATTCTCTGTAATGCAGTAGAGATGATCCGTGAGCGTTTAAATGTTTCTGAAGATGATAAAAAAGTGCAACACCGTGAGAAAGAAGATGACTACGTTTATGACATCTACTGCATGGAAACATCAGTTCCTGTCTGGATCCATAATATCCTCTCCGTGCAGCCTTATAAAGAAGAATATGAACTGGTAAGGGTGTGAAAAACAGACCCTTCTTAAGTAGAAAGGTTGTGAATAAATTTACTTAAGAGTCCGACGACAAAAAGTTGCTGTGCCAACAAAGATAGTTTGAGAAGCTACACTTACGCTCAGTGACTTCTGTGGTAGGGTTTCTGTAATTGCCACTTCTGTGCTCATTCACGTTACTGTTGACGAGCAAATTATAATAATGACAATGAAAACTGAAGGGATGATGTTCAGGTACTAAGAAGAATTCAGCAGGCTTCAAAGTGACAAAATTTGACATGGAAACATAAATTTAAGTAATTAACATCTCATTTTTGAGGATGCAGCTATTGGTGTGTAGTTGGAGATACATTTGGGTGGGAAAAGGAGCAAGGGAGGATGTTTTCAGTTTTTGAGGACCTGACTTTATAATCTTACACAAGCTATTTTCTTGTGATAAAGAAATGTCCTTCAGTGTCTGGAGTTAATTAGTTAATATAAGCTTTATTTTTTCAATTCATGGATACTGTAATCAGACTTGCACATCAGGAACCTGCAGCTGCTTTTTCTTGACCTATTAAAGAACTGTTGAAGTGAGTAGGAATAACTTTAGCATTAATTTTAGCATTTCAATGCTGAAACAGAACACTGAATTGCACGACTTAACTGACTTTTCACCTAAAGCAGATTGCCATTGCAACACATTTTTCTGCAGTGTGCTTTGTGCAACTGTTGAATAACTGCTTGCAATAGGTAAGTTTCTCCTGGCTCTTTATAATTGTTGTAGAGGTAGGTGAAAAACTGCTTGCTTCAATGTAGGTGTATTAATAATGAATGTTGTGTTCTGTGTTGTGCAGGTAAATGATGATCATGTTCCAGGGGAAATATATGAAGACGAAGATGACGAAAACGATGAAAATAACTGGCGTAATGATTATCCTGATGAAGATGAATTCTTAGCAGAGGAAGATGATGATGAAGAAAAAGGTATGGCTGTGTTAAATATTACTTGGATGCTGAAGAAAGACGGTAGGGGGAGCTGAGGTGAACAGTTAAATTGTTCCATTGTGTTTTGCAGAGCTAACATGTATGATAGTACCTGGCTTTAAAACATACAAATTTTACTTTTCTGGCTGCACAGGATTTAAAATAAGATGGTTTTGCAGACTTTTTTTTATAAACAGAGATTTATCTTTCTTGGGACTACAGTGGATCTTGGTGGTTTTTGCAGTCAGAATTAAGAAGTCCATTTCAGGCTGCTGCAATTGGCAAAGGATTGCGTATTTTGAGAAGGAATAGATGACTTGGTTCCACATGCTTGTTAAACAGTTTCTGCTTTCTTAACTCCCCATTACAGCACACAAGTAGAATTCAAATCTCACCTAATACACATCAATACAAAGTTTGAACAACTTCTGTATTACTCAAGAAGTTCTGGTAGCCTGATAAACCTAATTGTCGAACTAAAACCAAGAAATAACATAAACGTGTTGATGCACTTTTCTTTAGAGTCTGACGACAGCTCCAGTGATGAAGACCAATGTTACAGACGAAGAACATGGAGCAAATACCGTCAGGAAGTCCTACAGGAATTTGGATACGATGAGATCCAGGATGTGGATTCTGACTAATAGCCTTTGTTTTAAGATGAAATGTACAGAACTGTTGCAGTAGGACTGAAAATCCAGACAGATGCTGATGGCTATTCATAAACATTTTGAAGGGAAAAAAAAACACCTGGGAAAGCACTTTCTGCTAGAAGCTGTGTTCGTTGGGACAGTAGGAAACCAGTCTTTATGTAGATGAGCTACATTTTTGTATGGCTGGCTTTAAGATAACATGTTGAAACAATTGGTGACTGGCATGGTTCACCCTGATGCTTACTGTCTAGGCTCGACTATTAGATTCTAAAGGCTTTTTTTTTTTTTTTTTTTTTACTATCTGAGCTGTTACCAACATTCAGATATTAAGATATTAGATATTAAGTAAGTGGGTATAAATATGGACACTTGACAATACAAACTTTCTTTCCAAGCAGAAGATACTACAAGATTTAAAATAGATTGTTCCACCAATTCTGCGATGCTGGGTTTGTGCTTCCTTCCTGTCATGACTGATCATGAGGATATGAACAGATCTGCCATGAGGGCACATCGGAGCGCCAGAAAATGCGCTTTCTGCTGTACTTGCTCCTATGTTTCAGGTAACCTCATTTACTTGAGCATGCAAAATGCCTTTGACTGTCCATTTTATTGCTGGATCTCTTCGAAAATTCCAGTAACCAAGGTAGATGTGCATTTGGATTGTAAAATAAAGAATCTTTGACTAAGTTTTCTTCACTCATTTAAAGATCAGGGAAGTTGGTTCAGCTGAAGCAATATTAGCATTGGAACAGGTTGATCTTTCTTTAACTTTGCACAGGTCTTATTTTCTGCAAGCTGGTTTTTGACTGCTTATACTGACCAACGTTGTAATGTTGCATAGCAGAATCAACACGTCTCAGGCTTTTGGTTTTTACCTTTGTCAGAGAAACAGACTGCATATTTTTTTAGTCTGGATAGCTGAATTTTTATGTTGACTTCTTAATGTACCTGCTCCAGTCTGTAAGAAATCTGAGACTATTTCTTACCGTAATCATACATCATAAATTAGATTGACAAAACCTCTTACTCCATTATCTTTGCTTCTAACAAGAAGTTCTAGGAATTGTTTGCCCTTTTTCAGCATTACACTGTCTTAGTGCTTTAATAGAGGGAAAGCCTCCCCCCATCACTTCTTTGGAGACAAGTGAATTGTCTGGCTTGTGAATTTTAATACACAGAACAAGTAAAAGCTAAGCCACAGCAACCACCAAAGCCTACCAAACCTCTACTGAGTGCCATGTTCTGTTGTGTAACAATTATTGGAAATGCAGGTATTGTCATTCTTTGACGTGTGACGAATTAAACCTGCAAGATTTCTTATTACCTTACACTGCTTCCAGGCGTAGTTAAGCTTCCTTCAAGTCCAGAAGAAAGCAGGGAACTGAATGCTTGTCTCTCTTTGTCCGGTTTAAGTCTCTGGAAAGGTACAGCTTGTTGCCTTTGTTAGATACTTCGCTTTTGCTCTGCTGCAGATGTAAGCTGATAACCTGGCACACACCTTTGTAATTTTACATGTAGAGCGTATAAAAATGTAACTTGTCCATCTGGCTGATCTTTAATATTTGAAGACTCTTAGAATACTGAATCTCACCTCCCGTATTGTGAGTCACTTCTGCAAGAAGGATCCCCCCAGACCTGACAATTACCCATTGAGGCACTAAAACTATTTCAGCACCCTCCTTATTTAGTCTGTAATAAATGGCTAATAGCATGTTCGATTAACAGCAGTCATGAGCTGTACATTGCAGCAGGGACTTTAAGGTCAATTAATTCTGGCTGGTGATGCCAAGGTAGTGGGGGCAAGTAATTTTTTTTTCTTGACAGGAAGGTTACTATGACTATTAACCTATGACCCAACCCTAGACTTGTTAAAGCTATGCTGCCCCCTGGACAGATGTCTCAACTTAGTCACTGTGAATTAGCTCTAATTATATGCAAGGCTAAAAAGCTGCAGTAGAGTAGCTGAATACTAATATTAAATAGCAAGAAATCCTTACGTGTTTATGTTCCAACTGTGCACAAATCCTCAGCTCAAATTTATCAAATTCCAACGCCGCTTCATAAGCGTAGCTCAAGACTCCATTTTGTGTCAGTTTTTAACATCTTCTGCAACTTGCAATTATCTGCAGTATTTTGTTCAGGATAACCTTGGTCAAGAAGTCAGTACAAGACTTCAAATACTCTGTTATTTAAGTGAACGATCCAAACATGCAGCACTTAAAGCATGCATGGATTCAGCCATAATCTTGTGGTTATGAAATTTAGTTCACCTTAAGTGCACACATTTACCAAATGCTGTACATTAAACTAAACTCAGCTGAGATCAACATTCTGAATTAAGTTAAAAATCCAAGGAAATGTTTTTGACATTTAGTGTTTTCTTGCTTTGTTGGCTAAAGAGGCTGGCTTCATGTTACCCTTTGCTACACTAAAATTCAGTATCAGAGCGTCCTGCTGATAGTATTTGTAATTCCAAAGCAGTAATGCTACTAATTAGCAGCAGTCCGTATGGTACTACTATTTATTCCTGGTTTTATTATTATTTTCTCTCCTTGCTACTTAGCTTTCAGGATAGAAGTGTTGCCATGGATCATTACTTCTGCTGAAGGAAAAAAAAGTGGTTTGTTCTGAGAGTTCATGGATGTCACTTTCTAGTAAAAAGAAAGGAAAGCTTCTGCCTGTTGAAGAAATACTGCTGTGTGTTCACTGAAACAGTTGACAAACAAATGCTTACAAGCTTCAGACTGAACGTTTTAATTTTTGAAACTTCATGTAACCTGTCAGAAGATGACCAAGTACTAATGAGATAGCAGGAAAGAATTAGCGCATAATCATTAAATCCTAAATCAAATCTTCAGTGCCAAGGAATCTGTATGTTGTGAAAGGTGCTTTGTTGATTAAGTCTTTGCCAGAGACAGATACCACATTTCCATGAAGAATATAGAAATATGTTCCTCTTCAAGGGAGAAAGTCTTTAAATAACGTAGCATAACTTTATTAATTTTTCTGCTACTAATGACAAATTATGTGGGCTGTTGTGACCAGTTGTCTTCTGGGATAAGAACTGAGATAGCACAGCAAATTATTTCATGCAAACAACCATCAGAATTAAGTTGGAAATGGCCTTCAGTCTTTTGACTCAAAGTGGTTTTCAGTTCAACTTAAAAATGCATTACTGGCTGGTTCTGCCGACATCTGATTTGATCCATTAGCTCTTACCATTTTACTACCAATTCTGAAGAAAATTCAGAATGAACAGTATTGACACATAGCTTGTGTGCTTGAAATGAGCAGGTAATAGTTATCTAATGAAAACAGGCCCTGAAAATATGCCACAGTTGAGGAGGATGACATGCTGACAAGATCTATGCAGGAATCCAATTGCAAGTAAGTACACTTTCAGTAGTTCTGAAAGACCACTGGAAACAGTTTTCACGTTTTTTTCCAGTTCCATTCTCTTTCCTTTCTTGTTGTAATTGCTTTAGCCTCCCTCCTGTTCTTGTAATGGCTTTGAGATTTTAGTTAGATTTGATTTCTAGTTTCTTTTCTTCAGTTGTGTCCATCTCTGTTAAAACACAGCAACATAGCAGCTGCATGTTTCGTGTGACTGTACCTGTATAGGAAATCAAAGACAAATCAGAAGAATAACCACCTCCCTCAACTCTAATTACACAAAATATATCTGACTAACAAAAGTTAATTGTCAAGACTGCTGGCTTCTATTATGGGAAGCACTAACCAGAAAAATTAGCACAGAAAATATTTTCCACTCAGTATTTTTAAACAATGTTTAAAGCTGTTCTGGTGATTTTGTTGATCTCTTGCCTAGGGTGTTTTTCCTCCCAAACACTTGGCCAAATAACTGAAGTAAAATCATTTTTCTCTGTAACAAAGAGTGTAAAAATGGTAGGATAAAAAACCAAAACCACAAGAACTTGAAATAGCACACAGTAGTGACAATATTACTGTGTATTTATATATTCACTAACTGCTGCAGCACCACATCCTGTTGCATTCTAAAATTATGCTATAAATCTTTGTTTCAACGTCCCTTGGCAGCATTTTCTCAGCAATGATGACAACAGTGCACTGTTCGAGAGAAATGGATAATTTAACTGCAGACATTCAATAGAAGGAAAATTCAACCTGTGACTGACATAAGATCTAAATTCAAACAGCTGCTTCAGTAGAGTAAAACAGCTCACTTGCATTGCCAAGAATGCCTGGCCCTTTTACAAAGATCAACCTTGGTTAAGAAAAAGACTTTTCATCTGCTAGTTTAGAAAGAAATGTAGAAAAAAACCAGGACAACATCTGTAGAAAGCAAGTAGTATTTTAAATATATAATGAATAAAAGATCGGTGCATAGGCATATATAATATCAGTATGCCCTTCCACTGGGTCTTCCTGGGATACAGTTAATATTCTTCACTGCAGCGCATATTGTGCAAGTGCTTCAGATGGGTGGCTAAAATCGTGTTGGTGACAACCAATTAGTTTTCTCACTTTTGTTCTTCCTATCCTTTCCCCCATCTTGCTGGGAGTGGAGAGGTAGGGAGCAAGTGAGTGGCTCTGTGAGTGCTTAGCTGCAGGCTGCTGCTCCAGTGCTCACTCCACCACAAAACCTTTCCACCAAAAACCAGAATCACTTTATTTACAGCTTTTTTAACAACATTGACATCTTCAAACAGACTTACCTAAAATCTTGTTGATAAACTGAGGTCTCCTTGATGCAGGTAAATAGACTCCCAAGAAAAAGACTGGAATTCCAGATAAAGCGATGGCAATTCCAATCAATGAATTTATGGTGTCGCTATAGAGTGGCACTACCACCAGAAACACTGAACATATACAGAATATTATTGGGAAGACCACACTCAGCTGGAGAAAGAAAAAGAACAGAATGTTACTGAGATATTATTTTTCTACAGTTACATATATTCTGGTGAGGGTCCAGAGAACGGCGACGAAGCTGGTGAGGGGCCTGGAGAACAAGTCCTACGAGGAGCGGCTGAGGGAGCTGGGCTTGTTCAGCCTGGAGAAGAGGAGGCTCAGGGGTGACCTTATCGCTCTCTACAGATACCTCAAAGGAGGCTGTAGTAAGGTGGGGGTTGGTCTGTTCTCCCACGTGCCTGGGGACAGGACGAGGGGGAATGGGCTTAAGTTGCGCCAGGGGATTTTTAGGTTAGATGTTATGAAGAACTTCTTTACCGAAAGGGTTGTTAGGCACTGGAACAGGCTGCCCAGGGAAGTGGTGGAGTCACCATCCCTGGAGGTCTTTAAAAGACGTTTAGATGTAGAGCTTAGGGATATGGTTTAGTGGGGACTGTTAGGGTTAGGTTAGAGGTTGGACTCGATGATCTTGAGGTCTCTTCCAACCTAGAAATTCTGTGATTCTGTGAAATGTAGCCTCTTCTCTCTGAACCCCAATTTGGGAAATTACGTGCTCTTTTTCTTATACATCTGTATACTTAGATCTGTAAGAATAGTAGAATTATTCTTCAATAGAACTGCTACTAAAAATTACAAGTCCAATGAAATAGGTAGGTCTGCGGTGCTGAAAAAAACTGTGGCAGAATGAAGTGTTTTTAGACAAATCCAATTAAACTCAGGAAACAAGAATGACATTTTCATGGAGCTTATCCACTTAAGGTAAGAAAAAGTGATAAGAGGATCAGATATTGAACTTAAACACCATCAGAGCTAAATGTGGTCTACTGTAACAGTCCACTACTATGTTAACCTATTGAGCTCTCTAGTTGACAGAGAGCTGACTAAACTCACATTAAAAAAAAAAAAGGAATATGCTATTACAATACTCACTTCTCATGTAGTACACAAACTAGCTTTCATGTGACACCATGGAATGGAAGCCATATTTTATGTCCTTATCAATTTGTAAGCTTCAGGAATAACATGTATGATCCAGATTTCAGATAGCTTTTTTTTTTTTTTTAAAGAGGGATTTTAAACAATTTTGTATTAAATAAATTTTACCTTAAGAGGTCTGGGTCGGTCTGGTTCCTTCCAGCGTAGATATAGTTGGCCAGCAATAGACAGACCAACAAAAAACCAGTAACTGAAACTGAAGTAATTAATAAGCTTGAAGACATCTTCCACAGCCAGGTAAATAAGGGTCATAGCACACTGTCAAAAAATAACATGACTTAGATTAACAACAGAAATTTGAAATGTACTGTTTATGTGGCTTTTTTCATTACAGTGACACCATCTTTCACTCCTTGGTGTTTGGTGTAACTTCTTGCATATCTCAAAATTCACTCTCTCAGAACTCACCTTGATAATTGTAAATCTAAGTTCTCTCTCATGTTATCAACTAAACAACTATTTCCACTGTAGAGATTTACTGATACTTCCCATGGTGACAGTAGTACAAGCATAATGCTTCTTACAGTTTGGCAATATCTAAAGGAAATTATTTCTTACTTAAGTCCTTAATAATTCTTCAATATCCATTAGGGGTTTGTATCAGTATGTAAGTTTACATAATAACTGGATTTTTACTATTCATAGTGCCACCATACTCATTTTATTTAGCATACAGAAGCCATATACAGGTTTTATGAAATGTTTTAGTCCGTATTTAGTTTAGAGGAAACAGAAGTCTGCTAACAGATCTTATGTAACAGTAGTCCAATAGAATAATCCAATCATCTTAATTCATTTTCAACTTTCTTTATTGTTAGGAGTGTTGTTTTCACAATTGAGTTTTCATCAATTCAGCCAACAAAACTCTTTGGAGACTGTTCCTATGTTTTAAACAGAATTTCCTCTACTACCTCCTTCAGCCTCTTTAAAGTTCTCCCTTAAATAATTCATATAGTCACATCTGGACAGCCTAAAAGCAAAGCAAAAATAACTTACATTGAAAAGCAGTGCTGGCACAGGTGTGAACCTCTCTATGTGGATCATAGACAACAGATCAGGAAGGTGACCTTCTCGAGATCCTACAAAAAATAGCCTGAAAAAAACAAAGGTGAGAGAGAATGCATTAAAAACAACAACAACAAAAACCTACCTGTCAGAATAACTGTTTATATCACTGAATTTTGATCCTTCAAACTAGAACATGGACTCAAGACTTGGTAAAGTTATACTTTACTACAACCATTTAAAAGTTACATAAGCTTTTAGAAACATGCTGTTGACAACTATTTTTTAGAAAACAATCCTACAGGCAAAATAGAAAACTTCTACAGCAACTAAAATAGATTTCTATCATTACATAAAAAAAAATCTAAAAGTACACTTAATACATTTATGAACAATTTTGAAACAGGAAGATACCTTGATGATGCTAGAATTGAAGCATTAAGTCCACCAAAACAAGAAAAGGCAACAGCAATGGGAATTGTCCAACTGAAGATGCCAAATACCTCGTCAGCAAATGTCTAATGAAAGGAAAAAGAAAAAAAACACACAAGACAATAACTGCAACAAAGCTTAAGCAAAACAATGACATCCAAACTTTTGTAGTAAGTTTATATGGAAAAATTAAAACATAGTGGGGATATGCAGCACAAAGCAGCACAAAGCATTTCTAATTATTTATTGATTCTAAACGAGCAGGCTTCTAAACCCAAGTGCCTAGACTCACATTTTCTGCTCACAAAATAATTTTCACAAAAGACAAATTGTTTTTAGAATTTTCTCACCAATCCTATTACATTTCACTATGTATAACATAGTATGTTACACTTGAATTCATAAATATTGACTACAGAGACTGAAGGATAAGAATATGATTACATATCCAAGAAGAGAGTGCCGTAATGCAGATAATAACCACAGCCACTATCACATCCACCATTTATGGATACTACACTAGCAATGTATTTTATTTTCCTTTTCCAATTTCCTAAGCAAATCCTTTTTGCCCTTTAGCTCCACCAGCAGAGCCTCTGGGCTCTAGCCTCACAACACAGCAACTGACAGAGGAAGCATTTTTTTTTCAGGCAGTCATTTGTTAGTGTTCCTACACAGTACTGTACTACAGCAGCTGTGGCATGACCTCCCATGACAGAGTTCTGAAAACAAGAAGTCAGGAGCCTTAAAGTTTCACAGCAAGGGATAAGAATCATCGAATACCATTAATTGTTTAAAAATGCAAATGGATAATAATTTGCAAGGTACTGGTCAATTCTGTTCAGCCTCCTGGGTAGAAAAAAATGGATACTCTTCGAATACCAAGTAAAATGTTTGAAAAAAATAAATAAAGAAGTTTTAATACATGAAGACTGACAGCTATTCAAAAACCCATCTCAGCCTGAGCATTGTACCTTTTCCAAGTTTGAAGTTAAACAGAAATCTGCTTGTGCTGCATTCAGGGGATGCTGGCAGAAGCGTTCCTGTCCCAGTCCTACCTACTAACAGTCATTACTTCCACGATTTATTTTCCTGATGTAAACTAACAGTCAAGGTAGCACAAGAATCAGGTCTGCATTAGCACAAAATTGTTACTTATAGAAACAGAAAGCTATTACTTGTAAGTGGTATCCAAAGAAACGACAAAAAAAATGTTACAAAGATTTTGTGGGTATTAGAATATACAGAATAAACATCTTACATTTCAACAGGTAGCAATCATCTAAATGTTTTATGGACCTTTCTCTAAATCACTTTCTTAGTTTTCTCTTGCTTCACCATTTTCAAGATCATCAGACATAAAAAGCATCTAAGTTCTTTCACCTTTCCGTAGGTCTGTCTTTTCTACTACAAAATCTTTAAAACAGTTTTCAATACCCTAATATTTTGAACAACCTCCCCCTTAACTTCCGGTCTTCATCCTAACTTTTATGAACTATGAAGTTCAATCAAAGTGGATTAACGTTCAGTACTGGCCCTTGTTTGTAGAATATAAAGCTGGCCTTAACAGTGGTCAAATTTTGATTTAACTACTCCAGGAAGAAGATCACCAAAAGCAGTGCATTATGCTCTAATTTCTGAATGTTTTGTAGGTTCAATAAAGCCTACATGAATTTCAATTGATTTTTTCAGGAAATGAGTGATTGATTTTTATGAGGCAAAACCCTGCATATAGTTTCAATCTTTAAATCATAAAACATGGAAAATTTTAGTGACATAAAACAAAGCTTGGCTGGTTTCCCGTTCTGGGTTGACAAGGTACTTTGTTCAGCACATCATCCAGGTTAAGGTTCAGTATCCAACTGTGCTTAGCTGTACAACACAATCTATGTTAAAAAGCAAAATTTATTGCATCCTTTTGTGTAAGTTAGTTGAGCCTGAGCAACAGCAGATGGGATTTCCTGATACTAAGGTACAGAGCAAAAAGGTGTTGAATTACTTCAATGGGAACCTTGCTAAAAGGCTCAAACTTAACACATCAACTCTGTTAGTCAGCCTGATTCTTACTAAACTGCCTCTTATAAGCTCATTCTTTCTACACGTTAGTAAAGGTTCCTGCAAAACAAAGCATCAACACGGGGGGGGGGGGGAAGGGGGGAGAAAAAATGCGCACACACAAACACCCACATTAGTTATAAAAATTAAAAGGAATAAAGTATAAAAGAACTAAACCATATAAAATTTCTGTTTTGTGTTTAAGCAGAACATCAATTTGGCAAAAAAGAGCATGCCATAAGAAATGTGTTTTATGTACCATGGATGGTCCATTGTCAGTCCATTGAAACTGAAAAAGCAACTAATAATTTACATTATTGTATATAGAAGATATTTCCTGCCCAAGAATATTTACCAGAACTCACAGTGCTTAAGATCTTTATCACATCTAAATACAGCTCTAGGAAACTCATCACCCAAAGCAGAATACAATTTGTAACGACCCAGGGAAAGAATTATGACTTCTCTAGAACAAGTAAAAGTGAAGACAAGATGAAAGTTCTAGTAGATAACTGTTATAAATTTTAAAAGATGATTTAAGCCTGGAGTGTCTTGTTTTCAAAGCCAAACAGCAAGTGAACTTAGACACCAAACTTAAAACTCTCAGAGGATTTCTTTACAAATGCAAAGCTACAATACAGAACTCACTGAACAAGAAGTTAGAGAATTAAGATGTTTAGTAAGGTTTCTTAAACTATAAGCATTTAGATAAGTAACATTAACAGCTCAAAGTTATAGAAGAGAAGGGAAATGTAAGGATTTAATCTTATGCTGCAAGATGCAAATTAGCTAGCATGTCATTTGGAGAATCTTCTTCCCCACAAGGCAGGTTTGTGTTTGTTTTCTGTAACCATTTTCCAATTCCTTTTAAAACATCTAATAACGAGCCCCTGTAGAATGCCAGATGTGAAACTAACTCAACGTCCATTTCCATCCTAACACATATTATCTAAGATACGCTTATGTTGTTCCACACATCCTGAAAAACAGAAATCAGTCATGTCAGCTGTAAAATACAGAAAGAGTTAAGGCAAAGCCAGGGTATCACTTCCACAAATTACACACAGATGAAGATGTTATAGATTCAATGTATTCTGGATGCAGGCTTGTGACTCTAAGATGTGTAACGCTACTGATCCTACTCAAAGACTAAATAATTCATTTTCCTAGATCTGTACCACTCAGCCCTTTGAAAGACAGAGTAACCTAGTACGAGCCTTTACTAAACACTGTCATTTCTGGTGTACTTTCTAACGCTGTAGTGAGGATTCCTGAGAGAGCAAAGGGTGCAGCATTAACTTCAAGAGCTTAACTTTACCCTAGGTAAGATACAGCATAAGAGTATTTTAATTTGGAATGATCTATTAAGTTCAGCTTGGTAGACCTGCCTGCAAAATTATCTTTCAGCAAAACAAAGTTAATAGTTGAAAGGTACCTGAAGTTCAGTTAAACTTTCTAGTGGCACTACCTAGCTTCATATGACAAGTATTGACCTAAAGCCTTTATGCAAGTGTTTTCTGACAGGGTTTTATCCTCACTTCCAAAGTAAAAAATAGAAATAAAAAATCAGCCAGGTTCTTGTACTATTAAGACAAGAAACACACTTTTATCCTTCAGAGTACGTATTAGTAAATCCTCCAAAACTCTCACTTTGACAGAAGTCATAAAATGTCTTCTCCAAGGCTATGCTATAATATTTCTTTTGCAAGAAGTGTTACTGCAGTGTAAGTAAAAGTGGCCATGACAAGCATTCAAGTGTGCACGTGTCAGAGGGTTATCTAGCATAAGAAAGAAGGACAGAGAAAAATACAAAAAGCAAGTCAAGTTATCAAGCATATACCTCGTGCACTGTACCAAGAGAAAATAAAAGGGGAAGGAGAAGAGTTAGTGGCTGCCTTCTGCTCAAACTGTAATTGTACAACCACGAATCCTCCACAAACAAGCTAGACCTGGGCTCTGACCTGAGCACCTGACCAATTCCGCTTTAACTACCACTACTTCTGGGAGCAGTGAAGTGCATTTATAAAAACAAATCAGCTGGCAACAGGGGAAAGAATGGAGCATTTGCAGGGGTATGCGGAGGATGACAGAGGAGCCTACCTGGAGGCAGCTATAGCAGAAGCATTTAGTCCACCATAACAGGAGAAAGCCACCACTAGGGGGATGGATTTCTTCTCAGGTTTCTTCTGAGAAAGTCTAAAGAGCAAGAAGGATTAAGAGATTAAATTGTCATCTCTGCTATAGTCTGTCAAGTCCTGTAGTCCAGGCTTGAACTACAACTGCTTCTAATAGCTAGGAAACAGTAAAAGAATTCAGTGGCTTATACAGCACTTGCAATTTTAAGTCCTTTTATGCCCTCCCAGCCACTCGACATGTAAAATATAAATATACATATGCACACTGTAGGAAGACATGCACCTGGAATCATTTCCCTCCATTCTGATTTATTTCCAAACCATCAATGGGGAATAGTTATGGAAGAAATCAGGAGCTTCCAGCCTTGCGCTTCTCAGCTGAACTGCCCTCCTTTCTCCACAACTAAATGTTACATTACTCCCAGAAGAAGGATCAAAAACTGAATTACAGCTTTGTTTCAAGACATGAATGACTAATTTAACTACATTTTTGGGTTTGTCCTGGCTTAGTTTGATCTCATGATCACCATCTGGTACTTTGTGAATATTTGTAAGAACACTTTTTGCTCTTTTAAATGTTCAGGCAACAGTTCTTTATGAATACGTTGAACAGGAATTATCCCACATGAAGAGCTGCCACAAGAAAATACACAGGATACATCTCACACCAAGTAATTCAGGCATGCCAGACAATTAGAAAGACCCACATTTATTTTAGGAACCACAAGATGAGAACTCTTTCATCACACTTGCTGCACATCAGAAGTGCACGTAGAGGCACGTGAAAAATGTCAGACTACACTGAAAGCATATGGAGCTGCAAGCGATGCCGGCAAAGCAGAAAACCAGTATTGATCAGATGCTTAAATGCAAAGAGAATGTACTGTAACATGAGCCATAAACTCATACAAAGCCACGCCCAAAGATGATGATGTATTTCGATTAGGAAGGCTTAAAAGTCATCCACAGAGCCTGTTTAAATAGCTAATTTCAAGATCCTATCACACACATGTGAGCTTTTCCAGGTTCAGTTCTACAGGATTCTTACCCTGAAAGACATATAAAGTGGTAAAGAGATTATGATGTGAGAGCAATCTCACTAATATTTAGGAAGTGCAATTATTTTCTCTTAAGTATAAATACATTTCTACATTACAAGAAGATCTGTCAGTCTGAGCTACAGCCTGTTTTCTCCTTTATTTTTTTTTTCCTTTAAGCTTTTCAGGCCTTTAAGGAGCTACTTCCTAAAGGAAACAAAGATAGTAGGATTTATGGCAATCATGGAGCTGCACAAGCAAAAAAGCCAGTGAATACATGAAGTTTCTTCCACTGTCATAGATCCCATTCATCAAGATACTGTGTGACATCTGTTCAGTTTGACCAAGTAAGATTTAACGTCACATATACTGAAGACAGGAGAGAGGGTGAACATCAACTGGAAACAGCCAGAAAATTGTAAAGGTGAAATAGAAAGTAGTGTAAGAAAACTGTTCTCATGTAATTCTTGTTTCATCTGCTATTCTGATGATTGATTTATTCAAACAGGCAAAATGATCTCATGTTATTGGCAACACCTTTCCTTGCAGGGAGAAAAGTGTACTAGTGCAGTGCAAGGACCAACAAATTCTCTCCATCTTCAGGTCACTCAATCCAATCATATGATAGCAGAAACCATCACTATTCATTGCCTTAATATATCACGTGTACTGGATGTATAAAGATGTCTGTTCTGCATGGCCCACGTTAAGAATACCCCTGCCAGATCCAACAGTAGAAATTTAGTTTGTGTCTTCACGGTCATGCTGATGATACTTGATCTAAATCTACTCTGATGTTTATCCTATTCTGAGCCCTTTTTGTTTGTGCATTTGTTTACTAGCTAGCTGCAGAATAAGGTTTCAACATTTTCCAAACAAAGTCCCTTGCCTTTTTCATACTGAAAATATTATGCAGCACTCTTCCAAGTTCTGGCTCAACTTTCCAGCTTGACCACCAAAGCCAGAGAGCTTGTACCACACTTGGCAGCAAAGGTGCTGCATTGGTAGTGAATTACAGCTAACTCCAAGAAAAGAAGGCAAATGAATTGTACTATATAGCCCTTGCCCAAAAGCACCTGCCCATCTCTAATGAAGAGTTTGTCCATTTTAAGGTACAGAACATACATTTCATCCAAAGGAACCCTGCTGGGAGGTGTCAGTGCAGCCAGAGAAGGCAGACGTTTCACCAACAGGCAAAGACAAACAGATTTCCCTCTTCAGGAAAGAAGCCAGTGACTGGCCAATGAAGAATGACAAGCAATATCCAAAGGCCAAAGAGTAACTGAAGAATTTTTGGGTGAATTCAGTTAGAAGTAAAGTGTTTCATAATTTGTTCAACTATACACCAAAGAAGCATAACGCAGCTAAGACACACAGACTCCCACATTCTAATATTACTGGAGGGGAGAGCATGCCTAACCAGAGCAAGGCTATTCTAGAATATGAGTACACCAGGATAAATGGGATTCATCAATGCTGGACTCGTAAGATGAGATTCAAAGCTGCTGAAGTAGTCATCTTTATTCCAAATCTACAGACAAAGCTGTACAGCTCCAGGAAAGATGACACCAAGCTATTGAGGGCAACCAACTGCTTGCTTCCACCACAAAGCAATTTTAGCTCTTCTGAGTAAAAGTAAGCTACCAAGTATTAGCCATTGAATGACTTCAACAAACTAAACAAAAAAAAGAGACATGACCACACACAGGAAGCAGGTAACAAGCTATGCACTCACAGCCAGTATGCTCTTTCCTGCTGAAAGACAAAGTAACCAAAAAAGATCAAGCGCTCCTGGAGCCAGCTGCCCTCTTCACAAACACAAGGGCACTCTCAGGTGCAAAAATAGCTGTTCACGGACACTGGAATCTGAAAAAAAGTTGTGTTTTTTTTTTGTTGTAAAGTGTTAGTGCTACAGTGTAACTGTTTCTCACCCATAAAAGTTAACAGCAAGGGTTGAGATGGTTTGCACACAGACGTAACAGAGCCATGAGAACTGTAAAACACTGAAGGAATCTACGGGAAAGGAAGTGAGTTTTACATAATCAGTGAACTACTGAAGAGCATTTGCAGAACTTCTAAGCTAGCTGTTGCTGCGTTACTTCTATTAGTTCAACAAAAAAGCTAAGAAAACTGAGTTTCTTAGTCCTGACAGTGGGGTTATACAAGAAGTGAAGCTAATACTGAACTGAAGGAAGGACATCAGCACTTAGTTTCCTAAAAGCCCTTGTTGAGATATCTTTCACCTTTCAGCCACTAAGAAAAACAGTATGCAAGGTGATGTGCAAAGATACACTACTGCTAATATTTCTTTTACTTACAACTTTTCCTCTCCTCACTTGGAAATGGCATGCTGCTCCCCTCCCAGCCCCTCTTTCCAGCTCAAAGCTACTTGCCTGAAATGCACAGGAGAAAGCCACTCCTTCCCAAAATAGACACCAACAGAGATTAAACTTAGCTGCTGCTTTAGTACACAGAAGGCTCAGAGATGCAGCAATATTACTGCTTTGTTTCTTCAAAAATTCATTATTGTAATTTTCAACTTCTAAGAAATCAATAAGGAAACTACAGTAGTCCCTATCACAAATTGCATGTAGAATATGTGAGCAGACCAAAGCAGCTGATTTTCATCAGATTAGTCTTTAGGCTGGCTTAATTCTTGTCTCTTCTTCATTCAGATGCTGACCACAGTCTCATGGTTGAAGTCTTACCAAGGATTCCACTGAGGATACAATTCTCTTCCACCCCTCAGAGAAACTTCTCTTTACCATGAAGATTTTTAAATTTCTGTATTATAGGAGGGTTTTCACATTCAGACTATTACAGTCACTACCTTTCTTTTTTTTTTCTTCATTTACTAGAAAACTATAGATGCATTACACAAGTGTTTTCAATTGGACCACAAGTGTACTTGTGCAGCAGCTCTCCTAGTTACTGCCACTTACTGCTTTATGGTTCATGCTGTTCAGCAATCTCAGAGCTAAGAGAAGGTTTCCTTTTAGAATAGGCTAAATTGGAAGGTACACTCCAAGAGCATACCTACTGTATTTGTCTACTACGTATATATATGTGTATTGTATATAATGTGCATGTCAGATCATCAGCATCAACGGTTGTACTCTACCACTGTCCTTCCAGGGATCCACGTTAATTGCTAACGTATTAGTAGATCAAGCTTAAAGTTGGTTTCATAGAACTGGGCAATTAAATTCTTATCAACAACAAGAAGGATTTTTTAATGAGTCATGTGTTAAGTAATAATCTTCAGATGAACTTTCACCTTTTCATCCTAAAATGGATATAACCAGTGGCACTCAGCAAAACGTTGTCTGACAGCTGATATATCTTGACAAAAACACCCTTACAGAGAATGTTAGTTAAACTTTTAAGTACAAGTTTTTGACAATCCTGAAATCTAGTGAAAAAGCACAATGTTAGACTTCTAAAGCTGATTGTTAAGTTCCATTAAAACTAAAACAAGACATAAATTCCCTAAAAACCCTGGGAATCTCAAGCATTTTCTCATTCATATCCTGGTCAGCCAATATTACTGCAAGCAGTTAGATTGGCTGAAGATTTATGTCGCAGCTAGGCCTTCTTTTACATCCCATGAAAGAGAAAGACCTGATCTGTCCAGTTCTGCGTGTTGCAGTTTCATGTAAAATTACAAAGAAATGTATACACACACAAATAAATACATACTTTCAATCTAGTCAAATAATTAAGTGAAGTATAGATAAAATCATATAAGATTCGGCTTGGATTTCACCTGTATAGTAGGGTTCAGGCATCCTTGATCCCTTCTTTATCCAGTTACCCATGCCTGCTGCAGCGCAACACATGCTGTAGTACATGCTGCAGTACCACCACAAAGACTAGACAGGCCCCAGAGTGAATCATTCCCCCCCAAATCCCAAGGTGGACCAGTCTGCCTGATCCCCTTCACCAAATGGCTGTGTACACCTGTGATGAGAACAGCCAGGAGCTGTGGAGTAGGCACAGCGTGCTCCTGGGGGATAGGCTGGACTGGAGAATTTCACTGCTGTCAAAGGAAAGTATTTTCCAAGCCTGCTAGAAAAAACAATAGTGTTTTGCTTTCCAGAAGTCAAGACAGACAATGGACTTTGTATCGGCTTTTAGTTTTGTCTGGACAAGAATTAAAAATACCATTGTGAGTCATTTGAAGGTAATTCACAAGGGATACCATAGCCTACAACAGAAATACATATTCCTGGAGACCCCACTGCATATGCTGATTCAAAATTAAAATATTTTCCATCCTCATCTTCTTGTGTTTCATTCTGAAGTGTTTTATCAAGCTTTCAACAACACATTATGACAACTTTGCATTTCCATACTCCAGCTAAAAAGAGGCCAAGAATTAAAATGTATTTACTTTCAATACACTTTGAAATAAATATTTGCATAATTACTTTTGGAATAACAAGTTACAGCTCACATTTACCATACATTATTTTGAAAGCTTACATAAAATACAAATATTTATCTAGTTTGAAAGAAAGTAAGTGTCCTTCCTGATTCACCTGCCTAAATACTTGAAAAAAGACTTCATTGATTGGCTAAGCCAGTTTTTTGTCATAGCAAACCTTTGCTGGAACAGAATGCAGATTTCCTTCATTTTGATGTATTTAACTCTCTCTGTTCATTGCTTAGTTTCTTAAATTTTAGAAGCCAATTGAAAACTTAAAGGGGAAGAAAGCTACTTCTTTTCCTCCAATTTAAATAACCAAAAAGAAGAAATTTTGTGTCTCAAATCTAAAGGATACAGTAATCAGAACCATCCAATTAATTCACTAGCTATAGGTAGAAAAGGCACCAAAAACAACAAAAAACTTCACTTTTGTTTAATGACTATAAAATATATTTTGATCAGCTTTTGTTTTAAGAAGCTTATGTATTTTAATTAGATTTGAACTTTCAGTGCATATACAAAGTAATGCATTTAAAAATACTACAAGTTGTTGGAGTTAATATATTGTTAGGAAGACTGATAGAAGTTGCTGAATAGGGGACAAAAAGCTAAATTTTGTCATAGCTAAGATGCAACACATCTCTCTATAGATATGCATCACACAGAACATTGAACTTTTAAAATACTGTAGCATGAAGGAACAGAGTAAACTATTATGCACTAATAAGTCTAATTTATAATCAGCTCTAAGCGCACAAGTCTAGTTAGCTTCTTTGCATAATAAACAAGTCATAGCTGTGCTATTTTAATAAATCTGATAATACGTTATTATTATATATGATTTTATTAGCTACTTTTCTATTTAAGATTAAATTATTCATGGTGAGTCTTTCTGTTCTTCTGTATTTAGTGAAGTACTGCAAGAAATTAAGGATTTTTTCCCTGTTTTGTTCCTCTTTGAGGAACATGTGAAACACATCTTTAAAATGTTAAAAGTGAGTAATACAGCAAAACGCTACACGCTCAACTTACCACTGCCACAGCATCACTAGAAAGAACAGCTCGAACATCCAGCACTGTATAGTAAGCAACATTGGTCATGATGTAGATAACAGTCACAATTGGCATAGACACTGCAATAGCCAGCGGCAAGTTCCTGTAAAACAAATAAGAAAAGAAAACCCACAACCCAGGAAAAAAAATCCATTAATAATAGAACTGCCTTATTTATTTGCATCCTTTATCTTAGAGATGAAAAGTATGAAGACAGAATAAAGATTTCCAAATACCTATCTCTGGAAGGCTTTGGTTTCTTTCAGAACTGGAAATTCTAATACAGAATACCAGAAAAAATATAAATCTATTGCAAGAACTCTAAACCTGAATTATCTGTAAAAGGAGATTCTATACAAATGCTCTTCAAGGCCCTGTCTTCAGAGTTTCCAAATCAGTGACTATTGCCTTCAGATTCACATGTCTTGAATTATTTCCTATACTGTTAATCACCATAGCACCACAGAACCCAAAGGAGCTTAGAGCCACTGCTCTCATTCTCCCTGGAGAATGCTGCTGTTGTTCTACCAGGAAGGCCTCAATCAGAGCAAAACCCTGATCATCTCATCTGCACTCATCACAGCAGAGAACAAATGAATCAGGATGCTTATCATTGGTGCACAGGTACATCGTTTAGCAGTGGACTTGTAGTGTTCGGTGAATGGTTAGAGGTAATGATCTTGAAGGTCTTTTCCAACCTAAATGATTCTAAGATTATCTGCAGAAGGCTGAGGTCCACAATTGTTGCAGTGAAAGCTCTACAGGTGGCTTATCTTTCTAGACATGTTTGCTAGTAACACAAAAAATCTAGAATAATCTGAAAACACTGCAAACCAAACTTTAGCTGTAAATAGGTAAGATTTAACGCAAAGCTGGCAGTTTATAAATCGCAGGCAAATCTCTGAGAACATCTATATACTTCCTGAGAAATGGGACTTTTTGAAAGAATACACTTTAAACTTTTGCTTGAATTTGTTTGAATTTCTCTTCCAAAAAGGCATCCTGTCTCTTCCTGATGTGCAATTCTGCACACCCACTCCTCCCTCTATGAAAAACCACTTCCTTTTCTTTTGAACCTGGCTCTTGCTAGCTTCACGTGACAGCTTCAGTTTGTGTGGGATGGGCTGGGGTGATTCTTTTGTACTTTCTCTGTGCCTCTCATGTTTTCTTTGTTTTAAATACCTCTATTATGCACCCCCCCCCCAACCAATTAATCTCTTTCCCAGGCTGAAGATCACTGCCTATTCAGCTTTTCCTCATGGAAAAGTCATCCAATTTTTCTGTGGAAACAGGAAAGTCCTCCTCCCCCTATCACCACCACCATCACCCCCAACAAATAAACCAGTTAATTTGTAATAGGGAGTTCTGGCCAACGTCAAATTTAACCTGTGGATTACTGCTTTGACAGGACAAGCATGAGGAGACTATGGATCGATGGGAAAAAAATGATTAAACTGGATTTTTGGAAATATTTCCGCGGAAGTCTGGAATATCTCATTATTCCCCAAAAATGCAAGGGTAATGTAGAAAGCTGGAATTTGAACTTCACTGTAACTGATAAAGCTACAACTATTACCAAGAATGAAGGTTGTGTAAGGAACTAATGCCTACAAATAGCAAATGGGAAAGGGAAGCCCTTTCTGCAGGGAAAACAAACAAGCAAGCAAGCAAACATTTTAAGGACTAAATGACTTATAAAATCAACACATACGTATCTTCTGAATACATACAACAAACCTTTACAAGGCAATCAGAGGGAACACCATCAACCTGAAATTCAATCTGACTAAAAATTGCTGTTTTTGGAGTGAAAAATACTTGCCTGAATTGTATGTTTTTAATATACAACTGTACTGGGTTAAATAAATGTATAGCATGGAAGAAAATGCAAAAGCCAAATCATATGGGAGAATTAAAAATCTCTCTTCCATCCTTTATCTTTCTCTTGTAGTAATCTGAGCTGTTGCTTTTAACAGGAAGCAAAAATAATCAAATGGGATTCTATTTTTAACATTAAGGTGTCTGCTTACAGACTCACTACTGAAGAAGATAAGTGTAGTCAGTCACACTTTTACAGCATAAATTCATGGAAAAGATAACATTCTTAAATATGACATCAGAGTTATCGCACAGATAAGCACTGCATGGACTACACTTATGGAACTGCCACATTGCAATATTAACACCTTTTGCATGGGGTAGTACAAAATGACTTGAACTGAAAGCTTATCGAGCACTGAACGTGGCATCCTGCAATCAGCTAGACTCGTCTACTCTTACAACTTTTTTAAATCTCTTAATGGAGTTTAAAGCTATTAATTCTTAACTGGTGATTGTACACGGCCTTGCCATCTGGGTATGGAGTACTTTTAATTATTTCTATGTAGGTTCAGAACTCATTAGCAAAAGATAAAGACAAAATGAGCAACTGTGAACTATCCAGGTTCAGAAAGCTCACATCTTTTACCTTTCTGGATTTTTGATCTCTTCAGTTACAAAATTGAGCGTATCCCAGCCAGAGTAAGAGAACAATGCAGAATAGAGTGCCAGGGAAATGTCCCCGATATCAAAAGAGGATCCTTCAAAAGAGTTCTCAAAGTGCGATGAATATCCTGTATGTGGAGGAGACACAATGAAGTAATGAAAATAAAATAGAGCAAGTAATTCTTTTCAGTGTGACACACAAAAACTCAGAAGCCCTAGATCCTTCAAAGCTGCTTATTAATGCCTTTTTCTGTTTCTGCTCTGTGCTTCAGCTATGACAATAAGCACAGTACTTAAACTACAAGAAGTTACGCTCTCTGGATGATACTGCTGTAACAAAACACCTTTGTGCTCATAATGGCACAAAAATTCAGGAACATTAAGTTCAGACTGAGCTACAAACAGCTGCCAGAGACTATACTTGGGCTAAGGGTGGTTTTGAGTAACATTAATAAAATAAGCCATTCATTCCTGCTATACATCCTTCTAAATTTTCAATCATTTAGCTTATGCATTAAAACAAAGATTATAGTGCATTTTAGATAACTATGACTAAATACATATACAAGCAGCTGTCTAAGTTTTAGCTAGTGAAAACAGACAATAAACAGATAATAAAGTATTGTTGAGATTAAATTTTCCCAAGCTAGGAAGGAAAGTGTATTTTTTGCACCAGTATTTGAGAGAATGTATGTTATCTTTTGACTATCAGCAAGTCAATCTGTTGACTTCCAGCAGGTCAAAACATACATCATCATGGCAGTTTTATACATTTAGTTTATTTCACATAATAAGGTGACTTATTAAGCAATTCAAAAATGTGCCTTGCGCTATGCATTCTGAAATGTTTACACTTCATCAAAGCTGAACAGGCAAGTATTTGAGGCCTCTAGCCTATCTTTTCATCTTCCCTGCTTTTTATCCTAACTGGACATTGCTATTCCCTCGGCAAAGATGTAGTCAGAGTAACTGCTGAGTCAGGAACAGAGAAGGGTGACATTGTCAAGGAAGTAGGTAGGGAGCAAGCTCAGTATCTAGAAAACAAGAGATGGGGCAGATATGCTGAGGGATGAACACTGGCAAGGTGCTCACGTATGCATATTCTTGTTCCATTCACAGTAATTACTTTGTTCGTGGACTTTCAACAATAACTGCTTAGAGCAAAGGGCGCAAATTGACAGATAGATGGGAAAAAAAAAAAAAAAAAAAAAAACGTGGCAGCTTTGAAAGCAGGATAATTTTTTATTTTTAAGCTAGCACACCAATAAATCCACTCCAAAGGAAAGGGTAAGAATAAAACTTAGTTCAGAACTCTTCTCCTTGAACGTGAAGGCACAATGCCTAACACACACACAAAATCCTCAAAGACAGAAACTTTCTAATTTTCAAAAGCTGTAACAGAACTTAGGATCTGAGGGGGGAAGAAAGGGAGGGGGGCAGCTCCTGTTACACAAATCTGCTTACACCTTCTTAAAAATCTATTTTTACTTCAGGTTCAATCACTTTCAGACCTGCACAAAATTCATTTTGCAAAAATAACGCTCAGTTGACCTCAATTTAGAGATTTCTTTACAGGAATTTACAACTTTGTCCTCACATATCTTATTTTGCTAGCACTGTGCTTTGCTGCTTTCATTTCCCTTATTATTCCATACCCTGGGCAGTAAATTGCACAACACGGCTGAGCAATCACTTTTCTTCTTTTACTTACCTCAAAGTCAGCTGAGATAGGATAGCTACCCATGATATAAAATCAGGATAATATTTAACATTAATGGTTCCATAGTGGCTGTATTACACTTGTACTGAGACATTTGATAACACATATAAAGAGGTATTTTACAATCTCTAGACCACTGTTTCAGTTTAACTGATAAGTACAAACCTTTGCTTTAAGTTTAGATGCTTACCCTGGCATATTTTAACAAGTCCAGTTACGATGATGGCAATAAGAGCAGCAACTTTAGCATAAGTAAATATATCCTGCACCCGTGTTCCCCATTTAACATAGGCACAATTTATAAATGTTAGAAGACCTAGAGGGAAGGTGGGGAGGGGTGGAAAAAAAAAAAAAAAAAAAAAAGAGAGAAAAATGAGAAGACAATTGGAACAATATTAAATTTAATTCATTTTCAAAGATTTTCAATGATAATCCTAACATGCACTTACCTGTTACACTAATACTTGGGTTAACCTCATCAGTGTAACAGTACACTGGTACTGAAAACTGGTTCAAACAAAACAGCAGGAAATTGATATTCTAAAGGCTCATAATACATACCATTTCAAAAGGGGGAAGGAAAGACCTTCCCCACATCAATGGTCCTCTGATTACAAGAACATTTTCCCATTTTAACCCTCAACAGATGTATTCTGCAGCTATACCAAAGCTAAAGAAACTATTACATTAAACTATTAGTTTCAATTTACCAATACTGTTCTGCTAAATGAAAGATTATCCAGAAATTCCTTTAGATAAACATTTTAAATAGTGCTTTAAAAGTTTTTTTCCACTTGCTTGTTAGTCTGGGGATCAGTTCAACATCCACAGATGATTTAAAATACTGCACAGGGTCCCAAACAATTCATTATTCTTTTCCAGTTCAATTATACTGTATTAACACATGAGGCTAGAACTGATCTAACCAGACAACATGGTCTACAACTAACACAACATTATGGCAGGGATTTGGAACTAGATGTTCCTTAAAGTTTCAACCCAAACAATTGCTAGGATTCTATGATTTTTAAAAATTGGTGGTAAGTAATGTGTATTTGTAGTACATTCCTTCCTCTAGCCCCAAATAGATCAGTATCAGACCTATTTCACAAGACTGAAATGGGAACTGAAGGAAGAGTACCAGATTTCACAAGCATTTGACTAACAGGGGCTGACTAAACTCACTCATATGATCAACTTCCCCTAGAAACACTTTTCAAGCTACTGTTCAAATACATCGTTCCTGCGGCTCTCAACACTTTGCATTATCAAGTGGAGAGGCAGCCAGACAACCTTTGCCTGTACTGAAATGCTGAATATTCAACAGGATTCAGTACCTTCAGTGTCATTTATTCTATAAAACACTAAGTGAAGGAATATTTCTCTTATCCAGATTATCATTACAGTATTGATTTCAACCCCAAAGCTTAAATATTTTCTCCAATTCTCAATGCTTCCACTAGCTAGTGAAAGTGTGGTTATCTTCCACTGTAGTTTTCATTTCTGTACAAGTTTCTTGTACTATGTATTATTAAAATGCATACATATAAAAATTCTACTTGAATAAGATATTAGCAAATCAAAATTATACAAGGAGACATGATAAATTATTTCCTCTCCCATAATCCAAGAAATATGTGATATTATTAAGATATAAATGCACTTAGCACAGTTACCAAAAAGAAGAGTAATCGTTTAAAAGATAACAAAAGGAAGGTAATGATCTCATTACTGCTACTAGCATACTAGAAAATCTGGCCAAGTGGAACGGCTGAACAAGATTCCACAGACCTTGGCAAGATGAGAGGAAAAAAAACAGTTGTATCAAATTTCAAAAGTCAGGCCTGCCAGCTCCTAAAGAACCCTCGGGAAAAAAACAACTCTGCTTGGTCTCTGCTGTTCAGTGGTAATGATTGGTATTATCCATAGAGTAGTTGCTCACAGGGTGTATCTGAACAACAAAAATGATTAAAATCATTTTAAGCAACTTTCAGTTGGGAGGAACTGTTATTAACTCTTACTTGATTGAGTTAGGGTTTGGTCTCCAGGTGAAATGCTACGCTGTCTCTGGTATCTTTAAAAATGATATCAACAAAAGAAGACAATCAAGAATCTGAACAAGCCATGTCTTCTCTCTTACTGATATTATACTTCCATGTTTCCCTCAATTTTTTAAAATATCAAAAATATGAATTTAATGTTACTCCTCAAATACTACGTAATTTAGTTTCATAAAGTTTCTGAGAACTGCCAAGTTTAGGTCTGCAGTGCCAGGTGCCACCCCTGTTTCCAAAATGAGTAACAAAGCAGTGCTGTGTAACACCAAGATGGATCTCACATGAGATCTAGCATTACTACTACAGTTAAAAATGAACAACACCACAACTCTGGGTTTAGTATATAAGCTACACCTATCCAGCGTTCAGGCTTCCATTCCCAGCAGCTTCATTAATAACGTTTTAACTTTATCCATGGGTAAGGACTGACACAGCCCTGCCACGAAGTGTAGGCTTTAGCAGCAACAGCTACATGAAGTTGAAGAACAGGGGTGATTGTCAGCACTGAAGCCTAAAGAGGGTAGAACAGACATTTAAACCACAAAACAAACTGTTGAAGTCAGTCTTGCATCCCCATGGCAGTGACCTTGCCTCCACTTAGAAAAAAAAAGTGTTAAATTTCCTCTATTAGCAACAAACCTGTGCCAGGACACCTTGGGACAGTATCTGATTAAGGAATGTGAACATGATGTTACAGGTCCCTCATGTCTACCCTGAAGCTGTCACAACAAAATGTGGTTCACATTTGGGACTGGGGGAGGAGAGGAAAGGAGCAGAGCTGAGTAAGCTCACTTTTTTTTTTTTTTTTTTTTTAAGAAGTCTGTCATTATTCTTTCCACTACTTGGACCCTTTTGCCCACATCAGTGCTTTCCCAACAATAACAAATTAACCCACAAAAGCTGAAAGGGGAGCTATAGTGTTTACAACGAATTATAGAGGTCAAATATTTGAAGCACACACAGACAACTGCACAAAGGATATTACAGCTACTTTACAGGCTCCCTTTTGCCTCAAAAAGGATCCAAGTAGGAGCAGCACATCGCCCTTCTGTAGCATGTTGCTGGAAGTAAGAAAACTCAAGTGTCCTATTAGCTTTATGATAAGAACTCCTCAAGTTGACAGTGTGGGCAGGCACCACAATACATGGCGAGACTGCACAGTACCTGACGAAGGATTACCACGTAGACTTGCTGAAAGATATTTTTGACTGTGTACTGGGAATGAAAAATACGTATAGAAACACTCTCGATAGAAATACCTAAAATTAAGACACACACAGCACAACCATAGAATTTCATTCTCACAGTGCAGAACAGTCCTGATTTGAAGCATGTGGACAGTTTGATGTTGTTCCTCTTTCTTGACAGCCCAAGGAGCTACCTATCACAAACATTTCAGTGTTCTATATGCACACAAAATTTCCTCCTCAAAACTCTTCAAAACAGGTACAGCTTCTTGGTGCTACTGTTAATCACAAGCATGAAGAATAATCTTGACCTAATGATCTTCTGAAACCCTACCAGACTAATTACTTAAGCATGTCTACATTGAATAGTTACTGAAAAATAAGTTACAGCAGAATTCATAGCATAAGAGCTATTCCGCAACTCTTAGACCACACGAAGAGTAGTACCTCAGTATTCAATTTAACCTACCTCTCCAAAGGAAAACAAACTTTTTCCTTTTTTTCCCCATGTTAAGTCAATTTGGAAGAGTTAAACACTGTTATGCTTCTGAGTGAGAAAATGTCATTCACAGGCTAATACTTTTAAATTATTCATCAGCTGGAAGTTGTTGTTTTCCTTACCGTAACTCAAATTGTTTCAGCATGTAACAACTCAGGGATTTGGTAGGATTTGCTTTACTAAAGCTCAACTGTAGATAAAAGAAATTAGCATAGTAAATTTCAAGAAATACTTACATTCACAAGCAGCTGCTATGAGCCGACATGCAATGTATGGAGGATCACAAGATGGGAAGAAAGGTTGAACTATGTAGTTAGCAAAGGTGATTGCAATAACCGCCTGGCTCGTTGGCTCAACAATTAAGAGTGAGGTCCACAAACGAATAAAAGCAATGAAGCTCCCAAAAGACTCCAAGATGTACGCATAGCTGGCTCCTGACTTTGTAATAGTGGTTCCAAGTTCAGCATAGCAGAGAGCTCCGAAGACTGAAAAGATCCCTCCAATTGCCCAAATTACTAGAGATAATCCATAAGATTTGCTGTAGATGAGAACTCCTTTGGGAGAGACAAAGATACCTGAACCAATCATGTTGCCTACTATAAGGCTTATCCCATTTAGCAGAGATATTTCTTTCTTCAGTTGCATTGTATTTTGGTTTCCATCCTGCATTTCAGAGTTGTCATTGGGATCAGTCTTGTCTGATTTATTGATGGGGCTGTATTCAGCCAGTGAGCTATGAGACTTAGCACAATCTGTCCTTTCACCCATTGTGGAAAGGCTATGAATTCTCCACGACTCCCAGTCACAATCTAAAACAAAACAGAGAGCTGAAATCATTATAATTTTTTTTATCCTGTAACTTTATCATCAAGGCTTCTTTCCACCTTTTCACCCTATGTGAAACCCCCTTTTGTTATTTCATATGTGTTTTTTAAAAAAGGGAAATCCATGCACAGTTAAAGTAAACAAACAAAAAAACAATACACAGACAGTAAGACACAAATTCCAGTATAACTTAAACAAAGAAAGGAATTTCTGCCTTTCAGAAAAATGGGGGAAAAAAAGGTAGAAGAACAGAATTGGGGAACTGCAAGGTTGAAAAGGAAGAAAGGACAGACAGAACCAAAAGGAGGTAACATAAAAAAGAAAAATCGTTTTAAGACCAAGCTGGAAGTTTGAGGCATGAACATAAGTTTATTCCAGTAGTAACAATATAATCAAATCATTATACCTCCACGGCTAAGTTATGAGTGATCTGGGATCACTCATATGAGGACTGCATGTTCTATTAACACATTGTGGACTTTTAACCAAGGGCAATATGAAGACATGCTTACGCCAAAATCCCCTTCATCTAATTGCTGGTTTGTATTTCATAATACAGTTTGATTTCCTACCCATCTCCTCCAAGAAATTCTGTTCCCATTTCCCACTGCCTCATTCCTTGGCATTATCTAAGAGTGCAAGCTGTCCATGAAAAAACACAGTAGTTCCAGTCCAAATTCCTCCACTAGCGACTGTATTTAGGAGTACCTAAGAGAACAGAAGCAAACATTTTCCTTTGCTTCAGAAATGACTTTTTGGAAAAGAACCATCTTCTTCTCAAGGCTCCAGGAAATTCTCCCATGTCCCTCAAAAGCAAGTTACTGCTAATAACATTTACTAGTACAAGAATATACTGATAATTAGCAGTAATTCTGGATGAGGTACATTGTATAGTGTGTATTATTATATAGTGTATATTTTTATATATCAAATAAGAAATCTATTCACAGAGCAGTCTTATATGGAAACCAACCTATACTGCAAACTCATTAAACCTCCAGTATATGCTTCAGCCCTTTACAAACTGTATGCAATTAATCTATCTCTGCATCTAGTAACATACAAACATACAAAGTTTTGCTCGTGCAGTTAGAGGAACACCCTTCTGGAGGGAAAACTTAATAATCATACTCCTCCTTCATTAATTAGCTGACATCTGTATACTGCAGTATAGGAAACCTGGCTTGACCAGGTTTGAACCAATAGAAAAGTAACTCCTACAGAAATGGCACACAAATCATTTACCAAACCTTAATACATCATTTAGCTCCAACTCCTATGAATGTTTTAGCTTTTTTCGGACTGAAATAGAGACTGTGTTCTTTTAAATAATTCAAAATGAGATCCTCAGTCCATTTAGCTGAATGCCTTCTAATTTATTTTCCCCTCTGTATTTCAGAAAAAAACACCCTAAAGATGTTCACTAAGTATGTATTTTATCAAGTTTATACACGAGCCAACATCTTATCTCGTGTTGTATCACATGCTCTCAAATTTCACACTTTTAGTCAGACTAAAACTTTACAACTTACTAGAAACTGCTATTTCAGAACTTAACTGGAGTGCTATAATGTGGCATCTCCACCTGAATTAAACTAACTAGCAGAGAGGGATCGGCACAGTTTTCACAGATGAATGAGCGTGCCCCAAACTGCAAGGAAAAATGAAAGCAAGGTCAGCTCCCCCCGTTGTTGCCGCTCCTCCTTGTTATTTACTCTTCTACTTGGTTTCTCTCTGTACCTACCCACCTACCTTCCACCGCTTCCGCCAAACACATTCACAACCAGACTGTTTTTCTGTTACTGGTGTAACAGAGTTAAGCCTTCAAAAAACCATGTACCTGTAAGCTCAGGAGATTACTTGGTTTGCTTTAAAAGAGAAGGTTCAGTTATAACCATGTAAAGCTAATTATTAATATCGTAACCAAATACAAATCTGACTCAATCATCAGAAAGTATAAACGTGTAAAACAGCAAGAAGAGTAATCAAAGCAGGTGTCTTGATGACTAACTTGACCAGAAGTAGATTTAACAAACACTTGTCACCAGCAAAAATAGCATTTCACTTGAGTCTTTTCATTTCTACTTTGACTCACACAGAACTCTAGCTGCAAATGTACTTCAGAAGGCAAATCACTCTGGAGAAATCGTGGTGGGAAAAATAAAGAGTGCTATAGCTATTGTTACAATATCTGACTGTTATTTTGAAAATATTCCAATCATTCTCAAGCTATCAAGCTAGAGGATAAAATCAAGTATTATGTTAAGAATTGACTCACTGATATAAAATCTCATTTTGGTGATAAGTGCACAGCTTTATGGTTTCTTACACCACATACCCTAATCATCACTCTCAGATCTCCCCGGAACACCTTTCACAGTACAACTTGTTCAGGAACACAAACACTACTCTGAATTCTCAGATATTCTGAGGATTTGATTCAAATGTGTCCATCTCAATTAGCAGCACATGACTGCAGTTCTATACAGTTTTGTTACTGATGACTTTGACAGTTGTTTGTCCTATTTCAACCTACCCATGAAGGAGCAACCACAATATCCTCCCAATTAACATCCCCCCCCCCCCCCCAGAACTCTTTCTCTCTATCTGCTTTTGTTATTCCCAGCTTTGTGTCTCTGCCAAGAACAACTCCAGTTTTCACAAAGGTGTGCGCAACAGCTCACTCAGGATTTGGCATTTCATTCTCTTCTCTAACCTTGCTTGTTTTAGCCTTAAAGCCTTCAGGGCAGGAATTGCTTATTTGCCTGAGTCACGTGTCTTACTGCCCTACCTCTATGACAGAAACAGAACCTCTGGCAGGGTTGGTTTTTTTTTTATTTGTTTGTTTGTTTTTTTCTTCTACAAATAGTTCGCTTAACTGGAACTAAAACCATCAAAAATGAAGACAGAGGGCAGAAGAAACTGGAGAAAACTGAAGTTACATCAAGATTTGAAACTTTAAAAACTACAAAAAAAAATCAAATCCGTTATTCTGGCACAAGGCCGTTGGTTTTGTGCACGCAGAAGATAGGCTTGGAAGTGAAGAACCAGGGAGGAATAGCATAATATCTTCTAACATGCAACAACAATTCTGAAATATTCCAGCTAGAAACAGTTAGAACTCTAAAGCTGCCAAAGCCCTGCCATAGGACTGCTAAGGCTAATGCGGGCTTATGACTTCACACAAGCTAACACGTGTGTTTCCTCATCACTCACCCTTGTGCAATACAAAGTCTTAACCTCTTGTTTTTGCTGATGGTTGCAGCTGCGAGAAATCTTTTTGCTGATATGCGTAGGATTTCTACTGGAATGACACTGCTGTTCATATAGACAGTTTCAGTACAAAACCGGGACAGAGTGACCTGAAACTAAGATCACTTCATTGTCTCACCAAAAATATAAATTCTGGTAAGATCTACCACACATTGCCCCCTTACCAAAGGAACTAATGAAAGTTAACGTGCGCTTATAATGAAATACTAACACTGCATTACAAGGCGACCTTCCTTTAAGAAGAGAGAAAGAGGAAGATCCCCTCTCTACCCCTCAGCAAGGACAGCAGCTGGTCTGGCATTTGTTCAGCAGGGATTGAACCTGCAAGCAGATGTCAAATACTAAATACTCGCATACAATACCTGCTCATTAGCAGAGACTTCCAGTATTCCTGCCTCTGTCTTCTGCAATAGTCTTGACTGCATGCAGCAACCCTTGTTATAACACAACTTTACATAAATACTTTGACTATTCACTTATCCCAGCTGTAAAACTCCTGTTTCTTAACAATTGGTCCTTTGGGTAAGAGTCAAGACTGCCCTACAGAGGCAAACAGCATAAATGTGTTCAGGGAGTTAAGCACCAACAGAGCAAAGGTTGTAAGTCCCAGAAATACCTATTCCTTGCAGTGCATGTATTTAGGCACTTCATAGTCTAACCATTTAAGTGGGAAAGGTTTAGTCTGTCTAGTATGGCTCGTTTCTGTTGAGAGAAAAATCACTTCCCTGTCACACATGGTTAGCAGACAGGAAGTCCTTGCACCAAAAGCAGTTCTCAATGTAAAGATTTAACCTGTTCAGCCAAGTCCTGCATGCTCCCATATGCAAACCATCTTTAGCACTGTAAAAAACAGCATAAACATTTTTAGCACTGTAAAAAACAGCATAAACCTTTGATCAAATAAAACTGCCTGTAACATCCATTTATAAGAAAGGTTGAGCTGTGTTTATCATAAGAATATGGTAACAGATATGAAAGAGAAGTTCCTAGGTCAATTATTCACTTAATAGTCTATCAGTGATGGCAGTTAAGTCCTGACTATACGCATGTGGGACACACCTGCACTGGAGAAGTTCAGCAACACTACACACATTCTGACAAATCCTGAAAAAGGCTTTGAACATTAAATGAGGGAAAGACAACCTGCTCACAAGCAGGTATCCTTGTACAACATCTTAGCGACTTTTCAAAATTTACTGAAGTACTAATCCTAGTCAAAGCCACCTCAGTAATAGATTTTAAGCCAAGTTACTTTGAAGGTAGGGAACTGTTCTAACTACAAGTGGAAAATAACATGCTACTGTATTCCTCACACTTCTAGTTTATTTTACATTTCCAAGGGAAAAATTAGAAGTAAGCTTGCAAGTAAGAACTTTCTGGTAGACTGTCCACAGACAGAAGTGAGCACTCAAGGCAGCTACAGCTGGAGAAAGATCTGGAGAAACACGTAAAATCAGCCCCATGTAAAGCCAGGCCATGACAGAGTCTGTTTGAATAAATTATCTGATTTTTATGGTGGTGCACAAAAGTGGGAGCCCAGTGTTCGCCTGCAGTCATACGAAATAAAACAAATAAAACCAACTCGGGGCTCGGCAAAGCCACCCCGGGTGCTGCCCACGGGCAGCGTGACGAGTCCGGCTCGGGGCTACTTTGTCCCGATCACTCCTTCCTCCACCAGGAGTCAAAACCAGACATTTTTTTTTTTTTTTTTCCGCGGCCACGCGCCTCAGGGCAGAGGCGCCTCATGACAGAGGCGCCGGCCGGCTCCGGAACCGGAGGCCGGGCGGAGCTGTGGACACCCCTCACACACACACGCACCCCTCAGGTGCTGCCATTAAAAATAATAAAAATTAATAGTAATAAACACGGGGCAGGCTCCCATCACCACACACCTGTAGCCGGCCCCGGGTGCTGCAAGAGAGGCCCCCACCCTAACCGCGCTGCCTCCCAAGGCTGGAGAGAGCCGGCGCTTCACCGCCTTGCTTACCCCGGGGGTCTCTCGGCACGTCCCCCGCCGGCTTCGGGCGGCTGTAGCGGTGCGGCTGCCCCTGTTACCTCCTCTCCTGCCAGCTCCGCGGCGGCGTGCCCCGGGGATGCTCGTTCCTTGCCACACTCCGCTTGATGGCGGCCGCTCCGCCCCGCGGCCCCGCGCCCTCCGCCGCCGCCGCCTTCCTCCCCTCCCCGGCAGGAAACCGCGGCTGCTTCCCTCCCTCCTCGCCTCGCCTCCCCTCGCCTCGCCTTCCCCAGGAGAGCCGCCGGAGGGCCCAGCCTCCCCCTCCGACCCCGCCGGGGTCGCTTCAGCAGCGCCGCGCCCTGCGGCTGAGGAGCGTGGCGAGCCCTCCTCGCCCCCGCGCGAAATGGGCGACGGCTTCTTGCTGCGGGGCCGGGAGCCATCCTTCATTCCCCTCAGGCGCAAGATGGAGAAGAGGTTTAGGGCTGGCGGTGTGAAAGCGGTGCTTTTTGCAAACCCCAGGGCTCGCAAGTCGAGCCTTGCGGCTGCCGCCTCTCCCCCAGGGCAGGTGGAGGTGGGCCCGCCCCGCAGCCCCTGAGGGGAGCAAGGGCCACACAGCTCCCGAGGTGCTACAGCACCGAGGCTCAATCTCATGAGGTTGACCCAAAATAAGGCGCCTGAGGCAGCCGAAGGTTTTAAACCTGGCGTTAGTTCAGGGTACAGCTGCTGTGAGCTGTAGCGGAGCTGGGTATAAGAAGGAAAGTCTTAAAATGCTGCCATTTGCGTGTTGGTGTCCTCAATCAGAGAACAGCCACACCTAAAATTTTACTCCAGTGAAGTACATCTAGGTGGATCTCTCAAAATTGTCATTCAATAATGCCCCGCAGCTTCTGAAAATGACAGTAAGTAAGCGATTTGCCATTTAGTAGACTTACTGGGTTCGTATAATGAAATCTTTGTCTTCCTCTATCAGGTTAATAGTTTTAGCATGTCTGAGTCAGTGAACTCCAGGCTACTGCGCCCTCCTGATGTCCTTCGCTGCCCCTTCAGCTGTTCTTTGCCAGGCAAGGAGAAGGTCAGTGCCTGAAAAGACAACAGGGCTCTGGAGACGTGATGGTCTTTGTCTCCTTCACAACAATCTCATTATCCCTCCCCCAGCCGATGATCATTATCTGCAGTCTCAAACAGATGAGTCAGAGGTAGATTTTTTCAGTATAACATACTGGGATAAAAAGCATTCAGCCAAAAATTACAAGGCTGTAAAAGGACTGGGAAAAGTAAACTATGTGCTGTAATACCCATCAGCAATAAATGCAATGGTGGAGTCCAGTTCTGTTACCATGAGGCTTACATTTCTAATTTCCATAGTACTTCCTTTCAAAGCTCGCTTGTTTGACGGAGGTTTTTTTTTTTTCTTTCTCTTTTGCCACATAGATAATTAGCATACAAAGGCATTGCTGCCTTCTAATATCTCCAGATATTCCTTACATTGTGTTTCAACAGCAATGAACAAAGAAAATCTCTTCCTAGTTGGCTTTTCATGTGCACATCATTGTTGAAAAGCTTCCTGGTTGCTACAGTAGACTTGATTTCCAAACTATACAGCACTATGGCAAAGCAAACTCTCATTTGCAGGTTGTAATCTGAAGGAGTTTGATAATCTCAACTCTTTCATTACCTTTGCTTCAACTCTTTGTTTGGCTTTTGTTGGTTTTTGGTCTTGTGCAAGTACATGTAGAGATAGCTACACTAAATGGATTACCTCCTAAACTACTGACAATGTTGTAAAGCAGCAAACAAAACCAGTCTGCCTTCTTCTAGAGTTTAACAGCCCTGATAAATGACTTCTTTGTTTTCAATCCACTTATACAGAACTGATATAAAACAAAAAGTCATAGAAGCCATCCCTGGAATATAGCTGAAATTTTTAGAATATGAGGAATATAGCTGAAATTTGTACAATATGAAACTTAGTAATTACAGTTAGAAAGATAATATGACCCTGAAAGCAATTCTTAGCTGGAAATAGTGTTTAGTCATTAATTATAAATATCAATTGTATTCTGTTTGTAATACTAACAGTATTTTTCAGATAGACATACATGAAGTCAGCCATGCACATTAATCAAAAATGGACTGTAAGAATGTAAAAGAAGCAGCTGATTTCAATCGATGCTAGACTGCCTTTTAAAGCTCTCTCATAAATTGAATCTGCTGGAGACAACATTTATTCCGTCAGAAAACAGACTCAAAGTGTCGGCTAATTAGAATGTTGCCTTGGCCTTAGGAACAAGAAATAGAAGGGAGCTGAAAAGACATAGAAAACAAATAACTAGACATTTGCTGGCAATATAGAGGATGACATTTTATTCTATACTATTAAAAAGATTTATTGGAAAACATGCCCATTCAAAGATTTCAAATTTGAACTATACCCTTTGAGTTCTGAAAACTTGTAATACTGTAGAGGTTGGCATCAGAGACCTAAGAACATCATCGTAAGGTTAGACCAATGCAGGTACTCCTGAAGTGTTTGCAAACGACCAGAAGCAAACTTGCAATAATAATTGAATGGCCTGGGTTGGAAGGGACCTTAAAGACCATCAAATTATAACCCCCCCACCATAGGCAGGAACACCTTCCACAGGTTGCTCAAAGCCATATCCAACCTGGCCGTAAACACCTCCTGGAATGGGGCATCCATAGCTTCTCTGGGCAACCTGTTCTAATGCTTCATCACCCCCTTAGTAAATAATTTCTTCTTTATATGTAATCTAAATCTACCTTCTTTTAGTTTAAAGCCATTACTCCTTGTCCTATCACTAAACTCCCTGATAACAAGTCCTCTCCAGCTTTTTTGTAGGCCCTTCTTAGGTACTGGAAGACTGCTATAATACCACTATAATCAAATAAATACAATCAAATATTTGATTATATATTTTGGCAAAATAGGTTCATAATTTTATGAAATACTCCTTCAATTTTACTGTATAAGCCAAATGTAAGTCTGGACTCCTTACTTTATATGTTCTTCTCTTCTTGCTACAGATTACATCTACATACAGCGTGCCTGATTCCTGATCCTCCATAAAGAGCCTTCGGTAAGTTATATCTGTATGTATCTGCACATTCTTTAAATGCTAGCAGAAAAAAAATAAAAATAAAAAAATAAATAAATACAACCAAACCTACTTTGTTTTTACTATGATTTTTATCAGATATCGATTTACTCAAGATCACATCTCTTAGCCAGTAAGGACTAAGACAGTTTTTTTTACGTCTGTGAGTTTTGCCATATCTGCTTTTTTTGTCTGACTACTATTGCCATTAAATGTGATGTAGGAAATTAAATTCACCCCCCCACCCAAAAAAAAAAAAAAAGAATAATGAACAGATTAAATATCCCTAAACAAACCAAAATTGAATTTTCATCAGACTAACCTAATCTATGGGATAATCATTAAATGGTTTTAGAGCATGACAGAGCCAAGTTAAAAACTGCTGTTAAATTGATCTGAAGTCTGATCGTCGGCTTTCTGCTTTTTATCAAATTAATCCTGGAACACAGGGTGAGTTTAAGCACATCCATACTCTGTAAGTCCCCCCAAAATATTTTGCTTGTGCACTCCATTCATGGAAGAACATGCATGTACTGAGCTCCTTTAAGGTCAGTGTTGAAACTGTGTTGTGTCTAGGTAAGTGGTACTTACATGGAATTTACTCTGTTAACTTTCATGAAGACCATTGTATCTAGCCATACATTTGAAGGCTTATGCTGGTTTCTTTTAATTTTTGCTATACCAAATGAGACTTGAGACCACATCTGTGCTTCCTTTGAAATGTACATTCTGTGGATATCTGAGTTATCTTTAGGGATCATAAAATGATTTGCGACAGTAAATCTGTGGCTTCAGCCAGAGCCTAAGAAATGGCAATGTTTGTAAGTGCTAAAAGTAGGTATTCTTTTTAATCTCAAACAGCACAGAGTCAGCCATATACTCTGTATTCTTTCAGGAGAGCAACAGTTCTAAAAATGAGTTTAATTGCCTCTGTTTCTTTTCTTTGGTTAAAGTTGAGTGACTTTGTTTACAAAATCAAATTAGCTGATCCTTTGCCACTTTTTTCTTCCATCACACAAACTTTTTCTATAGGTGTTTTAAGCAAAGTGACTATTATTTACAAATCAGAGGGACTACAAGTACCAAAATGCTAGGCAATTAAAAAAAAAAGTCTAAATTTAGGCTTCTAAATTTATCTTTCCCTGCTCCTAGCAGCATGCCTCCTCCTACTCATTTCACTGGCTTTTAGCATTTGACTGGCTCTGGCACTTTTCTGGCCCCTTTGGTGCAGCTCTTCTGCTCACTAAACTGGTAAAAGCCAATACTTTTTTGGGTTAGTCTTTTGCTGGCATAATCACAAAAGTACAAATGTGGAGTAGAGCAGCAGAGGGAAAAGGAAGTGACACAGGTACTGGAAAATGTCCCTTTTAACAACAGAAGCAGAGAGATGGCTCAGATGGCTTTGTCTTGACCAACTGTACTCTGATTTAAACACTAAAGATTAACATTAGGCCTTCTTTTATGGAAATCTTGGTTTCTCCATCCTGCAATTTTATAAACAGATTTTAACATAAGCTTCAACATCTCATCTTTTTTTTTTTTTTTTTAAATATCATTTCTGTCTGCTTCCATTGCCTTTCAGGTACCTTGTCCTTTTAACTGCCTCATCTGCTCTCATCAAAATTTTAGTGCTTACTTAAGTTACATTTTTATTTTATTATTTGGTCACACATGTCATTGTTGCACATAATTGCAAGCTCTTTTTCTTCAGTATTTTCCATGCTGCGAGGCAGAAGTAGAGATGGATATCTTCTAAAGTACGGACATTTTTTCAAATGTTACCAATAAAACCTTACAAGGAGAAAAAAAGAAACAAAAAAAATCAAATAATCAGAAAAAGTTAGAAGGACTCCAGTATTTACTGAATGTTCTTTAGATTAATGCCCAAAGCTGTCTATTTTTTATTTTTTTCCTTTGCAATTCTAATCTTCTCTATTATAAATGGAATGTTCAGTATTTCCTGTCTTCCCCAGTCAATTTGGGGGATTTATGTGGAAAAAGTGATCCTTCATCGTTATACATATTCTTCAAGAAGTAGATTGACTTTATTTGTTAGACAACTAAAACATTCAACTCAGAGACCCTAGCCAGATTGTCTTATCTATGATAAAATGCCTTTTAAAGATCTGGCTATTTACTGGTTTAAGTGGGTGAATCACTGGCTTCATTTTCTTAGAAAATAACATAGGAGTTAGAATCAGAGTTCTACTAGGATTTAAAAAGCTGCAAGGATTTTTAAAGGTAATGCTCTTTTTCCTTGTCTATTTTAAAGGCTAGTAAGAATAATTATGTATAAAAACGAGTTAAGGGGGATTTCTAGCCTTGCAAAGTTTCTTAAGAATAAATACTTCTTGTTTTAAGGACCCAAATTGCTGTGTGATTGTGCTTGGTTTATGAAGCCCTAAGTAGTAGCATTTATAACCCAGTTGCACAGTATCTAGATAATTTTTTTTGGATGTGAGTTTGAAGAAATCTGTGGTTTATATCAAATGCAACTTTTACCCTTCTAATATGTGTGCTCTGTCTTTCTTCAAACAGCAAAATTTCTTGGTGTTACAAATTCCCTTGTGTTATTACCAATCTTTTTCTAATATAATTTCTTCCCTTGTGGTACCTGCATACCTCTCTGATAAAAAAAAAAGACACTATGGAGGCTTGGAAGAGTCTAATAGTAGTAGTTAAATTGATAGCCTGTTTGCAGGCAGCTTGTTACTAGTGTCTGAAGCCAAAGTCATCATTTAGTTTGTCTTAACATGCTGAGTACAAACTTTGCAATTTAAATTCAACCAGATGTTCCTTAGCAGAGCTACTATGAATTCAGTATTCTACAGTACAACTCCATCGGTTCTGAGCCTACTGATGCATCTTTGCTTTCAGTTTGACTCTTCTCATAATTACTGAATTATCATGAAATGTTGGTAATAATTTTGTACCTTTTATAAAAGAATTCCCTCTCATTTTATTTAGAGAGGTTAAAGTAACGCACACACAGCATACTTTTCAGCACTGGGAACAATTTTTGAGTGAACTGATCGTGATGAAGGCATTTATTCCCAAGACTTTTGAGAAGGGTTATGTAGTTAGATTTGCTCCAAATTTGGTCTGTATTTAAAAGTAAAGTTTCCGAAAAAGTAAATCCAAAGACCTTTCTGTATAGATTTCCATGCAATGTGTACAAATTAACCATTATGCCTATGCATACTGACCTGAATTAGTACATTTTACATATAAACAGAAGTGAACAGACTAATGCGTGCTCCTTTAAATATCTGGAAACAGTGACAATTATGCAAGTTCTAATTCATAAGTTTACATAGTAGAGGCTTGCCTTGTAAAAATAAATAAACCCTGTTGTTTCACAAATATGAGATCAGAACCCCTTTGAAGTTATTACTGAGTACTTGTCCAGGACTGCATGCTCCATGAGAAAGATTTTCAGAATATGCCTCAATATTCAATAGTGAGCCTTAAAAATTGAATGCAAGCCATTTAAACATTAAGAGAGTCTTGAAGATTAAGGAAATTGCATTTTATTGAAACACAGGAGGATTTATTGCCAGTCCATTTGCCTTTGCAATAAGTAGGATAGTCCTATTAATGGGTTTAGTCTTTTGTCTGCCAGCACAGTTCCAATTTCTAATTTGTTCTTTGCTAATATTAGAAGGTATTCAGCCCTAAAGTTAAAATTATAGTTGGCTTTGCTAACTTCTCAGAAATGATTTCTCAGCAGTCTATTTGTGTGTGTTTTGCACTTTGCTCCTTTGTTCCACACTTGGCTCTTGGTTACTTGATGCATAGTGTCCCACAGAGCACATCGTAGTGGACTAATTAAGAACTACCAAGATTTTCCCAAGTTATGCAAGATCCCCACAGCTATGAAAAGCCTTTTCAGCCCCCCAATCACGTACTGCGTTCTGTTAAACTTCACTGCTGTTTTTTTCCCCAGTACTTTTCAGTATGATTTTTCTTAGCGTAAATCCCATTAGCTAAGAGCACATTGAATACCAGTAACCTTGATTTATTGAGACTTGATCGCCGATAATGCAGCATTGGAGATGTGCTCTTTACTTTGACATGAATCTGTAAAAAGTGAAATGAGAGCAAGCACTTGGTCTTACATGTCAGAGCTCGGGCTGGATGATAACAGAGACTAAACCTCCTGGTCCTGGGTGTCACATTACTGCTCATGGCGTCAGGCAGATATTTTTACCTCAGTGTCACTGGTGTGGGAAAACTTGGAAGACCTCAGCTTGTGTTGAAAGTACAGGAGGTGGCCAGGTTAATTGTTAGGATGGGTCATCAGTGTCAGCTCATGCAACAAACTTTATGGTTAGAGTCCTGTAAGCGTCCTCACTTCACACTTAGATTGATCATGTAGGTTGCTCAGTGTCATGCTACATCAACAGTTCTCTGTCCTTATTGCAGTTTGTTACTGAAGCATTGTAGCACTGGAGAAATTGTTCTTCTGTGTTATCCTACACTGAAATAATGCTCAATATGAATGTCCATAATGTTTTGTCATTAGAAGAAAAACCAAAGGTTTACATTTGGTGGTGGTACTGAAACAAGCAGAAGACAGCTCTATCATATGCTCTTGCAGTCGAATCCGGAATATACTGCACAGTGAGATTACAGCTGTGAAATCCTGATAGTTATATTTTATTTTGCTCTTTAAAAAGAATTCCTTTGTCCAACAGTAAATGCCTGTCATTAAATAGCAAGTCTGTGAAAACCAAAGCCAAGTATACCTTAAAGCAACAAATCCCCAGTGACCTTTGCAGATATCAGTGCGCAGTGATTGTACAGTTGATTGGCACTGTCAGAAGCAGGAGAGGCCCAGCTACCCTGTGTGTATCTTCTCTTGATGACTCTATGGATTACCCGCCAAGAAAAGACAGTTTTTATTTCTCATGGCCAGTCTGGGCAAAGAGAACAAGAGTTGCCATCAGATTTTAAAAGAGAAATGCCCTAGACCAGCTAAAAGTGAATGGAATTGCTGCATTGACATACTAATGATGGAATAATCCAAACTGTCCTTACTAAACACATTAAAATAAAGTATACCAGCTGGGCATATCAAACTTTTAACCCTATTATTTATTTCATATAGAAAATGAAATTGGAGACTATCCCATTTTGATTTTGAAAGACATGATAAATTAAAACAGCATCCATATCTTTCTTCTCTTGAATACATAGAGGGTGGAAATAAGTTCAGGGCTCTTTGATTTGCTGTTACTTAAAAAATGCAACACAAAACCAGGTTTTCCCTGACTTCCTGATAGCTCAGTTGCAAAGAGGCATATGAATTCCCAGGTAGGTTGTAGTGAAGTTAATGCTGACTGAGTTACAGCATAGTTCTGAATATTCATGTTATATAACTCCCAGCAACAAGACATTCGCTTCTCCCTTAAATCACTTTAGTTAAGCACTTACGATTTGCATAAATAGGTCCCTAAATAACTAATGGGCACATGGAGGGAAAATGCTTAGCATGTCACTGTTGTTTATGTTAAGTCCATCTAGGGAAGAGCTCTTGAGTGGGTAAAAAAAAATAGCCCCGTGAATATTGCTGACTGCAGTGGGTGTGGGAGGGGAGGAGATTGTCTTCTCAATGTCCTTTAAATCTGCCTGAATACCTCCCTGAGAGCTGCTCCTGGACCGTAAGAACAGATGAGTGGGTTGGTGCCAGCTCCTCTATTTCATTACTGGATGTTTGCTACCTCTGCTCTAGACTGTTCTGGCTTCTGTGGCCTCCTCTTTGCTAGACCAAACAAACACAATTTTATCAACTTGTCCTTACATGTCAGGTTTCCTCACTGCTTATCAACCTTCCTCTCCTGTCTGGGCTCTCCTCAGCCCATGCTTGGAGCTGAATACTGTTTTGCAGATTAAATATTGCCAGCAGAATGGAAAACACTGCCTAGTTCAATGACTTACACAAGTAAATGTGGCAGGCTATCACCTCACAGCGTTTTCCTTCTGGTTTCCTGTTGTTTTGTGACAGGACGCTATCACAACACGTGTAAGTGGCATACAGACTATTCTGTTGGGAACATATTTTGCAGCTAGTCCAAGGTCAAAAGTCTCATACATTTGTTTTTCAGTTTCCAGATGTATTCCTTAGTCACTTATCTCAGCTTTTTTTTTTTTTTTTTCCAGGTAACATTCTACTGATTTTTCTAGCTGAAAAAAATATAGAGAGCCCTTTTTGATCAACAAAGGAAAACATATATATTTTTGGTAATCATTCTGTTACCTAGTATGAATACTTTTCTTTGAAGTCTAAAGAAAGAACTAACTGTACAGAACTTTCTGGAGCACAGCCAGATTGCTTCTGAAAGGGTGAAATTCAGCTGTGTTTTCTGCTCATGTGGGTATTGCTGTTGCTATGTGGAAAGTTCAAGACCAACAGTTGAAAATAAGTGTTGAAATACTTTGGAAGGTTATCATATTTCAAAGGGTGAAGTTTTTGTTCTTCATTTAATTCAGCCTGTTTGAAAGAGCCCAGAGTTCCTTCAACTGATGAGTCTCTTCTGTGGAACAGGAAAGGTCAACAGAAAAGCATGATCAAGATGTCAGTTTGGGAATATAGATCTCTAAATCTTACTTGACGTGCATTCTTGTGTAGAGAAGTAGTAAAATACCAATCACAAATTGTTTCCTATCAGCACAGGAGTTGGAAATAGTACATCTGAGTGTATTGTTTACCATTTTTCTTGCACTGTGATTAAGCAAAATACAATTCTGCAATTACCAGCATCCCTTTTTTTAATACATACTGAATTTACAGTTAATGTATTCTTGCAGCTACGCTAGCTTTAATATAACACAACTCATTACATATGTTAATTGTAGACCCTGGCAGGTAGTTTAATTTATGGTGGACTTCAAAATCTAGGAGTTTTTGTTTGGCTGATGAACCACCTCTCAAGCCAACTGCGTGCTCAATAAAGGGTATACCAGGCAAGGCAAGCAAAGGATTACTTCTTTTGATGAGGAACAAAATCAAAACTCCACTAAGACCTCTTAAGCTCCACTATAATATTTTGCAGAGAAGGCAGGGGAGTGGGAAAAGAGAATGAGAGGAAATATAGCACAATACAAGATTTCTTCATGCATAAAAAATGCAGCAATCTTAGAGACAACATATACTACTAGGAGAAAGCACAGTTAATAGCTGCATAGTATCATAATCAAAAAAGTGGTAGTGAAGAAACATAAATTCTCTATAGCAGCCTTGAAGATGTTTAAGTCTTTCCCTAAGAAAGCAGTCCCACAAGTATTTCTATATGTACTTAAAATCACACGGCTAGCTCAAGTTACTAAAGTTGTGCAAGCAGGAAAATGTTTGCAAAACCACGCAGAATTCAAACTTGAAATGATATCATAAAAATACTTGAGGTTAGTTCTTTAGTTCTTGTACATTTTATACTACCTAAGTGGTGTAAAAATTATTTGGGGTACACTACTAGTCCGTTAATGCATTATTAAAAATGTGTTAGACAAGTATTTTACGGGTACATACTTGCCTTCGTCTGTTGTTCTCTGGAACTCTGTTTTTAGCAGGTACTGGTGACAACTATTGAGTGGTATTTATAGCTTTGTTTTGCTCCCTACTGGAAGGGCTAATCTCTTAGAAGCTTCATTCCAGTATCTCAGATTAATTTTCCACAAATTAACCTCAACAAATTCTAGTGCAGATGTTCTTTCCTTGCAGGAAGTATCCCAGCTGAGATAAAGGTGCTGTATAGATAGGAAAAAGGGCAAGGGACAGTCATCTTTTTACTAGTCAGCAAAAGATAGGTGCAGCCAGCTTCAAGAAGAAAAATATATTCCAATTAAGTCCAAAAAAAAAAACGTTTGCCTATTTCAGTTACTTTCCTTTAATAAATCTAAATGGAATTTGAATGTGGTACATCAGTTTTAAGTTGTTATTAGTTGTAGGCCTTATAAGAAGTATGTATCTTTGGTGAGACAAAATAAATGGATTCTAATTTCAGGTTTCTATATCAACAGCAGTTTGTTTTCATTGAACTAAAAGCATCCCTCCAAAACACCATGCTAATGAAAAAAATTCTCAACAGCTTCAACTGTCAACAAACCCAAAAGTTCAAACGTTTATATTGCACAGGGGAGATTTAGGAGGAAATCTGTGCGTTTGCCTATATTAAGGCAAGTCTGCATTAGCTTAAATGTGTTAATAACAAGGCCTGGGCAGTGGCACAGTTGGGTTATGGCAATGCTTTTAGCCGAGGTTATCAACTCGAAGGCTCAGTAAAGCCATGTATTGATTTCAGTTGAGTAGGTGACCTGATTATGGGTTAGACTTAATTACTGAATAACATACTTAAATAATTCTGATCAGGCTCATTTGAACATGAAATAACAGATTTGCCTTTGTTTTGTAAATGGTTACAAACTGTCTTTTTGGATTATCTTGACAAAAATCTGTGTAAACACAATGGTAATGGATCAGTAATTCTGTAAGGTCACATCCTATTACAGATACTTAAATTGGAAAGCCAAATATGAGAGCAAAAATCTGTCTGTAAAAACAGATAACTTCTGCTCCAACTTGTTTCATGCCAGTTTTGCGATTAAAAATTAAAACTGCAATTAAGTCTGACATCAAATGATATTCTCAAGTAGAAAGCTGTTTCAGAGTAAGAGAGACAGAAAGCCAAAACTGTTTCTATGTCAAAAAATAATGACATGAAAGTTAAGTCTGCCAGCTGGCACACGTTAGAATTATAAGTGTCCAGCAGGAGAACTGAATGGAATGATTTTTTGAAAGCTGCTAATTAAGTTTCAATAATAGTGTTACCTTCCCTCTTAAAAGTCTATAAATAATTCACACAAATGATTATCTGTTTTACTGATTATCTTATGCCTTCTAAACAAGTAAAACACCATGGCAGCAGTAGTTTTCCTCCTGAAAGACATCCTTTCCTAGTAAAGGCTAATCTGGTCTGTCGTGGGTTCCCATTTAAAGTGTGGATCAAAAGAAAATCAAAGTCAGTGTTTAGTTCCTTTAATAGGCAAAATTATTTTCAATACACTCAACATTGATTTTAATTGTAACAATATAGCATCTCAAGGCTGTCTTAAAGCTTAAAGAATGGGCAAAAAAATTATAGCTAAAGTTTGTTTCCAGTAGTATTATAGTCTGTGATGTAACAAGTCTCTTATCTCAAGTATGCCCAGAAAATACATCATTACTAAATTTAGTATTACAACCTGCCAAACTACTGAAGTAGATCAGCAGTTTGAAACTGCTGAGAGAACAAATGCAATGCAAGGAAACAGAACATAGTTTTGCATCGGAAATACTTGTAGAGTGTATAACAAGTTTTCACATGTTAATCTAGTGCCTTGCAATTTGAAGGAATCCCACTGTACCTTCAAAAACCAGCACCTTTTATAACCTCATTTTCATTATAATGAAGGTAATTTTCTACTTTCCTTTATAGTTCAACAGAACCTCAACAGAACCTCCATTTCAAAAGTGATCAGCTTGGTACCTCTTCTACCTGGTAGAATTTTACATTTGAGCTGCAATCATAAAAGAGAGAACAACATGGATGTAAGGTATTAACACTTTTCTATTTACCAAATGCTTTAGGCCCACCTCTCCAAAGTGCTGCTATCAGTGCCCTGTTTTCAGAGCATACAACCATTTGTGAGAGAAAATAATTTATATGCATGATGCAAGTTTTCCAAGGCTGTGTAGTAAATATTTTAGTTCTCTTAAGACTTTCACACTAACACCTGTCTTTCACAGAGCTTCATTGAGACAGTCTTTTTTTTTTCCTCTTCATCCAGCACCCTGTTCTTCGCTGTGCTTAGCTGGAAGGATTTAGTAATACCTGTTCTTCTTATAGTGTGATCTCCAAAAACTCATAATGCATTTTCCAGTCTTCCAAAAAATCAACAAAATAAGGTGTCATCTGACTTGAACAATGTTTTCTCTGGCACACATTACACTCCTTCAATCTCTGAGGTCCAAATTAGAATTTGTTATACCAGTCTTGGTAATTTCTGCAGACAGTTGGCTGACTTGAGCTTTTAATCCAGCTAGCTTTTTCCATTAGAGGACTAAAATCATGGGCTGCAGGCAGAATTGACTTCAGTCAACAGGTTGTGAGGAAGTAATGTGAATCATTACCATTCCAAATTACCAGTGCTCTGATCCACGTAACAAACCTCAAAAAAAAAGTCACAGCAACAGCCTGTTTTTCTCAGCAGGACAGTCTGTACAGTGTCCTCGTCCCAGAGGACTGTATTTGGTCTCTGTAAGTACAGTCACTACAACCTGTGCTGCCCTTTCTCCAAGGCAAAGGCAAATGTCTAACAATGCCCGAGCACGGCCAGTCACTGTGGGGTAAGAGATTATTGTTTCATAATCCATTCGAGACAGCATTTGCTGTGAGCGAAGGACATCAAGGACGTGGTTGAGGCGTCCTTCTGTCATGCAGCTCAGTATGGTACCTCTCTGGCAGGTTAATATTTGACAGCAGTTTCCTTTGCAGCAAGAACCTTGAGTAAAAAAGGAAACAAAACAAAGATCCACTAAATGCTCATGTCTTCCAGAAGTTGTTAGCAAATGGTAGTATAAACATTGATAAATGTAGCTACTAGAAATATAAACTTAGTAGAGAAAGAAGAAAGGAATAGGAAGAGTTAGTGTTCTTTGTTCATAACCACTACAATGTATTTCCATCTTTTGTTTGAAACTCATGAACATATTACAGAAGATAAGCATTTTTAAAGATTGTTTGGATTGTGTGAAGGGAGGAGATTTTCAGGTCTGGCCCTATTCTGGATCAAAACTTGCACAAAGCAGTTTGGCTGTACATAAATGAGAAAACTTTGTCCTGCAGAAAGCAGAAGAATAGCTAATAGGTAGTCCAGGATAGCAGTACTGTTTGAAATGTATTGTGAAAGTGGGAAATTGAATGTATATATATCAAAGCCAAGCTAGTAACAAAACTAATACTTCTGGCAAAAATGATCTAGAGCACTGTGTTCTGCCTCTTCACAGACAGCTTAGGCTTACGCCTATTAGAGTACTTATTACCAACATTAAGGTTTTTAATGTCCAGTAAATACCATACACCAAGAGAAAATAAATAGCTGCAGGCCATTGTTACTTTGGAGAACATGCCTCTGTCCTCCTTATTTCTGAGTCTGGACAGTAGAGTTCTGCAATGAACTTTTCCTGTATGGACAAGTCTGCTGCTTTATCCTGAATTTATGCCATCCCTCAGCAATAAGTGGAAGTGGAGAAGAATGGCCAGCCAGACATACGAACTATCATAGGCCAATTTTGAAAAAAAAAAAAAAAAAAAAAAAAAAAAAAAAAAACGAAACAACTTTTCACCTATAAGTAGAGACAGGCTTCACAAGTCAGAAGCTTTCCTATTAGGCAGTTCCAGCTCAGTAGGAAAATCCCAAACCACATCAGAAAGGAAATGAATGTTTCCTCTCCTTCTCCTTAGTCACCTCCCCCTTTTACATAGTCAATATCTACTTTTGTAACAGTATAAAATACCTTAAAAATCCCCAATTTTTTTTCAGACTTTAACAGCAATTAATGTATTTCATATCCTATGTGCTATATTTTCTGTGTTTTACTATGGTTTTTTTCAGGCCTGTTCTCAGCCTGAATATGATCCTGGAAAACAAGTTAATGTTCACAGTAGCCAGTGCCTGAACTTCTGAGGACAGGAGTAGCCGTGTACCAATAGCTTCATGAGACATTTGTATTGTTTTTGGCAGTTATTACACTGAAAAATACCTGCAAGTGTGCAAGAGAATTCAGGAAAAAAATCTGTTTCTACCAATCTCTAAACAATCTGATCATCAATTAAAGTCTGGTCTGGGAGAATATCATCCTCTTAACTGAAAATGGAGTCTTACCTGTTACTGCTTGTTCAGGGCACGTAGTTTGTTGTTTGTGCTTAAGTGCCAGTGGTGGGTCCTTATGCTGACTGTTTTCTTTGCCTGCCATTGGCCCAGATAATGGAGGAGTACAAAAAGATTTTCTACAGTCAGAGCCTGGGTGAGCTAGAAAAAAAAAAGAATAAGATGAGACCCTTGAATTGCAACAGCAATTGAACAGCAACAGGAACCTAACTCCTTTTCTTATTAGCTGATAAGAAAACATGGTTATTCCTTCTAACACAGGGCAACAGATTCCAGAATGTACTTGTTCTGTCTAATTTGACAGGCAATATTTGATGTGCAAAGGAATGGCAGCTGTATGTTATGGGTCAGGGATCTGAAGTTTTTCTAAGAGTTTTTTTGATCTACACACTTAAAAAGATACCATGGTGTCTCTGCTTTTCTGCAGTGAGCTCATGTTTCAGATGATACCAGTAGGGGGCAAAGCTCTGAGAATGGATAATTGTACTTGGAAAATGCATGTGTCTATGGAACAACTAGTAATGTTTATCCTTTTCTTAGAACAGTTGGAGCTGAATACATATCAAGATAGAGACCTTTATTTGTTGTGTTCTGTGGGGTAGAGTTTGCTGGATCCATCTCAAGAATATTTTCTCTTCCTGCATGATTTGTATTGCTATCAAGCAGAATAGTTGACAAGCTTGGTAGTACAAGAGGGATTTTCTTGCTCATTACTTTGTTGTTCTTTTGTGGACACATGACCTGAAAAAGGTGAAAATAGGGAAGAATTACCATCTTGGAAACTTTATTCCAAAACCTTTTCTAAACAGTTTCCTCTGAAATCTAAGGCTGTTTGACAGAGCAGAGTAAGGTAGGTATGAGCCTGTAGACATGCTTAATTCAACATCAGCTAGTTGCCTGTGATACTGTGGCAGCACAGATCTGTAGGCTACCTGTCCTGGATTTTACTTCTGTCCTAGATTGCTTCCACAGCCTGTGCTGCTGGCAGCCATAGTGTCACTACAAATTGAGTTATTTAGTTTAAAAGTTAGTTCTGATCCAGGCACGTGAATTTCAGTTTTTTTGGTATTGGCAAGCCTGCAACAAGTGCCAAAATTGCTTTGAAAATGGGAGTTAACAGTATTTTGGAGTGATCACAAAGCTATTATTATTAATCTTCAAGAAAATTAGTTGCAGATGCTAGAATTCAGCCTCAGGCTTTTTTCCCAGATGTCATTTTGAAAACAACACAAGAAAAGCTAGATTTTTGCCATTTCACTGGGATATTTTCAAGGAGTGGTTCAAAGTGACTGTTAAGTGGTAAGGTTGTTTTTACAAGAACAGAGTCTGCTGCTTAGAAGGTAAAACTGGGTTTTGTTGGTTAACTGGAAGTATTTGTCCTGGCTAGGGACAAAATAGGGTTAGGGACACTTAGCTGTAGAGTGTTTTTATTATGTGGTGTCAGCACTGTCAGGAGAAACAAGAAGCTCATGAAGTACTCTTGTAAAACTCTCAGATGCATGCCATGTACTCACCTCTGAATTGCGTATGCCTGTCTGCAACGTGTATATTTCTGAACCTTTGCATGAATTAAGTGCTGTCTCCTGGAAAAAATAGTACAAAAATGCCCGTAAGAATACCCAATGTTTGCTCAATTCAGTTGTCAGGAGCAGGAATTTACACTGACACTATGTATTATGCTCTTAGGTATGCTGATACATAGTGATAGTGAACTGCATAGCGCAGCTTCACATTTTAACACATGTAAGTGGTTGTAGAATCTGACTTAAATCTACTCTGTTACTGTTTCTACTTTAAAATCCAGTTTTGGATCATGCAGGAAAAGGCCAGAATAGTCCTATACTGAAATACTTATATTGGGCTAGCTATAACATCTTCAAGTATCCAAACAGCAGGACCATCCCGTGTTTCATATGCCAAACTCTGTCTGCAATAAGGATGAGTTTATACTTGTAATTTTCCATGTTGTATGTCTGCAGCAGACTTGTTTCAACTCTTTACAGTTCAACAGTTAATGAATTGAGTCATTTTTAAGAGTTTCCAGTAGCTTTTTCCCAGTCATTTTGGATATATTATTTGTATAGTTACTTGAACAATAAATAATGCTCATTGCTAATTTAGCAAACAGAAAAACAGTCTTGCTCAATGGAGACTGAAGTATTAGATTATTTATGAACATATTGCCAAATAGTCCATAAACTTCAATGGTAATAAAATGACGTGGACTATAGCTATGCCACCTATTAAAGCATTGATCAAGTCTATTTTATAATCCCAGTGTGATTGCAACACGTAGAAATAATTTAGTATGCAGTAATGTAGGGAGCTCACATAGGCACAGCAACAAAATCAGTGATACAGAATGGGTTTTGCAAGTCCAGATGGAGTTCAAATACTTGGTCAAGGGCTGAAGTATGCCAATGTAGCTTCTCTACTATGCCTATCTAAGTTAACTAGATAGGCTATAGGTATTCTTGTGGCAGTCAGATTTGTGCCAGATTTCCTATGGCAATATAAACAAATACGGAGTTAGCTGTGTCCCTCAATTGTATGCCATTCCCCATCCATTCAGGAGGTATCAGAGAACCCTCTTAGGCCTGAGAACATGCAGTGTTTTACATTTGAAACATGCCAATTTGGAAACAGTGAAGCAGACAGAAGAGTGCATTGCTGGCACAGGTATTAACGCTGTCTGGGTTTTGGAATAAATATCTTTAACCAGTACATACAAGAAAAATTGGCCTTGATCCTAGACTTAGCGTGTTCTGCTTGAAGCTAATATTTGTTCTCAATTTTGTTTGCCAGTCTGATTACAGCTGGTGACTGGCAAGAAACTATCATTTTTATAATTTTGGTAGCCATTGACACTTTCTAGAGAAGGCCAGCCAGAAAACCTTGCAATACCTTTTTTTTTTTTAAAGAAACAATTCCTGAATGAACTTGAAGTGCCAAAAGGTAGTCTCTGGCATGTCCAGTAAAGCAATAAAGACAAAGCCTTTTCCTGTTTTGGACCACAACAACTGTATTTGAAGGATCAAGTAACATCCTTATACAGGAACAAAACAATTTTGTACTAACCTTTGCATCCATCAGATTGTAGATTGCATTAGAAATTGCCTCCTTATTTATAGTAGTCAAAATTCCATTTAGAAGGTGTACACATTCTGCAGGAGGAATAAAGCATTTTAAAAAACCATGTTGCATATGAAAGTGTGTATATATTTGGCAGTGTATTGCAACTAACCTCACTAAGCATGCTATTGAGTATTAATTTTATTATTATGTCGAGCAGCTAGATGAACTAAGTGAAATCAGTTCAAATACACCCTGTACACTATGCATGCTTTACTTTCCTTTTAGAAAAGATTCTGAAGAACTGTCACAGTCAGTTTTTCTTAACTGTTTATACAGATGTGCCCTTGCAGAAGGCTTACAAACAAATATATAAATTTAACAATTTAAAACTATATGCAAGTGCTGAGGAAACAATTTGCATTATGTCTAGCTTTGAAAATTTGCTTAATAGTCCTCAAGTATCACAGTCTTAATATTTCTTGGCTTTTTTTCCCCCAGTAGAGACAGGGTAAACATAACAGTTCCACTAACAAACAACAGTAGCACACCTCACAGGGAACTGGTTAAACACTGGAAATAAGAAATGCTTAAGACAGGTCAGTCTGTTAGAATAATACATTTAGCTAATATCCCCTTCTTTAGCTCTCTCTCCCCCCTTCCCCCCCCCCCCCATTTTTAAGCATTATACTAAAATACAGTCTCAGATTAGTAAGCCACCTCTGGTAGGAATCTTCAGATAAAAAACTACAGTACTGCAATGGTGATTTAAAGGCTGCTTTGCTCTCCACTTCAGATATTCTGTGATTGATTTGGAGTGTCAAAGCAATATTCTCAGTGAGACCATCTCAAGTACAGACCCTGTAAAGAAAGCAAACCCTGAATGTTACCTGCAGTATGTGGTCTGTAATCTGGTTCTTGATGCCAGCAAAGAGCAATAAAGTGCAACAGCTTGTTCCTCTGGGGCAAGTTGCTTGGTATAAACTCCTCTGAAATGCCAGGCCGCAAGCTGTTACAGATTCCCGTCAGAACTTCCAGCAGGGTTGTTTGACCTGCAATGGATAGGGAAATGTTACCACAAAAAACATTAAAGACATCAGAATTTTTAAAGTTATATTCAGCATAAGCTATATCAGGTATATTAAAACAAAGGCTACTTTTAGAGGCAAAAGTATGTATTTACTCTGCAACTAGTAGATATGCTAGCATTTAACAATAACCATAACTAGTTATTGCAACAGACTATCTCAGGAGAGAGAATTCTGTCCTAACAAGAAGTGACAAATGAATATGTACCCATACATTGTAAGCTATATGCACAGACCCCTCAGATATACATCTAATTATTATGGATATATCCTAAGCACACAGTTTATATAAAAACTTTATACCTTGTATCAATCCTATTGTACAGAAAAAAAAAATACTTTGGGCCACCAGAAGATGGCAACCATAAGTGAAAGCTATGTGAATGAATATTAACCCTCTATTCCTATGCAGTATTTTTGAAAGGTCCTTCTCAGCCTGCTAAATGTAGGAGTCCTTCAATCAGCAAGCCATGCAGAACTGAGCCCATATCAAAGAGGTCTCGTTGGCATCAACCTGCATAAAATAGGGATCATCCTTCCACTATGACAATTATTGTCTAGTGCTTTACAAACTATGTTCTTTAAAACTGCTTGCTATTATCTAAGAAGGTAAGATTCTCTTTTTTCTTAGGAGAATTTAGCACAAACTGGCATTTCTCGATTGGGATTTGAGATTCATGGCAACTCTAAGATGAGCATACTGCACATCCTGTTAGCTACTTGTCACCAAAACATTGTCTGGTTTTGAAGTGTCAGTGAAATTTAAGGGTACTGTTTCTCCCTAAAGGTAATCAGAAAACACAACTAACAGAGTAACAGAGTGCTTAAACAAGCACAGAGAAATGCTACAATTTGGGTAAGAAGCTACAGTTTTCCCCTGCAGAAAAATCATCCTCCTGGAGACACGGAGGATCTACTGAGGGATTCTGATCTTTAGCTCTAACAGTAATAGAAGGCAAAGGGACATCCAAAAAGACAGTGTTGTTTGTGTCATTATTTCCCTACAGTAAGGGAATTTGTAGAGAATATTAGTGTGATAAAATGATACACGAGCAATAGAAATTAATACCTTCAAAAGGTTTCTGTCTGCTTAGGCTCTCCCAACACAGTACTCCAAAACTGAAAAAAACAAAGGAACATCCATTAATTTGGAATCCTTATTTATGTTCTCATTACTCCCAAGAGCAAGTTTATTGGTTCAAGATGGGAATTTTCCAAGACAAAGCCTATCCAAATATTTCCTAATTTGAATAGATACGTTTCTCTGCATTAAGCTTTGATTTTCAAACAAGCAGTTCTTACAATAAATCAAGTTAGAACTATATACACATTTTTTGAATAGGATCAATTAGAATTACATTTCAGGTTTTTACTTTCAATACATTTACTCTTGTCAATTTCAGAACCTTCTGTTGTCCTCTGTCATTTTTGCTTAGCTTTCAAGTAATTTAAATAGCAAGAAGGGGACATTATAGCAGGTACTGACAGGCTTATCAGTCAGTTAACCTACCAAAAACTTGATCCTCATCCCCTGCATGTCTGTTTTCTTCAGCAAGTTTTGCTGGAGATCCAGATACTTTTTTCCTTTTCTAATGAACTAAGAAGTATTCCAGTGATACCATAGCTCTGTATGTACAACCCACATCTCAGGTTGTCTAAAATACAGTTAAACCCTCAATCTGCAAAATTAGAGGCAGAAGCAAGAAGCCTGCAGGAAGAGAAAAAGCAGGCTACAGATGAGCGAGAAGTAAAGCAACCTACAGTGGAAGAAGCAATTCTAGAATAAATTTAGTTGTATATTCATATATCTTGCTCTACTGCTAAGTTACACATGTAGGAGAACCCCATATTCTGCTGTATTTCCACATAGTCTGAAAGTGCTTTTACTTAAATGCAATTTAGGAAAATATTAGTGTAACATGGATGGACATGTAGCTTGCATGCAACTAAGCAGTACTTCATATGTGACACTATTTTCTGTATTACACCACTATCCAGATGTGCACTTGTCATGCACTGACTTATATCTGAACATCTAAAATTAAATAAGAATGACATGCTGGAAATTAATTATGCCACTTGAAATAAGCCTCCTTTCTTCCTGTGCAAGAATCTTGTGTTTAAAAATCAGATCAGTTGCATCATTTATAAGTCTCAAGCAAGTGTTGTTTGACTCACCCTAGTGAGTGTCTCTATGGCAATAAAGCAGGAGTTTTATTTGTTACCTCCAATAAAAAGTCTGAGAGAGGTGTCATGCTTAAAAGTTACCTGCAGTGTTAGTCCACAGGCTCCATAAAAACAGATTATAAAGATGCATGTCCATTCAGAAAATAGTTGCAGTTTGAGGTTGTCTCATTTATCAAGACAGATACAAAATATTTTACAGCTCCAAAACAGACATGACTGTAGATAATCTTCCTCCTTTGTATAAATCACTAAAGTTAAGTATGAATGCTTGAGAGGCTCAGTGAATTATCTGAGCAGGTTCCTTGGGACCTCAGTGGGACACTTGAGATAAAGGTCTGGATTTTCATCTGGGCACGAACAGTTCTTCCTGAAATTAAGTCCAACAACAGTTCACTCTTAGAAACCACATGAATTGTAGTTATTAGGTTCCTAAATGTGTATGAAAGTATTCTGGCAACTATGTTACTCTTAAAAATTTGGGTCCATTTGTAAGTACTTATATAAGAACTTGTAGAACAGTTCTTAACCAGATTATTCACCAGATGTGGGGAATTTCACATTTAATTCACTGCTGTAATCAGCCTCACATGGAATACTGTCTGATTGCATTATATAAATCTGGCATTTTTATTGTAGTGTCTTTGTAAATAAGTATTTCAGCAACATTATACAATCTAGCAAGGACCAGGTATGACCTGCCCTTAGAAGTCCCATTTACCTGTAAATATCGCCTTCCCGTGAAGGAAGGCCACCTCTGAGTATTTCAGGAGGGACATACACTAAATCCTGGCATTTTCTCTGATTGCAGTTCTGCAGGTCTGACCTCAGCTGCTGTTTCCTCCAGTTGGTTAGACCATAATCTGATATCTACAGAGACAGGAGAAAAAAGTAAGTTTTTGTAACAATACCTCACAGTCTCAGAACTAAATGTTGGTCATTAGAATAAATACATGCAACTATAGGGCAGTCACTGGACTTCACACAGACTATAGACTAAAAGTTCCCACCTTGGCTCTGTACTGCATATCCAAAAGGACATTGGAAGGTTTAAGGCTGCAGTGGCAGAAAGCAGGCTCGAGGCTGTGAAGAAGATGCAACCCTTCAGCCACATCTGACAGGATCCTTATGAGCAAGGGAAATGGAAGATCTGGGTACAGCTGATGCTAAAGAACACAAAGTACAGGTTTCACTAGAGTGAAACTTTTACTATTCACATTTTCATAAACAAAAGTACAATGCAGAAGTTGAATAGCAGATGTGACTACTGTCCATAATTTACATGCTGATTGCTCCCTTTTGGGTTAGCTTTTAATTAGTTTTGTCACAAAAGATTACTTCTCCTATGTACCTCATGAATGAGTGAGTGGAGGGATCCATTGCTCATCCACTCAGTCACTATCCCCACAAGTCCATGGTACTGGTAAATCCCAAGAGCTGGCAGGAGACGTTCAGACTTAAAGCACCTGACATTTGCTATATCTTGAAGCAGCAGCTTCCTCTCCCTGTAAAAAGAGAGCTAAGGTTAGAGGCAGGGTAGACTGAAGGGAATTTCAGCTAGACATCAGATCATGTAGAAGATGGAAATGTGAAAGACCCATATAGTTGACACAAGCCAACGTAATTCTACCAATAAAACCAGTACTGTCATCTTCCAAACAACTGTAAGAAAATTAAGCAACATCTTGTGTAGTGTATTTTTCTAACAGTGTGAAAGAACTCTGGACAGATTAGCATGAACATAGGAGCACAGTTTGAAGCAGCATTTGAAATGCAAAGATGGGAGAAAGCTGAAACACGAAGTGCTAGATTACAAAAAAAAAAAAATCAAGTTTTCCCTCAAACTTGTATCCTTTTGCTTTTATCAAGACCCACATATACAACCAAATTAAGATCTTCCATGTGTATCTGATGGCACCATGTCGAAGTGTGACATAAAACAAACTGAATTCATATTTGATTAAAGCAGTATTACTCTAATAACTTTCTCATATTTAAACTCAACTGCAGTTGGTTTGCAAACCTGGATTCAAATAGTCTGTATTTACAGCATGTGACGAAGCCTTGCTTTGATCATGAGAAGAGCAAGATTTTGCCAAGGACTCCAGGCAGTTGATTCCTTGTGCATGGGAAACACTGAGTTGTTGATTAAATTAGGCATTTTCAGGGAAATTAACTCCTGCCACACTTTCAGCTTTTGTTGTATATTTGTTTGTAAATATCTGATTATCTGTGTTACTTTTGAGCTGAAAAAGTATTGGAATTCATTCAAAATTCAGTTGATTTCAACAGACCTAGAGCTCATTCTCATTATCCTAAGTCATCAGACTTCAGTTTCTGTTTCTCATATTTGCAGTACTGATTCACAAGCCTGTAAGCCAATCTCTGTTAGTAATTTACAGCCCCACCTGTTTTAGAACTTATTTCCACAAATCTAAGCATTTATCATCAGCACACAGTTGAAAGTTTTACAGGCAGAGTAGACTGCAGCTTATTCTCCTAGTTTTCCTATACCCAGTGTAATGCAAACAAGGGATCAGAATAGTAGCAGAGAGAAAAGCAGGACACAGGCTTTAGTCTTAGGGAAGAAGTTTAAGTGAAAGGATGCCACCAAATCAGCATAGCATGTTAAATTTAAGGAGGAGCAAGATGTTGATTACTGTGAATTGATTTAATTATAGCTTGTGTTTTAAAGAAAATGTGAACAGGGGATGGAGAGTTGCTTTTTCTTTAAACTAGCTACTAAACAATGTTAGATCAGACTACAAAATTGCTAGACTTCTACTGCCTAAAAACCAAGCAGCTCCCCACAAACAGAACAAAACCTTACATATTTTTAAGTTTTCAGTTTAAATTGACAGTGATATTGTCAAAGTGGCAGCAAATGCTACCAGAATTCAGGAACAGATAATTTTATTTTTTAAAAAATCTAAAATACTGTTTTTTCCTCCCATCTTCAAATAATGGAAGAAGTTAAACACTATGTATTCCACTAAGACATCTGAATTTTACTTTAAACAAGTTACCTCAATTGCAGCGTTCTCAGTTAACAAGTGAGTTGTAACTAGCCCACTGTTGCACATCAGACTGATAAACAATCAGATCAGTGATTTCCCCTAAAATGCTTTTGTCTTGCTTCATCTCAAGTATCTTGGGTTTATTCTTAGAAACTTTCTGTGCCTTTGTCACCCCACTGGAATTTTGTGGCACATAGGCAGATGCCCATCAGCTATTAGTGGTGTGGTTTTGTAATTGGGACATATATACACATCTCACTGCTCTGCAACTCTGACCCTTATCCCTCCCTCCTTCCACTGCTCTATTCCTTCATATGTACTTGCTGGTTTAGATGAACTTCAGCTGAGGTCTCTTTTTCCAGAAAATGTAATACCATACATGGCATGCTCAACATTACTGGTCAGGGTCTGGAGACATTATTGTAATAGAGATAATGAATGATTTCAGGATTAATCTCTGCTTTTCTAAAATTTGTGAAAGAAAAAAGAGTAGAGCTTGTTTCTTAGTATTACTGCTTCCAATTTGCCTCTTGGCAAGTTGGGATTTCTAGGAACTGAGAGATGCTTAGGGATCAAATGATTTTGGACATGCCATGATTCATTCTGGTACTATCGGTGCAGTTTTGTGTTGCCAACCTGCATGGATAATAGACCAAAGAAGACACATACCTCTCTGTAGCATTCTGGCTGGTAAGCAGCCTCACGGAGATCTGTGTGTTCCATGAGACATGAAAGGCTTTCAGTGCAAAGCCTGAGCCTGTCCTGATCAAGGTAAAGCTATCCAAATCCTCCTGGGCTACTACAGGCAATGGCTTGGCCATTTCCAGATGACTGGCTTGGAAGAAAAAAATAGCAGAAATAAGTTTAGGCCTACTTTTTGTCACTACCAATAAAGCACAGTGAAGCTGCACCGACCCTTTCCAAATAACCACTATCCTAATCCTAAAAGGTAACTCCTTTTACCACTCTGTATCAAACTTTCCTTAAAAAGACAGTAAAAATGTGCCAGTTGCAGAGAACTGTCCAGACCATACCTTATCATCCCAGGCTACAAGGTGCTAATTATTATTATTATTATTATTTTTTCTTATTTCCATCTGATTACTTGGAAATGAGGGGCCATTATTTATAACATAAAATGTGGCTTTAAAATGATACTGAATTATGTAGACAACAAATCAGTATCCATCAGTTGTGTGCAGGACAGAAATATAGTTTCATAGAATATCCTGAGTTGGAAGGGACCCAGAAGGACCATGTATATAATAAGACAAACAAACATTTAAGTAATCAAAATAATTTATTCAGAACTCCAAAGATAGTATAAAGAAGCTAAAATAATGAATATGGGCTCTAAACTATTCTTGAGTTTATCTATTTCTATTTAAAATGGAATTAAGTAAAGCTGTAACAGTTTTTGAAACTCTTGCTAATTCACTATTTAGATAAAAAGAGATAGCAACCAGCTCCTTTTTTGATTTGCAAAACCTTATTTAACTGGAGATTTTGTAAAAACAAGTGAAAACCAATTCAATCTTTCTGCTATAAAGCATGACATGCTGAGGAATATTGTCCCTATGTTCATGTTTCTACTTCTCTTTCCACACTTGGACTTGGAGCGATTTGCTGGTAATCTCCAAAAGAGTTTGACCCTAAAATGAGAGATTTTATTTAGGCAGTACTTTACCAAGGCTGATAAAGTTGTTGGAAGTACTAATCACAGAATGTGGCATAGTTTAATGAAGTTACAGAGAAAGTTTCACTAACTTGCAAGTATGGTACTAAAGCCACTTTTCAAATAGACCTGCTCTTTTTAAGGCTTTTCCTCCTACAGCCATTTCAAAGCTCACTGACAAATCACAAAATCAGTGTTTCTTCAGCAACTTCTGCAATAAATAATTTTATATTATTTTTAACAAAAAATTAAAAGCCTCAGCCACGTTTGTCATCTTCCCCTAGCTACGGTGGGCAGGAGGAAGATCATTATAAAGCCATTCATTTTAACTTTATAATTTTAAAGGCAATTTTTAAGAGTAATTCATGATGAAGATGTTTTCCTTGGTACAAGAGAAAATTTTCTAAGTTAAGCTAGCATTCAAATGTCCAAGTAAAAGAAATTGGAAGCAAAAGTTAACTTACCTCCAAAAATATGGGCATAAAAACTACAAACAGTATAGTGAAACTGCTGCAGATACCCAGTTCCAGTCTGTTTCAGTCTGTTTCGTAGGGCATTCACAGACAGCTGGAGCTTTGCTGCCTGTGAGTCAGCTGTATTGTTTATCTCCCCTTTTATTGGCTGCCTGCAAACATCTAAAATTTCCTGGTAGGTTATCTACGCTGTAACTCTTTAGTGACCATAGCTGTGTTTTCACAGGCTGATTTGTTAGCTGCCTATAATTGAGAGAGATTAAGAAAAAAGATGTTGGATGATTTTTTTTTCCCCCACACAGTGAGGAATCCCAACAGGGAAAGAACGTTCATACAACACTGAAAAACACTGTATTGGATCCAGGCCAAATATAGATGTGTTTAGAGCTGTACACAGCTTTTGTAGCTGGTGCTTATCTCTGCAGTAGATCACCCAACAGCCCAAGTACAAAATCCCCTTAAACTTTGTAAGTCAAGTAGATCTTAAAACAGGCTTCAAATTGCCATTTGTTTGGTTAGAAGGGAGGTAAGCATGGGGGTTATGTTAGTTTGCAAAGAAATCAGTTTATGTTAGTTTGCAAAGTTTGTTTGCAAAGAAATCAGATTTTATGTTAGTTTGCAAATAAATCAATTAGCTGTCAAATAGTCTAGCTGAAAGGGATGTGAGGGTTATGGTGGAAGTGAAGTTGATGATGAACCCACGGCATGCTCTCATTGCAGATGGGGAAATTGTGGACTGGGCTGTGTTAGAAGTACAGTCAAAGTGAGAGAACTCATCACGCCTCTACTCAGCAATGGCGTGGTTGCATATGGAATCCTGTAGTCAGTTTTAGGGCCTTTGGTTCAAAGAAAAATGTTGAGAAACTGGATAGGATGCAGTAGATAACAACCAAGATTGCCTGGGCCCTAGAACACATAACTTAGAAGCAGAGACTGAGGGAGCTAGGTTTATTTAGTCAGGCAAAGAAGGAGGTTAAGGGATGGTTTTCTAGAGGTCTGCAACCACTTGGAAACCCGCTATGAAAATAGAACCAAGGGGCAGGTAACAACCAGTGGCATAGGGAGATATTTCAATTTCTGAGGTTGAAGTCAGATGCTAGAAAAATCTTTTCCACCAGGTAGGTAACATGGCAATGGGCCACTCAGGCTGTGGGGTCTCCATCCTGTAACATTTTCTAGATTTAGCTAGGCAAAGCCACGACTGACCTGATCCAGCACTGCCACTAATCCTGCTTTGAGCAGGAGGCTGGACTAGAAAACGCCAGAGGTATACAATATCTGTATACGACTTTCCAAGGCCTAATAGTGTTCCTGCTAGGCTTATACTTTCACTCTGAAGAGTGGGATTGCTGGATGCAGGGCGGAGACTTTAGGAAAAAGCAGTTATTTGGGTTGATCAGGTTTATTCAGCTTTCCACTCCTTGCAGAGCATCTTTATTTATAGTCCAACTCCAAAAACAGCTTCAGTCAATGAAATTGTCCACAGACTTCTGTGGGTTTGGGGTCAAATTCTAACCCCAAGCAGGGAGGGAACAGTTACCTAATCCTCCTATGATGCTGGGAAAGCCCCGTGTATCTAAAAATCATGTGGCTGGGGCTCTGCAGCTTGAGAGGAAGCATGCAGCAAGCAGGAAGCGTGGAGTGCACCTTCATGCGCAGTGAGTTATTTCCTGAAAGCTATAGCTATCTAAACAGCTTCAGCTTTCCCTGCTCAGCACATCCCTCCAAAAGTGAAATTAGTACAAGGGAGATGAGCCAGCAAGGTTAAACAAGTGGGCAGTAACAGTCCTGCAGAAGGCAGGAAATGGGACAAGATGCTGGAGCTACAGGATCCACTTTGTCCTAGACTTCAATTTACCAACAGTATGTTCATTGTTGTCTACAGTTCTACAAAACACACGTTGTTAATGTTTTCCCTTCTTTAAGGTACTAGCCTGTCAGGCACAGACTCTACTACAGGAGAATCACTGCTGCTAAGGGGCCTTACAACTAATTAAAGAAGCTTCTTAGAGGAATCTTTGTAGAGAATTTAAAGGACTTAATTTTTACAGGTTCTTTGACAGAAACAGTGTGAGTTACTTCTGTATTTTTAGAGTGTCACGTGCTGGGGAAGCTGAGTACTGGAACAATCCCACATTTGATTACTCCTTTTGACTATTGTTTTCAGCTTAAAAAAAATAAGCTTCTAAAGCTTACTTTTAATCCATATTTGGAGAAAACAGAAACAAGCAGGCCATTTTTTTTTGTGCAGGTCTGTACTAACTAAATATTTATTACTGATTAACATGTTCAGTAATAGCAAGAAAATTGTTTGGTGTTTTACTTACACATAATTTATTCAGGGAAATATAGAGCCTCTCACTATGGAAACTTATAAATACTTAGCAAGGTAAAAAAGTCCCTGTAGGATCACACAAGGGCCATATTATACAGTAATTAGACAAATGTAACAAAAATAAAGATTGGTTTGACTGTCAGAAGTAGTTTGTAGTTTAACTTTTTTTTAATTTTCAGTTAAGGAAAATAGTCAGAATAAAGCATTCCAGAAAGGATTAATGTATACAACAGACTTACTGAACCTTTCTAACCTATGCATTTCTCAATGCAAACTTTTTTTTCTGTGGACCATTTGCAAGCTAAGACAGTACAGGGGAAATGCAAACACATGAATGGTCTTAACATCCTTAAAGTACGAATAATGGTGATGCCTAAAGGATATCATGGTTTAAGACAGGAGTGGTTTGTAGGCCTCCACCCCTATAATAAGAGTGAACCCAGTTCCATTCAAATGTAAAATTAAGTGGGAACTTGACAAGTAGCAGCATTAAAGGAGGACCACAGCATAAGACAAAGCATTAATAGAGCAAGGATGCACAATGAAAAAATGACACAGTATCAAAAGACTGAAGCATTCAGATGACCCAAATACCAAGGCCTCTGACACATGTTCAGTAAATACTGCACTTTGATATTTGATGGGAGAGTTCCCATCATCATTTCTCAATCTGGTTATTCCAGTTGAGCATCTGTACAGGATAACTTGTGGAAAGATGGGTTCTAAGGTGCTATTTCTTCTTTGCTCCTAGTGCATTTCATGAGCTCTTGCAAGAAGTAAATACTAAACTGTTAGGCTTCAGATGTGTACGATTCAAATGCTCTTTACTTCACCTTTCTAAAAGGTAAACTGAAGCGTATGAGTGCAGCCAATGACATAATCATACTGCTTTAGAAGATAGGACTCCAAACAGGCACAAATTTTACCTGCCCTAATGCAAGGTATCTCTTTAAGGTACAAAATTAAGCTGTCCGTTTCATGGATTTGCAGTTGAACTTACGCTTCCAGTTTCTTCTGTTTTATTTATTTACTTAAAGAAAGTTTCCACAAACACCCATACCATGCTGTTTTGGAAAATAGTCATAAATTCACCCTGACAGTAATGAGATGACTAAACAAAAGTATCACAGCTGCTGGCCGTAGGCAGTTTCCATAAAATAAAGAGTGCCAAGCGCCTCTGCTAATTAATGGCACCATAGAAATTTATTAATGCTTTACACAACTATTTAAAATAGTGGTATGTTAAACAGGTATCACATAATTTATCTTATTGTTCACAATTACAGGAATTATGAATTTTTCCTGTTCTGCAGAAAACTGTTGTCTTGGGATACCATATAGGAACCTGTTAAATGCTTTGTAAAACAAAAGGCACAGGAGTCCACATCCCAAGAGTTTACAATCTGTTTTGGAACATGGTGTACTAAGCAGTGTTAAGACAGGGTGGAGAAATGCTAAACCTCCAGATCAATTACGTACCTGCAGATAAATAGTTCCAGTAAGGCTAATGGTGAAATGACAGGCCTAGATTGAGTGACCTTTCTGTGAATGTGTAGCATAGGTATGCAAGAAAACATAAGCAGACTTTCAAAGCCTTTACAAAGACCAAGCAAAACAAGTCCTTTAATGTGCTTGACCCTAAGTGTTTTGGTTTTCTACCTGAAAAGCCTGAAATATGAAAATGTGAACACAAATAATCAAATTTTTAAAAATCTATGATTTTCAGTATCAACTCTTTTTTATCAGCATAAGGCAAAAGTAAATTTCAAGTCAGAGTTAGATTCATTATGGTCCCAGATTAGGAGACAATTCTACATTTAATTGACAAGTTAGAATATTGCACTATATGCCCTTCACTTTTAGTAAATAGTTGAGGGTTTGGTGTCTGAGGGAGGATTAGAAATCAGCAGCTTCAAAAAAATGGGTGCAGCACACAAACCGTTTGAATGGAGACCAAGACTTGGGCTTGAGGGATCAGTGAACAGGATGAAGCTTGAGGAGAGCTGGCTGTGCTCTCTGCATTCTGACTGACCTGCTGTCCTGTCTTGGTCACTTTGTGCCTTTCTTTCCCAATTTATTCTCTCAATTCTGCTTGCATAGCAATTAGCATACTATGTTTGGGTCTCAAGGCAATAATAATATCTAGTTTAAAATAAGATTTTATCCTTGTGCTCTTTCTTTCCCCCTCATTTCTTCCTTCACTTTCTCTTCTTCATACCCTAATTTCATTCATACTCATATACCTTTTTCTACCCATTTCTTTTATATCAGTCTGCCTGTTAACTGACTTGTCCTGTCAGGATAACTGATAACAGTTATCAGTTGATAACATCAACTCCTCACACAATTTTTTCTACCATTATATGCATGTCCACATGGAGTTCAGCAGGAGCAACAATTTGTCAGTAGGCCAAGGTTTTCTTTTCTTTCCTGTATCTATCTCTCCTTTGTCCCGTGAATGCATTACAACTAAGGTATTTTCTTTGGAGAGATGTTGGCTTTCATTTGTATTTTTCCATTGCGGGGCTTTGCTTCCCCTCCCTTTCAAATTATCAACAATAGATACATTAAAGGCATCTGAAAAATGCAAATTGCTATTGACTTCCTTTTAAATGTTTATATAATCAAGTCTACTTGCAGGCTACTTGCATTTGCTCTTTGTGGTGACATGGAGAGAGAATTGTGAAAGTCCACTGACGTTTGCTGGAGCAATTCATTCATCTAGCAAAACACCCTGCTTATAGTGAAACTCTGCCCTACTGAAATGGACTTCTGTTGAGTTCACACTATTCAAATTTGGTCATTAACATACTAAAATGGAATCAAGTCCCACGCTCCAGGAGGCGAGTACTTCCTCCTCTCCTGTGGAAGTCAGCCAAAGTATGTAAAAAAAAAGAATTTACCTTGGTTTCCCAACAGTCTTTCGAACCACAAGTGTCACTGCCCTGTGCAGATCAAAGCTGCCTTTGTCAACCTGTGAAATTTTTAACTGGGCTAGAATTCGTCAGTTGCATAAGTAGTGAGATGAGATAGTGCCTAAAGGAGAAAAGCAGCTCTTTTGTGGCAAAAATCTACTTAAGGAACTTCAATCCTGTTAAAAATAATATTACTTAAATCATCAGGTCCTTTGCAGTTTTAACAGATCCTGCAATGATCATTTGGAAGTTGCCAAAGCAAAACCCTCTGAAACTGTGTTTGCTACAGACCCAGGAGTTTGGAAGAAAACTAAGAACAAGACAATTTTTTTTTTTTAATAGCAGTTCCATAGCAAACAAGTAGTTTGAGGGGCTGAATTTGAGTGTTTGAGATGCAACATTGCATATAAACTCCTCCAGTCATGCTAAACATTATACTCTTGAGCTTTTATTTAGCACTTTCCACCTGTTAACTTTTATTTGCTTAGTTCATAGAAATCACTGTAATTTCTCCCATTAAAGTGGTAACAGGCACAGTGAGAGACATGCAGGCAGCTTCCAGACAGCCTGGAGAACGCAGGTGCTGTCTGTCCTCAGTAACGTGTCACCTGTTTAGCAATCTTGCTACCTCTCTTCAGAAGCCAGCATTGATCTACAAAGACGCTTGAGCCAAAAATAGCACTGAGTAGTCATATGGTTTAGAAAATCCATATTTGCATTAATCCATGTATGCATTACTATGTTGATATCATGGTAATGCAGCATAATCTTCTTTTGGGGCTGGTATCCTGACTTTTCAGCCTCTCAGTTATTTAACTATCCACTTCAATACAGGCAGATAACTGAAAAATAGACTATTCTTTTAATATAACCTTTTAAATACTTGGTCTTCTGATTTTTAAGCTGAAAATATGTGGCATGAGTGAAAAGTGGGATTGTTATGGTGGGCTTTTTTGTATTATGTTCCTTCCAGGAAGTAGCAACAGAAGTGACCCATCTCAAATTCCCCCTTTGTATTGTGAGACAAAAAAACCACTGAGGCTTATCAATGTCAACTAACTTACTAACCCACTGGCTTCCATTGTACAGGAAAGCAGGTAGCAAAAAAACAACATATGTTTGGAAAAAAAATGGAAGCATTTAGAAATTGTGCAAGAGAATCTGCAGACAGGCTCTGGGAAAAACTGGGATCTTTCCAGGTTATGTAGATGCTAGATGTAAGCTTGGGTTCATAACAAAGAAGCAATTGGCATTAAATGTTTATTGCCACAGCAGTATACACATCTCCAGAAAATATTTTAAAGCAAAATGCAACAGTATATGCTTAGTAGTCTGTACACCAAATTTAGCGAGTCACTGGATTAATGGGTGGTGGTTGTACAGCTAGTCAGAAGCAAAACAAACAGGTAAAGTGAGCAAAGAGGATCCCATGAAGTTCAAAGGAAAACACTGGGCTCCACACGCGGGAGGAATAACCTTGCACCAACACATGCTGGGGCCAACCAGCTGGAAAGCAGCTTTGCAGAAGAGGACCTTGGGGTACCTGGTAGATAAGCAGCTGAATGTGAGCCAGCAATGTGCCCTTCTGGCAGAGCAAGACCAGAAGCATCCCAGGCTGCATCAGGAAGAGTATTGCCACCAGGTCGACGTCTCCCACAGTACTGAGGAGACCACATCTGGAGTAGTAGCCCCACTTCTGGGCTTCCCAGAACCAGAAAGACATGGACATGTTGTGGTGAGTCTAGCAAAGGGTCAGGAAGACGGTTAAGCAATTGGATTATCTGGCATAGCAGGAGAAGGTGAGAGAGCTGGGACTGTTTAGCCTCAAGAAAATCTCAGAGGGATCTTAGTGATGTATAGCCCTGTGCCTACTGATAGCACAGACCCTAGTGTTGCTCAGTGAAAGGCAAAGAGGCGATGAGCAGAAAACAAAATACAGGCAAGAATTTCTCGATTCCCAGTCTATTGAGGGAATAAAATTTACCACTTAACTCTGTACCATAAAACATGGGACACTTTCAACAAAAGTAGCTGGTCATCCATGTGCATATGACCCTGCTAATGAATATAAATATTTTAGGACATTTCCCTTGAACTGGTCTCTTGATTAATTGCTTAACTGGATGAGCTGGTAGTCATATGTAGCAATATTCTTTGATGTTAGGGTACACAGAACAGGCTGTTTTACATCAAGCTGATTAAACCAAGTCAAAACTGACAGACTGTATAAGCACAGCTCTCAGGTTTTTGGAAAAACCTTTCTGAACAATAATTGAGATGTAGTTCTAAGAACGGAAGTGACACAGTAAATAGTTTTAACTGTTTAACATTGTTATTAGCTTTGAGCTGTTGAAAAAAAACTATGGGAAAACTTCACTAAGAAGAATGAGCCGCAGGATTCCCTCCCTCCCCCTTTTGCTAGGGCTGCCACAAAGCTGTCAAGTATGTTAAATCTTCATGTGGAAAACATTTACTGCAATCTGGCGCATCTTATTATATAAAATAAGGGACTTCTAGCAAGTCTGGTTAGCTACCTACACATTCGGGTAAGAAAGTCAGTGGTGATGAAACTCATCTCGAGGCATCAAGAGGAGACAAGGCCTGTTTGAGATTTTCTCTATGGAAATTTTTATGTGTAACTTTCAAATAGTTGGGAAAATAGCATTGCCTAAGTTGTTTGCATTTTTGCTCAGGGTACCTATTTTCAGAGACCTGTCATTAACTCCTGAGTGGGAAGTGAAACAAGCAAACAACATTATAATAAAAATAATAAAAAACAAATAAGGAGATATTCATGGTTGAGCAACTATTTTTTTGCTTTGCTTTCTAGCCATGACTCTAAAGGCTTAACATTATCTAAAATGGGAATATCCACAGTTTGCTCAGGGTTGCATATGCACTTGTATCACTAGAAGCTGGCTTTCTTTGTGTAAGAAGGCAGAGTCCTCAAAATGACCACACAAATACCATATCATCATACACTAAATATTATATGATATGGCCACATATTTTAAAGAAACATTATACTGGTATCCTGAAGTGTGTCTAGCTTTGTGCTTTTGACTTTCTCAGGATGTGGTGTTGCCCAGAATAGAGACGCATTCTTTTCAAGTGCCTGTTTTCTCCAGACTCTAGAATAAGACGCAGAGAGTCAGCATCAAAATCTTCAGCTAAACTTTGTCATTGTCAGTTATTAAATTTTTATGTTTTAAGTTATATACAATAGATGTTGTCATAACTATAATTGGTAAATTGAGCCTGGCAGCCTGTTGTGGTTTACCTCCAGCAGGTAGCTCAGTACCATACAGCCACTTGTTCACTCTCCCCAGGTAGGAAGGAGAGAATCTGAAAAGTAAAAGTATGAGAACTTGTGGATTGAGATAAAGACAATTCACAAGGCAAAGCAAAAGCTGTGCATGCAAGCAAATGAATTTGCTGCTTCCCATCAGCAGGCAGGTGTTCAGCCACTTCCAGGAAAGCAGGGCTCATCACACGTAACAGTTTATTGGGAAGAAACAGCATCACTCCAAACATCCTCCCTTCCTCCTTCTTTACCCCAGCTTTTTTTACTGAGCATGATGTCACATGGTATGGAACAACTCTTTGGCCAGCTGTGTTCCCTCCCAGCACCTTGTGCACCCCCAGCTTCGTCACTGACGGGGCAGCATAAGAAGCTGAGAAGTCCTGGCCTCTGTGTAAGTACTGTTCTGCAACAACTAAACATCAGTGTGTTATCAGTCCTATTTTCATCAGATATCCAAAACACTGCATCATATGAGCCTCTATGAAGAAAATTAACTCTTATCCCAGCCAAAACCATGATACAGCCCAGTCTGTGTTGTTACACGTAGCTTCCAAAAATTAACATTGTCTAATTTTGTATGTTTTTTCCCCCGTAGGTCCCTCCTCTCCCCCTATTGACCTCCCCACAATGTCATCAGGAAGATGAGATCAGAAGTTCATGTGCTTTTTCTTGCTTAGGAAGAGCAATTGCTCAACTTTCCTGTCCTGCATCTTATATGAAATAAAAAAAATAAGTTCTGAAATTGTGTTCTTACTCAGATCAGGTATCGCACAACTCAAAACTTTGCCATGCTCCTGTAATTGTGGTGAAGACTCAGTTCCTGATGCTTTCAGAAAGTGCGGTAGAGTCTCTCTGCAGTGTCATGTTGTGATGCCTGTGTTAGCATGCCACAGATGGAAATAAAAGTAAGTGAAGCAATCAGAAAGGTTGACAGCAGTGAAAGACAACATTAACTGTTACCATTATGTCACAGTTTATTAATAACAATTCTAAGTATAATTGAATTTAGGACTTTACAAGCAAAGGTTTATGAGCTTCCTAAAGCTTGGTGTACAAGGAACACAATGCTGAGCCATCATTACACATCTCAGTCCATACCCTTTCTATTGTATTGTAATAGCTTCAAAAGTTTGAGCTATATTTTATTCAGGAAGAAGATTCCCAAAGAAAATAACTTCTCAGAAGCTGTTTGGAAAAAAGGAGCTCAGCGGAGGAGAGAGAGAGCACATATGAAGATGACAGAGTGGTGCAACAGCAAGAGGTAAGTTCTTAGGAGACACCAAAGAACCTACTTGTCATTACGTTCAAGGTTCATGCTGCAGCTATATTATACTCCACAATACTTGAACTTGAAATGCTAGATGCAAGTCAAAATTATTTATAGTCTTATTGTTTCAGTTTCATCACTGCTGGAGCTACTTATAGTTCAAATAAGTTTTTAATTCCATCTATCCCAGCTGTTCTTTGTCCCACCTCATTTCAGCTGTGCTTGATTCCACTTTTTTTTTTGTTTACAGACCAAAACCAAGCTATAAGAGAAAGTCTACCATAATGATTTAACCTATATTCACATTCTTTTGTTATAGTATTTACCAATTAGATTATCTATTTAACCAAAAAAGTTACTACATTGCTCCTTTTGGTCAGTGTGCACAGTAACCAGTATCAGAGAGCAGCAAGAACAGGCTACTCTGCAAGGGAAGGTGAGCAAGGATCCACAGCGGACAGCGTGCAGGCAGGGGCAAGACACTTACCAGCAAAGGCTGCCATACCTGAACAAGGGGAGTGGAGCAGGCTTGGGGGTTACCATGCAAGTTCTGAGCAAAGAGGCAGGTCTGAGGGCAAATCCAGATCAGCTCAGCACAAATAAGTCAACAATGTAGTACAGAGGAGCAAGAAGAAAACCAAATCAAACCAAAAAAACACCCAAGGCATGAGCTTAAATGTGGTTCCTGGACCAGTGGGCCAGCAGCACATGGGTGGAGGCCCCAGATAATGCTGATAAGGGCGGGGGGGGGGGGGGCTGTTGATGTTCTCAGGGCCTTGATGGAAGATAAATTCATGTAGCCATAACTTTTCTTAATAGGTTGGTCCTTTGAAAGTAGTGGTTATATAAAGGGGTTTAACCTGGATTTGTTAGGTTAGAATGAGTTTTCTATTTGTAGTTGTTTGGTAGGATCTACTCCTGAATGTTTAATACTCTAAGCTTAAGCATAATAGGTTTAATAGCATTGTGTTGCTTTTACATTTCTGACTAGCAGTTGGTCATAGTAAGCTACAGAGTTTAATATCATTGTCTCTTCTTAAAAAATCTCTAATTTTAATACTCAGCTTATCTTCACCTTTATCTTTTTGGTGATACTCCTCAAAAATTTTGTGATGATATACTGGTGAATAGTTTTTTTCCCCTCTTAGTACAGGGACTATTTTGCATGTTTGCATACTGCATGTCTTGTGTCTGTGGTATCTTTCTAGAGGAAACACTCATAAGTTATTTAGAGGAACTTCATCAGCATGTGGAAAGCCATGAGGGAAGAAACAGATGAAAACAGGCTTCTTTAAATGGTTTCTAATAGATTTCATATGACTTATATTCCTCCTGAACTAGGAGTTAATGCGTTGCAGTCTGCTAGAGACTTCTGAAGATGAAGGCTTTGTTCTTGTGTAACAGTAAGTCTGATCAGTGTGTCAAATCACAAAAGGGATGAATGGAATCAGGTTTGATGTGAGAATGGTGATCAGACAACACTGTGTCCTCCTAAAAAACTGTCTACAGGCCTCTGTGCTGGTTGGCAGATGGAGGAGGATGATCCTGTTCAAGAAGCTTCCTATTCAGTGAGTGAAACAGTGACCCCTCACAAGTTTGCTGACTACTGCTTGATTTGTGGTGGTGGAAGCTAAGTACTCCATGCACAGCGTGAGTGTAGTGAAATGAGCAGAAATACATAAAGCAAATGAAGATGTAGAAAAATAATTTATTCCTCTTATGTATATTGATATTGTAACACATTATGTACCATTTGGAAGATGCAATCTTTCAAGGAAATACTATACATATTTTTGAAAAATCAGTGTGTATGCTGAATCACATAGACAACGATGCTTGGTTTCTTGAGGTCACATGCTGGTTTGAGCATTCTAATCTAGGAACTGAAAAGCTTATTTTATTTTTAAAGAACCAAAGTTCACAGTACTCTATGCAAAAGAATAAGAAGGTACTAGAGAAAAATGGCTTTTGTTTTACTTCCCTGCATCCCAAAATTACTCTCATTTTGTCCAGCTCACCACGTTACCATTACTTCTCTCTCTCATCTTTCCCATATTGTGAAAAATGTGGTTGAATTTTCTTCCTGCTGTCTCATCAGTGGGGTTTTCTGGTAAATTTTTGTAGCCTTACTTGCAAAACATCCACTTTCATTCTGAGAACATGGGACCTATTTTTAGATGTAGCTAAGAGCGAAAACTGTCCCTTTCAGCATTAAGAGCTTGTACTGTAGCAACTGTTTTTCCTTTTTATAGGTTCTTGTTACAAGTTTAAACTTGAGAGGCTTGCTAGTATTTCATACATACGGCAGAAAATAAGGAATAATACAGATTAAAAAAAAGGGTGGAAAACTGTTTCTGGCCCTAGATAAAACAGACAGTTTGTATGTTGAGAACATCGTCTCTCTTGGTGGGTTGTATTTTGTAGCTGCTATTTTCTCTTGCTGCCTTTTCCACAAGTTTGTTCTCTCTTCCCTTGTATTACCTCCTTGCTTGGAAGAAATGTAAACTGTGGCTGAAGCAAAGCTGACGTGCAGTTACAGTGCTTAGCGTGAAAAGATTCTGCTGGTAGGTTAGGGAGTCTCTGTAGCAGCGCTGAACAAATTGTATAAGGTGACATGATACAGAGAAATACAAGAGTTTAGAGTAAAAAGTGCTACCAAAACCAGTGGTAAGAATAGCAAGATTTGTAGGGCAACAGTAGCAGGTGAGTAGCAGTAGCATACTGAGTAAGAACATAGCATTTCCTAGAATTATCTGTGGAGAGTTTTGAACACTTGATCTGGATTTTGAGATTACATTAGCATTGTAAGCTGAAGAAGGGAACAGAAGCCCTCGGGTCTAGGACCAGAGGTTTTTTAAGGCCATAGGAGGCAGAAAGGTTAGAGGATGCCAGCAGGCCTCTGGGAATGTGATGGACATTAAGGATCCTGGCCATCAGGATCCTTACAGAACTGCAAAACTGTGGGACCAGCTTAGAGGAAGGTTCAGTTCTTTAGTTTACGTGTTTGAAGATGATTGTCTTCAGCTTTCTATCAGATACAGCTTTCATTGATGTATTTACGCAAATCTCACAAGTGAAGTGCACTGTTCAATGAAAGGCTGGGAATTATCCCAGTGTGCCTGCAGTAGAGGTAATTATTATCTTGAGGAGTCAGCTGTGCCTTGAACTGAAAGGACTACAGTCAGGTTGGTTAAAATAAATCCAATGGGCTGGTGAGTTGGGTGGGACTACTGGAGAGGGCAGCTTGAACCTGAATGGATGTGGTGGGAACACAATGGATGATGAAGGTGGTATGTTTGTGTTGTCCAGGGTATAAAACTGAAAATAAATAAATAAATAGGATAAATGGTAGAACCAGGAGCATATGCCTCTCATTTTCGCAATGGTAATGACCCATTCTTAGATGGTGATAGTGAAATTATTTGTGACTCAGAAATCAATATTAGAATTTCAGTACCAATCAATAATTTGACAAAATAATTTTGTCAAGTTATTTTTGCAAAAATAGGTATCTGAATGCTTGCATAAATTGTGGATTAAAACACTTTCGAATCCTAAAGTTACTATTGAGACTCTTAAATATATTTAATTCAACTGTGAATTGTTTGCAACAAAAAGTTCTCAAAAAAGCAGCTGAAGAGATCTCTTGTCTTTGCCAAGTACTTTTTTTTAAGAGTATTGGTGGTAATCCATTCTTACTCTGGAAAGATTTAGTATGGATTTTTGGTTTCAAAAAGTCAACTAGACAAAACTTATTGAATTTATCAACTAAAGATAAAATAAGTTGAAAATGTAACAACTTCCATATTGCTTCTGGAGAGGGGATGATATCACACCAGTCATGATAGGCAAATATTCCATGGATCTAGCAAGTTTGATAGACACATTTGAATCTCATTTAGAGGAAAACATTCAGGAATGCTAAGTAAATGTATGTACTTACTGGTACAGAGTATGCACTTGCTGGGTATTGGTAAGATAATCTATTTATCCCAGCTTTCTGGGATATTTTTATACTTAGCTCCTTGGAATGTTACAAATATAGTGCCAAGATGGCAGAAGTACAAAGCGTTGTACAAGTATGAATTTAGATTATATTACTTGGCTCAAACATGAAATATTTTGCAGGCACTAAATGTTTTGTAAAACTTGCAGAATTCATGCATTTTTTATAAAGGTTGGGCTGAATGAAGCTAATGCACCATGGAGCAAAAAGTGAGCCAGCCCAGAAAATGAGACTCCCAGAGAGCAGTACCTCCAAAAATGAAATGCAGGAAAGGGAGATAGAAACAGGGCAGTGATGTTTGTACAGAGTGCACTAGTGAGATGGGAGTTTGGACACAGCTCCAGCAGGTCTCCTAAAGAATGCTGAAAAACTGGCAAGAGCAAAGTAATTCATGGGAAAGCTTGAGCACTGGAGAAAATACCTTGCAGCAGGACAGTAGAGAGTTTTGTTTGTTTCACTTATCAAAAAGGGACGGAGAAATTACTTCTTTGCAGGCCATAAGCTCATCAGTGAGGAAGGAGGATGGGCAGATGTGCTTTTATGAAAAAAAGGGACTCTGTAATGAACAAATGGCTGGAGACAGAAAGAGACACATGTGGGTCAGAGGCACACATTTTAACACCAGGTGTGGTCAGTCAGGGGAGAAAACAGCCAGGCATGGGAGTTCATTGATTTATTCAGGCAAAAACTAGATGCCTTTTAGATGAGGTACTTTACTCAGGTGAAGTTTTCAAATGCAATATAGGAAATAAGATAGGAAGAAGCTTGAAGATATACAGAGGTCTCAATCTGGAAAAACACAGGCGTGTGTATACATAGCACCAATGAAAATATAGCCAGATTATGCAAAAATGAGCTGTTGGGATAAGCTTTACTACATCTGATTCTTTTTAAATTGTCATAACTATGTTGCCTGTAGTCAGTCCATATGATTAGACACTTCTACCTACTTTTACCCCATGGCAGGGTGACTGGGCTCTTTTTGCTTGTCACTCTATATATCTTCTAGTTTTTCTTTCAGCAAAGCCTGGTTTGGGGACAGAGCAGTTTGTGACATTCTTCTCAACAGAACTTTTGGAATTTGTGTGTTAAGTGTTTTGAGAACAGCTGCATCTGGTCAGCAAAACAGTATATTCCAGCCTTCATTTTTACATTCTTTTAAAAAACTTGTATTTTTTTCCATAATGTCCTGATAGAGAAGAATACATAGGGATCATGGCATTCCTGGATGCTCAGTAGTAAAATTTAAGAGGTCCAAACCTTCAGAATTTATAAATCGTACCCTCCCATGCTCTTCTGAGGAGATCTATAGCTGCAGCGTCAATCCACAGCTGGCTTCAGCGTTCCACTGACACTACCAGCAAACCAGCTTGCCACATTCACTCACAGTCTCTGCACAGCTGAGACTGAAATTTGAATTCAGAGCATTTCATCTATTTTTATTTCTCCTATAGAAATGTTTTTACTCCTGTTATTACAAGCTGAACTGAAGTCACTCGCAGTGGTAAATGACTAATTACTTCACCACACTGCCAGAAAACTTTTGCTTATGGCTGGAGGGATTGAGTGAAAGTTTGCAGCTTGCTCCAGCCTTGTCTCACCACGCTGCGGCAGTGTGGGATCGCACAGCAACACCCTGTGCCACCTTTATCCTGTTTGTTTGCCGGGCTGTTGCAGGAGCCAGGCCCAAATTGCTCATCTGTGCAGCACAGGGACAGGTCCCATGGAGGACTGAATGGAGAAAGAGTTAGAGGTGCGAGGGAAGGTCAAGGACAGAGGTTTTTACATGTTGCTGCTGTTGACTTGGCAGAATTTTTGGTTGCTTAGTGCTTCAGTGAGATCAAACCAAGAAGCTTAGGAGTGTTCTATGGGCTTTGTGCTCTCCTGTAATCAAAGAGGCAATAGCTGAAAACAAGTGTCCTGTCTTTGTTCTAGTTTGAGTTGCTTTTCCATGTCACACGGATAGTGTGGAGAATAACATGCAGGCATGACAAGTACCACTTATAGCTGGTTGATATTCTGCTGATGCTGCAGAGGGAGGGATGATCTTGTGATTAAAGAGCAGGGCTTGAAATCCTGAGTTCCTCTAACCTCAATTCCTCTGCCAGTGATTTTGGGTGTGACTTTGGGCAAGTCACCGAGTGGTTTGTGCCTCAGGTTCCTTCCCAGTCAAATTACACGAATATTTTTATGAGGGTAGTTCAAGGGTCATTTAATGCTAATAATGGTTTTGATATCTAGTGAAAGCATTAAAACTAAGTTTTGATATGCTCGTGCCTGTAACTTGAAAAATGTTCTGTGGTTTGAAGCTCTCCCATTAGTATAAAGGGGAACGCTCTTCCCTGGAGGCAAATATTCTTGCTGTCGAAAGAATTGTTTTGACTTATCTGTACGGATATATAACAGCAAGTTTAATTTAGCAGAACAAATACGAAACAGCTGCAGCAGCTGTACTGCAGAGGTCACTGTTGCACTAGTTGGATAAATGTTGCTTAGTGGCTGACAGGTCTGACCAAAAGGATTTCTCATTCAAAAGAATTATTGGGATTTCAAGCAAATAAACATTTTTCCTGACTTTTTTTCAGTTCCTTGGAAACAGAGAAAAAGCACCAGATGAGCTATATACACACATCTTGTACTCCAAACAGCTGCAGAATCTTAGGAAAACTGTCTTGACAGTTTGATGGGAAACTCACAGAGATAAAGGGAGCTATTTTCACATCATGTCTTTCACTCAACACCTAGAGAGTTGACAAGAATTGATTTTACAGAGAAGTCAGCCTATGTTTGTGTGTCTCATTGAAAACAGGGAACCCCAAAAGGTCAGGCTCCCAGTTCCATGCTGGGGATCTATGGCTATGTGCCCTGGGGGTGTGCCTATAGCTGCCCTGCACAGCATGGGGCTGCTTGGTCTGCTAAGGCACTGAGGGAGTCATGCACACACCTGGTGCCTGATCCTGGAACACTTCAGGTCATAATGTTGGGGAGAGTCCAGCTGACAGGTCTGTTTTGGAGAAGTCTAGAAGTCTGTCAGGGAGGTGTATGCTTAGAGGGGAAAAATGATGCTGGTGAGAGCTGCTAAGAAGGAAAGAGACCCAGTCCTGGAGTACTGGATGAGGAACATAGGATTTCAGGCAGACCTGTCTTGGATTTGATAGAAATCCATCAAACCTCAGGTCCTTGAATCATTTTAGGTTTAACATATCAGCATTTTCAGGTATAGCCTAACTACATCTTCTATATAGAAAGTTACACTTTCAGCAGAAAAATAAATTAGGCCTAAAAGTGATTGTGCAAAACAGCAAGTATAAACTGGAAGAGCATCAGTCTTCTAGGGTTTCAGGCAAGAGGGTTCTTTTCACATACAATTTTTTTTTGCTCTCTCCTATTTACAAATGCACAGCAGCAGCAGTAGTAAATGGGACATGTGAAGCACCTCAGGACAAATTAGTGATACTCTTTTGAGCATTTTGAAAAATATTAATAAAAGAAAAACTATGCACATAACATCTTGCCTTTCAAATCAAATAATTCTAGTTATGAAAATTGCATATTGTAAATGAATAATGCAAAAAAGCCCTCCTTCTCTTTGTACATGCTAAATATTAAATAATATGTTAATAGCAAAGAGCTCAGGTGCCATAAATTCCCAATTCAGTTACTCCCTGCATATTAGGCCTTTTAAAGGTACTTACCCATTTCACCCCATTGATCACCTTACAGATCGCTGCAATGTTTCAGCACCTTTCTGAAGTGAGGTGGGATAGAGCAAGCCCAAAATGGGAAGTCAGATCTGGTGATGTTGGCTCAATATGTGAAAGTTTTTCAGGATGCTTGTCAAGATAAGAAATAATTTCACCCAGTGCAAACTATTGAACAATGAAGAAATGTGGCTTTTTGTCTGGACTTTTTTTTTTTTTTCCTATTTAAACAGAAGGATTCATTAGTAACTTTAGATTCAACTCTGTAAATCAGTATTTTTATTCTGTCCTAAAAAAGTGAACCCTTTGTGCTTTGGTAATTTTGGAGTATTATCGGGGTTATTTATCAGTTTAATCATGGTTTTAGAAGGCTTTTGGAAATGCGGTGATCTTCCTCAATTGAAAAGTGCCATGAATGGCCTTTATCCATTAAAAGGAACAATAATGAAAGCACAGAACCAGATCTCTCTGTTCCCAAGCATAATCCTGTAAGAACAGTGATCAAGGGATAAGCAAAGGAAAAGAACAGGGACCCAGTGATTATAATTTTTAAAATGTTAAAGACTGCACTGAGGTCAGTCAGGATGCATAGACCTAGGAGAGAGGGTGGGGTGGGAAGAAGTGCAAGACTCCAGTGACCTGAAAAAAACTGCCAAAAGCAGAGCACAGGTGCAAATAGAAGAGTTCTGTTACCCTCCTTTGTTCTTAGAGAACAATGAAAAAGGATTTAAAACCAAAATTTGGGCTGCAAGATACAAGTGTCGGAGCCTCACTAAAACAGACGGGGTTTTGTGCAGAGAAGTGTTTCACCTCTGCCAAACAGCTAGCAGGGTCCAAATCCATTTTTATGCAGAGATTATCTCCAATCACAACTGAGCCAGGTTAAAATTAAGATACATTTCTGGGTTCGATTAAATAGTGCTGAGCACTCTGGCTCTGAAACCAGTAGATGTTTCCTTAACCTTATCTGCCTTAGGAGGGCTGTAGAATTAATTGCCTGCCCCAAATTCGGGAGGTACATTGTGAGACCAGTCTCTCCTGAGATTCAGCTACTCTGGACCTCTCAGCACCCCACGCTCAGCCCACCAAGCAAGACAGCCTTCATGTGACTGATTAGATTAATTGCTAGTTCAGATTTTTAGGCCATGTTTTGCAACAGGGACTTCTGGATTCTTACATCCTTAGCTCGTCATTTCAAAGCAAGTCACAAGCTCACTCTTCTCTTTGTAGCTAACTGTTTTCAGCTCTGTTTGGTGTCGTGAGCCCTGAAGACTCTCTGAAAAAACAGTGCAAGCTATTTATCGAGCTGAGATATAAGTGAAAGTGCAGAAAAGTATAAAAGCAAAGCTTTAGCAAACATCTGTCCATACTGGCTGCAGTTCTCCAGTGGATGCTGAGGGTAAACTCCAGTCATTCCAGATCCTGCTGAATTCAGTGCTAGCTGAACATTTTTAAAGGAAGACTGAATATTGGTTCCATCAATAAGAACTTTTTACACAGATCTTGTACAACTCTTTCCTGGAACTTTACCAGATTTTAGATTGTAGATTTTTGCATGTTATGATCACACATCAGTGTTGGCATGAGAAAAAAAATCCCGCAGTTAATAAATAAAACCAAACTGTCTGAGAAAATCTTAACGTGAGCACTCTTCGTGCTCGTGTTAAAAGCGCAGAGGGGTTTTGGCACTCTTCCCTGGCATTAAAGTCCTTTATATTGTTCCATTATAGTCTGTTCTGTTCCTAATTATTTGCGAAACTAAGTACCTTGGATAAATTCCCACCTGATGCTATCAGACAAGAGCTGTGGAATCCTTTATATAACTTATATAAGTTTTGAAAGACAGCACACCATTAATAACAGGCTGGAGAGCAGCAGTAACAGTAAGATTTAGTCAGGAATGGAAAAATGCACAAAAAACCTGCCAGTGTTTTCATGTGAATTGCACCTGAGAAGTGCCACAATCATGGTTTCTATTAGCCAGGAATGTCTGGATGAGATTAAGTGTTCAGCTGTCTGCAGTACTGACGATACATGCAATGGAGAGATGAGCTTTGGGAAAGCATCCAAGTGACTTATTTGCTTTCAGAAACTTTACCCCAAAACTTGCATGTAGGAATAATTTGAGTTACAAAAGATCAGTGATTTTTTAAAAAAATAAATAAAGCATTGTTTTAATATTTTAGTCACTGCTTAAGTAAGGCAAAAAATGTGAGCTATTTTTTCAGTTGATAGTTGTTCCTGCCAAAGTTTGCAGTGAACTCTCGGTCAAGAGTGATACTTCATCCTCAAGATCCATGACCATGCTGACACTGTTTTGAAACCTCCAGCTCCTTTGACTCCAGTGACTTTCTGGTTGTCCACCCTCCTGATCTTTCTCTGTGGTGTATCTTCAGATGTTCTTCCAAATCTTCTCTCCCGTGGTGTGTGTGTGGGAGGCCCAAATGCCTATATTTTCTGCTGCATTTTTTGTTATAATTCATGTACAAAATTATCTACCACCATTTCTTAGGGGCTAAAAGTCTACCTTTTTATTTCTGTCTTCCATCCAGATAAGAGCCTGGCTGAAATTTAATTGTGGATAATCTAATACTGGGTTCAGTTTGGTGTGAATGAACAGTATAGCTGAGGTGGAAAGGGACCTCTGGAGAGCATCTAATCCATTCCGCCTTTCTTCCACCCTTAAAGCATGGTCAGCTAGAGCAGGTTACTCAGAGCCATGTCGGTTAGGTTTTAAACCTATCCAAGGATGGAGACTCCACAACTTCCCTGCACAACCTGTTCTGTTCCACTGCTCAACCACCTGCACAGTAAAACCAGGGCTCAATGTTCTCCCTACTTCTGCAAGGCATTTTATCCACATCCCTGGGGAGATCTTTCTGTTCTGCTTGTCATAGAACTGCCTTTATGTTTAGATGTGTCTCTAGGTTCTCAGTTTCTAATTCTTGTTGCAGAATTAATACAATAGCTAAGCTGTTACCAAGACTCATCTTGTCATTGATTTTTTCCAGCCTGAAAGATTTTCTTCCTTTACCCTCCCAAGATTACTCTTACTAATTCAGACATTTATGGAAGGGTATTTCTTTTAGGTCTTCCTAGCCTGCTGTGTTGACTTGTCTCGCTTAGATCATTATGGTAATTCTACAGCACCACATCCTGCCTCGTCTGTGCTGTGCAGAGCTCTGCAGCAGCCTTTCATGTTTTTAAGTTCATTATCATGCTTCAACGCCTTCCTTTCTGGAATGAGCAATCTTAATTCCTTCAACCGTTGTGTGGGTCACAGTGTTCAGTTTCTCCTATTTTCTATGGACTGTACAATTTTCTCTATATTCATTACCTAGGAACAGTATGTGGGATGGTTCTTGGAACTGGGAATGAAGCACTGTTTGATTCCTCTTCTGGTTTCTGGGTAGGCTCTGGGCAGGATCTGAAGGCAACTTTCAGAAACCATAAAAAATTATGGTAGAGAAGTCTTGGGGTGAAGTTTGATACATCATTACGTTATTTTTCAGTCCCCAGTAAGCATACTGGGACTACTCAACTCAGTGATGTTATTTAGCACAGAAATGACCTTTTTATTCCTGTTGGAAGCTTGTGGTGTTTTGCTTTGAAACCAGCCTATATTTCAGTCTTTGTGGTATCCTGTGTGTATCATATCGGATGGGAAAAAGTGCACTGGCATTGTGGTTAAGATTACATGTGTATTTAACATGCTAAATTCATGCTGTGAGCTGTAAGCACTAGTAACAAAGTGCATCTATGGACAGCCTCATTTAAGCTACTTTGGACAGGTTTTTTTTTTTTCAGTTTACCTGTTGTCTGCAAGTTGCTACATGTCTAAATTATAAAATAGAAGGATTTTTTTTTTTTTTTAATTACAGGACAATATCCCTTTATATCCTTATGTTCTGGCTTGCAGGAAGCATTAAATTCTGGTGGTAAAGCCTACGTGCTGGAAGGTGATTTTTGGAGACTGCTTAAAAGGATGGCAGTTAAAGAACAATACATACAGTGAAAGATTGCATCTTTCATGTTTGTAAGTGACATTTTACACATACATATGGAACTAACAGTCTGTCCCGACCTATTACAGATAAGTAAATGCAGTGACATTAGAAAAGCACTTTAAAATTTACATTGTGCATTAGTGGAAAAGAGGGTCAAACCGAGTAACACAGAACCATAGTAAAATAACAGCTTCCTAATGGATCTATAAACTCTACTGTTCAGATTCAGATGGTTTATTAAGCAACTGCTTCCTCTCATAATCTAGCAGCAGGTATGTATCTTGGATAGCTGGAATTGCGATCGCATAGAGCAGAGCCCACTGAAGGACTCCACATCTGGCTTTAATTTCACCAACAAGCAAATTGGTGACCCTGGGTAGGTTCTTCCTGTTCTCATTGCTCAAGTTACACAGAGAAATTTGTGGTTACATCTTTTCCTCAGCTCCATTTCCTTTGGGAGACCTCCATTATTTTTCCCCTCAGCCCCTTTGTAACAACTTATGTTGCTTATAATTTATTCACCAGCTTACTATCACAAAGAAACAAGAGTGAGCTGTTCTGCAAGGGAAGGTGAGAAGGCAGAAGCAGTGTCCTCACCAACAAAGGTGACAGTCCTGCAGCATCTGAACAAGGTTTGCAGAGCAGGTCTGGTGATCATCAGACAAGCCATAAGCAAGGAGGTAGGTCTGAGATCAAGACAGAGCCAGTAAGGCACTAAATCAAGCACAGTTCAGACAAAGACCAGCAACGAGGCCTGGAGCTTAAATGCAGTTCCTGGGCCAGTGGGGTGATGTGGGGTGGAGGCTCCTGATGAAGTTGATGAGGGCAATTAGGGTCTCTTGGTGTTCTCAGTGCCCTGATGCATTCCAGCAGGTAGAAAAAAACACAAAGATTTTGCTTTTGTAAATGGAAGTCAGATGTTTAGCGATGTGAGGGGCTAGAATAACGTAAGTCATGAAAGAGCTGTCAGTCGGAGCTGAGAGAGCAGAAGCAGATCTGGACCAGGATGCCAGAAAAATTTTGTACAAGGGGGATTTGTTATTTGGACCGTTCCAAGGAGGAATGGTTTTGGAATGCCTTGGAACAAGAAAACTAAGTATTTTTTGTTTGTTTGTTTGTTTTGTTTTGTTTTTCTCCTTTTTCCCCCAACCCATTTCCTCCAGTTATCTAACACTGGCTTGGGTAGACAGACTAAAGTTAACTTTTTCATTATCTAAATTTCTGCAGGAAGCTTTTTTCTCCACTTTTCCTTCATCCACATTGTTATTAGTATGTCTTCAACTTAATTCTGAAGTACTTGTATTTGGACACTGATCTTTGAAAACAATGAGGACATTGACTGTTATTTAGCTCAGCACACTAATCTGGGAGTATTTTAGCTTCCAGTACAGTAAATATTTATTGGACAGTAAATGCAATTCCTAAATAAATGGATATTTGCTAAGAGGAGGAGGGAGAAAGAAAGAGGAGCCAATCTGAGCAGAGATAGGAATTTCAGTTAAAGTTATTTAAATGTTTCCACGCTGTGGGAAAACAGCTTTTTCACCTAACGGATTTTATGTTTCAAAATATCTTTGTGTCTTCTTTAATGGGACTGTCTCATATGGAATGAAGGTTTAAAACACTTCTATATCAAAAATCTGTGATTTCACCAGTCACTGGCAGGTACAAATACATCTCTACTGTGTTCAAGTTAGTAGACTAGAAGCTTAAGAAGCTGGTTACTGATTTTCTCTAAACAAAAGGCAGAGATCATTTTAAAGCTACCCTCTGAAGAAAAGTCACTTATGCTTATTTGAACCCAGAACAGACACAGCCATTCTCAGGCTAACATGTTTTCCATTTTTATTAAAACATGTGCCTGGCAGCAGCACTGTCATATGAATCATGGTTGAAGAATCCAGTGGAAATAAGATATCTCTTGAAGCCTTTTCTGCCTGTAACACTTGCACTGGAATATAAGTGATAGAGTAAATTTTTTTTCTTTCTTTTTTTTTTTTTCTCTAATGAGATGAAGTAAGTGTTTAAGTGTTGATTAATGAACTTTTTCTATTTCCTGTAAATACAAATTAATAAAGTTTTTGGTCTCTCTAGGAATGTGGACTTCTGTATGCTCTTCCATTTCCCTTTCAAAGGCAAGCAAGTATCTTGGCCCTTCTGAGGGTATTCTGGTGGAGGTGGAGGAGTATTCTCCTTGATAGCAGAGAATTGCCAACCAGTGTTACACTGTGTGTCTTCACAAAGAGTTAACATTGTCCTTTGGATTTACACCCTATTTAAAGGTTCAGAAGAGCAAAAGAAAAGTCCCAGAAGGAACAGAAATGAATCTGGGACATTCTGAAATGTTTGGGTCTCAGAGTCAATGCCTGTGAGAAGATTTTGCTCTGGGACTCCAAGCTGTGCATCCCATGGCACTGCTGCTACCACCACTAACTTGCACACCCTGTATATTGCTACTGGAAAAGGGAGATTATTCGAGGCACCAGTGGCATAAAGGAGCCATAGGAATTCATTGTGCCAGAAGGGGTGAAGAGGGTCAGCCAAGGTGATAGGGAACATTTCATCCTCACATGATGCTTGAGGTGTTTTCTCTCATTTTCTCTCTCTCGAGAATGATTGAGACGTTAGTGTTTGGTAGCCTTGTCATGTGCTCTCTGCAACTGCTTTGCCTAAAGGACACATCAATGAGAAACTTGTGGGAACTTTGTTTTCTATGTTTTATTACAGGAAGCCACACAACTAAATTCAGTCTCCTCTTGCCCAGAGAAAGATCAGATGTTCTGCAACAAGAGGCTAGGTTCTGCTTTTCTCTTATGAGCATGGTGTGATGAAGTAGTCAATGCTAACCTGCTGTTTACAGCAAATGGAACCTAGCTCCTGTGATTCAGGTAACTCTTCTACCTGTACCTTGAGTCCATATTTCAGAGCTGCTAGTGTCCAATTTCTATTATTTTTATTTTTTTAAACCAAAAATAACAGAGAGAACACTGGTCAGAGCAGTGGCACGAGAGCAGAAAGGACCAAACAGAGATCCTATTCCATGCAAAAGAAAACTGGCTCTGAGTGACATGGGATGAACATGGGATAAACTGATCTTGATGCATACTGTCATAGCCATTTTTTTCTATTAGATCCAGAGCTGTTCTGGAGGCAGTTCAGTTTGGTTTGGCTGAATAAAATGTTAAATATCATAAGTTTTTCCTGAAGCCACCTCCAGCATGCTCTATTCCCCAGTGTAGTTATTCCTTTAATAATTCCTACTAATGTCTTCGATTTTCTCCTTTTAGCTGTGTTTAGTATATTGAGATATGAGACTATCAAACTGAATAAAAAGACTCCGCTGATTTCACTGGCCCTTCAATTAGGGCCTGAGAGCCTAAGTTAGATGCCAGTTATTTTGTACACATATATGTATGTATATAATAACTACTGAAAGCTTAGAGTGAACAGTAGTGCTTAAGAGCAATTCAGGCTAATAACCACAGAGATGGAATTCACTTATTTATCCATACAGGAAGCAGCAAGAGGAGCAAAGCAGCCTTGTTTTCCTGAATATGCTTACTTTTGATGTGGAGAGATGAGTTTCAGTATTAGGGCAGTCGTACTGATGTGATTTAGTTCTTTGTCTCCCTGGACATTCCTCTCTCGACCTTGGACCTTCCTCGTCACCACGAGCTTGCGAGGTGATCTGGACTCTCAGCTGACCCTGGCTGTGCTCCCTGGCCTGCCCTGCTCCATCGTTTGGTGGCAGTGAAAGGAGTCAAGTCTGCTCATTGGAGCCTTCAGACAAAGCTTCAAGGCTGTTTTTTTCCACATAACTATTGATTTGCTTGAGCTGTCTTGCTCTTTCACTATTCTTAATCAAATTGGAAGCAATGAAATATTAATCAGGAGATAAAAAAGCAGAGCGAGAACTTAATTTGTGCTATGATGACTGATACAGTGATTGGAGCCACGAGGCAAAGTGGATTAACAGGCAAAGCAGACTGGATTGAGGAAGAAGCCAGTTTTTATGGCATTTTAAAAGTTTTTCTTTATCAAAAGTGTTTTGATCCTATTTGACCATCACCACAGTGTGTTGGCACAGCTGAGGGGCAGGGAGTGGGTAGGATGAGCAAGCAGTGGAGGGAAGGTGGGCAGGTGGAACTGGGCTGTTTGTGCTGCTTGTGGTTTATCCTTCAGCCCCGTTCTGAGAGTCCTTTCCTAGGACTAGGCAGTGGAAAGCAGTCTGTAGTAATGGTCTTTGTGTTGAGATTGTTCAAAGTGGGTCCAAACGCGTGCAATGAGATGTAATTCGCTGAACAAGCACAAAGGCGATGTTAAGCTTGCTTCCTCTCCACACCAAGGCTTCTTCACTTTAACTGCAGTGCTGATTTATTTTTTAAATAAATTAATTGAATATTTCTTGATGTTGTTTCTGATAGGCTTATATTACAAGATCAAGTATGGGTTAAATATTTCTTGAAACTAACCAGGAATTATATATGAATGATGTCTGTGAGAGCGTACTTGGATCTGAATCTTCTGCTGAGTGTTCCTCTTTCTTTATTTCAGTTCTCTGGCTCGTGGTGGGCATCTAGTGTGCATAACCCTTTGTTGTGGAGCTGCCAAAGAGGTAACTCCCAGGAGCTGAAATCAAGCCTTAGGTAACAGTGTTTGGGTACAGTAACATCTAATCCTCCTGCAGTAAATGTTGTGCAATTATATAGGGTGAGATATAACCTTTCTTTCTGTGGCAACATTTGAGTTAATAATCTTCAAAGTAATGCTAAGCAGCTGTTGTGAAAAAGGTTTTGATTTTCTTGGTGTTATCATTCTGATGTAAAATTTGGAAGTTTGAAATATTAGCAACTTCTCCCTGTTGGACTGAGAATGCCTTATGACAGGCTCTTAAGTTTGGTTTGGGGTCATTTTGGAAAAAAAACATTTTGTGGTTCTCCAGGTACAGATTCTACTGATATACATGTCAGCAAGAGTGTAATCTCTGAAATTAGGGCTTCATGATTAAGTCACCTGTTTGTAAAAATACTGGTGTTTAGGTTTTTTTTATGCATTTACAAACAATATAAAGACAATCATTTCTAGTAGTTGAGAAGTAAAAGGTGGAGCTAATAATAAATGCTGTAATGTAAAATGTACGTTGAACTTTCTAATAAATGCTTTAGTATCAGTAATAAACTAGTTAGTTATGTTTGGAATAACTTGTGGTATATATATTTTGAAATCAGAAGAGGATGTCTTATCACTCTGCATAAACAGTACTGATACCAGTTAACTGAACAGTTTTGATATCAGAACCGGAATGTTGTAGGGTTTCTGTAAGCTCAGTCTTGTAGTAGGGAAAAGTGGGTGTGATATGTAAAATAGAAAAATATTAACTTTTTGCTGGAACTTTCTTACCTTCTTTGCAGCGTGTAGCTTTTTAATTGTAAATTCAACTGTTATTGTCTTCCTGAGACAGGATTAGCTAGTGGTTTTCTCCTTGTCTCAAAGTGCATCCTATTAAACATGTGAAAGTTTAAGCTCAGATAATATTTCTGCTACATAATGCCTGCTGGTATTTATTAGTTGTGTAATAATAGCGTGCTTTCCTTGCTACCTTCTGCAGGAGCAGCAGTGTTCAGTGCAGCCACTGGTAGAACACAGTGTGCTGTGCCACCAAGAGTTTGTTGGTATCCTATTTTGTTTTGTTGCCTCCTTGAAAAGAAAGTACATAATCTCAAGACATACATCTGCACTTCAAATATGGGAAGAAACATACATACTTCAGGATCTCAGGGGAGAACAAATCTACAAACTCTCTAAATAAAAACTGATCAAAATGCCAATATGGTAAGTGACAATGGCATATGTTTGAGTACTGTAAAAAATAAAAGCTTGTATAGTTCTGTGCTGAACAACTCTTGGAGTTTCATGAGGCTGGTTTTATCCTAACTTATCTTGGCTTATGCTGTGTGGTCTGGAGTTGACTATATTATATCTTGTTACAGGGCCAAAACCTGTATCTTTCTTGTTGACCTTTGGGTGAGGGGAGTGTTAGCACAGGATTCATTCCATCATTGTAATTTACAGCTCCTTTATTTCAGAAGCAAAGTCTCCTATTTACCACCTCATGTCCAGAAAGTAGTTCATACATATATAGAACCACTTTTTCCTCTTTTTTTCACACCAACTATTGTTTCTTTAGCATTTTGGCTACAGTGGAATGGTTTCTGATCAAGCCATACACTACTTTCACAATATTCATATTGTGAAATAATATATTATTTGCATAATGCAAATAATAGCAGACTAAGAGCCAGCATCTTGTTGAATGTTATTATCTTGCTAATTCCACAGTGGACAAGATCTAATGATAAAACCTGAACTGCATCACAACCTGTAACTAGACTTAATGTTTAGAGTGTTGTTCATTTGCTGATACTGCTCAGTAGCTCAGGCTGACCTTCCACAAGATGGCACTTCAAGTATCCTGATGGAATCTATTCAGTACTGATGTCCAGGAAAGCATACTGCATTGTCTATCTCCATTTGTAAATGCTGCCTTTGATTTTTTTTTTTTCAGTGTCTTAAGACTGGTATCAGAATGGAGACCTGTATCTCCAGGTACAGATGCTCTGAAGGCAGTCACATCAGATGTTCCCACTTCACCTTAATGCTTGTTCAGCTGTTTTCCTTGGACATCTCCATCTAAATCTGGCAGGTCAGTCCTGTTGTGAAGCTGTACCAGATCAAAACTGTAGGAGGTATGGCTGCAGGCCATTTAGTACAGACATGTGGCCAGAAATTTTCTGAGCATGTCAGATGGAGTTCAAAAGGACCATGCTTGGTTTAGAGACATGACAATGGAATACCCACAGGAAGACAGGCAGTGTTTTTATGGAGAGGAACATATTTAATTGATTCAATACAAATGTAACTGTATACAACTTTAAAAGCCCTCAGGAAACCATGAAAATGTAATACTGGAATATGTTAAATTTCTATTCTGGTGTTAATATACCAAGTGCTGGGATTTTCAGATTACTCATCCAGAGTCATGAAAGGTATACTTACATATTTGGAAAAGAAGGTCTCTAATTATGTGGTTAAAAAATCACATGTTAGTCATTACAGGTCTCTAGAAATGATCTGTTTAAACTGTTTGTATTAGCTTTTGAAGATGTAAAAGGGATTACAATCTAATTTTTCTCAATACTGTATAAACATGCTTTGAAAAATATTCCATGCCCATGCAATATAACTACAATCAGAGCAGAAGTTCAGAGAACTCAAGTGACCTATCAAATGTCACTGAAGGCTGGAGATAACCCAAGTATCTGAGTTGCTTTTTATCTATCAGGTCATGTTTTTGTTAACCAATGATGTAAACTTGGTTTCAGATAGATGTGCTCTTGTGTTATTCTGCTGTGTCTTTCCCACTTTCTGTAGAAAGACCAGGAAAAGAGATTTATTTTAGAATGATTGTGTTAAGACACACCTTCTAAATCTTTCTACCCGTTGCTTTTTAAATCAGATGTCAAATTTAAATTAACACTTTTAATATATAGGCATGGCTGAAAAGTGCTCTGAGAGGCACAGTCTGACTGAAGTAAAGCTCTGTGTGCTACTGTAAGGTGACCATGGTGCTGCCATGAATTGACAAACAGTGCTTTTGGGACTGTTGGACAGTAAACAGAGAACATCCAGGGAACTATAAACAGGGTTTATAACTGAGTTCATCCATGACAAGAATAAAAGTTTTTTAATTCCTCCTGGGATTCAATGCTTACAACTGATTTTGCTGGGGATGCGTAGGTCAATGAGAGATCATATCCCTGGGCAGATCAGGTGCCAATGCCTTCTGAACTAGTATAAATAATTATTTTAGGAAGCTTGGATGTCTTTGCAGAGTAACAGGTTTTTGGCTTTTCTGGGAGTCTTTAACAGCATCTCAGACTTGTTCAGGTTGGGTGTTTCCTACTACTTCAGCAAAATATTGGAACACCTTCCACTCAGATCTGAGTCTTTGTTATTCTTTAAACAGTCAGTGCAACATACTCAAACTTAATTTGGAAGTGAGGGGGGTGTGCTTGTGATCCTGTGGGTGATATTGTCCATAGTCCCGTACTTCTTGCAGCTGAGCTTCATATTGAGAGTCATCTTGAACAAGTTCTTGGGCAACCTGAATTGTAGGAAATAGCGGATTGTTACTTACCCATGACAAGGAGACTTCCATCTGCATATTCCTTGTTTGATCACTGTGTGTGAGATGCAGTTAAAATCTGCCTTATAATATAAACATGATTTTTTCAGACAGTGCTTGGTAGTTTGAGGTCTGATAAAACAACCTGAATGGGGCAGTTAGAATAAGGGCAAAGGTAAAGTGAGCGTGCTGGTAGACTAATAAGATGAGTCAGGGAGAAGGAAGTTGAGGCAAGTGATCAGTGTGGCCTTGTCACCATGAATAAGGGCAGCACATTGGCTTTGTCAGCATGAACAGGAGTAATCTAAAACCTCAGAGCTGAAAGGTTAAAAGCGTACCTGACAGTCTTCTTGCACTTCGGGAGTAGCCTGCCCATCTTTTGTAAGGGGCCAAAAATGTGCAGATGTTTGAATGGAGAAACTAGAGCCCATCTGTGCTACTCTCAGCAGCAGTAAGGGAATTGAAAGAGCAGCTGAAAATGTTTTGAAAGGAATCTCTGAACTCCTCTTTTCACTTATATGGAAGCAGCTTGAAGCAGATTTGTGTTCAGATTAACTTCTGATTATTTATGCAGGCTACTGCTGTGAGCCAGGTGAAGAAGTTATACTTGTGAGTATAATTTAAAGAAACTACTACCATAAACACAACTGCAAGCAGGTTAAGGTTTGTAGAGTCTGTTTACATTTATTAACTCAATGTTTTGCACAAACATTTAATACTCATAAACTGATTGCATCACATGGGATTAATTACTGTATGAGTAGTCATGCACCTTCTTTCAGGTCTCTCATCTGAATAATGTCTTTGGTGTAGTGATTGGCCCAGACACTAGTTAGGAACACATCCCCAGGAAATGGAGAGAGATGGACAGCCCAAAGAGCCATAAGCTTATATATATATATTTAACAGGTTGGTACTAATTGTGTTTTACTTAGGTACATGAATTGGAAGACAAGTTTCAGGCTTTCCTGTGATAGAAGGAGAATGGCAGGAGATAGGTCCAACTCAAAGCTCTAGAAAAAACTTGCATGCTCACTTGCAATTTAGTATTAATTTGTCTTTTTCCACATTTACAGCAAATGTTTTCTAGGAAAATACAAAAGCCTGCTAGAAAGGGAGCAATCTGATCTTAGTTTGATTAAACTTCTCTTTGACAGGTTTGTTCCTGAGACTTTGAGATTACTGCCTTGGTGTATGAAAAGCCTTTTCCTATATTACAAACATCAGAATATACCAATTACATAGGAAGGCTGTTCCAAATGTCCTTGGAATTAATTGGAGCACTTACCTATGCTTCAACAGGCTTTTCCATTTAATGTGGTATGATTTGGTTCAGACCTCCCTTAAAAACACAAGATGTTCCAAAAGTAAGTTTTCAGGAATGCTGGCAGGCATCTTCTCCCACCAACAACCTCATTCTTGGTAATGTTTCAGATGAGGAGATTGAACTGGGTAATTAACATGTTAGAGTTGTATTTACAAGTTGAAAAAATCTTTTATTCCTTAAAGACTGCCTTGTTGAACGCTACACAGAGAAAAACAAGGAGGAAAACAATCCTACTTTTCATGAAAAATGTATTTGTGAAAGTAAGGAACTAACTTGCTGTGGCTGTATGCAATCCTGGCAGCTATCTTTTGGTATCACAGCTACCAAACTCCCTTTCATTCATCACTGATACTGAGCTAGAAAGAACTCCTTCATATGTTACCTGATACAAAGCTTTGTTATAATGAAGCTCTATAAACCTGAATTTCAGGCTTATTTTAATGTGTTACTCTTTATGCAGGTCTTTGGCCTCTTTCAAAACAGGAGCTTAAAAAAACAAAGCTGCTAGCTTTTGTTTTGAAGTTAGATGGATGTGAGGGTCCTGCTGACTTCCCAACAGGCAACTTCATTGAATGCAATGCACTGAGATCTATAGTCCCAGCTGTTTTAGAGCAATTCTGTAGTGAGCAATGTCTAGTGGAATAGGATGTGTTATGACACCTCCCTCCACCAGCTGAAGCTGGTTACTGCTGAAGCTAACAAGTTTCCTCTGAAGAATTGCTGTATCTAATCAACTGGAGTTGGAGTTACTTCCCTCTTTTTTCTCCCTCTGCCAGCTGTAACTGGTGAACCCGCCTTCTTGCGCTAGGCACGTTCTTACAATGCACCAAACACACAGCTTCAGGCTGCTCTGCTCCAGTGAATATACCAGTATTATTCCCAAAGTGTGGTATTAGGCAATTGATTTCCAAATACTTTGGCAGAATCTTTAAAGGATTGCAGTCAATATTAAGCCAAAGAGGTTTGGCGTGGAGTTCTGCGTGCTGCAGTTGTTCTCTTTCCCAATGGAGTCCCAAATGTAAGCTCTCTGCTTTATGGCATGTTGCTTTTGACGGGCTCATACCTGCACAAGAGCACAAAGCCTGCTTATGCAAGTTTTAGAAATGTATGTTGCTCCTTTGCTGAAGCAGTAAGTTGGTAAGTTTGAGTAAGGATTTTTGTAGGGGAAAAACCCTCAGAGGCAGCATAGTTGCAGTGTATGAGTCATCTGAAATATATAACATGAATTGGATAGTAAAGTCACCATCCCCTTCCCAGCAAATTCAGTTAATTATTATTTCTAGATGATTAGGAAGAGTGGGGGAGAGTGGATAGATGTTTAACAAGATGACCTTCTAAAGTTCATGGAAGTCATTTCTCGTTACAGGCTAAAGATAAGATCAGAACCAGTGGGACAAACATGCCTCCGGAATAAATGCAGCATACAAATAGTTTTAACACAAAGTTCAACCAACTAGCTTTGATAGACTGCTTGTTTAATTATCCACATGTATACTGAGAAATAAATGCTTGTATATTGGAAAAATATGCAGAGTTTCTGGTGAAATTGCTGAAGAGAATTGCAACATTCAGAAGAGGTGCGGAACTGAAGTAAGGTATCTATTCAGGTGCAGGAATACCCAGGTCATAGGTTGTTCCCATATCATCCTATTACACAGCAGTAAAGTTTTTATTTTATTTTATTATTTTTAGCAAGAATGACTGTACTCTATCATGGTGATACTGGAGGGTTTAGCAGCTGTTGTAGAAGAGATGCCTGTTTACAACAGAAGATGCCTGAGCAGTGCTTTGGTATGTTGCAGGATGCTGCATGGCTGAGGAGGCTGTGGAGGCATCTTGGGTCAAAACCAAACCAAACCAAAAACAAACAAACAAAAACCAAACCAAACAAACAAAAAACCACCACTCAACATATAAATGTTAATTTATTCCTGGGGGGATCATGTTCTATAACTAAACATAAGCTGGGATTGCAAACAAATATTAAATCAATTAACCTGCTGTATTAGAAAGCTCTTACACTTAACAAGCTGCTCAGTATTTATGATCAGGCACAGAAAGGGATGACACAAGTTGTTATTGTATCCTAGCACAACACCAGTTCTGAATAATTTTTGCGCTGGTGACCCAGTAGCTGAAGCACAAGCCAGGACATCCAGGTTCACAACCTGGCTCTGTTGTGCAGTTACTGAGTGGATATTTGATCTCTTTAAGAACTTTTTGGGTTCTTAAATTATTAAAAGTATTAATTTGATATGTAGTCACACACATGTGATACTTGCGACGGACTTGGCACCATCTTAAGATTAGAATTTTTCCTTATAATGTGAAATTCTCCTATTGTCTTGTAAGAGGATTTCTGCTATTATTCATTCATTTGGTTGCTACTCGTTTATTTGATTGGACTTTTTTTCTTTTCTGCTACATATTTATATATTTGTGATGAACTGTACAATCTTTGAGTGCTCTCTCAGGACAATGCTTAATAATGACACTTATTTTAAAGATGTTTCAAGGCTAACAGCAGTACTGTGACAGCAGGACAAGTTTGCTACCCTTTGTCAAATGACAGAAAATGGAGAGAAAGATCAAGACCTTATACTGGATGCGTTTTACTTTCAAGGTATGAAAGCATTCCAAGGCTGAGTGGTACTCAGAATCCTGTAGCAAAGTTTTGTGGGGAGAAAAACATGATTTTCTGAAATTGTTTCATTATAATGACTTTTGTTAATAATACAGGTGGAAAACCTCATAAGTAGCAGGGAATATGGCAAGCTTGCATGATTCTGTAGGTGCATGCAACTCAAAACATTTTGCTAAAGCTACTATTGTGTCACTATATTTTAAGGTCACAGGTTACTCTAACATTTGACCTAAAGTATGAAGCTTTGATTCAGCAATGAACTTGAGGAAATTCTCAATACTAAGCATTGTAACAAATCTTGTCCTCAGCAGAAGTACTTGATCACATGCTTACCCTTAAACATGAGTTCTTTTGTAATCACGTGTACACTTGAATTCAAATTAAAGTCCTTAAAGCAGAAAAGGAATGTAATTCAAGATAGCTTTTCAAGATTGACAGTGGTAGTTCTTGTTACTTTGCAAAGCTTCTTTGAAGTGCATTTTTTTTTCTATAGCTGTGCTCATAGTTGATATTTATATTCACAGGCTGGTTTGAACACTTAAATATAAAAAATATAAAGTGTCAGATATATTTATGTACACTAATGGTAGTGGTTTTGTTAAAGGATCTGAGAAAATGAAAATTTCTCTTAGAAACAAAGCATATTTCTTTGCTTTTTAATTGTAAGTTTAAATGCTTAGCATTTTTTGTTAAAATCACTTAGAATTAAAAAAAATAAAGTTCTTTTAGTGTTAAAATACCATAATATTTGGATGCATCTGAAATTGTTGCATATTTTCCACTGAATTTATAAATTCTCTCAATGGTATTTTCAGTGGGAAACACTTGCCAAGAATTTCATTTCTCAACTCTGGAGTCTTAATCCTTTTCTACTACAAATAAAAAGCCTCTGGTGAAACTTTAAGTCTCAACTGTTGTTTAGAGATGCATTTTTGCAGAGCCAGTCAGCACTCTGGAGCGATTCTGGGCCAGAAGCTGAATTCCTAACCACCACAGAACATGCTGATGGCAGGGTGTGCAACTTGATTTTCACAGGCACTGACTTTGTAATGCAATTTTATGCTGGGCACCAAAAATCTAGGAATTAAAGCTTCAGTTATAGTGTTCCATATCAGGGGTATCAAACACAAGTTGACAACTGCCACAGGGCTTATTTTTGCTGCTGAGACATTTATATGTGTCTGGCTGGCCCTTTTTCCATGGTCACAAGTAGAAAAGCCTTTAATGTAGTTCAGTGGGCTTTACAGAGGTGAGAAGAAGCTACCTAGACTGTAAGGAGAGAAGAAGGAAAATATAATGTAGTCTACAATGGAAGACATGATAAAAGGCAATAGGTGGAGATTGATGCAGAACCCCAGTGACTTAGCCATATGTAGTCATTGTTGGTTTGAAATGGAGAAGCAAAACTCAAAGGAAGGTCATCAGGAAAGACTACTTTTGTAGGGAGCCTGCATACAAAATGGGGTTAACATTTAATGTTAACTGCAGCATGTCAGCTATGGTGTGGGCAGCAGATGTAGAAGATTTGGAACTCTCAGCCTCAACAGCTTTGGCTGCATTTTACCAGTTGCAGTAAAGATAGGGAGTATTTTAGAGGTCCTGTGTGTTACCTTGGTGCTGCTTCATATCTATTGTGTCTATTCTGGATAAGCTAAGGGTTCAGTACATTCACTGGATGTGTATATGTTTCATCTCTTTCAAACGTGCATAAACAACAGCCACTGATGCAAACCTAGGAGTGACCTTGCATAAGCTATTCTTACTGTCTGCTTTATTCCAGGTGAGAGAATGAGAGCAGATCAAGATCAGACCAGGTGATGGAGTGCAGTATGAGCTCTCTGAGCTTTTCTGCTGTGTTTACCTAAGGCCACCTCCCTCTTGAGGTTTAAGGTGAGAACATGCTTCCTCCCACACACTAGCCCTTCAATTTTGTTGAGGTTTCTTTGTGAACAAGAAGGATCCAGAAAGTCTCCAAGGCTTTCCACTCTGCTTTTTATCAGGCATATGGGTGACTGCATTGGTTTGAAGAACAAGCTGTATACTTCTTTTATATTATCGTATTACTTCATACTTTTGCATAATTCCTATGTGATGTCTGACACTATGGCACAAATCCAGGTAAGTAAGCTCAGTCAGAGCTAGCTTGAACTTGAATCTGAGGTCATGGTAGGTAGTCCTATGGAAACATCAGCTCAGTGCTTGCTGGTAGCAAAGCAAATCAAGTGCTAGGAAAGGATGGAGGCCAAACCAGAAGGCTCCTGCATAACCCTAGGGCTCATCTATGCCTAGAGTACCACTATATGATGCGCTCTTTCTTTCATGTCAGGATATGATAGATCTGAAAAAGGTCTCCAGGAAGCAAACCAGGTTGATACAAGGTATAGAACAGCTTCTGTGTTGGGAATAAGTCAGAAAACTGAGAGGAATATAATAAAGTCTATAGAGCTGAGTGGCATAGAGAGGGATCAGTTGTGTAATCTCCCTTCTGATACAAGGAGTATAGGCCATGTGAAATTACTAGGAGCCTGATGAAAATAACCTGAAGAAAGGGGCTAGCAATTGAACAAAGTTCATCAGGTTTCAGCAGGTTGTCTCAGCTGCAAATAGTTGGAGGCAAGGGAAGATAAAAGACAAACATCACATCCTTGTCTCATTCTTTATCTTCAGTAGGTGTCAGCTAATGCCTGATGCTGAGGATGGGATACTAGGCTGGTTGGGCCCTGAGGTCAGTCTGGCCTGGTTACCTCTTGACAACTCACACGTGTATTCAGGCACAGCTAGCTAAGATGGCAGTGATGGGACATAGGCTGCCCGTTACTTGATCTGTGGTTACTGCTGATAGCCTTGAAGGTTAACCTTCAGAGTGTCAGGAGTGTAAAAGAAAGCTTTAGATAAAACACTGGTCAGTGCTCCCAGGGAACTGATATCAAACTGATAGCCTGTGCTACTGGTCATCTTGGTGCCATGCCATTCTGCCCTCATGCCACATCCCTCTGCCCTGCTGAGCATGTTATCAGTCTGCATTGTTGAACAGTGCAAGTCAGGTGCTTCAGTGCTGCATGGCTTCAGCCTCGATGTAAGGGGTCACCTAATTACAGGGTTCAGGTTTTTTGGTAGAGATTTTACTCAATGATTCAAACTTAGCATTTTCACAATCAAGATAAATATTGACCAGGGAATCAAAAATACCTCCATTTCATGCCTGCTTGGGGCAATTGCTCCGTAGACATACAGAAAAATTGGGGCATGCTGCAGCCAGTCAGGCAGCTGACAAAAACATGAGTGGATCATAAGTTATTTTCCCTATAGAATCATTATTGGCAAGGGTATAGGACTAATCTAGAGTGTCTCATCTCTAGTAAGTAAAAATAAAAAAGAAAAAGTAAAATAGCTTTGGAGGAGAAACAAGAATACCTTTATTGAGATCTCCTAGGAAAACAACTTCAATTAGATTTTTAGGAGATTGTGGTTCATATTCTGCTAGGTGCTGAATACATAGATAATTCTTGCTACAGCAGCTTGGTTTTTTTCATTGACTTATGCTCAGCATTGAGCTTTGACATACGTGGAAATGGATGACTATCAGATAAATGTGGAATTACACAGATCACTAAGTATTTCTAACACATGCATTGGGGAATTAGTTACTGAATAGCTTTATTTTTGTGCAGTAATCCTGCCTTTTTTCCTGCAAATTCACTGTGCCAAATCTTTTCAGAGTTCATAGTGGATATTTCATGTTTCTAAAGCACAGAAATGACTCCAGAATACATGCAGGTATTTCAAAACAGCACATGCTATTTTACAGCAAATGGCAGCTCCTTTCACATTCCAGCTTCCTTAAACTAGTCTAGAGACAGAGCTGTCAATTACAGTGAGAAGCCTTGACCTATGAAATATTTTTGTTACACTTTAATGCATTAGTGTTATACTGTGACTAAGTGATAAGATTCTCTTTGGAAAAGATACTGGTTCACCCAGTTTTATGCAGAGCAGTTCCAATGGACTTTAAATTTCACTCCTGGCAGTCAGTGTTGCAGCAAGTGGTGCTATTTTAAGAGGGAAATTGGGGTCTAAAACTTGAGTGTCTGATCATCTGATCTTTCAGTTTGCCTCAGAGCCCTGTTTAAAGGAAGGGGCTTGCATGCTAAAAGCTCTTTGAATTTCCCTCAGACTTTTAAAAAGTTACAGGGGAAAGAAAATGCTGCAAGTCAGGAACATCAGAATTAGTGAACTGGATCTGACCAGCTTCAACCTATGAGCCAGTATCAGCTGCTTTAGAGGATGAGGAAAATAAACCCTGAGGCTAGGCAGTTGTGGGATAACTCTAACACAGTCCTGTTCTAATCCCCCCATCTAAAGACTGGTGTGTTCTGCTGCAGAAATGCTTATTTTAATTGATGGAAACCTATGATGTTGGCTATATTAGCTCTGGATAACCATAGTTGTGCACGTTTCTAAGCCCTTCAGGAAAGCTACTAAATTATTTGTCTTAAGTAATTCTTGATGTTGATAAAGAATCTTGATGTTGTTAAGAATTTTATTAAGCCGGGCTAAAGAACTACAGAATGGCTTAAGCTGTGGCAAAGAATCTTTGAAGGCTTTCTGCAGCCCTGTTTATGAACTCTGTAATGGAGTTAAACACATTTTAATACGCACTCCTTTTTCAGTTCTGAATTGCCCACTTGTGTTTGATAATCATTGTTTTTGCCTTAAGAGAAAATGTACAGCAAAGATACCCAGTGCTCGCAGGCAGCATCTGTATCCCCTGTACTTTGAGGGTTCTTCTCTGTTGGTTATTCCAGTAAGGAAATCATGAATGTTAGCTTCTGTGGGATATTTTTTGCTTTGGGACATTTGCTTTCCAAGTTGGTTAGTCTGGAACATCATAATATAATGCAGCAGTTATTTTATTAAGCTATTAGTTGCCAAGTGCCACTATAGATAGATAAAACATAGCTGAACACTGACTATAGGACTGTAGAAATTAGAGGCTATGTCTTCAGATCATTCTCTTATCCTGAACTCTTGTAAATATTTATGATTATATTGACATTAAGATAAGAAGAGGAAAACTCCCTACCAGGTTCTTCTGCAGTTTAATCTTTGACTAGGTCATAGCTGCTGTTTGTTTAGAAGTGAGAGTGCACAACTTTACTTTTTCCCCAAAACCACATAAATGTTGAGATCATCATGGAGGCCTGAGTGCAGTGAATGTGTGCTGAGCTTTCCTCTGCATCTTGTACCTGGAGGACAGGGAACATGCAAAGGCTTGGTCCTGGGAAACATTCAGGGCCATAGCCCCTTGAGCCAAAGGACTGCACCTCTTTACATCATACTAGTTTTTGAAAGGAAGCTTACGTGCTGGCAAGTACTTTTATAAGGTGGGCCAGAGAAAATGCATGTGTAGCCATCTCCTTATCTGCATGGACACTTTGTATGTGAACTCAGTGACTGTATTTTTGTGAGATACCCACTGCTATTTCACAGTATAGTAGGCTACTTTGTATGTAATAGGAATGTATTTTTCAGGGAGTTTATATGGACTAGCTAGATCTCTGCTAACACTCCATTATTGCTCCCTTAGTTAGCTTGGATAGAGAAGATGTTCAAGATCTCCCAATAAGGCATTCTCAGTTAGCACGGGAGTGCCCATACAAGGTTTTACTGCAGATTGGCTGAAGATACAGCTGTGTGAATGCAGTGGAGCTCCATATACCTCCTGGGTGGTATGATTGGTTCTCACTTTCCCAAGTTTATTTCTTAACAGATGTTTTTAAGACGCATTGGTGGAAGTGGTGGATGCCTCTGGTCAGTGAAGATTGGTGAAAATCTTTGCTTGGACCTCATGGTTTTAGGAAGACCACCCTCTGAGAACAGACAGGGAGAGAATGACTTCAAGGTAATGAGCTGAGGGTGGGAGAAAACAAAATCATTATTTTTTTAGAATAGTTCCAGCAAAATAAAAGGTTTTGTTCTATATTTTCCTCAAACAATATTCAAGGGCATTAAAAAAAACACATTTCAATCATTTATCAGACTGGGAGGTCAATGTCCTTTTGAATAACAAGTGAATGAGGTGAACTTTTACTTCTCTCCTCTTGGATGCAGCTGCCTAAATGCTGGAAAAAAAAAAAAAAAAGTATGAACACGGGACACATGTGGCCTTGGCAGGGACACAGGAAAGTAGGACACAAGCTCTGGGCCAATTTTTTCTTTAGAGGAAGCCATGTGAATGCACAAACACATGTAGGAAGTCACGAGCAGAACTCAGTCTCTCACTTGCAAAGTTTCCTAAGCTTTTTTTTTTTTTTTTTTTTGGTCAAGCCCAGCAATCCTTTGGCTTCCTCAAGGCTTCCTTACTCTAGTCATTTAGCAAAGCAGTGTACTTCAGGGATCCAGTTGCTGTCAGAAGTGGTGTGGCCACAGCCTGCCCCTTCTGATTAGGAGGGCGCCAGGACATCTTCAGGGAACATCTTGCTGACATGATTTTTTAAAGTTCCAAACTGGGGTCCATGTTGTGGTGTTGGTGCCAAATGTGTGTTTTGTTTGATTGGAGCTTAAAAAAAAAAGCAAGTAAAATATTTCAGTGTTAATTTTGAACCATTTGTTTTCATTAAATGTATAGGTTCTAATTTTGGTGAATAAGTTAACATATGGTTATGTAAGTGGAAACTTGGCTGTGTAAAAAGGTGGAGATCATTTTGGCAGAAGCAAAGCGGGATTTCAGATTCTGAACAAAGATCACATAGAATTGAAATACTTGGTCAAATGTTTTAACGCTTATGTGAGACTTTGCCTTAGATTAAATCATCTGCACTAGAGGAACTAGTGGGAGGTACTGAAGCACTTAGAAAGTTCCCCTACATGGAACACATGCAGAATTTATTTATTTTTGTTGTAATTGAAAGAAATAACTAAGTGTCAAAGCACTAGCGTGGCCCACAGGATCATACTGGGAGTGTTCCTTTGATTATTAACACCCAGCAGAACGTGAAGTTGTAATGTATGAAACAGTGCAGTGTGCTGTGATAAATTGGCATGGCATGATGGTGTACCTTAACATCTGGCTAGTGCAGAGGATGGGTGTGAGAGGAACAGAGACAAGTGTCACCAGTGAGCTGTCAGGATCACAGGTAAGAGCAATGAATTCCGACACTGGGGAGGCATTGTTCTTTATGCTCCCCCCAGATGAGAAGACAGCAGAAACAGGGCTATCTGACAGGTTTCACAGGTAGGATATGGGTGGGTGTAACTTCTCAGTGACATGAGGTGTTGAGTCACTTGACAGAAGGAAATTTCTTGCAAAGGGGAATGGTTCAGGTGCAAAATGTTCATCCTGAACAGTGCTACAGTCTGTCCATGCTTTTTGGCATGTTCTTCAGATTTTACCTTGGTAAAATATGATATTGACTTGTTTAACTTCTGGGAACTGTATCGTGGCTGACCAAAAGGAAAACAAATAGACCTTGGCAACAAATGCACCCAGGATTGCCAATACCATGAACTATAGGGTATGACTTGAAGGTGAAGTGAGTGGCTACCAGCAAAGTCTGTCCCTCTTTTCTGCAGCCCCAAACCTTCTCCAGTTGGGATTGATATGTGAGGTGGTGTGTTTTGAATTCCTCTCTGCACATTGATAGGGAATGGTTTGCCTTGCTGCTGTTATAGTATGCACAAGGCTTGTTGATATGAAAGCAAATGTAGCCCTCTACTGCTGTGTCCTGTGTTTCTGCCAGTACAATGGAAGGTGGAATTGATCCTTTACATTATCTGAAGGCAATCTGTGATGTCATGAGTTCTCTTTTCCAAAAAAATGACTTTAAGAAGCTTTTCACAATGTGTGGCATAAGCATTATATTGCTCTTGCTAGATCTCTTCACATTTTAATCTGGATTAGTATGTTTCCTGGATTGTTTGCTAGAAGCTAAGCTTTACTATTTTATTTTGTTGGAAGGGAAGAAGAGAAGCCTGTGCAAAATCAGCTTTGAGTTTCTACTTTTCTGATAAATCTACACGTACCTTGTGATACAGAAATACGAAATCCTCATATCTCAGCTGGTTAGAGTGCAATGCACCTCAGTGAAAGAGCCTACAGACTAGCAGCATGGAAGAGGTTTTTCCCTGGAAAAATCTGAAGCCCTCTAAAGACTTCTAAGTCTGTGCACCAAATGTTTGTCAGTTTGTGCAAAGGAGTTAGTAGCACTGGTGAGTACGTACTCATCAACAGCTTATGAATAGAGATAATGCAAAGCCATGCTGGAGACCCATGTAAACTTAATTCTTGGGCATTTATTAATCTGGATGATACTGCTGGAGTGAATCAGGAAGAAAAGATAACTGAATTGCATACCTTTGTCGGTCAGAGGCTGGCTGCCAGGTGAGGTACAGATTACACAATTGCTTCCTCTTCTGGAAAGTTTGAGCAGACAGTGCATTAGGCTGAATTATTTGTTTCTGAACAAAGTACACAAGGAGAAACAAAAACATTGATACATAGGCTATGTGGTGTTTGTTAGGATAGCTATAAAAAAGTCTCTAACCTGCTAGATTTAATGGTCGTATTGTACAAGCAATAAAAGACAGTGAAATGTCATATTTGAACACATTCCTGTGAAGATCTCTACTGTGTGCAACAATGAGATAGAACTGGTGGCTTTGGAAAGACATCCTGGCCTTTCTTGCACAGTGGTAATATTAAAGAGATTCTAATTTTCCTAAACCTTGTGGGAAATTGAGAGAGGACCTCATCTTGTACATAGAAGTCAATTTTTATTTCTGCAGATGTGTACACATAAGAAGCATTCCTGTTTTTACTGTTGATAAAGCCTGCCAAGCCATCGTATGGTTTCCTATTGTGCCTATGCCATGAGCAAGTGTTGACTAGAACATCTTTCTTCTAAAATGTTTGACGTGCTATACTGAATTATATTAAAGATAGCTTTTGAAAAACCTACTAATTGAACAGTTTTAAGTCACAGAACCAAGCAAATGCCTTAATTTCTCTGGAAGTTTATTTTTTCTTGACTGATACTGATCACATTTGTTACCAGCCAATGAATATATATCTAGGTAATACATCTGAAAGCCTTTGCTCATGTCAAAAAATTAGTATGAGTGCACTGTGAAAATATTACCTTGGATAAAGGCCCAGAAAACTTGAAAGAGACCTTAAAAACAAATAAAAACCCCCTTCATTTTGACATATGGATTTAGTGATTTGGATTTCTAGAGGGATCGTTTGGTTAAAATTTAAATGAAACAATGGTTTTGTATTTATTAAAAATGTGATTCTGGTGTAATTAAAATAGATTGATAGATTGCACTCTATCCTACTTTGATGTGGGTCTTGAGAGTGTAGAATTTTCTCAAGAGCTGTTTTCATCTTTTGTATCACATTGTTGAAAGTACCTCTTAACTGAGTACCAGCAATCCTCCTGGCTCCCTGGAAATCATAGCTTCAAAATAGGTGGTCTCAGAGATAAAGATACACAGTACTTACTACTTGAAATGAGCTACCTACTTCAGCACAAACTTGTTTAATTTGTACTTCAAATTTAGTGAGCTTGATTATTCCACTGAATTGAGTAAGATGCCTTGGATGAAAATCCTAATATGTTGTGGTTTTGTAGCCTTTATTATAGTTTTACTCAGGAGGCTGTCTTAGTCATTTTACTGCTATTATGCCACAGGTTTATAAGAATATTTCACTGAAGGAAAAAATATACATACCTGAGCTCTATATTTTCATTATATTTATTTTCTTTGAACTAGAACTTAAGCAATTCTATTTTGCTCTCAAGATGGTAATTTGCAGCTGGATTTTTACCACATCACAATTTACAGCAAGGTCTCTTGTGTGTCCAGTTCAAGTTCTTCTTGTCCTGGTCCTGTCAGCAGCTGGCTTTTTTTCTTCCCATGGAAGTTAGCACCAAAAAAAAAAAAATTATGAACAATCCTGTGGGATGTTGATGATTGGCAGTACGTAGGATAAGGTTCCCCAGAGATGCTGATGAAGTTAACTTGGTTGTAATTTCATTTCCACTAAAAACCTTGGAGGGGGGATAACTGCTATTTAGAAACTGTCTGATATAGGAAATGCATTATGACATTAAATACTAGAGAAAAATGGGAAAAGTAGAAGGAATTGAATAAGGAATTTACTGCGCCATTTAATCTCCTTGACTTTGGTTGGTGTGACAGATTATAGAAGTGCCTGGTGGCTCTGGGTTACTTTACACTTCTGAGCACAGCCATCCAGGTGACAGGACCTCTACAGAGACACCCTGCTCTGCCAGTGCTCTCAGGGGTCTCATACATGTCCCCAGGTGTGTTAAATGCTTTGTGTTGATAAAATGAAACTAAAACCCCAAACACTGTCCAAAGTGGGAAGAAAGTAATTACAGAAGTTCTTCCCATTTCTTTCCAGTTCTAAAGCAAGCACTCAGTGGTATCCTATAACTCCTGATCCCTCCATGAGCTACCACTGTAGCAGCTTTCTTTTTTGCTATAAGGGAGAAACCCAGTTCTGCCATAGGAAGTGTGGCATTTTATGAAATGTCAGGTTTAATTTGCCCTGAGGATTAAAAATGAGTGCATTTGTTCATTGTAGTGCTTCCACCATATATGGCTCCTATAAACCTGCCTTCTTGTGGTCATGGAGTCAGCTGAACATCACTAAGGAAAGTTACTCTGCATCATTCATTCACAAGCTGGGAAGGGAACTATTCCTGCTGACTCATGCTTATAAGTATTTTCCTTGCTCCGCCTCCATTCATTTCGGCTCCACCTCTCATTTAGTGCTGGTAGCCTACTATATTTAAGCAGCTGTCTTAGAGCAGAGGCAGTATTCAAAGCTTGGAGTCTGGTTGGCTTTCCTGGCTGTGCAGGCATTTTCACAAAGATCTCACTTCTCATCAGACTTGCTGGTAAAGGTAAGAAGGCTCTAAGTGAATGTAGAGTTCTGTTTGTCCTGCATGTCATTAACATTGCTTTCAGAATATCACAGGGGTATTTGTAGAAACAGGTACTATTTTTATGTACCATGAAGTTGAATTCTTCCACAGACATCGTTTTTATGGGGTACTCTGGCTTTGCATATGAGAGTGATAGCACAAGTGGTGGGAAAAATAACTCCTGAAACTTGTGGGAAAGTGAACAACTTAAAAGCTATTGGGAAAGTGTAAACTTCAAAAACTATTAGGATTTCTGTTTCTTAAAAGCACTAATGAATTAAGTTTAAATAGCTGCTGATGAAGTGGATGGGTTGATGAAGAAATCAAGCTGAAGGAAACTGTTGCATTTCTACATTAGCATTGTTCTTGTTTAAACCCAAGTGTCACAGTAGCACTTTCTTCCATTATTTATGTGCTGATTGCACTGCTCTTTTGAACTCTCCTCATGTGCAATAAGAGGCCCTACTTAGTGGTCCTTACTTGAGCAAAAGTCCCACTGATGTTCTAGGGAGAGCTGCTTGCAAATGGCTGATGTAACTTGGCCTTTTACTTCTACTAAAGATGATTTAGTTTCATTGCCTTGTTAATTCATCTTTGCTTTTTTTTTTTCTGCTTGCTTAAAACCTGTTTCAATTGTGCAGCCTGGAGCCACTAGGGGCCATACTGACCGGCTTTGTGAGTTATAGTCCCTCCAGGCTTAAGGCTGTGTCGGAAAGGTATGCAGAGTCTGGTCCAGGATGAGCTGGGTGCTTTTCCAAGCCAGAATGATTATGTAACATCACATCAATGCTGAAATGCTTTGGAAGCAGCGAGGAGATGAATTGTGGAGCTTGCAGCGTGCTCTCAAATGAAGAGAGGAAAGATACAACCATTTAAAGTAGGAAACCTAAAGCAGGAGCCAAAACAGTGATCAGTGTCACTAAACTGACTAAACGTGAGTGCCCAGCAGCCTATCGTACATGACAGAAGCATGAGAAGATGAGTCTTGGGTTGCATCCTAGTTCAGGCTTTCTCTTGTTGCATTTAGTTAACCACCTCTCTCTGAATGTGAAATGAACTTCAGCGTCCTGTACACTTTCCAGTAGTCTCTGCAAGAACAGGCTTTCATCTGCTGCACTGAATTAACTGTATGGTGATTGAGGTGTATGTAATCTCTTGATTCTGAAACTGAAAAAACAATCCCCTTTTACTTATAATGGCAGGGAAAGTGAACGCTTGGCCTGAAACTTGGCCTGTGACACTCTGAGCGCAATTTTGCCCCCAGAAGTCAAACAGCTAGGCTACAGGATGGGAATAGCTGTTAACAGGTTCAGCATCTGGTTCATTTTCTCCTAAGCAGTGGATTAATTAATTACAAATTATAGAAATGCCAGCTTTGGGATGTGGATGGGGCTTTTCATCTATGGAGATGTGCCAGGATAAACAGAAGCATGTGACAGTTAATCTTGAGTTGATAGAATTGTCTGGTGTCAAAACTTTGGGAAACAAAGCATGTAGCATTGAAATGGTCACAATGTGGTTTTGTGAACCCAGATCTTGAGTAAAACCATGGCTAAAAAGTGTCATGTTTGTGCACATAACTAAGAATTTTCTCAGAATAACAATCGTGCTCCTCTAGCTATTACATTTTGGTTTAATTGCAGCAAATGCTCCCTTTTCGTGCATGAAAAGGAACAGAATGGAGGAGGAGGGTGAAATGAGGGGAGTTATCGCTGAGCCTGAGGCTGCTGGCTTTGTACTCTATCAGGGTGGGGTAGGGTGGCATGGAGCAGTGGCCGGGAGCCAAGGCAACCTTCCTGCACTGCAAACAAGGCTGCCAGACTGACTTCTACCGCCTTGTGCCTTTTTTGTCCCCTTTGGGATCCCCCAGGAAAGCATTGGCACACAACAGCACAACCTTGTGCCCAGGTCTTACAAACAGGCTCGCAGGCTCGTTCTCTCTCGTATTGACTTTGCTCTCCTGGACCTGTTGCCTTGTGCAGGATTGGGTTGGCTCGGCAGCCCTTGCTTCCAGCAAAAATCCCACGGATGTTGCTGGGTTACCGCTGCCTGCAGCGTGCGTGCAGACTTCCCGTGCATGCTGCTGCAGCTTGCTACAGAGCGGAAACCTGGAAGAGCCCTTCCAGAGATCTTCCTTACCACTTTCAGGTTCCTAGTAGTTTCACAGAGATAAAAGATACTGGGAAAAATTAATAAAAACTAGTCTTATGTAGTGCAGCTGTGGAGAGGGAATTATTTGTTACCATGGAAAGGTGAGATACGTACTGTGATTTATGCTCGTTTGAGTGGGAACCTTACTGGTCACACTGGTGTCCTGTCCCTTTGGTGTCTCAAGACATCAAGTGTGCTAGTGCTGAATTCTGGAGCTTTGTGATGGGGAACTATTTGCAGGCAGATTTACACCGCAATCTGCTGATGGTAGTGCAGGTTTTGGCTCATATGGCAGAACTTACCCCAAAAGGCTGGGCTCCTGCCACTACTGGGGTTGGGGTAAGTATGCCTTAACAGTTGGATGCCTGCCTCCACATGGACACAACGTATGGAAGAGTTCGTCTTCTGAGTATATGCATCTGCCTTTGGGTAACAGCTAGGCTGGGAAATAAAGTTTCCAATGCCCTTTAAAGCTAGATGCCCGAAATGACATGAATTAAAGACATGGCTGTTATGTCTTTTATGTGGTTCAGGCAAAACACATGAGAAAGACATAGTGAAGGGGTAGTAGGCAACTTGTAGGTGTTACTAAACTGCAATAAACACTTTGGACAAAGCTGCTAGTTTTAAATTCCACATGTAGGCCTTGTTACGTGCCTCTCTACTTAAATCAACCCAATGCTCTTGAAGTAGTTCTCAGTCACATTTGTCTTGGTGCACAAAGGAGTTGTCACATCCTTGCAGGCGAATGCACTGACAAGTCTCCTCCTGAAGCCTGGGATTCTTCAAATCCTAAATTTAACTGCGGCTCCTGCCTGCTCATTCAATCACTGGGGTCTTACAGCATTAATGTAGCTGCTGGGGATATAAATGTCAGGCTTAAAGGGGAGCGTTGCGCTCGCAGGATGGCATCTGCTGCACTACTTGTGTCAGGGGCAGTGATGTGCCAGACCTTCTGGGAGTGTGTGGTGTGCTTGCCAAATATCTTGCTGTGCTCGGGAAGGGTGTGGAGAGCATGCCCTGCTGAACAAAGTCGTACCTTTCACTGGATTCTGAGTTAACTTTCCCAACTGAGAATAATATTTCTAATATTTTTCTTTCTCTGTAGAATAACATAAAAGCTTCTGGTAGATTTTTAAAATCTCCATTTTACTGTGGTAGAAGTAACTTTTGACTTCCATGCACTGGTGACAGTGTAGTTTAATTCCCTGGAAAGCTGAAGTAGTTATTTAACATGGTGGGATCCCTGCAGGAATGGCAAAAACAACAAAAAAGAAAACCACCAAGAACAAAACCACGACAAAACTTTGATTCACTCCTCATTGAATATTTGCATGACAAAATCAGGTGTTTTGTAGGTTCCACTCTAACGACAACTTAGCCTCCAAGATAGTGTTACATATTTTGTTTAAAGAATTGTTGCTATTTACTTAGGCAAACTTAGAACTCTGTGTTCTGGCAGATGAATAAAGAGGGCATCCTCAGGTTCAGGAACCGCATTAGCACTTCTCAAAAAGCCCTCTAGCCATTGAGCAGCACGCGTTTGAAAATTCAGCCAAGAGATTTCCAGCTTTTGGGCAGAAGTCTTGAGTGAGATTTGCTTACCCTCATAATAAATGCACAAGCTACTTCACAAAATAAAAAGCACTTGCAAATGGGTTCATGATATATTTTTTTGGCAAGCTGCAACATGTCAGTTACTGTAGTCAGAGGGTTACTGATGTTGCCAGCTATTCTGAAGGGACCGAAACTCATGTGTGGTAGGGAAAGATAAGGGCCCTCTCCTTTTCCTGTGATATAATCAGGGAATCATCCTTCAGCTTCTAGGGAGGAAAAAGGGTAGGAAAAAGAGTAGGCCTGTCCTGAGGGTGGAAGTATAACGTGACGGTGTACAGTGCAAGGAAATAATTTGGATCAGCCCTCTTCTGTGGGCTATAGACAATAATGTAATTTTGTCAAGCAAATGTTTCAGAACTTCTGTGTTTTAACAGGTTTGATTCCTGGGCCTAAATGCTTTCAGACAGGAAGATGTATTCAATGTTGAACAGGCATCAGAAAAAGAGTGGGTTCAAGCCGCTTCCCGTGGTGATCATAGGTAAGTTTTCTCCTGTCTATGTTCTCTGTTGTTGTTGTTGCTTTGGACTTGCTGTCTTCAGCTTTTGTTCTGTGTGTTGGATACTCAAACCAGAAATCCCTGGCCAGTGTTTCTGCCTCCTTTGCCTGACAGTCAAACTTTCTGTAGTACCAAAAATGAATGGTAGGAAGTAGGGAACCAGCTATTAAATAACCTGAAACACACACTTAAAAAAAAGAAAAAAAAAAAAAAAGGAAAAGGCAGCCTTTTGGACATGAGCTCAGTGGGTCTGTTTTTTCTGTTGGATGTTTAGAAAGGTTAGGAACCATTCAGCTGAGACAATCATTTCACAGAAAGTTGATTAATGTTCTGTAGTGCTTGATTTGGGGGATGAGTGTGATCTTTCTTGTTCCACCTGATTTACTTAAGAAGTGCTCCAGATGCTGTTAATGTTTCTGGAAACTTTGTAGATTGTTTGTTTAAATGCATGAGAAATCTCTTGGCATGCATAAGTCAGGTACGTTGACTTTATACATATTGAATAGAATGGTAGGAAGCGGTGTTTTTTCACCCATTTAGAAAGCAGGTTATGTAGTAACTTTATTATGTCCCCTGTGAGAGGGGAGGTCCTTAGTGTGTCTAAAGAGGGACCCAGCGTGGAGATGTCCCTAAAGCCTCTGAAGCACTGGTGTGAAGATGTGCAGGATGGGATGCTGTTGGACTGAAGCAGCACGGCTGTTTCACTGCAGCTGGACATTACATACAGGTTCCAGCTGCTTCCCCAGAGCCCTCTCTGGGAAGCCTATAGGCTTCTGCTGCTGCGCTGGCAGCCTCACAAAAGCAGTTGCTTTCTGGAATAGGCAGCTCTGCTTGTGACCATCCATGTCAAACTTAATGGTGGTTCAGAAAGTAAATTCTCTGCATTGATTGCTCAGTGTTGTGCACTTGGGTTCTTAAGCTTCGTTCAGGGACCTTCTCATACATCCCAAAGCAAAGGAGTAAGTTCAAAAGTGTTATGTTCTGCTGCAGCTTAGTTTTCATTTAATTTCTGTGGGTTTTGGAAAACTTTCCTGTGAGTGGAATATTCCAAACACTGACCCACAGCTGCCGGTCCTCACTCAGTACAGCGGACTTTGTCCCCAGCTGTGGCACATGCTGCCCTTCACATAGCTCACCTCCTTGTTAGCTTTCCAGCCTGAGCCTCCCTCTATCTCAAATGCCCCAAGTGGCCTTTGCTCCAGTGATTCATGCATGCAGCACGGGCACTGTGTCAACACAACCTGCTGCAGGCTGCTCTGTCACTTCAGCTCTCCTCCCCGACATCGTCACTGCATTATGTAATGGTGGTTAGTCACATAGCGAGCAGCAGAGCTGAGCCAGAGAGGCTGACGGCTAGTTATGCAGACACTGTAAAATATTAAACATACTGGAGAACAGCCATGTGAAATCTTTCCACAGGCTACTCTTGCTGGGCTTTGGAGTCTCACAGATCAAGTCTTTCCACTGTCTGTTGGGTGGCTGGCAAGAGGAGTTCAGCTCTCCAGCAATCTGTTCAAAGTGCTGTATTCTGAGGGGCTGTCTTGGCATGGCAGAGAGACTTTTCTTCCTTAACACACTGCCTGCAATACCGCGGTAGAGCTGGTTCCAATCTGAAAGTGTCCTCAAGACTTGTCAGTCAAACCACTATTGCCAGCTATCCCTTACTATACAGCTTTTCATACTGTACAGAGCAGAGCTGTTTGGTCACTATTTTCTGGACATACTGTATATTCTGTGCACAGTGAACCACTCTACACAGATGGGAAATGTATATCCAGGACAGCTGAGGCCCCCAGTCAGTATGTGACCAGTTTCCAGACCTTTAAAGAAATCGATGAGCAGTAACTCAATTTGTCAGCAGGACAGAGACCTCAAACTTCAGGTGAGGTTATCCTTTTGCTTGTGTAAGCAAATTCATAACCTTGCAATGCAAATGTATGTAATTAGGATTTAAAGGGGACACGAGAGTAAAGTGATTTCCCCAACTGCATCCAGTAGGTCAGTTGTATTCTGACAATAGAAAATCTCTTGTATGCATAGCAGTGACTTTGATTTCATGTAGATATTAGAAACACTTTTTAAAGGGCTGCTCTGTCTGCTGGACTAAAAAATCTCCTCCATTTTGTCTTTTTAGGGAATGGCCCTTCAGGAATCTGTCTCTCATATTTGCTGTCAGGCTACACCCCTTACTTCAAAAGAGAGTCTCTTCATCCTCATCCTATTCTTCAGAAGAAACTAGAAGAGGCTCCAGATGTCTCCATTTTGGACCAGGTTTGTTTAAAGAAAATACTGTTTTAGCAGAAGCTTTCGGTGTATCATTATAGTGAAACACCCTAGGGATAAATTACAAGTGGTGAACTCATTTGAGGTTTTGAAGTACATAGGCAGAAATTTCAAAGTACGCAGATAGAATGAGCTTTAAGCAAAGTACTTCTGTTTATCCAAATCTCCCTTGTATGAAGTGCCTGCATTGCTAAGATCCTTGAGGTAGTCCTCAGGCAGTAACAGGCTGCACGCAAGTAAATGAACTTCACACAACACCAAAAGCACTAACTGGAAGTGCTGCAGTTACAGGCAATCTGCTGCCTGCCAGGACACACATTTTGAGCATGTGATTTGTCTCTTCAGGATTTGGAGTATCTGTCTGAAGGTTTGGAGGGACGATCCCACAGCCCTGTGTCTCTTCTGTTTGATACTCTTCTGCGTCCAGACACAGACTTTGGTGGAACAGCAGAATCTGTCCTCACTTGGTGGCACGAGACCGACAGAGCCATTCCCCACCTGGTCCTTGGCAGAAACCCTCCTGGAGGTGCCTGGCATGTAAGTAAATCAAAACCTAACTGCTTAGGTCTGCATGCTGTAGGAGAGCCAGAGGTGTTGACTGGGGAGTCAAAAGGTGCTCCAGTGTGCTGGTCATCCATGTTTGATTTTACATGTATGAAGAAATGAGTTTAAAAGGGGTAAGGGGGAATAAGAGAGTTTGTTCTCTTTGGAGAACATGGATGGTTTCTTCCATGCTAGTGGATCAGGTGAAATCACTGACTTCTCATGTTCTGAGACATTGAAACTTGAGTTACATTTCACTTTGTACATTAAATAACTGAAAGCTGTTTAACTCTCTCGTTCCAGTCAATCGAGGGCTCTATGGTTACCCTAAGCAGAGGGGAATGGATGGGACTCCCGGATCTCCAGTTCAAAGACTGGCTAAGGCAAAAGAAAAGGTGAGATATTTATGGTCCGATAGCTTTTTTTCTCAAACATCCAGAGGTTATTTGGGAACCTGGAATGGACTCCTTGAATGCAACTGCCAATCTGTCATGGATGATTCTGCTGACAGAAAGGTCGCTGTCCCCATCAAAAGTCCATTCTGCATTAAGTGACTCCAGATAAAGTTGGAGTGCTGGTTGCTATGAGTCCTTCTCAACACACACTGGCATGATGATCACAGTGTGACCATGAGGTCTTCTGAAAATATTTGCAAAAGGCATGTGTGTCTGACTTGTGTGTCTACTGCTGCCGTCCCTGATGACAAGCACAATCATCTGAGCTGCTTCACAGTCTCTCAGGTGCTTTTGCTCTCAATGTGTAACAGCTAAACCTTAAAGGAGTTGAAAATGGAATAGAAATGAAACGTGAGAGGAAGGCACAAATGAGAGACCACAAATGAGAGACCGTGGTTTTTAGGGATGGGGACTTTTTAGGGATGGGATTCATGTTAGTAACTTGCCTCTGTCCAACAGCTTGCAGACTTGACTGCTAGCTCTATGTACCAGAAAAAAACTTTGAAGTCAGGGAAACTAGTCTCCTCTGATAGTGGCAGGATAGATGGCTCTAGGATATGTTCAGTGGAAGAGGGAAGAAATTCCAGGCTCTTAGTTAACTGCTGCTTGACCTTTGTTTGTATTATTACAGAGGCCTTAGAAACAACAGAGCCACAGCAGAAGACATTGCTCAATACTACCAACATTATGTGATGAAGAAAGGGCTGCAGAAGAACTTTAGATGTGGGACTGTTGTAACCTCTGTGAGGAAAGTAAGTGCAGAGAGCATCTCCAACCACGTGCAGGAAGATCTGCAGAAGAGCGACTCCCTCTGGAACTTCACTGAGGAGGGTATGGAGGTCTTTCAGGTGGATGGATTTGTCAAAACTGTCCAAGGTGATAAGGAGCCCTTCTCTATCTATGCAGAAAATGTGGTTTTGGCTACCGGGACATACGATAGTCCCACTTGGCTGGGGGTCAAGGGAGAGAACCTTTCCTATGTCCATCACCAGCTCTCTGCCCTAGAGGAAGCAGTGAAGAACAACAGTATTGGTATCACATCAGACCCAGTCTTGATTGTAGGTGCTGGTTTGACAGCCGCTGATGCGATTCTCTTTGCTCACCACTGCAATATTCCAGTAATTCATGTTTTCCGGAGGCGAGTCAGTGATCCAGGTCTTATTTTTAATCAGCTACCCAAAATGATGTATCCTGAATACCACAAAGTCCATCAGATGATGAAAGAACAGTCAGCTGCTTGTGCTGGGCCATATGAGTGTTATGTTAGCCTACCTGAACATCATGTGCTATCTTTTGGCAAGGACAAGAAATGCATCTTTCAAGACAAGAATGGCTACCAGAAAGCTTATAAAGTTTCCATGGCTCTTGTTCTAACTGGTTCAAACCCCAACCTCTCATTTCTGCCAAATAATGGCATTGATTTGGCAATGGACAGCGACCAACCGGTCAATCCCAAGAGGAATCCCATAGATGTTGACCCATTCACCTATGAATGCACTCAGGAGAAAGGGCTTTATGCCCTAGGGCCTCTAGCTGGAGATAACTTTGTACGCTTTGTGCAGGGAGGGGCTCTGGCTGCTGCCAGCTCTCTCTTAAAGAAAGCAAACAAAAATCCCCCCTAACAAAAAAGCCCCCCTGTGCTAACAGTGTCTGAACGGGTTACTGCTGTTTTTGTAGAGAATCTGATATGTACATCCTCAAATGTGAAGCCCACTCCTGGTATTCTCCAAGGTTCTGTGGAGAGTTACTAAGTTCTTGCTGAGTTATTTGGGAAGCTTAAGTCACCAAATGGATTTGGGAAGGTTAAGTCACTAAATGGAGTGGGTTTCACTCATGGCAGTACCTTCAGTCTGTGGGGATTCAGCTCCTTTCCTGCACAGCTGTGCAGGGAGGCAGCAGGGGCATTGAATTTTGTGCCTGGAGAAGCAGGGGGCAAGCTAGTGATTGCTATTCTATGTTGACACCTTCCCAATTTGAAAGTTGAATTGGGAAACAATCAAAGTCAATTATTTCCAGCCAGCCTGCTGACAGCCCTGAGTCTGTCAGTCTTACAATGTTTGTGATGAAACAAAGCAAGCCAAAGTGGTTCTGGTTGCTCCTGTGGCTCAGTTGTATGTTCTCATTAGACCAGAATTCACTGAAAGAAGTGGTATTCTGCAAATAAACTGACACAGAAACACAGTCAAAACTGTATTATCTCACTAACAACACCAGCAACATGTAATATCTAGCATCTTTTTATTCAAAAGATTCCTGTGATGTTTTTTTTCCCTTCGGGGAAGTGATGGTACTGACTTAAAAAAATCCGGTTTGCCATCTTGCAGCCTTTTACTAACTCCTAAAACGCGATGGCCAAATTCCTGGCAGCTGCTGTAGAGACAGCAGGACTAAAGGGGAGCTACTGCTCTGCTGAGGTACTGTGTGGGGCTTCTGCTGCACAGAGGATTTCAGAGAGAAGCAATAAGTTGTGTACTGTAGTGTGAATTTCTAACGTAATGTCATCATCTAATAATGTTGTGGATTAAGGGGAAATGGCACAGTCACTTTTTGATAGTTTATGGTAAATAGTATGATTTTTATACTGATTTTCTAAAAGATTTTTTCTAGCAAAGCATCTTGCTATAGGCTTTCAGTCAGTGTTTTGAATGAGCTGGGATGGGTGGAAATGATGCCTTATGTTGCCAACAGCATTCTCAACAGACCTACAAGGCCTTGTGTACCTGTGCTAGGAGTTATAGCTCATCTTATTCAATGTAAAGACACTCTGCTCCTTGTGTTGTACTGAAACTTGCTGATGTGACAGGATGCTGCACATATCTCTGGAAAGCTGTGTATGTGGCTGTTCTTAAAAGAATCCTCCTCAAATTGTGCAGGGTGATATGTATTAGAGCTTGTCTGCAGTGTTGCTGTATCACACCTGGATGTTGTTGCCACTGACTAGTACGAAATGTTTTTCAATAAAGTGATTTCAGACTTATTCTCAGCTTGTTTGTTTTTAACCCTGACTTTAAAACTCCAGCCAAGACAAAATCTAATGAACTATTCTTCATCAGCTTCCTGGCAGACACCAGAATGTGGCTTGTGCCTGTTGAACCTTGCCTCATTCCCCTCCCTAAAAGCCCAACGTGGGATTTGTTTTCTGTGTATCTTTGCCCAACAGGTTCGAGTACCTTTGTAGACACTACCCTAAAGCATCCTCTCCCTTTTTGTGAGGCTAAACAATGCTACAAAAGCAAGCTATTTGCCAAGCAATTTGTTCTTGCCGAGGAGATTTCAGATCTTTCCTGTTACCTAGAGTCTTCTCTTGGGAGAGATCCCAAATCATGGCCTAGTCAAGTAAGTTATGATTGTTTAGGCTGGAAGGGACATTTAAAGGGCTCACCTCCAACACTACTAACACAGGCTAAGGTTTGGAGTTAGACACGTTTGCTCAGTACCTCATCAGGGAAAGCTTTCCATGTCTCCCAGGATGGAGACTCCATCTCTTTGGGCCCCCCATTCAATATTTGACCACTTTTTTCTTTTTTTGAGAGAGTTTTTTTTATTTATTTAAATATGTTAGCACCATTTATTTTAATGGTGCTAATCTAATTGCCTCATCCTACTGCAGTTAAAGGAGAGGTGCCTTCATGGTCCTCCTGAGCCATGTGGGAAGCTGCCCGTCTTCCTCACCTTGTATCTCATCCTTCACGATGCTAAGGCACTGTGAGCTTCCAGGATTGTGCTGTTCCTTCCCAGCAGCTGACCTTTGATAGGGAAAAATAAAAAAATAAAAAATCAATGTTCACCTTTCTAAAAATAACATTTGGGGCCAGCTCTCAAATTCCTGCATCATAAGTTAATGAACCAGAGAACAGAAGCCAAAGGGCAGCTTAAAAACATCAAGGGGCATCAGAGCATACTGGGGATAAGGGAGTTCAGGCTGGTTTCGAGTGAGTTGCTGCTCTTCCCATCACTGGTGTCAAAGTCAGTGCTTATGCTGATCATTCCTCTACCTGGTGTTGTGTTACTGTGATCTAATTTGCCCTGCACAGGGGAGCTCCTATCTAGGGCAGCAGCCAGTGCATACGTCAGGGGCCTTGGGTTACTGTGTCTTAAATAGCTGGCTCTCTTGACCTATGTAGGACTGGAAAGGGAAGTGGATTTTCATAACCGGTGCTAAGAAAATCTCTGTTCTTCCCTGAAGAGCTGTCAGAGCAGCAGAACTCGGGAGCGAAGTAGTGGTTCACTCAGCAACCATAAAAAGTTGTCAGGGCAGGAGTGCAGGGTGCTAATCCAGGCTGCCATTCAGCTCCCTGTAGCCAGGGAGACAAATATGAATTATAGTTCCAAAACACCGGCCATGAGAGTCAATAGATAGCTGCTTTGTTACGTGTGGACTTCATCTGTGTGTTATAACCTTGACCTGCAGCATGTGACAGGACCAGAAAATAAAGAAGTCTCCTGGGCCTCCTGCACATGGTGCTCCTGCAGCAGTGGCACAGCTTTGCAAGGTGCTAAATGCTTTCAGTGCTGTTTCCATTGCTGCATGCACAGCCCAGCCTGGAGGTTACCTCGGTGAGTTATTTGAAGTTGGAGACCGCTCTGCTTGTCCTTCAGTGTCCTCTCTGTGCTGCCCAGCAAGAGCCTTCTGCAGCCACAGTGGCTGGAGCCGGTCAGGCTGGGAAGCCTCAAGCATCTCCCTCATTGCTCAGCTCAGACAGTGCAGGTTTCTTGGGGTTTTATTCACACCTCTGGTTACCACAAAGAAGGGATCTCAAGAAAACCCAGGGCATCAGAAAGCCCTCAATATCATGCACATGTTTTCTGTCCTTTGGGGCTGCTCAACCTCCTCTGGTTCCCTCCGCAAACCTACTCCATCCCCAGCTTTTGTCTCTGCAGAGCAAGCTCTGGAGACCCACTGGAACAGTGAAAACTTCTGTTGCCAGAACAGAAACAAGGATTTGAAGACTTTATCAACAAGATAAAAAAGAAAACTCTGGGGTTTTTGTTTATTTTGTTTAGTTTAGTTTAGTCTTTTTTTTTTTAATAATTGTGCTGGTGAGCCCTTGTAGTCAAGGCTGGTGTGTTTTAAAACAAACACACTTGCGGGTGTGGCAGAAATGACTGTACATGTCTGAACCCAGGTACCTCATTGTGCAATTTGCTTTGTACTAACAAACTTACTGCTTCGACTTTTTGCTTTGGTGGAGGACTTAGGAGATGTTGGAGCATGTTCGTAATGAGCTTTTGCTTTTTAGAAGAGCCCATTTCTTTAAAAAGAGCCACCTTATCTATACATGGATTGAAATTATTTCAGTTGAGTAGTCTTGGGGACAAATTTGGTTGTTCAGCCTTCACTTTTTGGCCACATTTCTGCCTTTCTTTGAGTACAGGACTAAGTCCAGCCACGTCCTGGCCAGACCACTCTGTTTAAAAGGTCTGTAGAGCATTAGGACAGATGGCAAGCCCGACGACTGCGTAAGTCTCGAACTTACCAAGAGCCTTAGGGAGCTGTTGGACTATTGCAGATCGTGGTGGCTTGGAAGAAGCCGCGTTATTTCCCAGCTGTGCAGGCCACCAGCCAGAGCACTGCTGATCACTGCGGCTCAGCTGACAGCTGCTGGGGTTGTGCTAAGCTGTGTGCCATGGGGGGCATGGGGACAGAACACGGGGGGCTCTGCTAGCATGAGGGGTTTCAAGCTGGAGCCAAGCCTGCCTCTGACTTGCAGGACTCTGAAGCAAACCATGAGGGTAAAAGCAAGCTCCCGGCTAGAGAGTGGCCAAGGGAGGGATAAGAGAAGGGAAAGCAAATTTTGTTATTATTATTTTGCTGTTGTTGAGCAAGTCCTGCCTCCTACCAGAGCCACAAAATCTGTGCAGATCTGCTGTGCAGGAGGAGTTGCCTTGCTCTGGGAACAAACCCTGAGGACCAAACCTGGATCCTTGCAGAGCTCAGAGGCAGAGAAATTCTTCTCCACGTGAGAAGCAAAACACCTCGGGGCATTTTGCCACATGAACATGCCCTCCTGCTTCATACAGACACCCACCTTTCCCAGAGCCCCACTAGCATAGAGGAGAGAGGCTGCCCAGACAGCTTCCCTGACCTTTCTGCAAAAGCAGCAGCATGGATTTCGTTTTCCAGCTGATTTTTGCAGTCACGACTTGAAGTGCTGCTGTTGGCTCTGGCTGATTTTACGGCCATGTTGGAGCAGAGGGAAAGGGGGAGGACCCCGAGTCAGGCAGCACGCACGGGGAGTGTGACCCTGCTCAGTAACCGGCACCACTGCCAGCCAGGAAACCCTGCCTGTGAGGTGAAAGCACTATTTATTTAAGATATTTCCCCCACAGGTGAATTTCCACATCTCGGGCTCGCTGCAAAGGGGCTGGCGAAATAACCGCAGGAGCCACCTTTGGGAAGCGGGACGCATCCGAGCCGCTTGGTTGCAGCCAAGTGACCTGCGGCAGGTAAATACAGGCTGCGGTGTCAGAGCAGGGCCAGGTCAGGGGGATTTGCAGGGTGAAATAGTGGTTAAAGGCGAGCTGGGGATGGCGAGGTGCTGCAATAGGTCTGGAAAGGGGTTGCAAGGGTGTAAAGTTACTGCTGGCGGCAAGCTGTGGATTTTAGGGTATTAATATTGGGTAAGGCTCCAAGCTGGGGCTGCACTTTTATAGCCCACTAAGCGCTTTGCCAGGGAGGCAAACACAGAGCAGAGGACAAGGAAAGGGCAGGATGAAATCACTCCTTTAATGGCAACGAAATAGAAAACTGGTGAACCAGGAGAGCTGGGCTTTTTAATGAGACCACAGGCACAGTTTCGGGCCTAAAACATTCATTTCTTTCGGAGAGCTGGCCCAGCAGAGCAAACCTCATTTGCAACTTGGCATTAATACCCCAGTATCCAGTGTTATCGTAACTCGAAGTCAGCAGAGGTCTCAGTGGGACGGATAGCTTTCAGGGCTTGCAAACTGACCCATATATCTTTCAGCTGAAAAAAGCCAGGAACTTGTAAGTCAGGAAAAAAAAATATTAAAAAAATCCTGGCTGTTCTTCTGGGGTAATAACTGGACTTTACAATTGAAACGTGCTGGGAGTACCAGTTTCATCCTGTCCCTTGCAGCCACTGGGGTATCCACGTTCAGCATACCCTTGCTTTTATTAGATGCTGATATTTAAATTCAAATATTTATTACCACTTGTTACCCCAGAAAAACACCAAATTCAGCCAATCCCTTGCAGGACCATCCTGTCTGGGGACCAAAGAGGACACAGGGGCTATGCTCTCTCATCTAGCAAGGAGAAAATGGCAAGAAAAGGTTCACGAGGGGCATCATGACAGGTCGAAGAGGGGTGGAGGAGGTGGGGGAAGAGGTTTGTCTTCCCATTTGCTGTGAAATTTGGCTGGGCCAGGCAGTAATGCTCTGCTCACCCTGCCTGGCAGCTGGAGGTCTTTGGAAATAGGGGCAAAAAGCAAAGGCGGCAGCTGCCCTCATGCCTTGGGACTGGTGGCTTGCAGGGGGAGGATTTGCCTTTTAGCCTTGCAGGTGCAGGGCATCTTTCATGCTTCTTTGGGCTGAAAAACCCCTGATGTTGCATCTCAGAGGCAGCAGGAGAAGTTTTGCCTCGCTCCGCCGGGCAGGGGCATTGCCCCCAGCACGAGGTGTTGCCACCCTCGCAGGGCCGCAAAAAGAAGGGACAGAGCCAAGCTGCACAAAGGTAACTTATCAGTGTAACTTATCTAAGCAAATATGAACTGGTGGCAAATTTATACCATGTGAATCCCTTGTGCTGTGCAGCTGCGTTTTGTTTTCTTTTTGGTAATTATTTATTTTAATCTGCTCATTGGGATGCCAGGGCTGGATTTGCTGCTCTACCAAACCACAGCCTGGGAAATGAGGTGGCTGCAGCAGATGCTGATGTGCTGTAGCTCAAGGCTAAGGGGATTTTGTGGCTGATGCTTTCTGCACAGCCTGGCAGGGCAATGCACGCCCCGGGCACCGCTCGCGTGCTCCTCTGTGCCTGATTGCCCCTTTGGGGCTGAACCTTGCACAGCCACCATGGAGAATGCCATTTCTGTACAGCCTCTAGCCAGAAGTCACTTAAAAATAGCTCATGTCCACAAGCTTCCCCTGATTGTAAGCCCAAATGTTGCAATCAAAGTTTTCCTTGAGTCCTTTCCAGCACCTGTTTGCCAAACTCCTCTTCGCAGAGGCTGCTCTATCGGCTTTCCTGTAAAGGCTGCCCTCAGCACAGCATCTCTGGCAGCTGCCCAGGGAATTAAGGTGACTAATGAGCAACGAGGCACAGGAGCTGGGAGAGGGAATTGTTTGGTATGAATGGATTACACGTGATTCACACTACCCAAAGTGACCTGACTGCAAAAACACCGCATCCCGCATACTGCACTTTTGCAAAGTTTGAACAAAAGGGATTTCTCACGAGTGTGAACAACTTGGCAGCAGTTTTGCTGGCTGGAATATAACTGAGCTGGCTTAGGAAATCAAATTAAGGCAACATGTTAAACCAGGCACCAGGAAATACAGTGACCTGATCAAATTATTATAGTAAGAAGTATATAGCTCAGTGCTTTCCCACCTGGAAAATACAGCTTTAAAGTACTCCCTCTGTCATACACAGAGATAGAAGTAAGAATTTTCAGAAATTTTCCAATAGCAATGGAGTCAGAAAGCAGTGTTTATTCGGGGATTTATGCCAGAGCCCCAGTCACAGTGTTCTGACACTGTGGGAAATGCTGTGACCTCTGGGATTTTGGAGTGGACTTTCGGTTCCCGTTTTGTGGCTAACATTTCCCCTTCCAGATTTGTGTTTTGCCAGAACTGGTTTCTTGCCTGCATAATCCTGTTTTTGATGAAACCATGTTTTTAAGAAGGAAAGAAAGTCCCCAGTGAGTGGTGCTGAGTCCGCTCCTGGCTGTGGTTCCCCAGGGGCACGCCAGGCAGCAGGCGGCCCCATGGGAACGGCAAAGCCTCCATCCAATCTGCTGCCTCTCTCCAACAGACCTGGTGAGCAAATTTGCAGAAAGCTTTTCCCCCTTTTCAATAAAATTTTCAGCAAACTTCCCCAAATTTGGCTGGCATTGCCCCCCAAGGGAAAACGGAAATCCCAAATTTATAATGCTTCAAATGGATGCTGTGGAGCAGGTGGCTGACTTCTGCTCCTGATTTCCCAGGGCACTCCATAGAGGTGGTGGGTTTTAGGTGCACCAGAGGTGAGCTGCTATGAGCCAGCCCTTTCATCACCCCTTGGTTTCTACCCTATTAACACAAATCCTTATTCTTTTACAGAAAGGAGCACAGAGAGTGATGTGGGTCTCCAGCACTTCTCATGCGTGATCCTCTTGGCTTGGCAAAAGGCAGCCCAAGACCACTCCGAGGAGCTCTGGACGGATGGACATGCCATTATGTACTTATTGTGGCTGTCATCTGGAGGCTGACATAAGTAAGTTCCTGTTCCTGAAAATATAACTACACATAAATAAACTGTTTTCAGGAAGGTGCAGAGGCAAGTGTCTGAGAAAAAGATAAAGCTATATAAACAAACAATGTTTGCATGCTGTAGTACTCCAAAGGTCTCATCTACTGAATAATCTGGATATGACATCACTGGAGAGCTGGACGAGACCTGGCAAAATGAAATGTTCTCACCCTGAAACAAAGGCGACCAAATCCAAGGGCTTGGAACCAGCTCGTTCCCAGGCTGCCTGGCCCTTGTGACCTTCCTTGCTCTCTGTTACATCCATTTCCAACAAAACTTTTTTTTTCTTTTTTCTTTTTTTTTTTTTCTTCTTCCCCTGCCTTTAAACAATGTAATGGATTCCCCTCCATCTGAAATTCGGGAAATGGCTCACTGGAGAGGAAGCGCCGCGGCTCTGCTGGAGCAGATTCCTGCCTGTAAGCCGAGCGTGCGCGAGAAAATGATGGGGCTTTGAAAGCAACCCCCCAGCTGGAACAACACGTTGCTGCTCCGGTCGAATGTCATCACAGATGAACTGTCTTTCCCCCTGAAATCATGTGAGTAGTCCCAATGGACTTCGGATAGGGCACTGATAAAGGAAACGGAAAAGCACAGGAAAAAAGTGCTCATTCTGCTAGGAACAGTGTCTGAGCCCCAGATCCTCCTTCTTTCCAGGGTTAGGAAGGACCGATGTCTCCTGCCTGCTGAAGACAATAACGTTAAGCACTTTCCATACAGAAATATTTTTTCCATTTTCCTCTGATCCCCTAACAGTCAGATGTATTGGGATAACATTTCATAAATCGTTTACTTTGAGGTTTATATTAGGTGGAAAAAGCCCAGTCAGAATGGTGGTGGCTAAAGATGTGCGTTCAAGAAAACACATGAAAGAAGTGAATGGGAATGTCTCTGCTGAGATGGGATATTTCATTTTTTAACCAGTAATGTGTTATTTGTAGTTCTAGTGCTTGTTGCTCTTCCCCAGAAACACACTGCTGCTTCCAGACACCAGCACCAAGGTCATCTTGGTCCCCACAAACCAGGGCTGGTCCGAGGCAGCAGATGATGGGGACATTTTATCAGGGATAAAAGTGATAGGACAAGGAGTAATGGCTTTAAACTAAAAGGGTAGATTTAGATTAGATGTAAGGAAGAAATTCTCTACTCTGATGGTGGTGTGGCACTGACACAAGTTGCCCAGAGGAGCTGTGGATGCCCCATCCCTGGAGGTGTTCAGGGCCAGGCTGGATGGGGCTGTGGGTAGCCTGGTGTGGTGGGAGGTGTCCCTGCCCATAGCAGGGGGTTGGAATTAGATGATCCTTAAGGTCCCTTCCAACCCAAAACATTCTGTGGTTCTATCATGGGATGGACCTGCAAATCATACGTCTGGGTTCTTCCATTTCATAATGGGTAACAGCAGGTTCTTGCTGATGGAAATTCGGCATCGCTCAGGTTTGAGATCAGAGCATAACTATTCATGCACCGGAGACGTGGTTTGCTGGCAATGGTTACCTCATGCTGACAGCCTTTAATTTAATAAATTCGAAACAGGCTGCCTGAACACATAACAGTGGAGACTCGACAGGCTCACTTTCTCAATGCCATTTCTCAGCTCAAATCTTCCTGTTCCTCCCAAGCTCTCACAGGGCTCTTGTGTTCAGCTGTGGTTTGCAACAACTTTGAATATGTATCAAGTCATTCTCCTTGCCATCCCCAAATATCTTTCTCCTGAGGCATTTTATCACGCCCCGAAACCACCATCTGAACATGGTTTATTTATTTTTTTTCTCTTCTGATTGCTCTTAAAATAATAAATGGGAATTACATTTTCAATCAACAGTCCACCCTAGGAAATCAGACTGCTAGACAAGTTTGGCTTTGAAATCCTTACAGAGGCAGCAGGTAGCAGCCACCCTGCCAGATAAGAAGGTGCTGACGTATTGTAGAGGTAGAGCAGCTCAGCAAACAGGAGGTTCACAGCGGGGAGATGAAGGAAAGCCTTCAAAAGTGTAAAAGGCCAAAAGAAGATGAGCCTGGATCAAATGAGCTGTTTGAGCAGATGTCCTCGGAGGTTCATCATAGGGAAACAACCTTCCTTTTTCTTAAAAATGCATTTTCCTATGGCTGCCCTATCTCCCCTCTCCAGCACCAGCACCAGGGGAAGGGCTCGGCTGGTCCCTGCTGCATTTTCAGCCTTTTTTCATACACCTTTTTTCTTTCCAGCTCTTCTCTCCATTTCTGTGAGAAACAAAGTTGTGTTTCTGCAGTGGAGAATTATTTTTCTTCATTTTATGGTAGTTGTGTAGTCATAATATGGAGAAATGCTAAGGAGGTAAGGGGACAGTAAAAGACCTCACTGTTCCAAAATAAGGTAGAAGCTTGAGAAAAAGAGGATGAGCAGTGTGAGAACAGTAAAACAAAGACCACAAGTTCTCAAAACATAAGAAAGGAGAAATTAAAGGGTTGAAAAAAAAGAAAAATTGTACATATATGGTACAGAGGAGCGTCGAGTAGCTTGTGAACCTGTAGTACTCAGCCAATGAGGAAACAGGGGAGGTGATCAGGCGTCGAGTAATAGGGAATAAAAGGTTATGATTTGTTTACTAAAATGCTCTCCTGATTGACAGGATGCCCGTCATTGCAATCACGAATAAAATAAGCTTCACAGAAGATCCTATCTGAAGAACATTATTTGAGATTTTTCTCACATTTCTGCTGCTGTGAACTTCACTTCTGTGGTGCTTTTACTCGGGTGGGCGGCTGAGCTCCACCTCAGCCTCTCTCTCACTCCCTCTCCTCAAAGGGAAAGGGGGAGAAAAATACAATGCAAAGAGCTCAGGGGTTGAGATAAGGATGGGGAGATCACTCAATTCAGTACTACATATCGGGCTACACTTTGATACATCCTCACTCAACAATTAACGTGACAGGCAAAGCAGACTCAGAGTAGGGAGATAGTAAGATTTATTGCCTATTACTAACAAGCTAGAGAAGTGAGAAACAAAAGAAAGAAACCAAAATGCTTTCTCCCCTTCCACCCTCTTCCACCTCCTCCCCCTGAGCGGCATGGGGGAACAGGGGGTTATGGTCAGTTTATAGCACTTCATCTCCACTGCTCCTTCTTGGTCACACTCGTCCCCTGTGCTGTGGGGTCCCTCCCACGGGATGCAGTCCTTGCTGAACTGATACGGCGTGGGCTGCCCACAGGCAGCAGCTCTTCAAGAGCTGCTTCAGATATGGGTCCGTACCATGAGGTCCATCCCCCATGAGCAAACTGCTCCTACCTGGGTCCCCCACAGGCAGCAGCTCCCCCCAGCCCCCCTGCTCCAGCGGGGGTCCTCCACAGGCCGCAGTCTCTGTTGGTGCAGGTCCACCTGCTCCACCGTGGTCTCCTCCACGGGCTGCAGGGGACTTCTGCTCTGGGGTCTGGAGCACCTCTCCCCCTCCTTCTTCCTTCTTCACTGACCTTGGTGCCTGCAGAGCTGTTTCTCACTCCTCTCACTCTCCCTTCTGCTGTGTAGCAGCATTTTTTTTTCCTGTTCTTAACTCTTACAGAGGCACAAACAACATCGCTTATTGGCTCAGCTCTGGCCAGCAGCAGGACCCTTTACCTAACATGGGGCAGCTTCTAGATTCTTCTTACAGAAGCCACCCATGTAGCCCCCTGCTACCAAAACCTTGTCATGTAAACCCACTATAACTTCCATAATGGTTATTCAGCACGGGGCATAGGTGAAAAGCCTTGACCTAATTCAGGCAATGTGTTTATTGATCCCCTGCCCAGGGCAGTGGAGGAGTTCCCATCCCTGGTGGTATTTATGAGATGTGTGGATGTCTCTGGGTGTCGTGTGGTTTAGTGCTGGGTCTTGGTAAGCCAGGTTGGCCTGATGATCTAGAAGGTCTTTTGTAACCTCTCTGATGCCGTAATTCCATGTTTCTATTGCTGCCTATTTATACAGGCTGGGACCGTGCACCCCAAGCCTGCCAGCTTACCTCAGTGGCACAACTGGAAACTGAAAAACTTCCTGAAGTGAGCTCATACTTTTATTTCAGCAAAGATTAAAAGAAATCCTTGTTTATCTATTGAAGGACCAGCCCCAGTTGCAGCCTCCTGGTCGTATCTAATCTGCCTGTCGGTGGCGGAGGGTGCTGCCCATGCTTCTAGAAAGGTTGCTGCTGGTCCTGGGCCAGACTCTGAATGAAACGTGTTGTATGGGGAGCTGGGTTCAGAACATTGTCATGTGAGCTGCCATGAGAGACCGAGCACAGGTAGCCAGTCTCTCAGAAGGAGGATGGACACATGATGACTTTATGTGGTTGTAACCCCAAAAGTCATCCAGAGAACCCCCTCTTGGCAGGTGGACCCAGAAAAGCACTGGGTTATTCTGTTAGCCAAGGTTTTTGTATTTTGTTTTAAAATTCAGTACTTTCTGCAGCCTGCTAAAGCACTGATGTCTCCAGCAGGGGTTGTAGAAGACAGTTTTGCTATCAGGGTTATTGTGATTACCAGCCTGGAGGTTGCCAGCACCAAAGAACATGAATGAGAGCCATAAACAAGGGCTGGCAAAAGGAATAAGGGAATGGTTTAGTAGGCCAGCACCACCCCCTACAGATATCCTAAATAAAAATAAAGAAGGTTCAAAAGGAATGACCAACTTGCTGGTACAGAAGGCAGTCACCTCCCATGAAAGCATCAAGTCTGTCTCATTTTGTTTTTACAAGTTTGAGACAAATAGCTAGAAATGCTTCACAGGCATCAAGGACACACGGTGAGATGGGGAGCATTGCACTGAGAATCTGTGTGCTGGAGGTCAAATGGGTTTTAAGGTTATGATGAGCTTCTGGAGTCACTTGTTATAAACAAGTGACAAAGGTGAAATATTACATCTTCTGTGCATTGGGGAATTCCCTCTAAAATTCCCCAGAGATGAAGGGAACCCTTTATCCCTTTGGAGCTATAAAACATTTATTTATTTATTTATTTATTTATTTACGTGGTTTGTTTTGTGTCTTTTTTCCATGATCTTCCGGAAGCTTTGCAGAGCTGATGGCTGCACACATTGATCCAGCAGCAGGAGCAGCCAGCCAGGCTTTGCCAAGATGCACCCAGTGTCTGCAGGGAGGTGATGTGGAGATGTTCACTGCCAGGATTTTTGAGCATCACGTTATGTAGTTACCTGGGCACGGGCTGTGCAGACATGTCTTCAAGGAGATTACCAGATGTCTTGCAAAAACCAAAGCACCAATCTAGACTTGCACAGGGTGGGAAAGCTGTCAGGGCAGGTTTTTGCCAGGAAATAGTTTGGGGCTTCTGAAGGTATGACTCAAACCCTAATTAAAAGCTTAAAACCTGTGTACATGAGACAGGGTGGAGCTGGCAGCGGGGTCAGAGCTGGGATCCCATGATTTGGCCAACAGAGGGTGACAGCAGTGGGATGGGAGCGTGAGCAGGTGACAGCAGAAAATGTCATTTTTCAGGGGGCTGAGGTTATTTATAAACTTGTACCAATTTTGTCAATACCTGTGTTTTTAATAAGTTTCCAAAAAGAGAAAGAAAGATAACATTAAAAATATTGTTTTATTTAATTAAAAACTCATTTGTTTTTTGAAACATGAGCATATTTTTTGTTCTTTTTTTTTTTTTTTAAAAAAAAAGTATTTTACTTTTCCTTTTGAAAAGTTGGACCTGCCCTCAAATAAAAACAAAACGAGCTCTGAAAGCATAAACAATCTGCAAAGAGCATTGAAGATTTTGGCTGCAGGTTGCACAAAGTGCCTGGGGCCAGCCCAGAAGAACTGGAAGCACTGGGTAACCCCAACCCACACCTACCCTCATTTTTATCTTGGTTTTAATTAAGCCCATCCATTTTTTTGTTGTTGATGATGCTGATTTCTGCCCTCCTCACACCACCCCAAGCCAAAAAGTGGGTTCTTTGCCCAAATCCCATGCAGCCAAAGTAGGCTTCTGAAACACGGATAGCCACAGAGGAAAATTTCATTGCTGCCCAGCTTGGTGGGTTCCTGTTCGTGTCCGTCCTGAGCAGCCCAACACCACAGGGATGGACACACGGCCTCTGCAGGAGCACAGCTCCCTCTCATGACTGCAAAGTACACCAGCACTGCGATGAATATACTAAATCTTCAGAGAGCTGGGTTGACTGCTACCCCCGTATGTCAGCCAGCGATGCTCTGACTTTGTATCGCTGCAAGACGGTTTTGAGAAATTTCATTGTCCACCTGCCCCAGTCGTGGGTGTCTCAGATTAACCTCAGAAATATCTTATTTCTCAGGAGTAGCCTCACCTGCATTGCCCAAGCACCTTTAATGTGAAAGTTTGGGTACAAATAATTTGATTGGAAGTGCAATGAGAAGAGTTTCTTCTGCTCTTTAGCCACCTCCACCATCAGAAGTCACTTTCAGCTGGTGCTGGGTTTGTGCTGAGCTTTGGGATGATCCTGAAACAGCTCTGGGAAGAGGAAGGTGGGCACTGCAAGCGAGGACACAAATCTCCCATCGCCAGCTGCATCGCTCCATGTGCGATTTAGGCTGGGGAAAGATCCTAAAACTGGCCCCATGGAGACTTTTTATTGCTGCATGGACATAAAAATCCAAGAGAAGGTGCCTCATCGCATCCCAGTGTGTCTGTGCAGCATCAGCGCTCAGCACTAGATGTCCTTGCGGTGCCATGCAAGGATATGACAGAGGGGATCCTTATCGACGGGTTGGGGGTCACTTAGTGGGGATGCTGCTAAATATTTTGAGAGCAGCCCTTTGGGGTGAGAAATTCATAGCTGCCACACAGGCCTGTTGATGTCTTGTGGTGAAACCCATTAAATTACATGGATTACATTAAAATGGTGTAAATTAACAGGTTTATGTTGCACTTGGGACAGCCTAGAAAACACATAAGGTCAGTTATAAAGAGGTAATAATTTATTTGGATGTAATAACTCCAACTGGTTGTTTAATTGGTGTTCGTGACCACACACAGGCTTATGTGAAGCTATCAATTTTAATGTCCACAATCCTTGTTTCTCTACTTTTTCTGCTGTTATATATGATCCCATATCGAGTGTAACAGGCATGAGAAGCAGGGGGCAACTTCGAAAGATCATCAAGAATGGATTCATTTTTTCGAAGGGTTTTTGATAGTTCTGGCATAAAGTACATGGTGATGGGAAAATATTTTGTTCTGCCTAATGTGGATGTTATTATAAGTAATAAACCTGTAGGAATAATGCTGAAATATTTATTGCCTACAATGAAACAATTACAAGATCTAGCAAGTCAGTGGCCTGCAAATTTAAGCAAGGGCAATCAGTTTTGCTGTTAAATGCTAATTTTCTCAATTAGCAGAGTAACAAAGCTGTGTAATGCTCCCTTAATACTCAAAGCAGTGGGAAAAGAAGAAGAAGAAGAAAAAAAAAAGACTAATTTATTTCACGGCCCCCTACTGCTCAGTTGCAGGCTTTTTGCCTTCCTGCTAGAAATCCTCTTTGTTTGTCTGCATCCCTTCACCTTGAAATAATAATAATTTAAAAAGCAATGTATTTTGAAATATAATGTACAAATATATTTGAAATTTAAATGAAATTATTGGTTTTTACATTTTTTTTCTTATGGTGGTAATTATTTGTACTGCTCTGGAGAAACACCCCAAGGGAGTCTGGGATATGAGAAGTAGGATCTCCTGGTGCTGCAGGAATTTTATTCAACGATAAGGTTAGTCCAGCTAATCTATGTATTTTATATAATTTAAGAAGCTTCCCAGAGGTCTGTGGGTTGTCTATAGGAGTAACACTGGCACAACCTGAGCTGCACTGTGTTTGGGCTCCACCTGCAGCAACCTGGTGCCTTGAATGGGCTGAGCAAATTCTCAAAATAAATAAATAAATAAATAAATAAAAATCTTTGGGGTTATCCCACTTCTTGGGATAAATCAAGCAGTTTCCCATCTCAGCTGCTGCACTGGTCCTGTTGCAGGAGGTGATAGCTGAGTGAGAGCAGTGCTTTGCAAGAGTTTATTGGGTTGTTTGTTTCTTTGGTCATGAGCATTTCTGTGTAATAGAGGTTCACATTTCCATTGCACTGTGGTCTTATCGATGCTCTGCACTCACCATAAATCAGTGCAGGGGCTAAAAGAGCATCTCAGTCTCCAGTTTTGTGCCCGGACCTTTGCAGGGTGGGCAGCGCTGCTCTACTGAGTCCCCCCTGAGCAGCAAGGTCTTTGCTTCCCCCTCCCACTACAGAGCAGCTGGATCGAGCCCACTCCAGCAGCCATTAGGGCCAGTTAGTAAGTCACAGCCCATATTTTGCACTGAGCAAGGCTGTGGGATGTGCCAGCTGGAAGGTTTTAATTACTTAAAACTCCCCGTGGTGCAGAGAGGGGCAGGGGGAAAGACAGGATCCAAAGGGGGAATGAAAGCTGCCTGTACACAGGGGTCTGGCATGGCCTCTGGTCTGTCTTGGACCTTCTTTTAGAGGAGTCCCTGCATGTCCAGGTGGCCTCCAGTCTGGAGCTTTGCCAGCACCCTCTGCCAGGATTTACTGGTGCTTTCTGCCCTCACTTCTCTCCACCCGTTCCTCTGCCCCCTGCCACCCCCTCCAGCCCCAGCACTTGGGTGCCTGGGCTTGTGGCTGACTTCCCCCTGCTCTGAGTGGCTGAAAAGTCTCCTGTCTAGATCCACTTAAGAAGAAAAATGAGAATTTAAATGAGGTAGAGCTGTGTTTGATGTTAAGGATAAATGATTTGGGCAAAAGCAGAGAAACAGCCCCGGACTTCCAAGCCGGGTTACGAATCTTCATGGCAAAGAGCAGTCTGCTGCCGGGTCCCAGCTCAAACTAGGGGGAACCTGGGTGAGGAGGGGGACATGAAGTGATCGAGTGGCATTTTGGCAGGGGGTTTTCTTGGCTGAAAGAGGGGATCTTGACCTGTGCAGGTGAACGCACGTGTATCACTATCACAGTAAATATCCTCCTAGTATGGAGTTGTGGGGTTAACATCTTTGTCCAGCTGAGTGCCATGGGTAGCTCTGTAGCCGTAAACGCTGCAGTAGCCAAGATGATTCATTCTATAGGGGCTTTTTGGGGTATGGGGTCGGGGCCACGTTTTATTTGCCAGCAAGACTTTTTTGGTCTGCTCTCCCTACAAAGAGCTGCTAAAATTTAGGCGGGATACAGCCATGCTGTAAGTACACTCCTTTTAGCCTAATAATATTATTATTAATAATAATTAAAAACCACCTAAAAGGATGCTTTGCATTGAGGAATGGGTGATGGCTGTAGGGGGATGGGGTGACCTCCCCCACCCCCAAATTCCCCCCCTCTTCGGGCAGGGCAGGGAGAGGAGCGGGGAGCCCGCCCCCGCCCGTGGTGCGGAGGAGGAGGAAGAGGAGGAGGAGGAGGAGGGAGTCCCGGCTCCGGCATGAGGCCGGGCTGAGCGATGTGCGAGCAGGCAGCGCGGTCGTGCCGGGCCGGCGTGCACAGGCTGCTGCGCAAACCTCCGCCGGCGCTGCGCGGGCTGGACGGGCTCCTGCGCTGGGTGGTGGCCAGGATGAGCGACAAAGGCGTCGCCGACAGGGAGCTGCTCACCCCCGGAGCCGCTTCGCAGAGGAAGGGCACCTCCGTCATCCTCGATGTGAGTGCTCCTGTAGCCCCTCGGCTCGGGGGAGGGGGTATTTGCCCAGCCACCTGCATCCCACATCGCCGCCGCTGTCCCTTACCCCAAGTCCTGCTGCATCCCCCCCCGGCTCCGGAGTCCCCTTTGCATGGATCCTGCAATCCTAGCTCGGCTTGGGCATAGGAGTGCACATCCCCCTGCACCCCCCCCCCCATCCTCCCTGGCTGGATCCTGCACCCCAAAGACCGATTTGGCATCAGGGTTGTTCCCTGGGTCCCACATCCCCAGCTGGCTGGAGATGTGGGGTGCATCCCGCATCCCCTTGCCCTGTGCACCTCGGGATGATTAGGGATAGGGAGAGCCTCAGTCCTGCATGTCCTGGACCAGCTGGGGAAGGGGTCCTGCACCCCATTACCTGGGTCCTGCAGCCCCGATCTGTCTGGGCTTGGGGTCCTGCATCCATTTCCCTGGCTCCTGCACTCCGTAAGCAGCTTGGGTTTGGGGATCAGGATTATTCCCCAGGTCCTGCACCCTGTGGGCTGGCTGAGGATGGGGGTGAAGCCCAAATCCTGTAACCCCTTGCTGTGCATCCCCCACATTAACAGGGTCTGGGGACACATTCTGGGTCCTGCAGCCTCCGTTCTCTCTGAGCATGGGGGTGCACCCCGGGTCTTGCATCCTCTTTCTCTGGTCCTACAGACCCTGGGCCACCTGGGGATGCACCCTGGGTCCTTAATCCTGGTGTCAGCTCAACCAGATGGGGATGCAGGACTCCAGATCCTACAAATGCCCCCAGTCTTGCAGCAGAGATCCCCCAGGCTCCCTCGGCAAGGGGTGCACCCCAGCTCCTGCACCCCAATGGCCAGTGGGGCTGTAGCATGGTCCCAACTGCCTGCAAGGGACTTGGACCCGGATCTCCCCTTCCCGGGTGTGGGGGGTGCCTGGTGCCTCTGCTGTGATATCTATGGGCTTTCTGATTTGGGGGCTAATGAGGTTATTTGCACACAAATGAATTAGGGGACTGGGGTGGAATCAACCGGAGCTCAATGGAGTAATTACACAGCCTTTCTGACTGCAGCATCTAGTAATTAAACACAGGCACCCTTGGCTTTGCTGTCCCCTAGCTTTAAAAATAAAATGTAGTGAATGCAAAAATAAGCCACCAAGACATGGGCTGTAGTAAAGGACAACTCGTGCTCTCCCCCAGCCCCTCAGCCTCAGGCAGGTGCAGCTCTGCCAGGTGAGCCCTTGGTGCTTTCTCAGCAATTCACCCAGTTCTTTTCTGCATCCCCAGCATGGGCTGGCAAGGCTGAACCTCGTTACACATGTGACAGGCATTTTGGTTCCCTGAATGAACCAATTTGAGTGTTTCTTGAGCTGCCAAAATCAGCTTGGAGAGCAGAGCCTGATGGATGGCTGTGCCGGTGAAACGGGGCTGGGTGGCTGCAGGCTGGAGGGAAATGCTACTGCAAGGAGAAGCCGAAAGGAGATGTGTAACTAATACCCTTTGGGTCTTCTATGGGAGCTCTTTTTTCCCCTCCTGTCCTGAGATTGCTGAAATCTTACACCAATCTGGGCTTCAGAACATGAATGCAATGGGGAAGCAACATTAGCTTTATACCTAGAGACTCCCGAGTTAGAACTGTATTTCCAGCAAATGGTATTTTAGCTGTTCAATTTTCTTTAAATAGATTTTTTTGTTTGTTTTGTTTTCCTTGTTTTACACTTCGAGGTTTGAACTGACAAAATGACCCATAAACTTTTGGGATGGTTTAACCATTGGCAATATTAGTTCAATAAGTTCCTGAGCCTTTTTCCCATTCACAATGGGACTCAGAGCCCCTTTACACCTGCTGAAAGTAGAAATAGCTGCTGGAAGGGTAAGGTTTGAGGTGTCTTTCTTATTCCTTCTCCTCCCTTAGATCCCATTTCTCCCTTTTCTTCTGTTACAATAGAAACTGCAATTTAAGCTGTGGCTTTATTGTAACAGGCTCTTCAAACACACCATGAGAGCTTGCTTTAATACATAGAGTTAACAACCTGGGGAATGTGCATTTAGGTTAATTTTCACACATTAGCAGGAAAGTAACAAAGATCATGCTTGAACCATCAGGGATGAGAGCAGATTTTTCCAATTAACCCATTCCTGCTCCTGTGCTGTGTGGATGTGCTCAGGAGGCAGTGGGTCCCAGCTCCAGGGCTGTGCCGCTCCTCGAGGGCTGGAGTAAAGACCTGGGAGATTCTGTGTTTAATCAACATCCACATCAGCTGGGGGTGCTCTGCAGGTGGATCCTCAGGGCTGGGGAAGGTGAATTAAGCTTGGCTTTGGTTATGAAGTGGGTAAGATGGCTCTGATGCTAGTGGTACATTCATCGCTTCTTCTTCATCTGTTCCAGCTTTCTTTTGGCCTGAGCATCCCCAAAGAAATTGTTCTGATTCCTCTGGACCATGGGGGAGACTGATGTTCAGTGGGAAGTTTCCTGTTCCCTCTGCACCAAAGAAGCAGAAGTGGGATGTTGTGGGGTGAAAGCCAGGGCTGAGGAAGAAGTAGATAGAAGGAGAGAGTCTTTCTGCCATCAGCTTGGAGGATGAATCCTAGTTTAGGGCTACTTCAGCATTTTTCTTTTGCTTGTATCCTTTCAGGTGATTTTTTTTTTTAAAAAAAAAAAAAGTTTAATAGTTCAGCTAAAAGTCATAGATTTCCAAGTGTAAAAAATAGCTAAAACTGCAGACTAACAAAAGCCTGGTAACAAATTAATTGAGAAGATAATTTAAGTCCTCAGCATTTCTTAAAGCAGGCAGAAAGTAAAACCAGTATTGGCAGATGTTCTTCAAGGGTGGTGGTGGGTGAAGCTGAGGTTGTGTTTAGTGTGGAGCTCATACAGTGTCCCTGAGTCTGTCCCCATCCCAGTCTCACACATGGGTGTCCCTGGGTGTTTGCATCCCACAACAGGATCACACATGGCTGCCCCATCACAAGAACCAAATGCTCTGGATTTGCAGTGTGCGTTTTGCTGTGGATTACTGGGGTCTGTCCCCAGCTTCTGAGACAAGACCACAGTAATGCTGTGGTCTGCACCAGCTTTCTGGGCTGCTTGCAGACGTCCTCCATGGGCTCTGAGCTTCTGTCCTCCTTCATGAGGACAAAACCCCTTTTGAAAGGAAGCTGACATTGCCATAGTGCTACTCGTGCCACCTTGACCACATGTAGTTTTTTTCTAGTCCAGAACAAATCTGCAAATATCCTAAGACTGATAAAATGGAAAACGTGGGTTGGAGGTTGGAAAAACCTATATCAGATCTTATTTGCTGTGTGTGAATCAGTATACATGTAATATAGAGCTGAGGTTTTCGGCTCCCAGGGCGTGGGAAACGTCTAGACATATTGCTCTGTCTTGGAGTACTTTGGTTCTCATTTACTGACTGCTCTTACTCATCTCTTCCTGCCTTTCCTGTGGAAACCAGCACTGGTAACAGTGTGACCTACAGCAGGTGCCAGGGCTGGGCAGCAGCACCGAGCTGCCCCTTCTGATTTCTGCTGGAAAGAGCTCATGTACCCCCTGGCTTTACCAACAGTGATTGAATGTCTGAGGACTAATTCTGACCCTCATCTGTCCCCTTCTTTATCCAACAAGGTCATAAAGACCACTTCAAACCCAGTTCTCATCTTGTGCCCTCACTTACATAGCCAGAGCTGATTTGCACTTTGGCCCCATTCAAAGTGTTTGGATAGTACATACCAAGAATTTAGTTTGTGCCAGGTGTGTGTTTCCAGATGTAGACCCCCAAATTGGCACTGTTTTCCAACTGTTTTGTCAAGGTTGCTGTTTGCAGTGCAGCCTCAACCAGTAAAGCCACCATAGCCATGTGAATCCTTTCTTAAACCCCTCCTGTTTTGGGTTTTTAAGGTTGACTCACTCTCCTTCTGTCCTCATTTACCTTCTCACTTCCCCAAGTGAAGCAGGCAGGCTGTACAAGCTCTTTGTTTCCTCCCCTCCTCTCCAACCTCCCTCGGTGAGGTCCTTGCTCTGAAATCCTCCCCTGGAGCAGGGCTGGCTGGGCTCTGCACCTGCGGATAGCTCACTGCAAGGGCTATGATTGTGCACAGAAGCTCACCCTTGCTTTATGAGATGGAGCTACCCTCCTATTATGAGATGGAGGCACACCTGGGGCTGGGTTTTTGCAGAAATAGCATCCCGTGCTGGATATCTGATAACATCAGCTGCAGCTCCTGCCCCTCTCTTAAACTCTTGATTTATGCACCTAGGTGGGAAACACAAAGGAGGAGGTAAGAGGGAGAAGTGAAAATGGTGTTAGTTGCTTCTTGTGGATGTAAAAAAGCCTATGAGCAACACAGAGGCTGTTGGAGAGGAATTTCCTTCTGTGAGGATATAAAACCTTGCCTCAGCTCCGAATGAGGCGTCAAGACCTGTAGGAAAGGGAACAGAAAGGAAGAATAGGCGTGTGGGAGCGTGGTGAAAAAATTAATCAGGCTTTTACATCTCTCTGGGTGTCTGGATGCTCTCTCATCTGTAGGCTTTCCTCACCCAGGAGGTTTGAATCCTGTTTGTCCTCGGTTCTGCATTGAGATTATCAGGGAAAACAAAATTCTAGCTCAGCTGCACTTTTTATTTTAAATCAACAGCATATTAACCTGCTAAAGGAATAATAAACTCTACAAACCCTGTAATAATTCCTGGGCTTGTTAGGGGAGTGCCTGTGTGTGAATTTAATAAAATTGCCAAGAAAACCTCCCTCAAGTAGCCTCCAGTGTAGCTTTTTCTAATCCAAGAGCTCGGAGAAGGCAGAGCTGAATGTTTAAATTTGAAACCATCAATTTTACTGCAAGTTTATTATTACTGCCAGCAGTTTGAATTGCTTACTTCTGCCAGATATCTGCAGTAGCTATCTGAGAGCATGGTAGAAATAAAGACAGCTATAGGAAGTCTTGAAAGACGCTGCTGCTTCAGAGTAACATAGGGTTTCTATCCATCTAAACAGCTTGTAAATGGACCAAGCATGCTGTAGACAAAACTGCATGCATTGCAGGAGTATATATAAATCCTATAACATGGGTTAATCCGGCCTACTTTGTGGGATTCCTCACTCTGCCATTTAGCTTGTGCTCCAGAAGCCTTGCTTAATAGGTCTAGAGCAGGGCTGATGGGGAGATGCCCGGTGTAGTAGATTTGGGACTGGATCATTTCTCGCTGACCACCCGCAAGCAGTGCATTACCCCAGTGATGGGAGAACCGGGGGCGATGGAGCAGAAAGAGCATCCCGGGCCAGGCTCGGTGGTGCTGCAGCTCCTCCACTGAGTTTGAGTAACTTCATTGCTGGGCAAAAAGCAGCACCGATGGGGTCACCGGCTGTGGCTGCTTGCTTTAGTTTTGCCATTTAGTGTAAATCCCATGTCTTCACAGAAGGAACATTTTTGGCAGCACCAGCCAACTATCACAGAGCGCATTATGTCTCTATCGGCCTCCCGATGCTCATTCATACCTTGATGCTGCCTGCCTGTGTTGACAGATGGCTTTGTCTTAAATTGCTTTCTCTCCTCATGTCCTGTTTTAATTTTTGTGTATGTAAAGTTTTCATAGTCCAATTAATCTGGAAGAATAAATCTTTTTCATTAACAGTAAAAGCTAAACAGCAAACAGCTTAGTCCTGTAGATAAAGCTTGGTAGCTGATGTGGTCCTCCCTTAGCGCTTTTGGCCATGAAATCTTGGTGCTTTTGCCTTAGATATAATTCAGCACATCAACTTCCAGCCAGGCTGATTCCCTACTGGTAGACAATTTATATATATATATATATGTATTTATCTATATATTTTTTCCCTCTTTCTCCAAGAGTTCATTGCAAGGTTGGTGGCTCCACAGGACACAGCACCATGGGTTGAGCTGTTCTCCCACTTTAAGCTGTGTTTTACTTCTGTTCTTGCTTTCATTTTCTCCCTCTGACTGTTGTGCTTAGTGGGGTGGTGATCTCCCACAGCACCTTAAAATAGACGTTGCTGCTTCTGTGTTAGAATTTATGTAATGCTTTTGTCTCCGAGCAGTGGGAACAGTAACAAAAGGATGAGGCGATGAAATAGAAAACCCTGAAATAATCAGCATCCAGAAAGCAAAGTGCCTTGTCTGGAGGCGTTCACTGGGAGTGAGGAAATGGGGTGTCCATGCCTGGAAAAGAGGAATGTTTCATAGTCTAGGCAGGGCATAGTACTCATGGCTGAGTGATGTGTGCTTAAACCCTGGGAATGCCTGAGGTCCTGCTTGTCCAGCCCTAAGGAAGGATTCTTTATTCTTCCATCCCATAGACAAGCCATGACTGGTCCTTCAAATCCCATATCTAATCTTAATGAGGCCCATAAGCACAGAGACAGGTAGGATTTTGCCCCTGGACTTCTAGCTGTTCTCAGAAATGGGCAGCCCAAGAGCTTTGGTGGCAAGCCCTAATCCTTGTAGGGCTCTTAGGGCTCTCCTGAAGGCTGGCACCCAGCTGCTTCCACCACATGCCTCAAGCAGAGGGCATTTGCTCCTGCCCAAGTGTGCCAGAAAGTACAGCTTCGACTTTGCCCTGTCCAGCCTAGGACTTCTGGCAAAAGAATGATTAATGTTGCTTAATTAAACCATACTCATTTAACTAGCACACTCTGCAATGCAATTTGTCTCTTGGGTTTCTTGTGCACAGCAGTTTCTTCTCTGGCTTTTTTTTGGAGTGATTCTATGACCCAGAAAAGAAGAGGTTGCATTTTATGGCTGCCTCTGATCTGTCCTGCTGGTGCTTTTATTCCCTCTGCAGGGAATTTTCTTTGTGCAGCCAAAATCTCTGCTCTGGCTCAAATTAATAGGGTCAGGTCTGAAGAGATGATGATAAAGTTTTCCCTTTTCCGTCCAGTTTATGAGCATCTTAATTTTTCGGTAATTTATGGCCAAGCTTGCTGCACCAGCAGCCGTTTTTAGCAGCAGCCTGTAAGATCTCAGCCCTTGCACAAGGCTTTTGCTGTTAATCGCATTGTGTCAGGGGACTCATCCTAAGATTAGACTAGTCAGAAATGCAGCAGTTGTTTTGCTATCTCCTTCCCTGGCAAATTCCACTGTACTACACCTTCTTGCAGTTTTTCCTTCTGAAAAGTCTATCTGGTTCCTCTCTCTGGGCTGTTCCTCCACACAGAAGTTTCAAGCCTAAGTATAATCTCCTTCTCATGCAGGAAACTTGCTTAAAATAAATAAATAAATAAAAGCCAGGTAAATAATTTGAGAAGTGCAGAACTGTGACACTTGGTTTAAGAGATATTACTGATGCTAGAGAAATTGGCTGTGCTGCTGGTGTCACTGTGTGAGTGTGTTGGACCCATGCTTTTGGCTTTCTTCTGCAAGGGGGTTGGGAAATAAATGAACTGCTGGAGCACCCACTGATCATTTCCAAAGGTGACCATGCCAGTACTGTCCCCAGGTTGTGGTTGACCATTGTATGGGGCCAGGGGCTGGGTCTTGGGAGGGGTGGGCTCCACAAAGCATCTGAGATGGCTTGGGGGGGCTTAACTGCAACCCTAAACCCTTCCAGCTGACCCACATAGTAAACACCCCTCTCTCTCTCTTTCAATTCTAGATTTTCAGAAGAGCTGACAAAAATGGTAAGTCTGAATGTTCACGTTTTGCATTTTTTTTCCATTTAATTTCTGTCATTATTACTTTTTTTTTCCCAGATGGTAACATCCAACTGTTTAAATGCCGTTCAGCTTCCTGGGTCTGACACTGATGCCGTTTAAGCTTTGGAAGAGATTTTGTCATTTCTTTGGCTGAGGTATTCTTAGAGCAGACGTGATACTAGTGTGCAAGTCTGCGTGGCGATATCTGCCAAATTTGGGGCAGCTTTACAAGCCTGAAAAGAACATTAAAAAATAAAAAAATCACAGCTAAGTGATAAGTGAGGATCCTTCTCTTTGTAATCTTGGAGTAGCTTTGTAAAACAGACCTAACCTGTGAATATTTGTAGTTTGGTTCCTGTTGGACTGGGCACACACATCAAGGGGCAACATGCATTGATGTTTGTTTTTGGTTTATACCTGTTGAAACCTGAACAACTTTGCTGAAGCCTGGTATTGCCCTAGGATGGGGAATAGCACAGAGATGTCTGGAATCGAGAAAGGAGAGAGTGGGTCTGCTGTGAGATAACATGGTTACAGGAAAAACAGGCGGTGGGGTCCCATTCCACCCTGCGTGGCTCCTAGCTAAATCCTGAGGGTCTGTCTCTATTCTTTCCCTCTTGCAAAATGAGAAAATCAAATAGCATCATGACCGTGTGTGTTTGCAGAGGGGCGTGTGGGAGGCTGTGCAAGGAGCGTGGAGGGGAGCAGGGTTTTTCCCCTTCCAGGTTTAAACAGGAGACACTCAATTTCGGAAAGAGCTGGTGAGGACTATCACTGCCACTGCCCTGTGAGCAGTCACTGCCCTGCCACCACAATAAGATCCTGAAATGTATTACTTGACTAAGCTGAGCAATAATGCAGTACAGGGAGATGCTGAGGGGGCTGGCATGGGGGTAGCACCCTAAGTGATGCTTGCAGGGAAAAATGAACTCCTGCTCTTGCCACCCACACTGCCGTACTTCACGGCCTCCTGAGCACTTAACTGTTGCAGTGATTTATTACTGGAATAAAAAATAATAAAAGTGTTACTCTGCTGAACACAGCTCAAAAGGATGCATCTTAACATACTGATCTTGATGCAGTTATTTCCAGTGACTGCTTTTCAAACTCAGCCAAACAATGCTGTGCCTTTATTTTAGACACAGTTCAATTTATAACAGCTGTAATAGGACTGGAGAACCAGAATCATAGAATCATAGAATATCCTGAGTTGGAAGGGACCCTTAAGGATCATCAAGTCCAACTCTTGACACCGCACAGGTCTATCCAAAAGTTCAAACCATGTGACTAGGTGCACAGTCCAATCGCTTCTTAAATTCAGTCAGGCTCGGTGCAGTGACCACTTCCCTGGGGAGCCTGTTCCAGTGTGCAACCACCCTCTCTGTGAAGAATCCCCTCCTGATGTCAAGCCTAAATCTCCCCTGCCTCAGCTTAACCCCGTTCCCGTGGGTCCTGTCACTGGTGTTAATGGAGAAAAGGTCTCCTGCCTCTCGACACCCCCTTACGAGGAAGTTGTAGACTGTGATGAGGTCTCCCCTCAGCCTCCTCTTCTCCAGGCTGAACAGGCCCAGTGACCTCAGCCGTTCTTCCTATGTCTTCCCCTCCAGGCCTTTCACCATCTTCGTAGCCCTCCTCTGGACACTCTCCAACAGTTTCATGTCCTTTTTATACTGTGGTGCCCAGAACTGCACACAGTACTCGAGGTGAGGCCGCACCAGCGCAGAGTAGAGCGGGACAATCACCTCCCTCGACCTACTAGCGATGCCGAACTCAGAGTGCAATGTTTTGTCTTGGCTCTATTACCAAGGCTCAGAAGGACAAGGTTCCCGGATGCTTCTCTCTTTGTAAGGTTCAAGCAAGTGAACTGCAGATAACAGGAGGGATTGCTGTGTGGGGAAGGCAGACAGCAAGCTACTCAGATGCAGCCTGGCACTTAAAAGCATTTTCTTGTCCTGCTCATCCAACCGGAGGGAGTCTGAATTTGAGCAAAGAGGCAGAGATTAGCACCCCAGAGCCAACCCTGGGGAGTCCATCAGCTACCCCCAGCACCGAAATGCCTCTCGGTGGTGACTTGCATGGGCTGCCCTGCCCAGCAGATGTACCCACTGCCACTTTTCAGCAGGTTTTCCCCATGTAAACCCACGTGTGGAGCAATGGAGCCTGCACAAGTGGCAAGACAGCTTTGGTAATAAGCGTTTCACACAACAGGAGAAAAAAAAACAACAACTGTAAATACTTCCCTTGGTTTCCAGCTTATTGCTTGCCAGCTGTAACATCTGCTGCAGAAATATGGGGCACACTGTGTAGTGGAGAAGAACTTCTGGCTCAGCAGGGAGATGTGGTTTTGGGGGTGCCAAGCATTCAAGCATCTGTTCACCCCAACACGGGTACTCCCCTGGATGCTGTTTTTCTGAGCATCCGACAGGGATGCTTGTGTGGCTCAGAAATGGAGCATTTTTTGTCTAGATCACAAAATGTTAAAACAAATGTGGGTCTCCAGTGACGTATCTGCCGTCTGGTCACTGTTAGTGCTGTGGGTGTAACGGAGGTGGGATGATGTCCCAGCACCCACAGTCACCTTGCTGTGGTCTGCAGCCTTCTCTCGCTGCCATTGTAAGCCTCCCTGGGGCTGGCTGATGCCAGAGGCATCTCCCACCTTAGTATATTAAAAAAAAAAAAAAAAAAAATGTTGAGCTCAGCGGTGCATTAGGCATTGCAATGTGGTCTGGGGAATTTGCTCAGGTTCTGGGGAGCCCACCTCGTGCTCCAGCACAGCTGGATGCACAGAGTCAGTGTCTAGAAGACAAAGACATGCAAACAGCTAGTAGGAAAGAAGAAACTGGCATTAAAATGAATAATTTAAACATGTAATATTAGTGTGTGACATGTCCCCACCTTACAAGGGTGCTTCAAGGAGAGAGATGTTAACTGTGATACATTCCTGTGCTGTTCACAAAGCCAGGTGATCTCTGAGGAAGGAGTTTTCTGTATCTTGGTTTCTATTCCCATTCCTTTCGGTGCAGTCGGCTTCCAGCTTTGTTGCAGACTAACGGAGTGTGGTTCTCCCCATGGAGAGAGGCCAGCAGGATGTACCATTTCCTTTCCATGACCTGCTGTCACCACATAGTCTCAATTCAGGTGGCAGCCCTATCCCTGTGCTGGCTCCTCAAGGTGAGGGGCCAGCACCTGCCTCTCCTGGTGCCAGGCTTTGGCAGCTGCTTTCATTAGTCTACCTCTTGGCAACGTGGCTTGCTGCACTCTGTAATTAGCCTAGCATGTTCCTCCACAGCCTCCGGGGGTCACGGCTCCCTGCAGACACCCCTGCCAGCACCCCGTGGCTCGCAGCAGCTGCTGCAGCAGGCGTGCAGGGATATTTCCCTCCCTGTGCCCTCCTTGCAAACCCTGGCTCAGAGGTTTCCAGAGGCAGCTGTAATATCTTTGTGTTTTGTACCCCTAGGGATAGCCTTTTCATGACTTCCTCTGACATCCTCACCTTTAATTTATTGAGTTTTTGAAACTCAGCCTCTTTATTGCTTTACCATTTACAGCTCTGAGGATCAATGGGAGCATCAGCTGGCTGCTTTCATGTCACACCACAGGCTGCCCATGTGACTTACTCAGACTTCTGCTGAAAAAATGAAAGTCTTGCACTTTTAGGTTTTTCTCTGAATCCCAGGAAGGGGCTCTGAGCTCTAGACAGGCTGCAAAAAACCAAAAACTCCCAGGTTCTTGAAATATCATACCCTGTTACTGGGCTTCGGCTGCCTCCACACCTGTGGAGGCTCTAGTCTAGCGAGGACTTTGCTCCCTTTAATTAACCATCTGTGACAAATCATTAGCAAGCACCATGTGACAGCAGCACCCCAGGGAGGGAACTCCCGGGGTAGGCAGTGCTGGCAGCTTCATCCTAAAGCAGCAGCTTTTGCTTTCCTCAGTTGTGCTAAAGCTGCTCTTGGAGACGAGACCTATAGAAATACTAGGAAAGAGCTCAGCTTTTGCCTTCTGCTTTAACTGCAGCAACTTATTTAACTGTCACCATCCAGAGATGCATAAGGGTTTGGCTCAAGTGCAAAGCTGCTGTGGTGTCCTCAGGTGAGGGTCTTTGCAGAGCTATGGCCCTGCTGGTGCATACTGCTGGTCCTGACAGCAGTGTGCGATGAGTTTTGGGTGCCCAGCTATGCTGCTGAGTTTGCTCCCATCTGCAGAACAAAAAGGATTTGCTCCATAGCTGCCTCTCCAGTTGAAATTGCAATATAGAAGTTCCCATGCTGCTCCTTTGCATTATAGGCTTGAGGAGTTTTATTTTATTTGTGCAGCCTCCTACAGCCAGGAGGTCCTGCATTTGGAAGTCTTTTCAGTGTCTTGATGGTTTTCAGCCTGGTAAAAGCGGTGTGTGTGTGGTGTTAATGCAACGTGACTAGTTCAGGCATGATAATTATGGAGCCTGGCCATGTGAACCCAGAGCTTCTCCCCCCTCTTCTTCCTTCCAAAATTCCTTGGCATAAATTTTTAATTTGTGTAAAATAGGATGTTCCTGGTGCAAGATGCTAAAACGTGTTATTGTTCCTGCCGTGTTTAGGTACTTGTACAAAGGTGATTTCACTCAGTTCCTACATGTGCTGGGAGACCTCTAAGGAAGCAGCTCTTGCTCACTGAAGGACGTCTTCATCTCCTGCCCCAGAGGAGGACTGAGACTCTGTGATGAATACGAGTTGTCCCCAACCTTTTCCCCATCAACAATATCAAGCAGCTGGATTTGCAGCTTATCTGTGTGATAAAGTGAGCAAACAGTCTGGGTAGCACACCTTGAAACAATTAACACTTTGGAGATGTCTGGATAAACTGGCAAATGGCCTGACAAAAGGGAAAAGGGCTGGGACGAAACCTTCTGACAGTGAATAATTTAGCTATCTCCAGTCGTGCTTTGCAGGGGCACAGCTGTCAGTCACTCGAAATAATCTTTTTTCTTCCATGTAGGAGTGTTTTTCCTTTCTCTGCTAATAAATCCACCTACTGTCTTGTAATCCTTCTAGTCCCAGTAAATAATACTTAATCATTTAATCGGCATGTGGTGGAAAAAAGGAGGCAACTTGTTTTAGGCTCATGAAGCTGAGCCGTCCATCATCTGAGGTATCTACTGTGTACTTTAATCCTGTCTTCCGAAAGCTGTTAATCAATTATAAGTTAAATAGCCCAGCATTCACTTTGAAAGATTAAGACGATTTTATTTTGACAGACCAGCCTAATTGCTAACGATCAGTTATAAAAATGTTCCTCCATGGAAACAGGAGTTTTGTTATCTGGAAATCTCCAGTCCCTGCAGCTACCCAGCTCCCGTGGCCGGGGTAACTAAACGTGACGTGCATCCCATCCAAGGTTTTAAATGCTGGCTACATAGCAGCAGGCTGAGAAGGTGTTGAGAGGGCAAGAAGCTGCCATTAGCCATGGTAATCAGAAGTGCCGATCAGCGAGCTGACTGGGTGTTTTGCTGCAAATAAGTACAAGGCTATGTCACCCTTAGCAAATAAATCCTCTTCCTGGTAGCTCTACTGGAAAGCACCTTTTCCTCAGAACGTGCAATCTGTTATGTTCATAGCATATTCAGCATGTAATTTGGCAAAGCTACGGTTGTGAATCATCATGTCATTTTCCAAAGGGCATTGCTACCTGTATTGGATGCGTTGTCAGTGTAATTATCTGTAACCATGGTCTTGGAAAGTGGCTCAGATATTGACCCTGATAAGGGACATGGCACTACAGTGTGGCTTAAGATGTTGACAACATTCTAGGGACCCAACCACAACACTCCATTAATTCTTTGTAATGACAGGTAATTCCTTGTAATGACAGGTAAGACTGCTGCCTCCACCCAGCTGCTCTGGGCTGTAAATAGGATAAGGCCAGCAAGGAACGATGTGAAGCTGGAGTGTGCTCAGTTGTGTGTTTGAAGGTGTGGATAGGAACGAAGCCATTCAATGTGTGCTCTCTTGGATAGCTTCTGCTCTTGTTGGTAATTAAATACAAAGAATTCTGAATGTGAACTAGAATAATTTCATTTATCAGTTGAACATAGACATCTGGCATGCGAGTGCTGGGGGAAGGGTTCAGAGTTGAGCTGATCTGGATGATCAGCTCGGGGCCTCAAGGGGACGTAGCAAACTAATAAAAGAAGAGCAGAAGCACAATTGCATCAGGAGTGGTGGCTGGAAAGGGCTTCTTGGTTAAGAGCCACTGAAGGCAATGGAGTTGTGCCCATTCCTGTCCCAGGAGGGCTCATCCTTTAAATAGTTGCACACAGATATCTGTTAGAGTCACTTAGGAGCTCATAAAAGCAGATTTATGCTGTTAGACAGACCTTTGCCTACAAAGAATATCCCACTGTTACAAATTTGCACTGTAAATGATGGTGGCATGTATACAGCTCACAAGCAGGGAATGTAAATTGCTTTGGACATCAGCCTGACTGAGGAGCCCAGTTATCTGTCAGTGGGATTGTGCCCTTGTGGGTGCAGGGAGTTCCTCTTCTCACCTGCAGAGCAGCAACGTTGCTTTGCCTGATGGCTTTGTGATGGTGCCAGTAAGGCCCCTTGTTACCGCTGTCCCTTGGTCTATGGAGATACCAAGCTTTAAAGTCTGTAAAAAAGCAGAGAAAGAGGAGCAGGAAAAAGAAAAGCATCAACTTCATCTCTCAGCCCTGGTCTGATATATTAAAGAATTAAAGAAGGGATTTCTTGGCCAGGGAAATGGGATGGAGGTCCCAGCACAACACTGCACTTTCCCTGATGTGTGCCAAATGTCCCGTATGGCTAGCTTGATGTCCTGCCTGCTGTGGTGGTTGTACATTAGTCCTTACTTTATTTCAGAATTCCAAGGAACTGTCACCTTTCAGCTTGCTTGCCCTGCCTGGACCCATCTCTTCTTACGGCATCCAACTGCTGGGCAGTTAGATGACATTTCTTTCTGGCACTGTTCTGAGTTTAAAAATAGCAGGCATCTGTTACTTACTACCTTGTTAATTTATTGAAATGCTTTTAGAAAATTACTCAATGGGAATTTAGCATGGTAATTGTCCACAGAGTTGTTACAGGACTTGGAGTACTTATCTTCCCACCCTTCCCCATCCACTTAAGGCCCTTTTGTAAAATGCATTTGCACAGGGCTTGAATGGTGGTAAGTAGCTGGGACTTCAGTAGCATGGCACCTGAGACATCAAGGAAGGAAAATGAACACATCGTGGCTTTGGCTTTGGGTGCTTTTATCAGATCTTAAAAAGATGCCAGGCTAGGGTTGCAATACCTCCATGTTACATATCAGAACAAATAACCACCAGCACCTAACAAGCCTCCTGTTGCACACCCAGCTCTTCCTTCCACAGCCACAACTGTGTGCCTATTTTTGAAATTTGCTCTTACTGTGAGCTCCCAGGAGCCCCATGGTCCATGTTCCTAATGAGTTACTCATCAAAAGCCACTTATCTTCCAGACCAGGGTAATTACCTTCTGCTTGGCTACTGCTCCTCACACACAGGGAAAACCTGGAGCTATAAATATCTCTCTGGTGCGTCCAAGGTAATTCATTAGTTTGAAGTGAGAATATTTATAATTCTTGCATAACAAAAACAGTGTTAGCAGCTACCCACATCCAAGTGAAAAAATGCAATGATGAATCAGGTTTTAAAAGTATGGATAAATGTGGTAGGTTCTTCCATGACCAAGCAAACAGCCTAAATTTATTTATCTTGTTTAAAACAAATAATAATAAAACAACACTTTGCATTTAGATGGTCTAGATTTCATGTGACAGTCAAAAAGAACCTTGTAAAACTGTGTGATGGCCTTTATTTCCAAGGGGAAAATTAGGATCTGTTTTTGGTTATTCAGATTCCTGTATATTATAATTTTTTCCTTGTTCTCTCTCTTGTATACTCAGTTATCCTTCCAAGTCCTTGTTGAGTTCACAGCACAGGGCTTAGAAGAGATGACTTCTGTTTAAATTGGAACATGCTGTTCCCAAAATAATAAACAAACCTGTCTACAGATGAATTTTGAGATGATGCAGAAATTGTGAAAGATGGTTGCTGGCCTTCCCTACAAGCTGTCATTAGATGCGTCTAGCTCTTTCGTCCACCCTTAATACCCTTGAAATTAGTGTACTGAATCAAGGTTTGACTTTTGTTATTGATTAGGTTGGTGTAGGTATCTGTGGGGCTTCTTTCTCATCTCTCATCACCTCTCCTTAGCAAATGCATGTAAGAATCATGTTGTTTTTTTTTTAATACTTTTATAGCTGGACCACCTTCATTTTGCAAAGCAGGCCTTGAATTGGGTGCATAGGATTAGAACATTAACTGCTATATCCTCCTATGCTATTAGCTGCCAATTATGTAGCAGTCCAGCTTTAACCTGGGCCCATGTGTGGTTTATCTAGTGAAAGATTTGTGCTGGACAAGGCTTGGATCCAGCCTAGAAACTCCCCCATGAACTGAAGCCACTGGTGTGGCCAGCACATGAAATTTAATTTGTGCAACAGAAGCATTTGTATTCTGCCTGTTTCTGCAGAGCAACATTTTACAGCCCATCACTCTCTTAAATTCTTCCTCCTGTCCTGTTCCTAAAGCTGTTCCCTGCTGAGAGAGTGGCCTGCCAAAATAGAAGGTACCATGAAAACCTGTGAAGCAAAAGTTGCTCTGTTTAGAAAGTGAACTTGGCCTTCCAGGCTACTGGTTTGCTGGCACTCCAGTTAATATCTGACAGCTCAGGTGCCTAATTGGTGTCATGCAGAGCGCCCTTTCTCACTGCTCAAGGTACAAATCAGCTGAGAGGTCATGGATGGTTTCTGTTAATTGCCAGGTGGACTTTTTTTTTTTTTTTTTTTTTTTTTAAAGAAAAAGAAATGAATGAGCCACACAAATGAGTCTGTGTGTCTTTCTGGTGCCCACTGCCCTGCACATCCATGAAACGAGGGGGCAGAGAAGTTTAGCGTCATAGCGGGGTTGGTAGCAATCACCTGTGTCATCATCCTTTTATTGTAAAGCCTGCAGCTAGAACATCAAAACAGATGCAAAGAAAAAAAAATCATCATCACCTAGTGCTCTGGGTGGACCTGCTTGGGCAGGGGGGTTGGATGACGTGACCTCCAGAGGTCCCTGCCACACTCAGCTGTTCTGTGAGGCCTGCCAGCCCGCAGTACGGGCTGCCCCGTGGCCTGAAAGCCGTGTCCATGTCCCTCTGTGCTGGCCGCCCAAGCACCTTCTCTCCTCATGACTGCCGAACATTCCTCCCCACCCTCTCTAAAATCCATCTGTTTTGCAAAACCTGTGAAAAATCAGTAACTGTTGTAACCTTCAAGGCTTCCTGACATTTCCGTATTGACAGCAAATGGGTTAGAACCTCAGAGACAGTCAGATATCTCACCTCATGGCCTCACGCTTTCTTACTAGGCTAAGTCTCTGTCCATTGGAGGCTCAGGTGGTGATGCTGACCCTAAAAGCCATCTTCCTGAGAGTCCTGCCTGAGCAGAAGCACCAGCCCTTGGGCCATTGCTGCTCTCTGCTCCTGGCTGAGCCACCCTTGACAGACCAGGCATGGAGGAGCAGGCTGGGGAAAACCTTCTGCCTTGGAAACCTCTCCCTAATCTGCCCAGCACCCAGATTTTTGGCCTGCCCCCATCGATTGAGCCTTCTTGCTGCTGGTATTTATCTCTGGTAGAGGTTTGGGGTGGTCTAAAACCTCCCTGCTCAGTTGTGCTGAAGAAGCACCTGTGCTTGGGCTCCAACCAGCTTGTGCAATTGTATTGCTTTGGGGAGGGGGGCAAGGCAGTTGTATTCAGCCCGTAAGGTCTGTGTGTGTGATGTGTTTCTGTGCACAATGTGTTTTTTATGTGGTATCATATCTCTTGATTGGCTCCTCTTTGTCCTTTCCTGGCTCCTGTTGGTATATCTTTGGTCTTTTGGGGGCTGAACAGGAACTAAGTATGTAATATCTTGCAGAGAGAGGCAAGGAGCCTTGAACGTTGCTGACTTTCAGTCTCTGCTGGTCTGGTTGGTGTTTCAGTTCCTTTAATACACAAACAGTGGCGTTTGGGTGTCCGTGACAAATGCAGACAAAGACATTGAGCAGGGGTTACCGTTTCAGCCTGCCAATTCGAGGCAGAATATTTCATCTGGAGGCCAGTGTTTTCCAACACTCCTGGCCTGCTTTGAAGCACACCAATTAAGGTCTGACACGCCGTGCAACCCAGAGAAGACGGGCTTTATTTTCTTCTTCTCTCCATGGGCTGGGAGTTGTGGGTTTTCTTCTGTAACCCTCATTAGAGATTTCAGGCTGAAAAGAAGCGAATGGGATACATTATGGTGACAGATTTAATGGCCTTGTTACAGGTTGTGAAAGGTGGGAATAAGAGATTGTGGTTTCTGAAGCAGGCTTTGAAAAGCTGCTCAATTAGTCAGGAGGACTTTTAAAAGAATATTTTTTTCTGGAGCCAAAGTTGAGAAATTTAATTGGGGACTGCATAGCAAATATATCTACATGGCCTGATGACAGCCAGCAAAGGGCACTATGAAACATTTACAGAGCTATTACGTCCTTGCCATTTCTCTATCCAAAACCCACAAGTTATATTGGCAGTGTCTTAAAAGTGTTGGGTTTTGTGCTGAATTTTGCGGAGTGTGGGCATCCCTGGATGCTGTAGCTGTCTTGCTGGTCATTTCAGCTGAAACACAATATTCCTGTGTTCAGATGGGTCAGTCTTTGTGCAAAACTGCCCTGGCATCTCCCCCCACAGAGCTTATGACATGAGTCCCAGACCTGCTCCAGGAGGCGGGTATCTACACGAAGGTCTTTTTGGCTTGGAAACAGCAGCATGAGGTAGGGCAAAGGCTCCAGAAACAGAAGAAACTGGGGGCATTGATGGACATCAGTAGCTTAACACCTCGGGCACTTTTTGATCTGTCTCATTAATATCTCATGTTGCTGTATCCAGGAAGCTTTTCAAGGTAGATCCAGCAAATCAATATTCCTGCTGCTAAAATTTTTATGTTGTGGTGATTATCTTTTTTTTAATTATAACTTTTTGGCAGGGATGAAATTTTAAAATGCCTAGAAAGGACTTTTTCTACTTGGATGGCCGATAGTGGTCTGGCAGACGAAGTGGGTGCAGGCTTTGGGGACTTGGCTGGTGCATGGCCCTGAGATACGTCTGTCCCAGCAGGTACTGCCCAGCTGCTGGAGTGGGGCTGGCCTGGAACAAGCCAAGAACAAGCTCCCAGGGTTCATGTTCTCATTTTTAGTGTCTGGAGTCAAACCCTGCAAAGTGGGGGGCTCTGGCTGCCATGTAGATCATGTCTTCTTTGCCAAACAGTGTGCTTATCCACCATATAGGAGAACCGAAGAGCTTGCTGTCTTCTGGTGCTTAAAATCCACTTTGGAAACATGCCTTTAACAGGCTCAGCAATGTGGCTTGTGAGTGCTCCTGGTGTATTACAAGTGAGTGACAGGCTTTGGGGTGGCAATGGCAAGATGCACCCCAGTAGAGATGACTGGCACATAGGAACCCCTTAAAAATCCTTCGTGACCTCAGTAGGCACCTCATTGTCCCCCAGCCTGTGTTACACCTCTTGCTATCCCACCCAAATCCCACTTACAGCTTCCAGTGCTTCTTCTTTCTCTTGGTAACTGGGCTTTCCTCCACCTGCCTCCCAGTTTCATCCCAGTTTGGGGGGCTCTGCCTTCTCTTCTCATTAGCTTCTGTTGCAGATCCACCATGGTTGATCTTGGAAGGTGTCGATCATAGCTGTTAGAATTAAATAAGGCAAAAATGAAATACAGAACAAATACACTGCTGCAGATAATCCTTATAATTCCCAAGCAATTTTTGCCAGACAATTGTGAGAAAATATGTTCTGGCAGCCTACGTTCAGGCAATTGGCCAGGAACAACTATAAATCATGGGGATCTGTTTCTTCCTATTATCTTTCTGACTCTTTTAAGATTACAAGGGTTACTAGATAATAAAGATCAGAGAGAGGGGAATAACTATCTCACTGCTTGCAGTGGAGAGAGAAATCTCTGAAGGTAAAACAATGATACGTCTAGATCTGTAATTTCCAGCCAGGGAGACCCGGGGATCAGGAATTGCTGGATTTCTCCCTGGAAGGCTGTGATAGCAAAGAGTGAAAACTGATTTTTGTGGAAATGCGGGAGCCCAAGTGCCTCTGGCTTTGTGCTTGGTGCCTGCTTGTAGCATTTCACTCTGGGGAAAGCCTGCAGTGCTTTCACAGGTGGACATTCACTTTAGAGTGGAAATTTCTCTTCTGTGACCCTGTTGCAGCCTCAGGAAGCATTTTTTGGGTGCGGGATGGAGCTCAGCAGTGAGGGAAGATGCTCTGGCTGCAGCCCAGCTGCACGGGAGGGCCGGTGCAGGCTGCGCTCTGGGGTTGGACCTGAGCTCGGTTCCTGCTGCCAAGATTTTGCCTTAATTAGATGCTGATACACAGGCACCCAGCCTGATACAGTGCAGACGCAGATGCTTTCAGTCCTGCTGTTATTCATCACCTCCATCTGTGAAAGAAGCCAGATTTTAGGGCGCTTCTCTCTGTAATGATTTGAGTGGGTGGCTTTTGGGCACTTCTGGTGCTGGGCCTGTAAACATGGGATTTCTTTTCCTTGAGCCAAACTAATTGGCTGCAGAAAGCCACAGCGCCTGCATGTTGTTTCGGCATGTGGTTGCTCAGTTCAGTGATGCTCGGTTGTCTCAGCACACAGACGCAGCTTTGCACCTAGCCTGCTAACAGACGTACGCCGAGTTGTTTTCCTTTCTAGAGGGCTTTCTGCTCATCACGGAGATGTTACTTTTCCAGCTGCCTGCTTTGCTGGCTTTCAAACACACTACCCTCCATTAAACAAGGCTGATTTTCCTTCCTTACCTTTTTAGGCTGAATTAATAAGAGCAGACAGCCCCAGATTAACCAAAATCAGTGTACTTACCCCAACAGGTTCCTCTAATAATACAAATTTTGATTTTTATATTAGGAACAAACACCTGTTTGCTGGGGTTTGCAGTTCTAAACAGAGATCAGGAGTCTGGTCCTTGTGCCTGGGCTTTGTGGAGACCAGCTCTTGGCTCTGTGAAAGCTCAGCCACATGCCCAATGGGTCTTTCTAGTGCTTTTGTAGCCAGAGTGATAGCGATATTAATTAATATGCTTGGTACGTGTTAAATGGGGGGAGGGGGGTGAAGGGGGGAGTGTGTACTATAATTGGAAGTACTTGCACAAGACAGTAAAAACAAGCTGAAATATTTATGGTTTTCAGAGAAAGGAGCCAGACCTATTTTCTCTCCCCTGCATCCTCTCATTTAGTTGTTGGAGAACTGCAGCGTACAGATCTTGCAGGAGGAATTTCCAAGTTGGAAACCAGAGAGGGAAATGCTTTTGTAGCATTTAACTGGAAGAGTTGTTAAGAGAAAGAAGTTATAAAAGGGCTGTACATAGCAGGGAGTGTTAAAATTGTGTATAACGAGGACCGTGAGCAGATGAGTTGATAAATTCTGAGACTCCTGGGGAAAAGAGGGGAAAGAAAAACTGACTGGGGGGGATGTTCATGCAACATACCACCTTCAAGTATAACTCAGGCAAGACACGGACACTTGAAGATTCACAACACCAGTTGTGGCTTCCTAAATGAGGAGCCTGACATTTTGCAGGTCAGCAGCCAGGGAGAAGGGTACCTCCTGTGAAATGAACACCTTCAGAGGCTGCGCTGGCCAGGCTGGAGCATCCTTAATGCCAGGGCACCTTGCTGCCTAATTGGCTTGGGAAGACCATTTCTGCAGGTATTTTTTTCCTAAAAGGACAGATTTGCAATCCATTGAATTTGGATACCTGACATTTTCCTTTTTCTTCTCCCCCTAGATGAGCTGATAAGGGGGAAGCGGGCAAAGAGAGACCCCATGGGAGCTGGAGCATGGGTTTGGGTAGATAAAACTGGTGCATCCAGTAGCTCTGGGGGCCTGACCCTGCCTTGCTGGCAGCCGTGTCTCCCACGGTGGCTTTTCCCACAGTGGCTTCTCCATATGTCCCTGTCCTGTCCCAGCCCTCTGCAGCCACGTCCTCTCTTGTCTGGAGGCTGGGGATCTTCAGCTAGGGGCTGGCTACAAAAATTAGCTGAGCAAAGAGATCTGTACTTGTTAAAGACACCAAACCATAAATTATGGGTAGCTGGAGCCAGTCTCTTCCTTTCCATGTGCTTTCTCTGAGAGCCCTGCACTGAACCAAGCAAATTTATTCATACAGTGAGTGACTGGATAACCAAGGCAACATAAAAGCAAGCAGCTTTCTTATGCTGTAAATCACTACAGAAAAGGACTGTTCCCTTGTAGAATAGCATGAGCAGGGTTTTTGTTGTTGTTGTTGTTGTTTTACCTCCTGCCTTCTACAATTTTAATATTCAAGTTTTAAGCCCACAGCATGTATTTTATTTTATTTTTTGCTCTGATATGTGGAGGTTGGAGGCTAAACCTTTGAATCACCAACCCGCTGAGCATTTTGATCCTTTTATACAAGAATGGGGATTAAGTGCTTCTCACAGCTCTGTGCAGCTCAGGTTTGTGCAGGCTGACCTGGCAGAGGAGCCTGGGTGCCTTAACTAAGGACAGGGGCTGGCTCCCAAATCCTGCTAACATCACCCAGAACTCCATGCATTGAACCAATCTAGAAATGTAATTTTTGCTAATAGTTTGGAAATATGTCTAAGTTTAAAGGGTTTCCTGCAGGCAGAGGAGAGAGCTGTGCTCCTTGGAGGCTGTGACAATGTCTGTCTTGTTTTTGGAAAGCTTTTCCATGATGGGTTTGGCGGCAACATGTGAGCTGTTAGTGCTGCTTTACTTGGGACAGAAAACATCCGTGCAAATTGCTCCTTTGATGAAGCATAGCTGAGCCTTCTCCTGCACCAAGGAGCTGATTCCTTCAAGTGGGTCCAATCTCTGCTAATAAATCACCTCCTCCACGGGAGGAACGTTTGATCTAAAATCACAGGAGATGTCATCAGGGGCTGAACCTAGCTTTTTCCATTTCATTAGCTGAAACTAGTAGCATTGACTATTTCGAAGAAATACAGCATTCCCAGAAACTCGGGTAACCCCTATAACACTGCCAGCTGAACAGCAGCTCAGCTGGTCCAGCCGTGGTGCTCCAGAGCATGGATCACCAAAGATTTGTGTGTCCCGATGTCACAAAGCCCGTGAGTGAGTTTTGCAGCAGGTCTGTGCAGCACCACGAAGCCCTACAATGGCCATGTTTTTGAGACAGCACCGTTCTGTTTGCTCTAGCCTGGATTATTCTACTCTCCTTATTTTTTATGTGAATAAGGCATACATGAGCAATCGAAGCCCCTGTCTTTGCTATTATTTGCTTTTAGGTGGAGCCATTCCTGGTCTCTGCTGAAAACCCCTGGGATAATGTTTTTGTGAGTTGCTGCTGGGTTTTTCTTTGCTGTTTGTTTGCTTTTGTTTAACTACAAAGAGCCTAATGATTTTGTTACCAGAGCCGGAGGAAGAAGAATAAAGCTCAAACAAGTGTTTTTATCTTGTAAACTCCCCAGCATCACAGTGCTGGAGGCCCTTGGTGCCACCACGCTCCTGTGATAATTCGGTTCTGCTGAGAGCAGAGGTGGTTCACGCTTCACCCTTCTGTCAAATAAGTCACCATCCTCAGCTTTCATGTTCCACACTCCCCCCTTTTCTCCTAATTCAGTACAATAGAGTACATCTCCTGCCCTGCACGGGTGTGCTCCTGCGAGACCTGCTGGCCTTGGGTGACCGGTCACACCAGGACAGGCTGCGAGGCGCGTGGCCACAGGGGACAGGGGAGACGCTGCCAGTGCCGGGGAAATGGCACGGAGGAAATGTGGATTCAGCAAAAGTGAAGTAGCACAGGGCATTAAAAATTCACAAAGGCTTCGCTGAAACTCATTCTCCAGGAGAAGCATTTTAACGAGCAGCAGCAGATAACCGAGTACTCAAAAAGCAGGGTGCAGAGGGACCTGTACTAGCACAGGAGTTGTGCTGGAGGTTTGAGGAAAAAGCACATTTCTTTGTTCTTTTTGCATTTTCTTTGGAGCTGGCAGGAAATTTATTGGGGTTTGCTGTGGAAAAATAAAATAAAACTGGAGAGGCTGTTGTGAGTCTTCAGGGGAATATGATAGGATTAAAATGGAACAAAACTGAAATGCTTTGGGCTTGCAATTTTCAGAAATTCCTTTCCTAAGCCTTGTTTAATTAAGGAAGGTAGCAAGGTGACCCCGTTTGCTGCTGGAAGGAAAGCTGGTGGGCACTTTTCCAATGGCTTGGTCCTTCGAATGCCTTTTTTCCCCTCATTTTAGATTTACCCAAATTAAAGAACTGGATGCTGAGGATTCAGGAGGTGAGCTGGCATGTGCTGGGAGTGTTTCAAACCAAGAACAGTGAGCTGGTGTGCTACTCCCCTGTGCCTTTTGTGCTGGCACTGAGGGCTTTTGCTTGTTTTTGCGTTTAAACCTAAGTAGAGCACATTGGCAGAGCTGCACCGTGACCTACTTGTTACCCCAGCACCAGCTTGGGCTGGTTTGGGGTTTCCTAGCACAGTTTGATGCTGTGCTGACTCTTGCTCATTGGCGGGGCATGCCATTTTATGTGTAATTGTGGAAAACACACCAAAACATCTTTCCACATCCTTAAAACTGAAAAGCCTGACAATAGTCCTGTTTTTTTTTTCTTTACCTACATTGAAATGGACAGCTAATAAAAATAAAGAGAAAAGATGCAAATGCTGCAGTTCTGTTAAAAGTTTGTTACAAAAAGTGTGTGATTAAAGATGTGCTTCTTTAATTTGCTGGAGCAGAAGCACGTATTTGTTTTATTTCTACTTTTTTTTTTTCCTTCTTTGCAATCTTTCCAGAGCAGATGTGCCTTCCCTGCAGGGATGCTCTACTTCTGTGGTGCTCAGCTGCTTTGCAAAGCAAACAGATGAAAGAGCATGGCAAAGATCTGCACTGCTTGGTTCAGAGACATTAAATACCTCTGGCAGGGCTGAGACACCCACCCTGCCCTGGACGAATCGCAGGAGACACTGAGCATAAGGCTGACATTTTCCTGCGAAAATAAACGAGAGGGGCAGAAGCTTTATTAAGCAGGAGCATAAAATGATGAGCAAGTTCCCTGGAAACCCATGGGACCATGGGAGTGAGCTCTGCTGAGTCCTAGAGCAAAGAAAACTCCCCCAAAGATGCTTCTGGAGAAGATCCAACCATTGGGACAGGAGTTTCTGGGAGAGGGACCATCAAACAAGAGCAGTAGTTTGGGTTAGAGCCTGGAACCATTTTAATGGGAATTTTGGGACCATTGACTTTCAAGAGATGAAGCATTCATCTTGGAGGCTTGCAGCTGGACTTCATGCTTGAGGGGTTAAGAGGTGGAAGCAAGTTATTAATTATGCAAGTTGCAATTTGCTATTCGAGCAATTCCTTCTTGCCAGCACTGGCACAAGGAGCTGGATGTCCTATCTGCTGCAAACTGTAACGCAGGAGGGTAACTTCTGCCTTCTGAGAATGCAAATGAGATATCTGCTTTTTGGCTTAGGTTAATTCACTGTCTTCATCTCTGCACCGCTTGTTAGCTGGATAGAAAACTGGCAATGCTGCCAATGCAATCTGGATATTGTTTCATGGGGCCATGGGAAGCGATGAGTTTGTAGCTCTCTAATCCTCAGTAATTTGCTGCTAATTTGTCAACAGCCAACAGCTCCAGCATTTCATCTGCATGTTCAAGAAGACAAAGTGAGTGAGAGCGCCCAGTTAATGAGGAGCAGGGTGAGGCACTGGGGGCCCGTGCGGTGTCTGTGCTGAGCTTTCCGAGAAATCTGGATTTAAAAGAATACAGGGGTGCTGGGATAGGACGTGTTGGCCTCTGCTCCGGGCTGGGTGACACATCTGGGGATGCCACAGGCCTGGGCTGGTTCTTCTCCCTCGTGCAGCTGAGAAAACTGCAGGGAAATGGTGTTGGTAAATGGTGAATGTGGTGCCCTGTGCTCCCTCTCCAGCCTGTTGTGCTGCTTTTTCAGGAGAGCAAGGAGCAGATAGACGTTCAGCTGGACTCCACGTGTAGAGCTGGAGGGCTTCTCATGCTTCTCTGTTCCCCAAACCATCACATCCAACATGTGCCAACAGGGTGAAGGCAGAGAGTTTTTTGAGGACCTGAGCAGAAATAAGTTGGCAGCACACCACTGCTGGAGGTCTCTGGCACCATTACAGGTACCTTCCTCCAGCCATCCTACACCAGGGCCCCATGACAGCCTGAATGCACCTGCAGGTTTTGATACGTATTGGGGGAAATGGCCAAAAAGCCCCCCAGATAAACCCACTCCTCTGCCTTGAGCTCAGGACCAGGTTTAAATGTGTCCCTGTGATTCCCAGACCACCTCCTTCACAAATACAAAGCAATACTTAGCCTCGCAGAGAATGCCTTACAACACCCTGGTTTGCTAAGGCATAAAAACAAACCATTTGTTGAATAGGTAAAAAAACCTAGTTACTTAACATTTTAATATACATATCCAAATACTAGTTGTTCTCCCACTGCTTATTTTGAGTATCTTTTGCACAGTTTGCAGAGCACCTTTTTGAGGTGTAACAGGAGCAACAGAGTGTGGGGCAACAGAGAAATGTGGGACCATGTAGGGGTGGAGAAAATGAGGCAGATGTTGGAATATGTGGAGAATCGAACCCAATGGGAGAGGGATGGGATGCTGAAAGCCCTGCACAGAAACCTGCTGCTTTGCCACGGTGGCTCGTACTTGTGTATCTCACGGGGGAAACGACTTGAACGGACAACTAATAAAATCAGAGGTGATGAAAAGCTCTGCTTGTCCAAAGTCACTCAGCCTTTTAATAGCACCCAATATAAAGGAGACAGGCCGAGGACAAATAAGATGAAAAATAACTCTGAGAAAGAGGCAGTGGTGTGTCTGGAGCTAAGCTGTGTCTGCAGCAGCTGCTCTGGGGGCCAGCTCACCCATGCTTTTCCCAAATTATTACAGAGCAGCAGCACATGGAGGAACTGGTGCCGTCTTCTTCTCGTGCCACCCAACCTGTGGGGCAAATGTTGACATTAATTTCCTTTTTTTAAATTGAAAGAAAAGCATTCAAATAACTGAGAAGGAAACTGAAATAGGTTACCTCTTTTTTCTCTATAAGAAAATGGTAGAGTAAGGCAGCTTTGTAGACTACTGGCATCTTTGTCTGCATCCTCTTCTAAATGCTTGGGTAGCATTTGTCATGGGCTCAGGTAAGCAGCAATTGCATCAAGCCTGGCCAGGCTCTTTGTACCCTGGCAAAGTCTAATTCCAGCACTGAATTTATGAAGGAGTGGGAATTTCTGGGGAAGATGTTCAGAAAGAGCCTTGATGTGAGACCCAAAGCCAATGTACTGCTGGGGGAGAGCAGAAAAACAAAACAAAACAAACACTAAACCCACATTTAATTCAGCTCATTACAGCAGGACAAGGATTATCTGGAAAACTGAAAGAAGTAAAACCTTCATAAAAGGCAGTGGGAGAAAATGTGTTGAATCCCTCCTGAAAGTCTCCCTGCCTACCAGCCTACATTTGATATCTATGTATAGCTGCTATTAAAAATAATTTCAGAATTACTTCTAATTCTAGGATGACAAAAGGCTTGATTTGAAGACAAAAGCTGAGCAGCTTGGTGACAATTCTGGCATGCAAATGGACATTGCTGGATGCCGGGCTATTTCTGGTGAGGACGAGGTCCAGGTTTCTGACTACAGCAGCAATCCTCGTTTTTCCCCAGGCCAAGTCCCAAAGGGATGATGGCCAGACATGGGCTGTTGGCTGTGAGCAGCATTACTCGTCATCCTGGATAAGAATGGGGCTTTAAGTCATGGCTTAATCTTTTCTGCTGATTGCTGCAGTCATTTTGAAGTGATGGTCACTCTTGTCTCCATTTTTGATGGAAAATGAAAGGGTTAAGCCTTGCACAAAATTTGTATATGCACCTCTTCCAGTCTCAGCACAAAGCTGCATCGTCAACTGCAGGGCAGAAAGAAAAAGTAAAACTGATTGAATGTGGGTTATGATTATATATATATATATTTATATATATATAATTTGAATGTGGGTTTTGATTTTTTATTTATTTTTTATAAACTCTGTGTTTTGATACAGAGAGAAATACCTGGAATTACTCAAGAAGAGCTGATATTGCTGTTGGGATAAAGAACCTGGGAGGATACGGGCTGACTTTTTGGGGGATGTTCTTTCATGTGCTTTGTGCAAGCTTCATCTCCATATTGCCTGATGTGAGTGTAGGAAGGGAAGATGTGATGTAGGAAAATAAAAATCCCAAATATGAGGGATTTTGTATGGCATTAACCTGTTGGTTCATCAGCAACCACAGCTGGCATTAGGAAATGCAATGAATGCTTCAGATAGACTCAGCCATGATGGAAACATTGTTTGTCTTCAGGTCATTGGGGTGGATCGCTTGGCACCACACCACCCCTTGCTAAGACATCTGGGCTGGGTGTTAGTTAACTTCCATGAAAAAAAAATATGATTTTGGAGTCATTCAGTGTCTCCAGTGTCATTCAGGTTGATGCTGGGGATGTGGCCTGTGGGCTAGCTGGGACGTCCCCAGTGGGGACATCTCAAATCAGGCCCAACTGCCTGAACCTTGAGGGTGTCTGGCTCTTGAGACAGGTTTTCCAGTGCAAAAACTCTGTGGAAAGGCATCGTTTGGGGCCCCACACTTAGTGTCCTATCGCATCCATGGCAGATCTGGAGGTCATTTTTCCTAACAGCCCAGTCTGTAAGCTCAGGTCCGTACCCAGCTTCACCAACATGAGTAAAGCTGCTCCTGCTGACCTCACACAGACCAAGAGTCCGCGGCTGAAGCCAGACCGTGTTCTGCCTGGCCCCTGTATCTACACACACACCCCAGAGACAAATAAAAATCCAGCAGTTATTTTTATTCACAGGCCACAGTAATCCAATTTGCTCGACCACATCTCTGTCGGTGCTTGGACACTAGGCAGGACTAAAAGTATTTTAGATCTCAGACAGCAATGACAGTAAGTAACAAAATATACCCCTAATGTACCCAGGTAATGTATGAGCAGCCCCAACCCGAGGTAATTCAAAAGAGGCTTAGCAAACAGACTCAGGACAATGACTTTATTTTGTAGATGCTTTAAGCTATTTGTATCGCTGAGTAAACTTACAAATACTCAGCCTTCAGATTTATCAGATTTCCTATACTTTGGGTGATTTAGGGCCCTGTCTTGGTGTGTCCCCCCTGCATCAGCAGGTGGGAAGAGCCTGATTGCAGGAGTCGGGAGACATCAAAGCCTCCTCCAGACTCATCAGATAGTTACAGTGGCAAATGGAGCGATAATAAAATCCCAGTCGGGGCTGACCGATGTTCTCCATCACATCATCCCCTCCTTGGTTCGCTTTAACTTTGACAGCTCTTTTTGGCAGGAAATTCTCTTTGGTTTTTGCCTGTGATTGAATTATTTTGAAAAGCTGGACTGAGATGAAGATGATGCTCTCAGGAAGGAATGATTGCGGGATAGCAGCAGCCTGATTATCTCTTTTTTCAGCCCATCGGCGACTGTGCAGGCAGTTTCACTTGGTGACATTTGTCTTGGCTGCCAGCTTAGGTGTTCACTTAAAGTACTGGGTTTAACCCTTTAAAGCCATCGCGTTTAAAGGGGCAGTGAGTAGGTGAATATAAGTTGCCTGCCTTTAACAGGCTGCTCCAGAAGAAAAAGTTGCAGTGGCTTCTCTAAGATCTTAAAACAGCTGGAAGCTTTATCTAATGAGATTTGATACAGAATCTCAATTTTTTTTCCTATTATCCTTCTTATCCAAAGCAGCAGCAGGTACTCAAGACTGAAATGTCTCCAAGGGAGCTTCTTGGAGGGTGGGCTGTGGGTGAGGTTGAGCTGGGATCGACAATGCCACTTGATAAGGCAATTCATTGGGAGAGTTTGTATCTCTCACACCCAGCAACTGTCAGCAAAAAGCAGGTTTCTGGAAGTCTTATCCATCACTTGTGGGTGCAGACACTTCTGGAAAATCTTGCTTTTCTGTGACTTTGCTGATAAGGCTGTTCCTGGAGCACAGCATCTCCATCTGCTCTTATCAGGACATACACCAGCGACAGAACTCGTGTGTCCGTAGTGCTATGGACAATCCTCTTCTCTTCCCCTCCCAGCATTTTTCTATCATTTTAATTTTAACTTCCACAACCCGGCATGGTCTGCTTCCTCTTATCGCTCGAATTCCCTGAAGCCTGCCCTGCCTGCGGGGCTCCAGCAGCGTGCCGCTTTCAGGCTGTTGTACAATTATAGATACGAAGCCCCAGGATTATCTCGTTACTCTGCCATGCTTTTACTTTGTGTGTTTGCAGGCAAGTAGTCAGGCTTGTATTAAACAGCGATCAGCTTTAAGCTGACTGCTGCTTTATGGTGTTAGCTAGTGGGGAACAAACGTCCCGAGCACTGTTTGCCAGTAAAAATTGCACTGCTCCCTATTCGAATTGCAGCCAGGAACCAAACAGTTCTGTGAAGTCTCAAATAAATAAATAAAATTAATTGTCATCTCCACCTTCAGCTAGGTCCTTCACTCATCCTTTATTTCTCTGTGCTCTTAAATGCTACAGGACTATTCCTACACCAGGTGCACCTACAAGCCTTCTGCACATGAATTTGTGCCGAGTTTCTTATAATGTGTCACCAGAATATTGCCATTTGGTGCTAGTGGAGGTCTGTGCTGTTGTGTGTTTCCTCCGCGTAGATCTGTTTTTTCAGCCAAATAAAGCACAAAATCACAGAATAACAGAATAAGTAAAGAAATTAAGCAAGAGTAAAGTGAGAGAGGCAAGCTATAAGGTGCAAACAAGGTAAAGGAAAATGCTTTTTCCTTAATCCTCTGGACACCTTTTGCAGTATCTTTCAGAGGAGAGTGAACTGTAAACTCAGCTTAAAGTACTTGACTGAAAATATTCACTTGTTTTTCTAGTTTCTCTTTCCCAGTAAGTTGATTTAACTGACTTCCCTAGGAAATTAATTCCTCCATGTGGAAGGACAACCTTGTGGTGAGCAAGCACTGACTTCGGGTTTGCAGGAAAAGTGCATCAGAGATGCAGAAGTGTTCAGACCTAATGCAACAGAAATGCTATCTTTAAACAAGGTATTTTTCTCCTGGCACTCACAATTTTGTGTCTTTTCTTGACAATGAGCATCCCAGGGTTGGAATGAAGCCTGCAGTGCTGGATCACCCAGTGCTCTGGGGCACGACTTGGTTGCAGTCGTGAGCCCTGATCCCATGGGATGTGTTAGGCGATGGTGCTTTGTTATTCCAGAACCTTTCTGCAGAGAAGAGCTCCTGATTTGGGGAAGTAACACAGGAAAACAATACGGACAGCTGGGCGCTCTCTATAGCCACTGTGCTGCTCCAAAAATTATACCCTTTTCACCCATTGTTGTCTGAGATTTTGTTCTCCTGCTGTGTTCCTTTTGTAATTGCCAATTAAATAGATATCTGAGACTCCATTCATCACTGCTCTAACTTCATCTCTGTCAGGCAGGGGAAACTGGGTTAGCATTTGGCAATGCAGATATGTTTTAGGAGCAGCAGACTGATTTAGTTCAGGGAAGAAATATTGATGTGCATGTGGTACGTTGGCTAATTTTGTCCTCTAGCATCATTTCCTGAAAGAGAAGCAACCAGAGTTTATAATTGATTTGATTAAATAATAAATAATACGTTCTCCTGCTGCAAAGTTGGCAGCGTTTCCAGTCTGCAAACTTCTCTTGTGTGGCTGCGGATGGCGAGGCTCTCAGCAGCAATGGGCTGGGGCAGATATTTTCACCCAAGGCACTGTTGTCCACCACAGCACAGTGGCAGTGCCTTTAACAAGAAACTTCAGGTAAATTACACTTTCTTTCAAGTTTCTTTTGCCTCTCACCTGTTGCTTTATGGCTGAAATTCTTCATAGGAGCTTCCTCCAGCTGTGGCTTTGAATGCTTTACATGTCTGTCCACAGCATACAATCAGAGGCTCCCAATTCAACAATTAAATGGAATTAGTTTGCAGTGAAATTGCTGCGAGCTCATCTCTTTGTGCCAAGGAGAACGTGGTTAAACCTCTGCCTTGTGATCCCTCCACATGCTGCTAGACTTGCCAAGAGGCACCCTGCAAGCTGTGTCCCGTATGGCTGGGCAGATGGGCTCTGTGCCTCCTCATGTCCCTTTTGAAGCAGAGGCACAACATTGAGGTGACACAGTCCTTGTGCACTTAAAAGCTTGGCAGCTGAAGCAAAATGTGTCTCGTGTTGCCTCGTGGCTGCTTCCATGCATTTCTGTCCAGCACTGGGAGACATGTGGTGGTGGAGAAGATGGAGGTGGCAAAAGATAGCGCAGGGTCTGTCGTTAGCTCCAGCCCTGAGACATTTTGTGTGTGTTCAACATCCCTTAACGAGCATCCTGCATTGCTTGAGCATACGGTAGACAAAATGCTCCTTAATTTCTTCAAAGTAATTAGGTTTTATGATGAAGCTTGTAGGCTTTTCCTCTTCAGGCTTCGGGCTTGCTTGGGGTTAACTAACCCAATTAGTTGCTAATGGCCAGCGTGTCTGCACCCAGGAGCAATGATGCTTGGCCTGGTGAGCCGCCAGATCCCACCAGTGTAGCCTGCATCACTTGCAGGGCTGATCCTACAGGAGCACTTGGGGTTTTGATCCGAACCTTGGGAACACAACTCCTGTTTCTCTGGGTGCTCTGCCCCTGCTTTGCCCTAACACCAGCCATGTTGCTCTTTGCAGATGATGGGAAGCTGTCCCTGGAGGAGTTCCAGGCCTTTTTTTCGGATGGGACACTCAACGAGGAAGAACTTGAGAAGCTCTTCCACACCATCGACTCGGACAACACCAAGTAAGTTCCTCCTGTTTGGCAGAGCCGGGAGCCGTGGCGCTCATGTGCAGCACTGCTCAGAGAGCTGAGGTCCCTAGGACATGGCTGTGCAGCTCCTTTTGCCAATCTTTGAAAAAAAAAAAAAAAAAAAAAAAAAAAAAAAAAAAAAACCACCTCTGCTGGGTTTATGTCTCATTGTGGTGGCTGCCGTGAATCCTTTTCTCTCGCCAGTTTATATTCAGACTGTTTTCTTTTGTGCAACTTGATCTTTACAATGTCTGAAGCGATGCTTAGTTTTACCCATGAGGGCATTTAAATGGTTCTTTAGCTTTTCCACTCTACCTAAAAGCTTTGCTGTGCTATAAATGGTAACTGTGTGAATCTGTGAGCGTTGTCCTATTCAGCTATTTCACACGCAGCAACCTAGGGAGGATTTGTGCTTTGTGATGCTTGCTTTGCCTCCCTCCCCAAACATCCCCTGGCAAGCACTCATTGCTCCAGAGCTTGCTAGAAAGGAGCCTCCTTCTCTCCAAGGGGAAATGCGGCTGCTGGAGGCAAGCCTAAGCCCTGCAGTCCTTACTGTGGGTGCTTTGCTTCTGCTTTGGCCCCAGCAGACCGATGTGGCCGTACTTCTGCCTGTGAAAGCCGGGCAAAGCAGTGATAGCAAGGGGACAAAGCCAGAAGCAGCACCGTAATGCCTGCATCCTGCTGGAACAGCAGCTGGGGAAAATGATGGGAGAGGAGGTATCAAGGCACGCTTCAATTTCCTGGTGCAACAAAGATGAAGCTAAATGTGGCACCTGAATGCTCTCACCGGGGCATAGAGGATGTGCCCCACCGGGTTTTTTTCTCTTTCCAAGGGGAAACAGTTTTCAAAAGCCTGCCTGGCTGAGGCTGTTTGGAAATCTAAATGAAAGGCAGCATTGAGTCATTTTTCAGTGTGACTCCTGTTCCTCCAGAGAGAAAAAAATCCAGCCAAAAAAGCAGATGAAAAGAGAATCCAATTTCAAATGAGGAGTTCAGCAGCAAATGCTTAAAAAATAATAACAGTCTGGTTAATTATAAATCCTTTGGAACCACAAAATCCCACCTTTCCAATACGTGTAGTGGCCACCATTTATTCTGAGATCAGAAATGTCAGATACCAGCTTGGTACCTACTATTCATCCAATAATTAATCAAAGGAACTGAAGTGGCTTCGTTACCAAGATCCGCTGAGAACGCTCCATCCCTTCCCACGCTTCCCCTTCAGTGGGAAGCTGCTGCGAGAGGGGCCGGGTGCCTTGGGGTTAAAATCAGTAATAAAAAAATAGCAAGGGAGTTGTGGGAATGGAAAGGGAGCTGCTGAAAGGCAGATGGGATGTGCTGCCTCGTGCTTTGTGGGGTTATTTATCGAGCTGCAGGTGGGGTATGGATGGGTTCTCCATAGACCCTGGGAGCCAGGAGCTCACCTGCCCCTCTTCTGAAATAATTCAGAACATTGTCCTGAAATACCAGATGGGCTTTCTTTAATGTTTTTCCATTTTGCACTGAAAAGTAGGGACAATATGAAATTTATCTTTCCCAAAGGCAATTTAAATTAAAATTATTAGCTATTTGACAGGAAAATGTAGTTTATTTTTAAAGCTGTTTTTTTGATTTTCCATTTTATCCATGTTTATCTTATATCGCCCATTGAATTTGCTTAGCGTGCAAAGCAAAGTTTGCTATTGAAATTACATTACAGCTAGAGTAGAAAATGAAGAAAGTTATGTTCCTGCTGATTATTAGTAATTGCTGTTACCAGCTAAATTACAAAATGTTGATTCGATTTTCCAGAGTATTTTTAGGAGCAGGGGAACAGCCTCACATATGCATAGATAAAATGAATGTCTGTATTGGTTTTTTGACTTGCTTTAGCTGGGATGGTGATGAAGAGGAGAGAAATTGGGCAGCTGGGTGAAGGGATGAGGTTGGTCAATGATGCTGGAGCACCCATTCTGCTGCGGGGAGCAGGTGGCACCATGTCACAGGGTGGAGGAACATGGGCTCCTGTTTGGGGAACCACAGCCCCCCAGCAAAAGACATGGTTGGCAGCAAGGTGTGGTTAGGAGGAGGCTGAACTGAGATGGGACACCCCATAAAAAAGCCTGGGGGCTTTAATGAGGTTTCTTTCTTCCTGACTACCTAGGAAACCTCTCCAGGAGGTCCATGGTGTGGCACAACGGGCATGGAGTAGGAGCGTGGCTTTGTGCAGATGGTGTTATGGAAGTCAGCATGCCACGAGGCACCTTACTGATGTCTCCAAGGGGATTTAATGTCTCAAAGTACTGACATATTGCTGTTACACCCTTGGTGCTCAGTGTTTGCAGAGGGTGAAAAGTCCCACACCTGCCCCAAAGCCAGGACATCCCCTTTCCGTGCGGGGGAGCTGGTGGATGCTCGTCCCCTCCTGCTGTCCCCATCCTCGCTGGTTATTTCAGCTGGCAGCAAAACATGTCGTGTATTTCAATTGCTTTTGGCAACATTATATTCAAAAACCTGCTGGTGCTGAGAAGTGGTGATCAAGTGACATTTTCCTCTCTGTGGCTAACAAAAGCAAGATGCTGCTCAGTGCTTTTCCATCGCTGGTGTTGGCTGCTGTTCCAGGTTTCAGCAGTGCTTTATGGGGAGCTGCCTGAAGATTAATGGGGCGGTAATGACACAGTACTGCTGATATCAATGCTACCTGAATTGCACAAATTAAGTGTATAATATGTAAACTTGTGCACACATATTTAAATATATATACACATGTGTATATATATATGATTTAGTGGCAGAATAGGGCTTTAGAAAACATTGGATTAGTTCTCACCTGGGAAACCCCATTAGGTTTGCAGTTATTTAGGCCTTTTGGTGCTCCCTGTGCTGCAGAGTGGTTGTAGGGCCCAGCCTCCAGGACGGCAGTGTGTCCGTGCTGCATCGCACGCCTCTCGTTGACCTGGCTCTGAGCAAGATACCCTCAGCAAGAAAAGGGCTGCGCATCCCCTTGGAGCTGCCCACCAGCCCTTGCAGAAGGAGGGGGAGGTCAGACGTGGCTGTTGACCAAACTCATTTAGTTGTCCTGGCAGGGGATGTTAAAAATTCCTTTTGTATCTCATATATTTTTCATCACTGCAGAGGGCAATTCTTTGGGGAGAGATCTGCTCGCTGGAGCAGGACTTCTCTGATGAGCTGTACACGTCCATTCACAAGGAGCCAGAACATGGCATTAGCATTCTGCTGCACTGTCATTTATTATCTCCTCGCTAGGCTTATAGCTATTCTTTTAATTGCTTTATTCCCCACGTCCCCCAAATGAGCTCTTCTCTCCAGTGGCAGGCACTAGAGAAGACAGGAGCATGCATGCAGTGTAATTAACAGAAGCGCTGTCTCTTCTCACAAGCCCTTAGCAACTTCCCCAGACTGACACTTTTCCTGGAGGGTTGGGACAGATGCAGAACCCAAACCGGTTGGGTTTTCCAGCACGTACCAAATTCCAGGTGTGGAACAGATGGGAAAATGCACAGAGAGCAGCATGATTTGGGGCAATGATCTGGGAGGCACCTTCCTCCTGCAGCCCCCTCTGCCCCATAAACTGACCCCACACCTGCAGGACCCCCACAAAACCCACCACAGGGTACCAGGAAGAACCTGGAGAGCCGAAGCCACCTGAGATCTGGTCAGCCCAGCTGGGACAGCTGCTCCACAGCTCATTTCAGGCTGAGAGAAGCAGAGCAAACAAGGAGGGACAGGTCTGTATCTCACTCACGGGTAATTGTGCAGGAGCTGATAACATTGTGTTAGTGCTAATGAGCAGGAGCAGGCTGCCTCACACACCTGTGACTTTCTGGTTACAGCTTTGTGCATGTAGCAGGTCACCACAAGACAGTGAGGAGCAGGGGTGCCAGGCACTGGCTGGGCAACTCCCTGATCTCTGAAAACTCCTGGTTTTGGGATGTGTATGAGAAATATGGTGTCCTGGTGGGGACAGAGATGAAGGCAAAGGAGCCCGAAATATTTTCCTGAGTGTTAAGCAGGGAACAGCTTGCAGGGGAGCTCGGTGTGCAAAAGGTAAAGCTGTGCTTGTGCTTCAGCTGATGGACAACCAGGGCAGAAAGGGAGCTTGGCATCACCACAGGGGCAATCCTCACGTGGACGTGAAGTTCCTGACACATCCTTCCAGCACACACCCCTAGCCCAGACCTGGACAACCCCAATCGATAATCCTGCAGCCTGCATTGCTTCTGCTCCAGGAATTATTTTCCTCTGGTGGAAAGGGTCTGTTGTTACCGCTTTGTTATGGATGTCACAGTGCCCTCCCATGCTCCCTGAGAGGCTTTGCCTTCCCAAAACCTACATCAGGTCTGGTGTCCACTCGATAGAGTCCGTTGTGGGCAGGGAGGGGTTAGCAGCAGTGCTCTGCTGCTGCTGGTTTTCTCCAGTCCTCTCAAATCTGAGCAGAAAGTACTTCTTGGGCAAGGAACAATGATGATTATGATTGAGTATTTTTTCCTTCCTTTTTTTTTTTTTTTTCTTTTTCTTTTTTTCTTTCTTCTTCTCTCCCTAATCTTGGCTGTTTGCATTGCAAACCTGATTCAGTGTGGTGGTGGCTTCATCTGGGAGCAGAAGCCCACATCAGGGAGATGGATGTGCCCATTGGAACCAATGTAATTTCTGAATTTTGAATGTTCTCAATTAGCTCTCTGGGAAACAAACTACAGATCATATAATCAGCTGAGATTTTGATTAACCTATTCAAGAGACAGTTCTAGTCCCTTCTGAAAGGGACAGAATGATTGCATGAAAATTGTGTCTGGCTCTAATTTCTGGCTGTCAGGAGCATGGACACTTAGCAAGGGCTGAGGAAAATGTCTTCTGAGCCCCAGTTCGTTCTTCTCTACATCTTACTTAGGCTACATGATGCTGCACTTTTCCTTGAAGCAAAGAAACACTTGGTGCCAAAGCTGGTGCTCAGCAGCTGTGCTGGTGGAGCTACAAAGCATCTCGGTCTGTTGCTGTGGCTCTCTGGTGTTATCTTTTCATTTATTGCTCCGTGAGCACACATCTCAGATCAGCTCCAAGATCGAGCAAAGAAAATGTTCTCTTAGGAAAAAAAAAAAAAAAAAAAAAAAAAAAAAAAAAAAATCACTCACTAACTCACTGGGAAGGTTGTCGGGAGGAAGGGGAAAGCTGGAAAAAACCTACAGAAGCTCATGCAAGCAAACATCTGAGGATGTGTTCCCAGCTGCTGTCCCCTGGTGCTTCCCTGCCAGCCTTTGTGTGGGATCCCTGAGGCAGGGGGGAGCTGGGCGCAGCAGGAGCGATGTGGCTGCAGAGGGTGAGGGCTGGGGAGGGTTTTTCTGAGCTAGCACCATGAGGATTGTCACGGCCCAGGGGTTCCCAGCTGGAGCTGGGGCTTGGCTTCTTATTTTGTGTATTGTGCAGGGCTGCTCGGCATCAGGCATTTTCTTTCCCAGGGACCAGAACACCGCTGGGATCTTGCATTAAAAACACAAGTGTCGGAGATTCCTAATTCCAACCAGCTGCTTGTGCCTGAGTCACGGAGGCATTCAAAGAGATTGTAGCTTTTTGGTGTAAACTCCAGCCTCACAAATGTCTCCGTGTCCTTTTTCTGAATGAATAAATGTGCCCAGGGTGCCACGATCAAGCAGCAAAGGCGCCAGCTGCTGCCGGGTGGGCAGCACAAGCTGTCTGTCCTGAGGCTGAGTTAGGGGAGAGGGGTTTTAGATCACTGATAAGCAGTAGGAGAACACATGAGAACTAAAGCTATGGGTAAAAAGCTGGCAGCAGAAAGGAGGGATTTTTGCTTTGCTCTTCCTCTGCTAGCTCCCTGCTGTCGCCAACCCTGCACCCTGAAGCTTTGAGTCCTTCCCCTCCTTTCTGGTGGGGACCAAGACGTGCACAAAGACTACCAGGAGAGGGGAGCTGATTTCATTTTACCCCACGCTCTCAGTGCCTTAGCATTTGCTTCTGGTGATGAGCACATCACTCGGTTTTGCTCATAACAATTAGTTTTTCTGGTCCCTGGCGCAGCCCAGGATTAAGAGGCTGGCCAAATCCATCCCGAGCTGCTGTAAAGCAGAACCTTCCTCCAGCGTGGGCAGTGAGCTGGGTGCGAGAGAGAAAGAGTTGAAAGATTCAGGACAATTGTATTTTATTATGAGCACAAGGCTGGAGACAGCCCAGCTGAGGAGAAGATAGGGTGTTGGTGATGGATTGCTTGGGTGGCTGGCACTGAGTTAGTTGCTTAATGAGACTTATATGTTACTCACCCAAAAAACACAAATCAGGTGAGCCCAGGCTTACATATCAATCAGACACAGGCAAAGTGATATATGTTCCTTCATCCAAAAAAAGCTGTTTCTGAATGACTAATACCACTGTCTGTTTATGAAAAAAAAAAAGAAAAAAAAGAAAAAAAAAGGAAAAAAAAAAAAAGAAAAAAGGAAGAAAGAAAGAGAGAGACCCTCATTCCCCCAGAAAGGAAGAGTATTTTGTTGCTTTTCTTTTAATGGCTTGGTTGGAAAATGGAGCTAACAGAAACAACAACAAGATAAAAACATAAATAGGTAACCTGCTGTCACAGTGTGCACTGAAGAGCAGCGCTGGCTTTGTGGGTGCCCTCGGGTTCCCTGCAGCATGGTGGGGCGGTGATGGGGATGGTGGGACCTTCCCTCTCCTTTCTGGTGCTTTTTGGGAGGTGAAGGGCTCGGTTTACAAGCAGGCTGAGATGCAGGACAAAGAATGAAGCTCTCCATGGCACTGTGGTGCCAAAACGAAGGAATCCAGTGTCTCAATGCAACATTTGGGAACTGTCACAAAATTCACGCTGTGGTCCAGGAGCAAAGCTGGAGGGAATACCCCACAAGCTCATGGGTCCCTGCTTCACATCTGCCCTGGCCAGGCTCCTGTGCCTAGTGCTCTGCCAAAAAAACTGGAGAATAATCAGTGACTTAATCAATTTGGAAGTGCCATCCCCACTAGAAGGTACTTGTAGGCTGTGATTAAACCTGCCTTCTCTTAGCTTTGATCTACTGGTGGGCAGAGTGATATTTTCAAGATCAAGTCATCAACCCCCAAAAAATAAAAAGTTGAGGGTTTAGATGCAATTTATTAGGGATTTGGCACACACTGAGACTTGGAAAGGTTTAGTACTGTACTAAATGTCTGTTTTATTTAAGGTGATGACTGTGCTCAGGAACCAACTGTTGGATCAGGCTCAGTAAATCAGCGTGCGGTATTGATCTGTTTTTTCAGGCTATCAATTGCACGGCAAGCAGGCGTTTATTGTGTTGCCTTCCTCTTGCGCAGAGTTTTTATGCGCTCTTTGAGAGATTTTCTTTTGCAAGTGGGTGGTTAGAGGTTCTGGCCACCTGTGGCAAAGCGGAGACAGAAGTTGCTGGTTATTTTAAGAGACCTTGCAAAGGGACTATTAAAGCCCCGAGATGAGCGGGACTCTGTGGTTTCGTACAGGATGGTCTCTGCCTGGGCTTCACAGACCTTGGGGGGTTCAGATTCATGACTGGCACTTTCCAGAACATCTCACCTTTTGGCTAAAATCTTGGTGTTCATTTACAGAAGCAACAGGGAGGGAAGAGCAGAGCCTTACAGCCCAGCTCATCAGCGGCACCCAGCCCCTGTCTCCGGAGCTGTGTATCCAAGCACGGCTGGCAGCCTGACGTGCCATATTGCACTTGCTGATGAATGAACAAACAAATGTCTGCTGCTCTGCAGGTGCCAGCTTATTGCCCCTGCCTTTTTTTAAAAGTGACATTTATTTCTCTTTCAACCGGCAAGAACTCAAAAGCGTGCTTTCCGACAGCATCCAGAACATTTGTTTCATTTGCACCCATGCTTCGGTCTCTTTTCTTGGTGCCCTTGATGATTGGAGCTGGGTGTTTTGTTCTGTTAGATAATTCACAGCTGAACCAGCCTGGCAGTGCACCAGCAAGTGGGAGTCCTTAAAATGACATGGCCACGGGCAGGGAACAGAGCCCGTGGTCTGCACGGACCCCAGGAAGGCACCAGCAATCCTTGCAAAAGACTTTTCCCTTTCCAGAACCCAGGAAAACCCACACCACACCCAACCGTGATGGGTTTGAACTTTGGAGAACCTCTTTAACAAGTTTAATAGCCTCTTCGCTTCATTTTTACGAGGTTTATTACTGCTACAAGCAAAATGTAATTGCACGGCAGGTCATTGTCTGCAGAAGACATCTTCCCATCACACCCGCAATTACTGCTGGCACAGAGTGCTACGGCAACTGCCTCCGGGCTCTGTGCTGCGAGGTGGGACACCTGCACAGCGCTATAGCAGGCTTTCTGGGCCAGGTCCAGCCTGTTTGGACCTGTTGCTCCCCAAAGAGTGCTGCCTAACTGTGGATTCAGCATCACCAAGAGTCCATTACTGGTTTGTATTCAATGCTAACCATCCCCTCATTTTTTTTTTCCTCTCTTCTTTTCCCTCTCTCTTTTTTCCCATGAATGCTGGAAGGCCCTTCATAACACACAAATTTTAATGCTCTGAGGCATTAACACTGCCCCAAACTGAACTCGCCACCTTCTGGATGCTGCTGAGCAGCTCTGCTTGTGCAACCTCCCCCCTGGGCTGCCCAGTGGCCCTAAGCCAGGTGGCACTTTGCTGTGTGCCTGTCCCCACCAGCAACACACGTGGGCAGGAGAAGAAGTGCTGGTGGGCTCCATCATGCCAGAAGGTCCCCTGCAGGAGCATCTTTATTGGTGCTGAAACAGGGTACATGCAATGCTTTCAGCTGGATTTCAGCAGCAAGAGCCCTCCTTGCTTGGCAGGGGAGGTTTTCAGCATGAGTTAGTTTTAAGGTGAGTGGGCAGGTGAGGGAGGTGCTTTAACAGGTCTCGGGAAGGATTTAGCAGAGTTCTCCAGAAGTGTCAGACGATGGGCTTGGAAAGTTGCTTGGAATTAAAGTTATTTAGCTCCTGGCTGGCATCCAGGATTTGGTATTTCTGCTGTTCCACCTGGAATAGTTTCTATTTCTTCGGGATTTGTGTAAAAATGTTTCTTTGCATTCAGAAACTCATGGCCAAGGGTGGCCATCTGTGACCTCCTAGGACACATCTGGATGTACCTTTTCCGCTTCTGAGGTGTTGAGACCACTCAGCGGTGCTGGGACTAGGAGGTGTGTCATCGGATATAGCAATACTTTCCTGCTGCACATGTTGTTCTTTGGTCTCTCCTAAATGAGAATCAGATTTGCAGGTGGCGAACACTAGAGGATAATTTGTTTCCACGCTCATTTGAAGCCTTGCAGCACACCCAAAGCTGTGAATTGAAGATGGAAATAAAAGCAGGCCATGATTTCAGAAAATCTCCATTTTCAGTACCGGTGAAGCAGCTAAGCCATGTGGCTGCTGATGCAACCCTTTCATCTGCCCAAGTAAAAGGCTTTTTATCTCCAGCCGAAGATGCTCAGGTGTTGAGAGGAGTCTGAGCAGCCTATCCCTGTGGCTATTTGCATGAGAAATGTGCTGGGAAGATGAGACTTTGATGTATTTGCAACTTATGAATTCCCATTCTGCTTCTGATTGTGCTGCCCATTCGGGGAGCCTGGCACATCTTTCTGCTGGCTGAGCTGAAACTGAGGAAGGGGGGAGTATCACAGTTTGGGGACTTCTCCTTTTCTTTGAAATAGCAACAGGGAAAACTGTCTCCTTACTGCCAGTACATTCATCTGGTCAAATTATCACAGCAAGTTTAAGTGGAGGCGTGTGGGGAGCAATAAACACTCCCTTTTGTGGACAAATTAGTTTACGGCTTGGATTTTTTGCAGGAGATGCTTGAGGCTGGCAGCTGAGCTCTCATGTTTGCCTCCTATTCAAACTGGAGAAATTAGGTCCCACAGACATGGAGCTTCTCCCAGGTACAGCTTTGCTTTGGAAAGAGACCTCAAAGGGTGGACATCCCCCTGAGCTTGGGGGCGCAAGGCTGTTCCACTCCTTTCTCTGGTTGGAAAATGGAGGAAAAAGCCTGAAACCAGACTTAGGTTTTCCTGATTTTCTATTTCAATGAAAGAAAGTCTTTTGTTTTGGAAAGGAACCAGATAGAGGTGGCCTACAGTGTGGGGGAAAAGCTGTGTGACACAGAAGTTTTTAATGATTTCATTTGAAGCCCTACTGGAACGTTATTATATTTGGCTTAGTTAGTTGGGTTATGGCTTCAATAAGTCTTTAATTAGTCATACTATTAATGTCAGAAGGCTTAAAATTCAAAGCAGATTCCCAGCCAAGTGTTCTGGTAGCTGATTTTTTTTTTTTTTCTGTAAAGAATGAGAACAACTTGTTGTGGTTTTTATCTTTTTAGCTTGTTGGGCTTTCACCAGGCTTCAAATCCAGATCCTGAGTATTTGCATCCTAAAGCATCCTCCTGGCACAGCCGGGGGACTTTTAGTTACCAAAGCATTAAACTACAGAAGCACCTTGTAAATCTGCAGAGCTGTTCAGGGCTCATGTTGGTGAAAAATCCCCCGAAACAGCAACCAGGATGGGGCTGTGATGGGTCCTGGTGTGTGCACTCCTAGGGGATGGAAACACACTGGGAAATGCCATGGGCCATGCTCAAGCACTCATTGATTTCTCCCTCATCAAAGCATTACCATATTTTTTAAGTCTGCAGTAATTTATTTAATTAGGCTTATTCTTAATACGAGATTGCTTAAAATTAAAAGCAGCTTCTTGGCCAACTTAACATTCAAGCACAATTAAGTTAAATAATACGATGGCAGGAGGCAAGGAAGTGAAAGGCCATTTTTGGAAGCAGGAGATAATTATTGCAATGCAAAACAGCGGGGGATGGAATAATAGATATTTTTTTCACAGTAATGTGCTCCAGTTTGGGATGTGTGGTTTGCTGGGAGAGAGCTTGAGCCTACGGAGGGTGGGAAGAGCCCAGACCAATCACTCCAGGAGAATTTCGGGAGGCTGCCGCTAACAAGAGCAGGATTTAGAGCATCTCTTTCCATAATCCACTTACGTTGACAGGTCAGAGCAGGGATGAGATAGAGCTAGCTTCCCAGGATGTAAATGGATTGATAAAATATAATTCTATTACGAGATCGTTCCAGGCACCTCTGCAGCCTGAGTGGCATAAATAATTGTGTGGGAATCAGAGGCGCAAATAGATTGCAGCTAATCTTTATTTCCCAAGGAGGCTGTCTGTTGAGATGTCATTAGGTGAGCTAAATGCTCTGATATTAAGTAACTGTGCCCTGGATGGGAGCTGGCCACAGCCCTGCCAGTGCTCTGTAGGGGCAGGATCAGGAGAATTGATCATTTAGAAAAGTAAAACTGGCATTTTTTTTCCAAGCACATGGGACTGTGGGACCAGTCTGCTACCGGTGGCTTTAGTTTAACAGACTGGGGCCCTGCTATGTTGATCCATTTCTATGCTCAACCCAAAAGAAATCCCGAGTGCATCCCTCGTCTGTCCTGTACCTTAAATTCTTCTCTCTCTCTCCTTTTTTCCTGCTTCCTCCCCTGCCTCATCCTCCCCTCTTCCAGCAACGTGGACACCAAGGAGCTGTGTGGTGAGTACAGCCCTTCACGTGGGCACAGTGTCTTGGAAGGATGCTTGAAAACTGTTAAAAAGCAGCATTAACTCCTGCCTCAGTGGGATGAACAGCTTCTTAGGCTGGACCAGAAGTTAAAAAAAATAAAAAATAAACATGTTTTTGTGTGAGAGTTACAAATAATGGAGAAATTGTGACTCAGCACTGCCTCTGCCACCTCCCTTACTCAGCAGGAAAGTTGGGAACGCTTCCCTTCGCTTTCTTGCCGCTTGAATGGGGTCAGAGCTGAGCACAGCACATGGATCACACTCAGTAACTAGACAGGTTTCATTTCTGACAATGTCACAGCTTCCAGCTCCACTCCCAGCTTCAATAAACCAGAGTCGCTTCGTAGCAGCAATAAGGTGTTTATCCTTAAGCAAACCTCTGCCTTTCACAGCAGGCTGCCAAATGCATAGAGCACCTACCACAGCTCACAAATTAAAGACTAAAAAGAAAACCTGTAATAACATTTTGTCCCACACCTCCATTCGACAGGGATTGTTTCCCGCAGGGATTGCTCAGGGGCCATTGCCTGCCATTTCTGATTCATTTGCTACTCTTCTAAGAATTATTTTAAGTATAAACCTCATTTTGGCGACAATGGAAGGTGTGGGCTCTCTCTTGGAGCTGGTTGTGAGTTGTGTATCTCGTGTAGCTCCTTACCCCAACAGAGCTTCTTGGTCACAGGGCAGCTTGCAGAACTGAACATGCCTAGAAAACACAGGTGGAGTTACCAAATTGTGCACGGCACCCTCCAATTTAAATAAAATACTCTGATATTGGGTGCAACAAGTTGACCAGCAACCTGAACTGGGCTCTGGGAAGGGGGGAAGCACCTTGGCTCCTGGTGAGCTTTGCTGGGGAGAGGTGGGCTGAGGAACTGGGGTCCCCTCGCTGCCCACGGATGGGTAGGAGCCATGAGCAGCAAGGTGGAAGATGGAAAGAGCTGACCTCAGATGTTGGTGCCAATAAGTAAAGCTAAAGCTGTATAATGTTCGTGCCAATAAGTAAAGCTAAAGCTGTATAATTGCATACTGGGAGGTTGTAAAAGTCGACACCCTTCTCCTCCCGCAGTGGTGGTGGTCTCAAGAGCCATGCTCTGCACACAGAACCTCATTTCTCCCAGAATGTATGGGCCCAGCTTTTTATTTCAGGACTTTTGGAAAGGGTTTTCCTCTGCCTCTAAAACCTATTTATTTATTTTTTCCCAAGTAAACTATTAATAAGAGGAACAACAAAAATAAACACACTGCAGTGAGAATGAGCTGTTTGGCTTGTAGAGGAACAGCAAACAGCTGCTGTCAGTCAAGTTCTGACATTCCTGTCTCTGCCAAAATCTCCTTCCCCCCGGATATGTTCTAGGGCTGTAAATAGCTATAGGCACTGCTAATTAAGCCAAGAGAACCCAATTAGTGGGATCGTTTTCTGCAGTTTATTTCTTGTTGCCTTCAGGAGAGATGTCACCTCAGTCTGAGTCTTCAGTCTGGGTGCCAAGGAGCAGCTTTGGTGGCTTCTAAGGAACAGCTTTTAGCTGTATTTGTGTCAATTACACCAGAAGTGGTTAATTTGGCAGCCACGCTGCCAGCCCACTGCACACCCAGCGGCAGTGCTGCACTGCTCACTATTTCCATCACAAATGTTGGGTTTTGGCACCTTAGCTTGCCCACAAAACCACGCCAGGGCTAAAATGTGTGGTGGAGCCACTGCCTGCATGGGGACACACCGTGCAGCCTGTGGTCATGGGCTGAGATGCACACAGGTGGGGATGTAGGGGAAGACGTAAGGCTAGAGGCTGAGCTGGGATGAATCTGGCTGATATTTGGCCTGAAACCAGTCTTTGATGTCCCCTTCCATCAATAAAGACTGCCATACCACACAGCCCTGAAGAGTTCTTACATCAGCCGTTCTCATTGTGTCCCTCTTGGTTTCCCCAGACTATTTTGCTGATCATATGGGAGACTATGAAGACGTCTTGGCCTCGCTGGAGACCCTGAACCTCTCCATCCTGAAGGCGATGGACTACACCAAACGGGTGAGTCCTAACTCTGCCTCGTGCCCCTCGGGCTCAGAGCAGTTGGTGCAAATACTGTGCTAACAGAGCAAATAAACCCAGATGTCTTCAGCCTGTTCAGCAGTCTCCTTGCGCTGTTGCATTTCCATGGTAAGCAGACCATTGCAGCAACATGGTGATGGTAGAAATTTGTCATTAACTGTGGGAAAAATCTTGAGAGTCTTGGCCAGATTGTGAAAGCAAGGTGCAAAGTGCATGTGCAGCAGATGGTGGCAGAGAGGCGTTGTGGCAGAGCTCTGGAGGATCTCAGCACCCTTCCTAAGCCTGGAAAATGGCCTTGGCTGTGTCAGGGATTATAAAGCTGCCATTAAGTAGAGCTTCTGGGTTAGGAGGCATCCTGAGTTCCAGAAATAAGGTCGTTCAGATATTCATATACAAATGCATGTAATGTTCATGTATATTCATATATGAATAACTTAGGTTAGAAACTAGAAGGCTGTATGTTTGAAGGACCAGGGGCTAAAGTAAAAAGGGTTGCTTGTACAGGCAAGCACAAAACCAGAGACAAAATGACTTGTACACTCTGATCACCATGGCTTCATTAAAAAAGCCACCAAATACCTTAATGATACTGTAAATAATGGACCACTAGAAAACAGCACACACCAAGAAGCATGTTGAAGTTTATTTATCTGAGCTGCTGTGCCAAATAAACATCCCCACTGAGAAGTGAACCATTCATTTGGTATCTTACCCCGAGGAGAAACGTATTTATAGAGCCCTCTTTGAAACAATTTGCCTGTGCTTTCCCTATCATTTAATAAAATAACTTGGATGTATCGGTGATATTTTGCTGCCTCAGAATCATTAGTTCTTCCCCTCCTTCCATTCCCAAGTATATTTATGCCATTCATTAGTGCCACCACCAGAGACAAGCAGCCTTCCTCTTCACTGATGAGTGGTAATTCAGCACACTGAGAACTGAGCCAAGTGACAAGGAATTGCTTTTTCCAAGCACCTTTCAGCGCTTCCAGATTCAATTCCAGGATTCCTCTGAGCAATCCAGATTTAAATCTCCCTTCCGTTTATCTTTGAAGCTCAAGGAAAAACTCAGATTGCTCCACTTTAAAGATGTGGTAATGATAAGAAATTTTAGGAGTTAATAACCAGAGGGGAGAGAAATTTGCTGTTTCTCATTCAGAGTAAAGAATCTTATTTCCTTGCTTTATTGAAATCTATCCATTTGAATATTCGTGTAGGGGGCAGAATAGGAAAGGAAGATCCATATTTCATTTGTTAATGTCTTTCTATTATAAACTGAAGGCAAAAGTTTTTGACCAAGCACTGATCTAAAAAAAAAAAAAAAAGAGAGAGAGAGAGAGAGAAAGAGCACAGCTTTAACAGTTCTTTTTTTTTTTTTTTTTTTTTTTTTCCCTAATTAAGTTGCTAACTCTGCTCACGCATCATTTATATTCATTATTAGCAAATTTTCTGGCAGTCGGATCTGATACAATATTTTAAATACATGTTAACATGCTAATAGAAATCTCAGTAATTCATGATGCTTTCCACCATCGCTTTTGAATGAATTTAATATATATGACTAATTCTTCCCAGCATTTTCCAACAGGAGGATGTCTCATCCCCTCTTTATTAATTAGGATCTGAGCATAAGTATATCAACTTGCTTAAGAGATCTGTAGCAGAACCTTATTCATAATCCCAGTCCACTGCCTTCATAAGATTCATCCTTCTCTCTCCTTGACTCAGTAACTTGTGGCAGGATTCATCTGCCTTAATTTGTGATGTTCGGAGGCAGATGTGATGTTAGGCAGATGTACCTGCCTAAACCTGAGCTGGTCATCCCCGTCATGGTCTTGTAGATTGGGAGAGAGAAATGGGGAGGTCTCTGACCCACCTGAGGCTGGCGTGAAGCCTCCTTGGAGGTGTTTTCCTCCTGTGGCTCTGAAGGATGCTACTCTCAGATGCAGTCATCTCACTTCTCAATGTCTAAAGCCAGGGGAGAGGAGTGCTGCCCCTGCACCTCGTCATCACCTTTAGTTAATCAAGCCATGAGCTCTGCTGTTCCTCACCGCCCAGCAGGCTTTTGGCAAGGGAGTGAATGGAGAGAAAACCCTTCAGAAAAAGGAGCTGGCAAATACAGATTTCACTGAAAGGATCAGCCCCTGCTGTGGTTTTGTGAACAAAGTGGTACAAAGTTTATCGGTGAATTATTTAGAAAACAGGTGCTTTGTTTGAAGAAAGAACTGAAGAAAAATAAAAATAAAAGGAAAATGAACTCTTTTAGGTGGCAGTGAAACTCACCTTCAGTATTCAGATCAGATATAGACTTCCAGGCAGCATCAGTGCATCCTGACAACTTTAATTACATACATCACCTTAATTCTGGAGTCCTATTTATAGAAACATTCAAGACTGCGGGGACTTTTTAACAGCCCCCACCTCCCTCTAAAGCCCTTTAGTTGCAGACTTCTCAGGGTAACTCTTTCACAAGCGTGCAGCCCGACCCCTGCAAGCAGCAGACACCTGCTGGAGCCGTGCCCAAGAGGTGCTTGTGTGTGGGTGGTGACTGCACACAGCTCAGCGTGCGGGTGTGTTCCTGTAGATACATGGTTTCTCGGTGTTAGAGCCTGAGGACCAGCAAATTCCAGCTGTAAATCCCTGCTGTGCTGTCAGGCAGTCTCCAGGTTGGTGCTATAGAGGGATGGAGCTGGTAAAACATGCTCCCGCTCCTCCAAATGAAAATAAACATTTCTTCAGCCAAATAAAATGACTGATCTTTTGGGAATGGTCTTTATCCCATCCATCCCATCCCTCTCTCTCCCTGTTTAAAAAAATACTTTGCAAATGGTAAATGAAACCTGGCTGCCTTTTGTGTAGTGTTTCTGACGAGAGGTGCCTTGTGCTCTCCGGAGGGGCCGGATAACCGTGGCATTTAATTGCTGTTTGTATTTCTCACCTTAAAAGACAACTGATTATTTCTTGTTCGTAAAAAGAAAAAGCAGCAATTATCTCATGCTGGAGGAGCTCATAAAGTATCAGCAGTAATTAGATTCGGTGGTGGAAGGTCTCGTATGGCAAAACAAAATCTGTCATCGTAATTATTTTCCAATACAGTGCTGCCCGTGCTGCCTTCAAATGACTGCCAATGACTGTGCGAAATACAAAGTTAAATTGGAAAGAAGGGAAATGAACTTTCTGTGTCTAAAAAAAGCTGGTGGCAGGCTATGTTCTCATATAGCTCCCAGTGAATGTTTCATCGTGCAGTCGGCAGGTAGGGAAACCAGGGAGGAGGAGGTTTGGTGTGGGATGGGGCAGGGAACCAGAGATGGGGCGATTTAATGCACTGGGGCTGGAAATAAACATGGCCAAGCATTGATCAAGCATTTTGCCTCTGCCTTAGGACGTGTCAGCACAGTGCCCATCCCGTGCCAAAACCTACAGCCTTTCTGCTGGATATTTCCACCTTTGAAGGTCACGGTGGTGTTTCCCCACTTCTTTTGGGCAGCTTTTCCTTGGACAGGTTCTTATGCTGTGTGTTGGATGTGGTCAGTAAGTTCAGGAGCAGTGATCAAAGAGATGTGCTCATCAACCTAAGTGGTGCAGAGGAACGATGCCTTCCAGGCTCGCTCCTCTCTATCTCCGCGTAGTATTTGCTGCCCTGGTGTCCCTCCCACTGCAATTTCTCACCTCTGCTTTATCTAGCAGATAACTTTCATCAACAGCAGATTGCAATGTTGATAGTCTGGCCAACAGGACTTAGCTTAAATTATGTTAATTTATTCAAATGGAATGCATTCTGTGTCCAGTCCCAATTACTGCGATTTATTGGCGTGGTATTTATTGAAATTCTGTGAGAAATGAGACTTTCCACCCTTCATTTTTCTTCATTTTCCTTGTTAAAGAAGTAGTAGTGTTTGCCTGATTTCCACCAGCCTGTTGGCAGACAGAGGCTCTCCAGTAGCCTTCCATCTAGGACAGAGAAGTTTTTCTCACCTCCTCCTCTAAGACCCATCTCCAAAGCCAGCAGGCTCATAGCCCTAATTAATGCCTCCTTCTGCCTCGCAAATTGAGTTCAATACCTAGAAAAGAAACAGTGCTCAGCTGTCGTGGCTCACACCTATCGCTTTCTGTAGCAGGTGGTAAAGGTGAGGGTAATGAGATAAACGGGTGGAAAGGAGGTGGAAAAGCCGAGCAGCTGCCCGCTGGGTAACACCGCCGAGCAGGGCTGTCACATGTTCTTTTTTTTTTTTCAGTGTTGACACCACTTAAAACGATCCTTTCCCTCCCACCCTCATTTCTGAAGAGGTTTCACCCTATGTGGTTTCTCAGGGGGTCAGCAGGATGTTTTCCCCATTGCTCTATGTTAGCCAAATCCTGGGTTTAGGTTCTGTGTAAGACACAGCCCGGCAATGACATCTGGTGAATGGTTTGGGCTGAAGAAAGCCCAAAGTCATCAGTCCACGTAAAACATTTTTGGTCAGAAATACTGAAAGATTTCAATATCAATTTTTATAGCAAGGCCAATAACTGATGCGGATTTCTGTAAAAGTCACACAGCTGTATTTTTTCAGGAATAGCCTAAGAAGTTTCATTGCCAGCCCCGCAGGGCTGAGCGTGACATCCAGCCGGGCTGCCAGGAGCACAGCGGGGAGGCGCAGCCTGAGAAGGTCTCTCTTGGAGCTTATTTTTAGACAGAGATGTTTATTCACTGCTCTTCTGCCAGTCTGTCGCTGCAAAATTCATGACCCCCCTCCTCTTGCTGCGAGAGGGAAGAGCAGAGCTTCCCCAGAGATCCTGCTCGCGGTGCCCTTCTCCAGCTCCTGCAGACCTCCTGTAGGGTCGGGTCTTCTCCTTCCCTCTCCTCCCAGCGCAAGGCTGTTGCTCCTGGCATTAAATGGAAGGGATTGTGGAGCTGAGAGAGGCTCAGAAGGGAAAGGCAAGTCGGCAGGAATGGGTTGGCACAGCCGGGCTGAGCCTTCAGCAGCTGGAGCCTGTCCACCCCTCGTCCCTCCATCTGCGGGGCCGTGCGAGTACGTCCTGCTTGGAAAACAGAAGCTGCACTTCCCTTGGGAAAAAAAAAAAAAAAAAAAAAAAAAAAAAAAAAAAAAAAAATGAAGCCTATATTAATTGACTGTCTTGTGGGTAGCACATAATGCTAATTAAGGACTTTTGTGAAGACAAACACTAATTATAGTCAGGTTGTTCAGGAGTGGGAAGCCACATTTTGCTTTCCAAGCCTGTTCCTTCCCTACCAAGTGGACAGGGCATAAAAATGCCAGTTTTCCATACCCCATGGACTGAGGGGGCATGCTGCATGCAGGAAGACTTTCTGGCATGAGGAGAAGGAAGTTCTGCAATAATTTGCCTGGGAAGGGCACTGCAGGAGGACTTGGGGACCAGATAAAGCAAACGTGGGTCAGGAACGGCCGACCCCGAGCTGTGCACATGGGGGTCCTGCCTCCATCGGGGGGTCCTCTGCCCTCCCAGACTGCTGAGGTGGCCCCAAAATGCAGCTGAGGAGAGAAACTTGTGCAGTTTGAAAGCAGTTCCGAGCAACATTTGATGGGATTTATAGAGGAGGAATGTATAATGAAAGATTTTTAACATCCATGTGGTGCCGTAGTTCTTCTTTTTATCTGAACAGGTGCCTCTTTTTTTTTTTTTTTTTTTTTTTTTTTTTTTTGAGCTGTTTCGGAAGGCTGAGGGTCTTTCATATGGTAATGCTCTCATTTATCAAATATTTAAGTGTCTGTTCTCCTCAGGTTTCGGCTGCTGATTGCGTGCCAGGCAATCAGTTTTGGGCCTCCGCTTCTGGAGGGATTTAAGAGCGTGGAGTGGGGAAGGAGCAAGGGGAAGGTCTGGGCGCTATTCTAATTATAAGGAAATATCTCTCGGAAGAAAACAGGCAATTATGAGCAAGGGATTTGAATCAGCCCCTCCGAGGCAACACCGCAACACATGCCTGAGCCGTAAAATGTTGAGGGGGTGGAACTGGGCACTGCCGGGGCTGCAGGTGGCCCGTCCTCATTTATATCTCACGTCCTGTAGTCCTAACAAGCTGAATAGTGACCTTTAAAAATGCCAGCGGAGAAGCTCTGAGATGCTGATCAGTGATGAAAAATCTTCTTTTCCACTCATTTGGTACTCACAGGAGCTCAGTGACGGGACCCCACTTTTAGGCACCGGCACCAGTCACAGCCTCAGTTTCCAAAGGCAAAGCATGGCAAAGTGTTTTCTTTAACCTGAATTTCAAGCTCCTGAGGAGATGTGCTTTAATGGTGAGTCTCAGGAGAGACCGAAACCTGTGGCAGACCCGTCATCACACGAAGCAGAGCTCCTGGAAGTCTTTTGCCTCTTAAATTCGCTCCTCTAATACAAAGATTTTTTTTTTTTTTTTGGTTAATTAGCATGATCAAACCAGGCTTGGTAGTGAAATGCTCTGTGGCAAGGTAGCAGCTGCGGTGTCAAAGTCTTTCTAGTGTTGAACTAATGAACTAGCTGGATGAAAAAGGGAAGACTTTCGAGATACACCCCTCCAAGGTCTGCTGTCACAGAGCGACTTCAATGAGCAGCAATTATTATATTATCCCCATAAATATTTTAACTTCTCAAGCAAAACAAGGAGGAAATATCTCTTCGGGGTGGAATTAATAAGACCAAACCTCATTAAATCTCCCTAGGACAGGCTGACAAATGTTTTAATAAGAGCATAGGAAGGATTCCTCTGGAGCTGGTCCTCTTAATGACTTGTTTTCGCAACGCCAAAGGAGACATTTGCTACAGCAGGGCCTGGGGGATTGCTGAAGAGCATCTGAGCACACACATTTCTGAAGCTGCTCCTGAGTGCAAATGTCACGGGCAGGCTGGCAAACAGCCACACTTAGTTAAATAGGGAGGAAAAAAAAAATCATTTATTTTCATTGCAGAGCTATTGGACTCAGACCCATCTGAGGCTCCTGCTAGCATCTGTGGTGACGTTAAAAAAAATAATAATAAGAAAAGCACTGAGAAGTTATCGGAGGGGATGGATTGATTTTTGGGGAGGAAACAAGGATGGTAGTGAAGGAATTTGTGCAGATTTGTGCACATGACCATGTGCGAGCTCTCACAGGACCTTCCAGCTCTGCTTTCTGAGCCCTTTACCCCTTGTATCAGGGCAGGCTGGAAGGAGGCAATACTGCACCAGCTGAAGGAGGGCTGATGTTCAGTTATTTAGGCTGGTTTTTTTGCAGGCAGTAACTGGAGCTTTATAATTATATACCAGGTTTTCGAAAACGCTGTTCGAGAAAGTAATCCTGAAGTGGCTTTCAGTGCACGGGGATTTTAATAGCTCTGCAATCAGCCGTTTACATCAGCATCAAGCATCGCCTTTTTCAAGCTCTTCGGTTTTAACCTGATGGCTTGCCTGTATCTATGGGCTGCCTGAAAGTGCTCAAAATTAAAAATAATATAAAAAATAAGTTGGGACCCTGAGCTGGAGCCTGCTAGCTCTCATGGACAGCCCCACAAAATCCCCTTTGGTTCTTGCTTGTGCTTGTGCCATGGGGAGCAGCAGCATCACATTGCATCACACAGAATTATAGGAGAGGAGCGAGAGGCTTTTTGGGATGAACACTGCCACAGGAAAAAAACTATAAAAACCCTGCAGCAAGACGATTTATGTCCCAATAAGAACTGAGCATTACTTTTGTACTTCTACACTGGACAATAAAGTTCACCCGATGTTCCAGGGCAGAGAACAAAAATGCATGCATAGCCTGCCTCTTCATAAATACACTTTATTTTCCAAAAGGAGCAGGCTCGTGTGCCTGGGCTGATCAGAAATCCTGTGCAGACATTGGTAGGAGGCAGGTGATGGAGTCCTGGAGAGCAGCAGTGAATGGGGGGCAAACAGCAGCACGTCACCCCCGTTATTTCATCAGTTCCCTCCCAACCTCATCTAACACGCCGGATAACACTTCAGCGGGGCTCATCGCTGCTCCGCTGATGCCCTGGCACTAGCAATCAGAGCAGGGGTGGGAGCCAGGGCTTAATCAAAACCTGTCTGTAATTACAGCCGAGCCTGTTCCAGCACCTGATTAATGTATTTACGCCTCGGTTTTGCACAGGCTCTAGTGCGTGGGGCCCTGGGGAGGCAAGCAGCGAGGGGGGAGTGCTGAAGAAATGGGTTCAGATCCCAAATGCAATTATACGCCTTTGCCGAGGAGATTTATCAGTGTAATACCCGCTCCTTAGCAAGAGTGCAACCAGCGGGAGATCATCCAGATACTGAGGAATATTTGGGAATGCAGCCGTGTTTCCCCCATCCAAATGCTCAGTGAATGTGCTCACACCACGTCCTTGCTGGTCCCACACCAGCCCCAGGTGGTGTTGAACTGGTGTTACTGGCTGGGCTGGGGTAAGCCCAGTTGGACTGATGTGGGATTGGTTAAGGTGGTGTTGGACTGGTGTTGCTCTGGTTGGACTGGTGTCAGTCTGGTTGTGTTGGTGTTGCTCTGTTTGTGTTGGTGTTGGTCTGATTGGACTGTGTTGGACTGGTGTTGCTTTGATTGTGCTGGTGTTGGTCTGGTTGGGCTGGTGTGGGTCTGGTTGTGCCAGTGCTGGTCTGGTTGTGCTGGTCACTCATGGAAGATGGAAGGAGCCAGACATGCCAGGGGCAAGGCAGCAGCAAGGCTGTCCTGGGGAAGATGGCCCGAGTGCATAAAGCTTATCAGTTCTGTTGGTAAAGCATTTCTTTTAATTATTTCTTCTCTCGAGCGGTTTTGATTACCCCAGGATCTTCTACACAAAAATACAGTAACACAACCTGCTCATTCAACGCAATGGGGACAAACCTCTTTGAAAACTACTTTGAGGCTGATCAAGGCGAGGTCAAACTCTGTTTGGAGCAGGGATGGAGTAAAGCTAGCCTCGTTACCTCGCCTGGGTTATCAGAGATTACCACGGGACCCAGGGCCTGGCACTGGCTCTCACCACGCTGTCCCCACCTGCAGGTCTACGAGAGCGGCAGCAATGTGGACCAGTTCGTCACCCGCTTCCTGCTGAAGGAGACGGCCAACCAGACCCAGTCACTGCTCAGCTCGGTGGAGAGCGCTGTGGATGCCATTGATGAGCAGACCAACCCCGCCAGGTCCTCAGAGTCTTCTTCCTTGCGGTCTGCTTCAAGGCTGACCCCACTGCGAGGAGTGGAGGGGAAGGAGGATGCTATTGCATGGCTTGTGTGGATGTCATCTCCCCATCCCTGTCCCCATCCCCATGCAGGGAGCCCAGGGAAGGTGGAGGAGATGGCTTCAAGATAGATGGCTTTGAGGTTTTTATTTTCTGAAGTGCAGCCAGGGCTACAGCACTGGGGGTCTCCGCAGCAATGCCCAAACCTTGGCGCAGCTGTGGCGGTGTCACAGTGTCACCCGTGTCCCCAGCGTGCTGGAACAAGGACAGGTTGCCATGGAAACCATTTCAGGACACTATCAGATGCTCATGAAGCAAATCTGCCTCTGACCATATCTAAAACCAGAAAGCCCTGGGTGCTTGGGTGACATCCCACTGGGTGTCCCCCACCCACATCATCAGCTCCTTCACCCTGTTCTGGAAGGCTCCCACTCACCTGCGAGCCCATGGGGAAAAAGGGGAAGGCAGGAGCTTGTTGGGAATGCCGAGGAGGGAACGAGCCTGGCTTCAGGCAGAGCTCATGAAAGGCTTCTCTCTCTGTTACGTGCTGGTGTGTGGGCCCAGCTCATAATGAAGAGTATTGTGGCTGTTTTCTCATGGTAATAATAGGAAAAAAAAAAAAAAAAAAAAAAAAAGAACCCTACAAAAAATATGATTTCTTGCATCAGCATGAATACAAAGAGGTGGCCTGAAAAGCAGAGAAATTGAGGGCTGTAAAGCACAGCGTCAGAGGAGATTCCTCATTAAATTGGGATTAAAAGGCAGCGACCCCCCCTGCCCCTGCCCAATTCCCACCTGCCCACGGGGACCGCTCACTGCCCACTGGGTCAGTGCAGGGCCCACAGCACCTTCACCGTGCAGGGTGGCTCCTGCCCACCGAGGGCACGAAGAGTGTGGGGAGCAGCCCTTAGCACTGAGCTGCTCTGCTCTCTGCAGGCACTACCACGGCCAGGCTGGCCACGCGCTGGTGGAGCCCTGGTACGACAGCCCCGTGCCCAGCTACGCGCCCCCTGCCCGCGTGGTGCCCAGGGACCGCGGGAAGGGCAGCCAGACCGGTAAGCAGGGGACCTGTCCCATCCTCTCCAGCAGCCTGGAGCCACCCTGGCACATTCGCAGCTCCCGGCCAGGCTCCCACGAGTGTGCCTCGTGTTATTTTTCCTCTGTGTCCCCATAGGTCCCTCTGACCCCAAGGAGGACGGGCTGGAGGGGCAGATCAGCAGGCTGGCCGCACTCATCGGCAGGCTGGAGGACAAGGTGAGGGGTTCTGCACACCTACACCAGTGCAGTGGTGGCAGCGAGGGATGCCGTGAGCCTTAAGCAAGAAATAAACCTATAAAAAAGGCAAAGCCTCTTGCAGAGGCAGCCTGACTCCATCTAGGGACTGACAGAGAGCTATCTAGGTGCTGCAGATGTTTCCAAAATCCTCGTGGTTTGCAAAGTGTTCGCAGGGCAGGAGGGGAGCGGGGCGGTGATGTAGCAGGGAGCAAACACTGTGTGGGCAATCTGGGACCAACACGGGGCTACCAAGACCATGGAGCCTGGCACCAAAACCTCACCAAGATCACCATCGTCCTGTATCTCCCTGGATGCCGGCTTTCACTCCGGGTGTCTCCAATGCCACCAGCACCAGGCTGAGGCTGCCCCAAGCTTCTGATGCCCTCAGGGCGGGTGGTGGCTCGTTCCCCAGATTCGGAGGCACATGGCTCCCCAGCCTCCCTTTCCTTTCTCCCTCCCCTTTCTTCCAGACCCTCTGGTTCGACCTGCACCAGCGGCTGTCAGACAGTGAGAGCACGGCGTGCACGGTGAGCGTGTGGCCGTGCTGGCCCTCACCATCATCCCCGGGGTGTCCCTGCACAGGAACGGGGGGGTCACTGCGTGTGTGGGGGTCTCACATGCCCTTTGCTCCCCCCCCCCAGTACCTCCTCCTGGTGCGGGACGAGATGACAGTGTCGCACAAGCACCTGGGCGAGTTCTGCAGCTCCCTGAAGCAGTATCTGAAGAGCGTGGCCGGGGAGAGGGACTGCTTCCAGTGGGTGCCACATGGGGGATATTTGGGGACAGGGCTGCGGGGGGGGGGGGGTCACCAGGAGGTTTGCGTGTTGGGAGCTGGGCTGCTGGGGCCACCCCACAGAGGACAAGGGCTGGGGGTGCCCTATGGGGGTCTATGGGGTGCCCCCAGTGCAGCCCCCCAGGGGCTCACCCCTCTCCCCACCACCACCAGTGTCACCGCGGTCAAGCTGCCCGACGGGGTCACCTTCATCGTCTACGAGTTTTGGGAGACTGAGGAGGACTGGAAGAGGTAGGACGGGGTGGGGAGGTGATGCTTTTGGGGATGGGTGGGAAATCCGGCTGAGGGTCTGCAGGATGGCTGGCGGGGAGGGGGCTGGGGTCGGGAGGGTGATTTGGGGCCGTCTTGCCCCGTTCCGGCCACAGGCACCTGCAGAGTGCCACCTGCAAGGGCTTCCAGCACGTCAAGGTGGACACCCTGAGCCAGCCCGAAGCCGTCTCCAGCGTGGCCGTGCCAGGTACGACATGGGCAACCCCCTTGGGTGCTCCCTTAGGACAGCCAGCACCCATCACAGGGCTGGGGTGTCCTTTGAGGGGAGTGACATCGAGCGACATTCCCCTGCAGCCGCCTGGTGCACCCTGAGCCGAGACTGACAGCGCCGAGGGCCTGGCCGTGCCCTCCCCTCCTGACAGCCCCAGGAGGGAGGGAGGTGTGAGTGTCACCTGCCTGCGCTGAAGGAACCCGCTGCGACCCCCCCCCCCAAAAAAAAAAGCCCAAACCTCCCGCATCCCACCCCTGGCTACCCCATCCCTGGGGGCACCTCTCCAGAGGGGTGGGGGCATGATGAGGATGGGGTGGGTATGGGGGTGCTGACCCCCCCAAAAATGGATGTTGGGGTCCCTGTAGGGCCCTGATGGGGCCTACAGGGGAGGGAGCAGGGCTGTGGGGTGACAGGGATGGAAATTTGGGTTGGGGGGGTGATCCCTAGGGGTTACCTTCACCCATCAGGGTGGCAGCGAGTGTCTCACAGGCTTGGGGGGTGGCTGTGTCATGCCCCCCCTTCCCCAAACCCTGGGGTCTGTACATCCGTGCGTGCCTGTCTGTCTGTCTGTCTGTGCACACCCTGCCTGACCCCATGGGCTGCCCGAGGGGGGGTTGGAGGGGTGTATGTGCAGGCCTCACCAGGTCCCTTCCTCACCCAAGTGTTTATTAACAGTAGAGCAATGGTGACGATGATACTGAATAAAACCATGATGGGAGCCAGCGGTGGTGTGGCCGTGTCCGGGGTCGGGGTGGTGGGACTGAGTGTTTTTGGGGGCGACATGGAACAGGGGTGGGGGGGACGGTCCCTCAGCGCAGCAGCCCCATCACGGCCAGGGCAGCGCTCTGCCCGCACACGAAGGTGCCCCCCAGCACCGAGAGGATGCCCCAGGCGACAAGAGTAGCCCTGCAGGGACATAAGTTTGGGGGGGGGGGGGGACCGGTGGGACACAGCCCACGCTGTGGCGGGTGGTCTCTGCTGGGTCCCAGCCTCTTCCATGCTGCTCCTGGGCATGGTCTGGGGGACCTCTTCCAGCCCCTGTGGCGATAACACAAGGTGCCCCGTAAAAAGCCTTGCAGCCACCCCGCAACCCCCCCCCCCATGGCATGTTGTACCCTCCTCCCTCCTCCCCCCCCCCGCCATCATCACTCCCTGCCCACCACTGGGGCACAGCTGCTCCATGGCTGCTCCTGCTCATCCCAAGATCAGTGTCTCCCCCCCCGACACCCCTTCCCCTTCTGCCACCCCCGTCCCTCCTACCTATGGGTCTGTGCCCCCAATTCCCCATTCCCCCATCCCATTCCCCCCCCCAAATGCCCCCTCAAGACCCCCAGATGTGGCACTCACCCCCAAACCATGCTGCTGCTCCATCGTGGGGTCACCAGCACCTTCCCAAACCATCCCAGACACCGGCCAGGCACAACGATGGGGACACACCGCCCCAGTGATGGACACCAAGCACCCAACGGCACCCAGCCCCCCCCACCTCCAAACCCCAAGGCTCTAGGGTTGCAGCCCCATGGTCCCTTCCTTGCCTCACAGCCACGCCACCTGGGAAGGCTCCTGGTACTCAGGCACCTCCCCAGAGCTTGGGCACAACCCTGGGACATCCCTGATACCAAGTACACCCCTAGGACATGGGACCCAAGCACATCCCCGATACCTGTTTGCATCCCTCCTCACTCCCCCATGCACAGCCACCCCGCATCCCACAGCGTCCCATTCCTTGCAGCCCCCACCATTCCCCAAATCCCCCTCCCACCTCATAGGGCTCACACATCCCCCTAGGGACCCGGCACCCTCACACACTCACTTTTTGCGCGGCCCGATGCTTTGGCTCCCTGTCATGCACACCAGGCACAGCCCTGCCACCAGCGTGGATACTCAGCACCACCATGGGCACCGAGCCCCCAGGATCAGGTCCAAAATTAACCCCACAACCCGCGCCCCTCCTTCCTCCCCGCCTCCTTCTCCTGCCTGGGAAGATGAAGATGAAGAAGGCGCTGATGCCGCCGATGAGCTCGATGACCTTGCCGATGTCGGGGACAAACAAGGCGATGGTGAGCGTGGCGGCCATCCACGAGATGGTCAGCGCCACCCGGCTCCGCCGCTCGGGGCCGTCAGCCAGCGGGGCCGCCCCACGCTTGGGGTGTGCCCACAGGTCCCGCACCACTGACCTGGGGGGGGGACGGCTCAGGGATGGAGGGACCCGGGTTTTTGGGGAGGGGACAGGACAAGGACACCGCCCTCACCTGCCCAGCAGCACCACGATGGGGTAGATGGTGACGATGGAGACGCCGAAGAGCAGGCGGGCGACGATGACAACGGGGTCGTTCCCCGGGTAGGACATCAGGACGTCGGCCGCCACAGCCTCGCCAAAGGTGAGGTAGCCATACAGCCCTGCAGGCAGGGAGGTGACAACGGGCTGTCCCCAGGGAGGGGACAGGGCATAGGGATGGGGAGGAGCACCCTCCCAAAATCCCACAGGGAAAGGAGGGGACAGGAGGCTCCGGCGTTACCCGTGAGGGAGTAGATGAGGAGGCAGATGAGCATGGAGAGCACGGAGACAGCGACCCAGTGGGAGAAGCTCTGGTTGCTCATGCTGCTGTAGATGGCCACGCAGGCCTCGTGGCACTGCAAGGGGGACAACACTGGCCACCTGCCCTCCTGTGCTGGCCCGGGGCCCATGACCGCAGCCCCAGGGCATCGTGTCCTGTCCACAGCCACCTCTGGGCCCCTTCCCCTCAGTGCCTCGGTGGCCGGCTGCGGCGTGGGGGACGTACCTGGAAGCCGAAGCAGATGGTGGGGATGACGCTGAACATGGAGGCCCAGGAGGAGGCCCTGCGACATTAGAAGGGGAAGGGGGAGAGGAAGAGCAAAGGCCACGAGGCCCTTGATGGCTGAGGAGATCTGTGAAGCACTGCAGGGACCTCCTGCCCCATGATTTTAGGGCTGGAGGCTGCCACCCCCCCATTCCGGGCTGTCCCCTCCTCAGCCCCTGCACCCGCCCCTGTGCCACCTCAGGGGACATGGCGCTGGCCTTACCTGGGGGGCTGGGGAGACTGGGGCGAGCTGAGGCTCCCTTCCTGCAGGTGGTACTTGAGAACGATGACCAGGGTGAGGTAGCAAGCAGCCAGCGTGCCCAGGATGCTGCCAGGACATGGGGTGGGGGCCATGAGCGGGTGGACGGGGGGGTCCCATAGTCCCTAAGGGGACACTGGTGGCAGGGACAAGCCTGGTTCCCCCAGAGATAAACCTTTGGGCTCCCACCATGGCTTGGGGCTGACACGGGGTGACCACGGGGGTACCTGGAGTACTTCTGGAAGCCAATCTCCCTGGGGACGGAGAGTGGGAAGATGACAAGGATGCAGAGAGCTGGGAGGGTGAAGCGCTGATCCACATACCAAGGGGGGCCCCCGCTCAGCGTGCCGGCAGGGTACAGGGAGTCGCACACTGCGTGGTGGGTGGCAGGCAGTCAGAGGTACCCCCCACCAAAAATAGCACCCCACCAGGCCAGGAGCATCATGCCCCTGGGGGACCCATGTCCCTTCACCCCCCCACAGTGGGGACACTCACATTTCTCCAGCTGGTCGCCCACCACCCTGAGGAGGGCCACGGAGATCATGAAGAGGTTGAGGAGGAAGCAGAGCTCGCAGAGCTTCCCCGCTGCCGGCCCGCACACTGCCCGCACGACCCCCTGGTAGGTGGGCTGGGCGCTGAGCGCCGCCGCGTAGCCCAGCACCACCAGCCCGCTCACCAGGAACACCAGCGAGCCCTGCGGGGACAGGAGCCAGCAAGGTGCACCCTGTCCCTCCGCCGGGGGACACCGGCTCAGCACACCAGGTTCTCTTTGTGGTGGCCCCAGGGTAAAGGGAGAAACACTTCTACATGAGCCTTTAGGTTTAGATTTGGGTTTTGGGGACATGCAGGAGAGCAGCAACCAAAACTGTTCTTTAGGTTGAGCTAAAAGTTTAAAATCTAAAGGATGTTAAAGGCAATTTTTGCAGCCTTTGTCCTGTCTGGTTTTAGCATCAGTCAGGACAGGGGATCTGCATGTCTTGCAGTGGGAAGGGTCCCGGAGCCCTGGTGCCAAATGCTGCATGAACGGTAAAGCCCCTGCAACCACCATCCCCAATTCAACCACAGCCTCAGCTTGGGAAGCCGCCACCAAGACTGGAGCAGAGCCAGGGGATGCCTGGGGGTGCTCTGCCACCACTTCAACCTCCCCAGCCCCACCCCTGCCCCTTTGGGCACCCCATTCCCCCTTACCAGCTCCACCAGGATGGCGGGCACGGCCCCCCCAGCCTTGCTGAATGCCCAGGGGAAGCTGAGCAGCCCGGCACCCAGCGCAGACTTGAGCATGATGAAGACAGCACCAGCAGAGGAGAGCCCGGCACCAGCTGCGCTCGATGGTCCCAGCAGCGGCCGCCCCTCGCCCCCCTCCATTTCCCAGGGGCCCAGCAGGAGACTGGGCTGGGGCTGCGGTCAGGGAGCGCGTCCCCCTCCAGCGGTCCCCACCCCCATGGGAGGCACCATGGGAGACCCCCGAGCCCACCCAAGGACTGAATGGGCATCGCCCCAAAGCTGGAGACCTGGGGGCGAGGGGCCCGTCCCCTATGGGGAGGGGGGGACACACCGTGGCTCCACACAAATGATCTCCTGGGACCGGCACATGTCAGCATCCAGGGGCTCAACACACAGGGCCCCTAGCCCCGGCTGACAGCCCCTAATGCATTTTTGATTTCCCAAATATGTGCCCTTCTGATCTCAGTAAGGCGGATAAAGAGACTTTAATCAGCTGCTTGGAGGAATTAGGGATGGCTAATTGTGCCTGCCACCTCCATTACATCTCTGCCGCCTGCGGGGCTTATAACAGTTTAAAAGGGCCCTCCCAGACCTTCATTAGGTGCACACCAAAGGCTTCGGGAATAATTGGCCTCTGTGATTTAGAAATTGGCCACTGGGCTGTAAAATACCAGCCACTGGGAAAGGCTCTTAATTCGGAATGGCACTTTTATACAAGTTGACTCTCATTTCAAGGCTGCGCTGGGGCTGTAATCTCTCATTAGCGGTGTGACAAAAGGAGTGAGACTCCTCATTAGCACCGGCCAGAGCAGAGGCACCAAAGCCTTCCAGGCTCCCTCCAAGAGGACAGTTGCAAATCAAAGGCCCTGCTACGGTGCATCCCTGTGGGCTTTGGGTCTTCCTCGATGGCATTTTTCTGCCTTTCTCCCATTTACTGGGGTGTTCAGCCTCCAGGCTGCAAGTCCCTGTGGACTGGCTGCTTTACCCTCTGCTGAGCCCTATAGCTCATCCTCTCCCCCTTTTTTGATCGAAGAAGGGCTATTGATGTATTTTGTGCAGTTACCTTTGTTTGAAGACAGTCAAAGGTACAAATAGACAGTCCTTGCTGTGGATTGTCCAAGTCCCCATTTCCCCTGATGAACATTTGTTTTAAGGATAAAGATATGGGGGGAGAAGTGGACACATGAAAGTTTTCTCTACCAACCAGCCTGCTCCCTCTGACTGACAGTGGAAAGAAAAGCCACGTAACACGTTGTCTCAGCTTCATATAGATAACATATTTATTGAAAATCTGCTTCACCAACAATGGTGAAATCATGACCAAAAATTACAAAACATCATGGTAGTTGGCTTTATAAAAATAAACCTCAGGACTATGTCTCACCGATTTGTACTAGTCTCTCCTGCCCCCTCCCTCCTTTACCGGTGTAAGTTGCACTCTTCAGCGTTAGAGCATTCTAGAAAATTGCATCCCATCCAAAAAATGCACTTGCGTTCCCTTAGCAGAGGTTCTTAAAGTGACTCTTCCCCCCGCCCTCCCCAACAATAAATATAGAAAATAGCCTCTAAACAAATAAATTTTAGTTTGGTCAGCTTACAAAAAAAAGGTCCATTTTCCCCCTCGTGGGTTATGTAGTGACTAAGCAGCCTTTTGAACAGTATTCGAGTCTTTGGTGGGTTCGGCTGCTTAAAGCTGCAGTTCTATGTACAGATGATCAACTTGAGGTCCTGTTATTTTCTCTCCAGAAACCAAAGACTATGAGATGATGTCAGATGCGTGGCGCCAGTACGATCACCACATTCGCTGCACCTTCGCTGGGAGTGACCGACCATCCAGAAAAGCAACTGGTAGAAGGAGGTCATCTTTGGCAAGCGAGAGCTTTCACACAGAAGGCGTCTTTGGTGGATGAACCTGTTGCATAAGCTGCGGTCGCTTCACTCGCGGTTTCCGTCTCTTTGGCCTGCTCTTCGCTTTGTTGATCTGCACCACAAAGAATGCCAGAACCACCATGGCACCAAGGAAAGCAAAGACTGGAATGGTCTGTCCTACGTCCTGGTTGTACCGTCCGGGCATTATACCTAGAAAGGCAGAGGTTGGGAAGCGACAAGCGACTACAGGAGCTGCAACTTCTTAGCAGTGTTAATGCTATCTAGCAAAGCGATCCGATGGCAGTTCTTACAGCCATAATCAGATTACATTTCAGACAGGAAGATTAACAACTTCAGACCAATTAGTGAAAATAAGACAGGATGCTAACTAACTTCACAGAAAAGCCCCAGCATTTCCACCTTGACCTACTTGGGAACATCAAAGCATAACCCAGATTTCCCCTGCAACAACCACCTTCTGTTCTGCATTAGAAGAGAGAAGAGGTGCAAGCACTTGATCATAACTTTACCACTAAATGTTTTCTACAAATGCCATCAAACCCTCATGCCATGAGAAAAGGGATTTTGTTTTGCTGCAGAGACTGCACGTGCACGCAGAGAGGATGAGCTACACAGCCCTTCCTTTTTAAAGGCACCATTTGGTCGCGCAGCTCGGGCTGGGAAAAGAGCATGCGTGAGGCTTTCAGACAGCTTCCAGCTGGGCTTGCGGTGCCGAGCTGATACAGAGAGCACCATTACGCTGAAAGCTGTTTCAAGTGCTCTACATCGTTTGTTAGCCTAACACTTTCCCCAAAGCACTGTTCAAGAAAAACCCTTCTGGACTCTGCTTTTGCATCCGTGCACTCACAGAAGGAATTTTAATTAGGAGGTATTGCATTACCGGGCCACAGCGCCCAAGGACAGAGCTGCTGCTGCCTACCACAGCTCTGAACAGCGCCGTAATAAGCCTGGAGTGGCCAAAAAGCACCCAGCAAAATCTTCCTCCCTGTATGCCATATGACTCCTTTTGAATAAACTATTCATATGGAAAAAATATTTCTCTCTGGCTCCATCAGTCAGTCTCTTACAACACAACCATACTCATATTTACGTGATTTTCACAACTGAAAGGAAACACGTGTCCTCCCTCGGTCTGCTTGGTGCTTGTTTATTTTAAAGCCTGTATAAAAAGCAAAGCAAAACAACATTGTTCCAGCTTTTCAACCCTTACCTCCGGGAATGTCCCATGCTCCGCTTTCGCCAGGGGACAAAGGTCTCACTTGGGGTCGGTTCTGTCGAAAACTGGGCAGGGCCACTTTATCAAGGTCAATCGATAGTAGCTTCTGATGTTTCCAAAGGTTGCTAAAGAAATTCAGACAGAGATGTCTGCCCACTTACGTCAGTAACACAAGGAAGTTTGCAGAAACATATGTAGAAACCTTGCTGAAACCTGCACATTACTCACTAATTCAGACCCAAGCCACAATCCTGTCCGTTCTTTAGGTTTTGCAGCTTGCAGGCCTCCAAAGTTCACTGCAGATGTCACAGGGACACACTTAGATCAACAACTATTCACCAGCAATTCTTTCCTGCACGCAGACTACCAAAAGCTACCATAAGGAGCTCAGCAGACAAACATGCTGACGCATTTGCTTTTGAGTGACTGACAAAAAAATACACCACAAGGCAGAGTTTGGCTAGCTGTCCAAGAAAGTGCTTCAGAAAACTATTTCAAAAGCACGCGGTGATGATGTATTTACGCAAGCCCTTTAAGTTGGGATCACTCAATCATAACAATGTGTTGACCTGTGAAGCTATTTTTAAAATCAGTCAGTTTCGTACAATATAGTGTAACCATCAGGTGAGTCAGAATTACTCACTGAGGAGGCATTCATCATCATTTCCTCTCTACAATCTGGTGTTTCTCTAGGAAAGGAATTCCAGCTGTCCACTGCAAAAGCAGACGGAACAAATGACTCCTCTGCTGAACTTGGAAGCAAGACTTCATACAGAAATGCGAGACAAACCTGGGAGCAGTTTCATTCAAAGGCTGTGGTTTGGCCCAGGAGAGGTGAGGACAAGCAGGAAGGGAGCGGGGTTTAGGGTCTCCCAAGTGAGCCTCGAGCACCTTTGAGTATCGATGCAGATGGTTACCTGCGATTCACAATAGAGACAGACCGGGTTACCAAGAGAATGGGAGGATAAGAGAGTTCCCAACGTTTGCCTCTGCCTAACCAGAGCTGCTGTAAAGTCAGGAGCTCTTGATGGTAATGTGTCACAGTTAGAATTACAGAGCTCACCCCAAGCTGGCCTTACTGGCACGTAATTCAAGGGTCTGCCTTGGCCTGCCTAAAATTCCACCCTGACACCCTGTCAGGTGCTGGCTGTGCCTGGTAAGTAAGGCTCTCACCTTCCATCCGCTCCGGGAGAGAGGCGCCCACTCCTGACGGCGGTCGCTGGCGGTTTTCGGAATGGCTGAGACTTGGCGGCGTCACCCCGTAGGAGGTGTACTGCAGGAGGGAATCCAGGAGCCAAAAGCAATCTGTGGATTTCACAGCCCCAAGCCCCAGCACAAAATAAGCATTATGCTACACTTCAAATGGCTTATCTCTCTGTTAAACAGGATACGGTGGCAGTCAGAAGCACAAGGAATTTCTCACTCTTGTTATTCTCCTTTTGAAGTCCTAAGCCTGATCTTGGAAAAATGCAACTTCCAACCCCTCCTCCTTCACCACTACACAAACAGAAAATTAACGTGTTCAGTCTGAAAATATCTTCTTGTCTGGTGTACCAAACGAGGCTCTTTTGGGGAGAAAGTCATAAAATGACAGGTCTTAAATGTGGGAATTCCAGTTTGGACAGAGGCACCCCAGCCCCTGCAAAAAATCATGAGCTTTTTTCAGTGGAAACACAGGGAGCTCTACACTTCTGATATTACTTCTATAAGAGAAAGAAAAGCAACTTTTTTTTTTTTTTTTAAGATGACATAATAAATACCTTGCAAAGAAAATTAAAAACAAGGCAGTTTTTTTTTTTTCTCCCCAGTGGAAAGTTCTGACTCACTCACTTTCCCAAGCTTAAAAAAAAAAAAAAAGGAAGGGGAGAAGTTCTGGCTACATCCCAGCTGAAGGAAAAGCAGTACCGACAAAAGCTGTTGGCTCCCAGCCTGTTGTGGACCACACCACAACATACTTCATCACAGTTTTCCTTTACACTTCAGCAACGTATGAAACTTTGTGTTGATTCTCTCCTGAATTACTGCTGCCTTAAGCCAGAGCTACCTCTAAGGCACGTGCACTCTACCTGCTTAACACCACAATCCCCTGAAATTTCCATTTTCAGGAGTGGGACAATGTCTTACCAGCCATTTCCACCATACAGAAAAACTACTTTTCTCAGAACTTCTCAACTCAGGGAAAAGTTGGCTGGGAATGGGAATTAATCTTCATAATCCTGGTGTCCCTTAAACCCTCACCTTTGATTGTTAAAGAGGTCAATCAGATTTTAAAGATTTATATTCACAAATGCTAGGAATTTACCTCAGTTACAGCTACTGATGTCTCTGCGGGGGACAGCTCCCGGTTCACAGCTCAAAAGCTAACTTTAAAGGATTTTTTTTAGAGACTCCTTAGAGCCTTCCACTTTCTCCTTGCTTCACAGGTCACACTGAATTTAACAGCGTTAGGTCACAGAGCATTACTCTATTACTTAATTTAAAGCTGCACAAGAGATGCCGATGTGTTGGTGTTATGGCAAGTCACTGGAAGCCATCCAGAGACAGACAAGGAGAAACCAGAAAAAAAAATAAATAAAATGTTTGGAAAAGAAAGAAATGAGCTGGAGATGGAAAGCTCACTTTGGCACTAAGTTCCTTTAAACTCAAGTAAATTAGGCAAGGGATGGAAGCCCAATATTTTAAAGTATCAGTGACAAAGACATATATATATATATATATATTACATATTATATATATATATACACACATACATACAGGGCACACTAGTTACAACTGCACCTGACAGCATTTTCAGTAGAGTTCCACAGAAATGAAGTTAAGTCTCACATAGCAATGCTTAGAGATTTCCTAGAAGGCAGCTGTTTCTACGCGGAGCTGTAAGAAACTCACAGGACTCTTGCTAAGAGAATAATTCTTTCTGCATGTCAAACACACACCTTTCTGTCGATGGCTGTCATCCAAGCAATTAGAGTCACCATACAGAACAATTCTACCACCACCTTCAGAAGGAACTTGGTAAAGTCCCAAAATAGGGACATTTTCAATTACAGCAGTCTCCTGTTTTAAAACTTCAAGACCTAAAACAAAGCACAAAGAAATTTCAGAGCCTGCAAAACAACGTCAAGGTATCTACAAATCAACAGAGTCTACACTGAAAACTTACAAATGCAGCTATGCCAGTCTTCGTGTCACAGATTTATGCAAAATGTTTTTTAAAAAAATAAACAGACATGGTGTTAAGATAAAAATCAAACTGCTCCAAGACCCTGATTGTGAAGTTTTCTACTGACATCAATGTTTTCCTTCTTTGGTGCAGAAGCACCGAAGACATCAGATCCTGGATAAACTTCAACATTCCCAAATCAAAAATCCTAATATTTTCAGCAACAAGTTTTAAATCAAACTCTGCAACTCTGCAGTACCCACTTCCTCGTACTTCACCTGCTCAGCTTTCAATTTAGGAACAAATAAAAGAATTGTTTAGTGAGGATACATATGTCAAAAGGAAAAAAAAGTAACACGATCTTCCCACCTTTGCCTCTACTGCAACCTTTGGCAAACTTCACTCCCTCCTCACCCCAGCTGCTCTTTCAATTGGCAGGTAGGGCCAGGTTTTGTTACATCCAGCCCTGCCATGGTTCAGAGATAAGCCTTTTCTGAAACACTTGCACCAATATTACAAAAAGCAATTTGGAAGTGTCATTTAGAAGTCTGCATCCAAAAGCACTGTGCATGACTGAATAAACTGGCAACTTCAAACATGTTTGCAAAATATTTGCAATTTTAATCAGTGAATGAAAAACATGGAAAAAAGCAAGCAAAGGAAGGTATCGTGGCATGAATGGGTACGGGCAGCAAAACCCAGAGGACACGTGACTGTAAATCTGCCCTTTGCATCTTACAAATCTATCCAATTGTTTTTATCTCCAGTGAACTTGAAGGCTGCCATAAACAGCAAGAAAGAAAATGCCCCAATTCATGAAGATACTAAAATACAGTCTGTAGAAAACTGATTTTTAGGTTGAAAAGCTTCCCACCTCTAACACCCATTTCAAAAAACAAAGTAAGATGACCAACTTCAAAGTATTTGAGTCAAGTATTTAGTTTACTTTAGATGCTGCCTTCAGAGAACAGAAGCAAAACAGAGCTCTTTTGTTTCATGAATTGAAAGGAAAAGGATTCAGAGAAAGCAGGTGCAGCAGGCTGCTTGTCAAACGCTGTCTCCCTCCCTCTCATACAGAACTACCTAAGCCAT